>CM060361.1:26279661-27479661 GCA_030545235.1 Helianthus tuberosus | reverse complement strand
AAAGCGACAATTTCAACACTTTTCTGCAGAATTCAACAATTTAATATTTTTGCGACATGTAAAAGTAGTGTTTAACATAGAATTCATTTGAGGATACCTTCGGGTACCATCCGAAGCATAACCACATCAATTCACACAACTTAAACAAGCTTAGCGTTCAAATAACGACTAACGAAAACATCTAATATTTTCACCACATTTTATCAAGTTTAAAACATACTAATATTTTTTACCACATTTTATCAAGTTTAAAACCCTTAACACTTTGGAACAAATACCCATGTTATGAACGTTTTTAAGGGGTCCCACACCCTTAATTTTGTGTTAAAAATATCTAGATATTTTGATTATTGCAAGTGGATGAAATTGGTGGATGATTATAACACTTAATCTCATAGATTACTAGCATTTTACTACCACTTTTCACCTTACTTTACACACACATAAGAATACTCTCAATCATCATATTTTCACCAAGAACACCATCTAAAAACCCATTTCATTTTATAATCTCTTTGATGATCAACATCGAGTTTAATGGAGTATAAGATGATCTAAAGCATTTACAAGTTAAAGGAAGCTTTTTCATCCATTCAAGAGTCTTATACCATCAAGATCATCATCTTCTTTTGTTCTTTATCATCCTATAAATCATCCCTAGCCACAAGTGCTAGAAGTGAGCTTCTAAATCTCTTAGTTTCATATTTATTTATGTTTATGATTGTTAAAGTTTCATGTTATAACTAAATAATCATACATAATAATATGAAAATACAAAGAAGCAAAATAATAATCATGATATATATGTTTGTTTATGTGGTGAATTGAGACTTATTACTTGCATATTTGATCTTGTCATGATGAATATCATAAGAATAACTTGTTAGATGTTGTTTAAAAACATGATCTAACAAGTATACATGTTTATGTTAAAAGGGTTTTTGTTAAACATAAAGGTTAAATGGATGATCATATTCTTTGGTATTGTTAAAGTATTTAGTGTTTTTCATCAAAAACAATAATTCTACAAAATTATGAAAACAAACAAACAAGATGGGATTTTCATAAAAGTGGTTAAAACTAGAAGTAAAGCATGGATTTGAACTAGTTAACATATGCTATGATCATACCCAAAACCCTACATGATTTTGATTCCATCTTGTTAAGATTTTGATATAAAATTTCATATGTTTTTATTAAAGATGTTACGAGTAAATTGATGGTGAATTTGAAAAGAAAATGATATGTTTACTAAACATGACTAAGTGCTTAATACAAAGTTTATATGGCTTAATTTTCTTAAAATTCATATGTTAACAAAACGATAATTTTTGGCTAAATCTTTACAAGATTAAAAAGAATGTTAAAGTATGGTTTTGATAAAAGCAAAGTTAGATGAATATATATTTTTGAGAAAATATATATTTGGTCATTTAACAACTTATGTGTAATATGTGATGCTTGGTGTATTAGTTATATGTAGCAAAACTAGGAACTTGAATTCAATATAACAAATACACACAAGATACATTATAATCAAAGTCTTACAAGACTACATAGAAATACGCCTTAAAAACGAGTTACTGACGATCCGAATGATCGGACACAAATTATGGTCAAATCGGACGACGGACGAAACCATAAACATATCGCCAATCTGAGGAGTTACTACGACGCTTAGGCGATCTTTCGACGCGAATACATATAAATCACTGACAACAATATCCGAATGTTTTGAACTTATAAAAGTTATTATGTTAACTTATACTTAGTGATTTTTATAAAAACTACTACATATGTACAAATGGGTATATTTTACAAACGGGCTTAATTTATAAATGGGTATATTTTACAAATGGGCTTAACTTACAAATGGGTATATTTTACAAATGGGCCTATATTTCACAAATGGGCTTATATTACAAATGGGCCTACATTTCACAAATAGGCTTATACTTACTAATGGGCTTATCTTCCTAAATGGGCTTAACATAAATACATGGGCTAAGCCCAATATCAAAACTCATGGGCTAAGCCCAATACCAAACATATGGGCCACGGCCCAATAACATTAAGCCCACTACTATTTAGGCCCAATACTATTTTGGCCCAATAACATTTGGGCCAAATAACATAAATTCTTGGGCTAGACCCAATAACATTAAGACATGGGCTCGGCCCAATGACATGAAAACATAGGCTTGGCCCAACGACATATAATTGGTAAAAATACAATTATACAATTTATTCATATAAGACATAAAATCAAGAGGACAAGATCCGATGATACAACTCACAAGATACAAGATTACATATATATATATATATATATATATATATATATATATATTTGGTGAAATATATATATATAACAGTTTAACAATTCATACATCTAATACACAGTTCAACGAATAACAAATACAAACAAGTCTTAATACATATTCAAGATAGAAGACTTGTACATGAGCCAATACAAAGACCGAAGTGTCTAACAAATCTAGGACCTTTGTAGTTCGTGATACAATTCAAGACAACTGCAAGTGAGGTTACAATTACATACAGTTTATGGATGCAATTCTGTGAGTTCATGTCCCCTTTTCATCTTAAATGTTTTTCAAGCTTTACAACTATCGGGGAAAATACATGTACATTAGTAAGATAAGTCAAGGAATGAAACACCTTAGATCATGTGCGAAATTAGGGCCATAACTAAAGCACCATTAATCCAGTTTGGACCAAGGAACAAAGGGTTAGATCTAATGGGTTTTGGTGAGCCCCACTCATGGCCATTCATTTTCCTTGGAGTGCGTTTGTGTCCCTACGACAGGTGTCGATACAATTAAAATCGTCTAGGGTTGGATTGCTTCCTATTTCGTCACACATATTAATGTCATTGCAAAACATTAATGATCACGATTTCATTGACACTTTTCATACTACATTTGATACAAATACATCTCACATTTTACAGATACATCTTATATCTAGTTTGGATACAATTACAATTGAGACAAATACATCTTACATACTGTTTTGATATAGATACATTTTATACAGCTAAACTGCATGAACTCGCACAACTTTTGTTTATGTCTTCAAACTTACATGTATTTCAGGGAATTAGTGGACCAATGCAAAGATTTTAGTTCTAGGAAAACATATATCAAGACTCCATGCCAACTATTTAAGAGTTTGCCTGTTATATAACGCCTCTTTGCGGTGATATAGTGTGTTGGTGCATACGTCTGTCGACTTCGTCTTGTATCGAGTCTTGCATTGCTCAGGGCACGAAGATCGAGATAATATGACAAAAAGTTAATTTCGTTTGAAGCTAGTAATTCCGCTTGAAGAGGTTAACAAGTAATTCCACACGGAATTACAATGTAATTTCGTTTGTATGTGTAATTCCGTTTGTAAAGTAATTCCGCATGAGTCATGTTCAAGCGGAATTACCTGTCTATATATAGGTGCTAGATCCGTGTCATTTAAAACGGAATGAACATGGTGTTTCCGATGGCGAAGCTCTGTCGAAGTGTCTCCGTGGTGTAAATTGTTATCTGATCAATAAACAAGACAGTTATATGTGAATATATTGCTGAATCACTCAATATGTCTGTTTCGGCCTTTCATATTGAGTAGAACGCCTTTGATCGACTCGTTTCGGGTCCATACACGATCCTACATGTGGTATCATAGCACAGGAGGAGGAGTTCTGCAGATTTCAGCTTGATTTCATCTTGTTTTCTGGTTTCTACACCTTCTTTTATAAATTGAACAAGTTTTAACGGTCCAAATGATCTGAATTTCACATATCTTAAGCGATTTCATTAGTTGTCGAATACAAATCCAAATCATAAGTTTAAACCAAAAGAGATTTCAGCGGAAGCATATAGTAAATTGTTAAACAACTGTTTCATGATAAGTGTTCAAAACCAATGTATCAAATGTATCCAAGAGCCTGAATCCATGACCACTCCAGCACTCCCAGATAGCAAGTCCATGTCAAGAAATCTAACGACCTGCAAGCATGCAGACAAGTGTGTCAGACGACGCTGGTGAGTTCAAAGTTTTGTTAACGCGTGTTGTTACCAGATGTGTGTTTAAGACAACTCAATGTTTTGTTTTGATGTTGTTATTTACTCGATTACCGTATGTGGCTACTAGATGTGTTTGCCCAAACCCCAATGCCTCTATCAAAGCACTGGTCAAGTGGTCAAGGTAAATAGTTCATGCCCGTCCTCCTCGGTACGGTGTGAGGGTGCCAATCCTAATAGCGCTATCAACTAAATACCTCGTTGCCTTACCGGCAACTATCGGTAGATGTAAGGGGTCTTATATGATAGAAACTGAGTAATAACCAACATCCCATTAACCTGTATTCCTCCCTAGAACGTTACCCAATATCCCTTCCCAGGATGCATGCTTGGAAAAGAGAAGTGAACTCACCTTTGGTTTGTTCGGTTAGATTAGTTTCTCATCTATCGTTACTTACCCCAAACCCTAGTATGGTTCCAATGACAGTCAGTTTTGTTTTCACAGTATCACATATTCTTTGCATACATTATCACACAAGTTATAACGTTATTTTCACATTACACGTTCACAATAACATATAACAAGCAGTTAAATCTCATGCACGGTATAATACATGTTCATGTTCTCTATAATGGTTACCAATATCAGTCAGTTTCATGTAAACATAAAATAGGTGTCCTTTGCATTTATTACACAGTTTACAAATAAGCAACACGTATATTATTACGTAAATCATAGCGAGCTGTTGGGTCTAAAAACAACACAAGTTCATATCACACTACATCACAAGTGGTTTGTGTTACATTCTAGTACACACGCTAATCGGGACAAATAAACATGCATCGTAATTGAACCGCTTATCTTCATGTAATTATCTAAACAACAATAATGGCCGACACTGTTAAAGCATACAAGTTTCTACTGGACCGATTATATTGATTAATGGACTGACAAGTTTATTGGGCCTGTCAAAATACACTCACGTGGGCTGTCAAAATACTATCATAATGCATCGGTGTGACAACTGACACTTTTCGGTAACTTTCTTACACTTAAAGTACTCATTTTAGCTACATTTTTATGCATTTCGAACACTCGAACTGCGTATTACATAATATACATCTTAGAATACTTATGGAATATTCAATTATGATGCACATGATTCATTTTATTGGTTACCTTTGAAACAATGTAAACAATGCATCGAAACAACTAGAGCAGTATCTAGTAAACTAGCGTGCTGACGAAAACTCAGGATCCAGCGAAACCATCTAAATTACATCTTTAGGACTCAGACGGAAGTCCAACATCAAATGAACATTAAACCCTATATGGGAATGCAAGGGTTTGGTTTAATATACTACCAATGTCCGGTAGCACCGAAAACTGCCGAAAAGCACTAAAAGCGACGATTTCTACACTTTTCCGCAGAAATTCTGCAGAAATCAGCTTTGTAATATTTTTACCACATGTAAAAATATTATTTAACATAGAATTCATGTGAGGATACATTCGGGTATCATCCGAGCCAATAACTACATCAATTCACACAAGTTACGCAACTTAGCTTTCAAATAACATCTAACCGAAACAATTCAAAACGAATATCCGAACAATGTCAAATCTTTTTTTTAATGGTCATCTAGTGATTATTGGATCATTATGGTCTAGTAATGACCATTTAACACCCTTTAAACACCTAATCACTAATATTTATAAACTTCCTAAAACAACTACCTAAATATTCTAACTTTTTACTAAGTAATTCAAGAAGCAAAAACATGAGACACCCCCCCCCCCCTCATTCACGGTCATAAGACCCTTTGTGGGCCCCACTTTTCTTTCAAATTGTTTAAGTGTTAAATATCTAGATATTATTTGTTAGTTACTAGTGGATTATGTTGGTTATATTTTTTATAACTTAACCACTAAGTAAACTAGCACTTTACCCATTTTTTTTCCATCTTTTATTACCCAAATAAGCTCTCATCATCTTCATCATCCACCAAGAACATCATAAACCCATTTTATTTTATTACCTCCTTCATGATCAAGATGGATTTCTTTGGAACTTAAGGTGATCTAAAGCTTTTGGAAGTAAAAAGAAGGGTTTTCATCCATACAAAAGTATTCTACCAACAAGATCATCATCTTCTTAGTCTTAATAATCTTCTAAGATCATCCCTAGCCTAGTGCTAGAAGTAAGCTTCTATATCTATTTTTTTTTCATACAAATATTATGTTTATGATTGTTATTATTACTAATAATAACCAAGTAATCATACATAATAAACATGAAAAATACAAAGAAGCAAAGATAAAAATCATGATATATTTATGTTTGGTTATATTGTGATCTAAGTCTTGTTATATGCATATTTAGTCTTGCTTTGATGATTATGATACAAATAAAGTGTTAGAAGATGTTTTAAGTTATGATCTAAAAATTATACATGTTTATGTTAAAGGGTTTTTAACATAAAGGATTAAATGGATGATCATAACTATTGATCTTGTGAAAGTATTTAAGGTTTTTATTTAAAAACAAGACTTTCACAAGATTATAAAAAGTAACATACAACTAGAGATTTTTATAAAAGTTGTTAAAACTAAAATTAAACTTGGTTTTTGAACTTGTTAGCATATGAAATGATCATGGTTAAAACCCTACATGATTTGGATATCATCTTGAAAAATTATGTTATAAAAGTCTCATATGTTTAGTTAAGATGTTGGGTAAATTGATGATGATTTGAAAGAAAAAGAAAATGATATGTTTATGAAACATGGTTAAGATAAAAATACAAAGGTTATATGGCCATTTTTCATAAAAACTTTATTTTATAAAGTAACAACATTTTTGGTTAATTTTAGACAAGAGAAATATATATTTTTTTTTAGAAAATATATATTTGGTTATTTTGACAATTTTTGTGACATGTATTACTTGATGTATTAGTTATATATATCAAAGTAGGAACTTGAATCAAATTGTCACATTTAAACTCAAGACACTTTATAACAAAAGTCCTACGAGACTTCATATAATTACGCCATAAAAACGAATATGGACAACCCGAAGGATCGGACACCATTTATGGTCAAAACGGACAACGGACGAATCCTTAAACGAGTCACCAATCCGGGGAGTTACTACGACGTTTAGACGATCTTTCGACACGAAATATAAATATGCTATCTATAACAAATTTCGGATGTTTATAAACTTATAAAAACTAGTATGTTTTTATTTACTAACAAGTGTACTTAGTAAATTTTTATAAAAAGGTTTTTATAAAAATGAAAGGCTTACACTTACTAGTGGGCTATTTTTATAACAAATGGGCTTATATTACTTAATGGACTATTCTTTAATAAATGGGCTTAACTTAATAATGGGCTTATCAAAACACATGGGCTAAGCCCAATACCAAACATATGGGCCAAGGCCCAATAACATTGAAGCCCAACACTATTTGAGGCCCAACACTATTGAAGCCCAACACTATTGAAGCCCAACACTATTGAAGCCCAACACTATTTAAGCCCAACACTATTGAGGCCCAACACTATTTGAGGCCCAACACTATTGAGGCCCAACACTATTTAGGCCCAACACTATTTGGGCATAACAACATGAAAACATGGGCTCGGCCCAATGTCACCATTAGTGAAAATACAAGTGTACAATTGATACATATAAGACACGAAATTCAGCGGACTAGATCCGACTATACAACTCACAAGATACAAGATAACATATATATATATATATATTTGGTGAAAAATATATATATAACATTTGAACAACTCATTCATCGAATACACAGTTAACGAACAGTAAAGACATACAAGTCTTGCACATATTGAAGACACAAGACTTGCACTCAAGTTCTTTACAAAGACCGAAGTGTCTAACAATTCCAGGATCTATGTAGGTTGTGATACAATTCAAGGACAATGCAAATGAGGTTACAGTTACATACAGTTTACGGAATGCAATTCTGTGAGTTCATGTCCCCTATTCATTTAAATGTTTTACAACTTTACAACTATCGGGGAAGATACATGTTCAATCGTTTGTTAAAGTTAGGGAATGAAACACCTTAGATCATGTGCGAATTAGGGCCATACAATAAGCACCATTAATCCAGTTTGGACCAAGGAACAAAGGTTTAGATCTAATGGGTATTGGCGAGCCCCACTCTTGGTCGTGGACCCATACAGAAGAGTGCGTTTGTGTCCCAGTCGATAGGAGTCGACATAAAATCGTCTAGGGTTGGATTGCTTCCTAATTCGTCACACATATTAATGTCCTCGCGAAACATTAATGATCAACGATTTCATTGACGCTTTACATACTACATCATTACATACAGATACATTTTATACAACTCACATTTTACAGATACATCTTATATCCAGTTTGGATACAATTACAATTGAGACAAATACATATTACATACTGTTTTGATACAGATATATATTATACAGCTAAACTGCATGAACTCGCTCAACTTTTGTTGATGTTTTCAAACTTACATGTATTTCAGGGAATTAGTGGACCAATGCAAAGATTTCAGTTCAAGGAAAACAAGTATCAATACTCCATGCCAACTATTGAAGGGTTTGCCTGTTATATACCGCCTCTTTGCGGTGATATAGTGGTCAAAGCCTTGACATTTTTAGATTTACATTTGATGTATAAAACAATGACAACTTATTTTCATTTGATGGTTTGTAAACAATGTACTTAAATTATGTTGCGATCTTTTGAACAATTATGACAATGGCATTGGAGCATGTTTTATTCATTTAGTATGTTCACCTATATTGTTATGCAATGAGAACCGATCAGATCACACCTCGCGCTTCCGCTACGAGCGGGTGTGACAGATTGGTATCAGAGCATCGATTGTAGTGAACCAGGATTCTTTCTCGAGTCTAAGTCTACAATCACTAGGGATCTCTCACGAAAACCTCTTGTTCATGTTGAACAGATTATAAATAAAATTGGGCAAGTCAAAAGGTTTTCATTGCATAAACATTTTTCAAGGTCCACTACAGCAAAAATTCATTTCACATAAATCAAGCGAGGACATTTCCATGGGTGAAGTCTATGAGAAACAGACACAATACATTAATAGACTATGTGCCTACAATACATTACATTATCAGTTTATGCATTATAAACAGTTCACAAGTTCAGCTTATACAAGATAGAAATCCTTGATTGATAGGATTTTACATGATTATATATATAGGTGGTTCATATATATGTTGCATGAAATATTTTGCCAAAGAACAAAATACCTTCGACTTCAAACTCTATTATTATTCTTTACTCACACGGTGAAAATATCGACCTCATGTCTATTGCGGAGCTTATGGCGAACATGATTCCTAAGTGAAATCTTAAACTTAATTCCGTAAAATATGGTTGTTTTCTCGCGAATGCTGAGATGCCTGACCATGATAAATGACGACGAGGCGGAGGTGGTAACCTTGGACAACAACTCCATTAGTGGGACGAGATCCCTGTGACTCATACTAATCAAGGTTGATATACTCTTGTCCCTACAAGGAAGATGAAGTACTCATCTTGAAGGTGCCCCTTCAGTTGTTATTGTTACAGATTCTTTCCATTTCTATTCCATCTAACGCTGTGCTGTTTTGTGGGTAATGAAAACGGACGTTGACACGTGATCTATCACGAAGGTCCCTCCTATGTTGAAGGTATATAGACAATAGTGTCCCCCCTCTGACTGATCGGTTGTTTTGTACGAGAGAACGCTAGGGTGACCATGCAAGGCAATTTATTATTACGGAGGCCTACGTAATAACAACTTGTAGTGCATGGGAATTCTAGTGGACTTTGCGGGCCAAGCTAATGATCACTATTCGTTTAAAATTCTTAAGTTATTACTTGAGATTCAATTTTTCTTATCTATTAGGACACGAACTGAGGTGGTTAGTATAACACCATACAATACAATACAATACAGGAAGACGACACGTATTTGTTCACACCTAACATTCGATCTATATCACGATTCAGTTGAGACTAGTCATTTAAACAAACAAAACTTGTTATCCACTCATGGAGGATTTTCCCCAACATTCTCGAAATTAATGAACATGAGTTAGTTCCATGGTGTCTATGACACTTTACCCTACTTTACCTTACCTTACGTTATCCTATTCCACCTTATCATATTCATTGGAAATGATACAATAAATTCCGTCGCTTGACATTTGTCTTTTCCCAATGAATGGTATGGCATGAGCCATGCTGCAACTCCCTCATTGCATTCTATTCGACATTTTTGTAGATTTTAATCATCTTGCTAGAGCTCGTGAAACTCAAGCACTATTACCATAATGGTCACATGGACAAATAAGACAAAGGATTTTCTCTACTTCGGACGATTGAGGTCATATAGTAGGGAACCCATATTATAGGGACGCAGGCCACGGGTTGGTTTCCCCTCCTGAACGAATTATTTTTCTTTTTCCATTTAGACATATGACCGATACATGCAAGAGGCATTACACCTTTTGGCTTTGGTTATCCACATTATCATTTATTCAAACATGTATGAACAATATGGTCTTGAGGTTTCCATGACCGATTGATTGCATTCTTCATTCTTGGGCACATGATAGACTTTATTTATCCAAATACATGTCTAGATTCTTTTAATAGTGTGTATTAAAAAGATCATGGCGCCAAAAGAATCAATTGTTTAAGTTAAAAGTTATGTGTTGAAAACCATTGCTTTTACTCAAGACATGTTTTATACATGACATTGTTACGCAAGACATTGTTATACATGTCATTGACGTTGGTATACACAAGACATTTTTGGTGGTTATTTGTAAGTGATGAGACGTGTGTAATATGATAAAAGCATGGTGGATACGCCGCTGGTACTTCCTATATATAAGTGCTTATATTATATTGCATATCGTGGTGTTATTCAAATCTCTTCGACAAAGACAAGACATGACATTTTTGCACAAGACGCGACATCCTCTACACAAGACATAATATTCTATTTCAAGACATAATATATTTATACACTACATTTTTATTGGTTATTTATTTAACCATACATCATTCTTTTATATCATCTGATTTTCATATCTATTTTCATATGATTTTATAAAAGAACTCGATCATAACTGGAGCCAATGTTGATGGTTACACTTGATGCTTTCACGGTATCTCAAGGGTTGTTTCCATACTACGTAACACCCGAATTCAAACACCCTGAGTGTTACATTTTGGGTTTAGCCTCGGAGATCCGAAGCATGACCGCATCATCCCTCTCTACCTCGATCACTCAAACAATAACTCTCGCCATGAGAGAAATGAAGGCAGCTGCTGCCATAAACGATTTTGGCACCAGGATGTATGCTAGTAACTTGTCGAAATCCTAAATGCGACAAGTGAGACATTCATCAAGAGGGCAATTGCAAAAGCGCCAAAAGTAGCAGTGTGCTAAGACCGAGGGCAAAACAAAGACAAGCAAGACGATAATACTTAAGAACGGATCAAGCTAGTGAATAAGTGTGTGTGTGGCTAGAACTATGAATACTCCACAAAATCTCAATGAAGTCATGAGTACGTACACTCTACGATCATCATGTATCAATTCTTTTAATACCAACACTGAGCTTAGCTATTGCTTTTAAATGTTAAGCATATACTAGAATTAGAGTCATGTTGGACACACATTACTATATCAAGTTAGCTAATGGGTAATTAGCTGAGACATATCAAATCATTAAGGGCCACCGGTATGTATCCTATTCGTCAACATTTCACATCCATGTTATTCTATACAATTGACAATTTTAGCTTCATTTCAACATTTCACATACATGAGTTTCATGGCTAGGGACGGGATTGTCCTAGCTACAATTAGGGATTGGGTTATCCTACATCTAAACATATGGTTAGGATATCCAACATCTAAACATATGGATCGGGTTATCCTACATCTAAACATATGGATTGGGTTATCCTACATTTAAACATAGGGTTCCTAAGACTATACAGTGAAGTCCTTGCCACACAGAATTTAAAATGTACTTGGCCTAGAGTCAAGTAAGCTAGACGTCTCCTCATTCTATAGAATTGGCAAAAAGTAAACTAGTCGAGTCTAGAGCTAAAATTCAATATCGATCTCTTCCCCGTTCAGTTGAGTATTTTCGAAGTAGTGGTTGACATGGATTGGTTATCCGATAACCTAGCCAAAGTCTTATGTCACGAGAAGAACATTCGCCTACCACTACTGAACGAAGAGACACTTGTGATACATGGAGAGAAGCGCGACACCCCATTGCGGATCATCAATGGCATGAAAGCACATAAGTGCTTACGGAAAGGTTGTATTGCCTATCTAGCTCTTGTTGTAGACAAGAAGGCCGTTGGGCCACAGCTGACAGATATTCTTTTGATAAAATAATTTCCTAAAAAAAAAAAAAATTCCTGAAGTCTTGCCAGGACTACCACCATATCAACAAGTCGAGTTTCACATCGACTTGGTACCGGGAGCCGCACCCATAGCCAGATCTTCACTTCGATTAGCACCTTCTAAACCTTGTAGTTGACCGAATAAGGATGTTGTGAGTTCATAACCCCCACTCTTTACCATTATACATCTTTATAAAGGTTTTGGGGGTGGAAAGACATGAAAGTTTCGCAAAACTGCACAACATTTCGATGAATGAAAATTCATATTTCTAAACCATGTTACAAATGAATTTCCAACTAACTCAAATGGTTTATGAAAGGTTCTAGCTTCTACTCTAAGATAGACTTACGATCGGAGTATCATCAGTTACGAATTCAAGAGGAAAGCATACCGAAAACGGCTTTTAAGACTCGTTACGGTCATTCCGAGTTTCTCGTTATGCCTTTTGGTTTAACAAATGCACCAGCGGTCTTCATGGATTTAATGAATCGTGTGTGCAAGCCGTATCTCGACAAATTCGTCATAGTGTTTATTGACGACATTTTGATATACTCTCGATCGACTGATGAACATGAGCAACATTTGAGAACCATTTTAGAGTTGTTAAAGACAATAAATTCGCCCCAAATCGAAAAACAAGATATAGCCTTACAACTTATTCTTGAGATTGGTGCATAGCATTTTACAATCTTATCATTATCCGACGATACCGATGACTTTGTTGTAGACTATGATGCTTCGCATCAAGGATTGGGTTGCGTACTCATGCAACGTGAAAAAGTTATTGTGTACACGTCGCGCCCATTTAAAAAGTTCACGAGAAGAACTATACCACTCTCGACCTTGAGTTAGGCATGGTGGTATTCGCTTTAAAAAAAAAAAATTTATGGCGACATTATTTATATGGTACTCAATGCATTATTTTCACGGATCATAAAAGTCTTCAACACATATTCAACCAAAAAGAATTAAATATGCGTCAACGATGTTGGGTTGAATTGTTGAACGACTATGATTGTGAAATAAAGTACCATCCGGGCAAGGCGAACGTTGTAGCTGACGCTATGAGCCGCAAGGAGCGAGTTAGAACATTGAGAACTCAAGCATTAGAGAAGATGATTCACAAGCGCTCAAGGAAGAGCATATTCAAGTAGAAACACTTCGAAGCATGAAGGAACAATTAGTGCCGAAAGAAGATGGAACTTTATACATTATGGGTCGAAATTGGGTTCCATTATTTGGCGGCCTTCGAGATGATATTTTGAGGAAGCACATAGGCCTAAGTAGCGAAAGAATACTACTGGTGGCCTAACCTCAAAAATGATATCGCGACTTATGTCGGAGAATGCTTGACTTGCGCGAAAGTCAAAGTTGAGTAGCAAAATCCCTCGGACTTGTTACAACAACCCGAGATTCCCGTTTGGTAATGGGAAAAAATATCGATGTACTTCATTACGAAGTTACTCAGGACCTCAAGAGGTCACTACATGATATGTGTAATCATCGATAGACTAACAAAGTCCACGCACTTCTTACCGATTTGGTAGAAGGATAATACTGAGAAACTAGCGGAACTCTATCTCAAAGAAATAGTGGCTCGTCATGGAGTGCCTATTTCAATCATTTCAGACCGAGACGGTCGTTTTATTTCTAGAATTTGGAAATCATTTCAACAGGCCTTTGGATCTCATTTGAATCCAAGTACGGCCATAAACTGACGGCCAGAGCGAACGGACAATCCAAACACTCGAATATATGTTTCGCACATGTGTTATGGATTTAGGCGGCAATTGGGATACTCATCTACCTTTAGTTGAGTTTTGCCTACAATAACAGCTACAATACTACTATACAAGCTGCACCGTTTGAAGCTCTTTATGGTCGAAAGTGTCGCTCTCCGCTATGTTGGGCGGAAACAGGCGATAGTTAATTAATTGGTCCGAAACTAGTCCAAGAGACTACGGATAAAATTTTTCAGACCCGAGACCGTATCAAGACGGCTCGCGATCGACAAAAGTGCTACGCAGATAAAAGACGAAAACCATTATCTTTCGAGGTTGGAGACAAAGTCTTGTTGAAAGTCTCGCCTTGGAAAGGCGTAGCGAGGTTCAGTGAACGTGGAAAGCATAACCCACGTTACATTGGACCATTTGAAATCTTAGAAAAGATTGGCACCATTGCCTACAAGCTGAAGTTACCAGAAGAACTAAGTAGAGTATACGACACATTTCATGTGTCGAATCTTAAGAGGAGTCCAACGCAAGAAACGGTTATCATCCCGGCGGATGAGATTCACATTGATGACAAACTCCAATTCACAAAGCACCTATTAAGGTCATGGACCGGAAGGTCCAGAAAATACAAAGGAGTCGTCACATATTAGTAAAAATTCGTTGGAACTCTCGACACGGACCCCAATATACTTGGGAACGTGAAGATCAAATCAAAGTCAAAAATCCTCACCTGTTTGAGAACAATCCTGCAAAGGATGACTCAGCTTGAATTTCGGGACGAAATTCTCAATAACAGGGGGAGAATGTGACAACTGACACTTTTCGGTAACTTTCTTACACTTAAAGTACTCATTTTAGCTACATTTTTATGCATTTCGAACACTCGAACTGCGTATTACATAATATACATCTTAGAATACTTATGGAATATTCAATTATGATGCACATGATTCATTTTATTGGTTACCTTTGAAACAATGTAAACAATGCATCGAAACAACTAGAGCAGTATCTAGTAAACTAGCGTGCTGACGAAAACTCAGGATCCAGCGAAACCATCTAAATTACATCTTTAGGACTCAGACGGAAGTCCAACATCAAATGAACATTAAACCCTATATGGGAATGCAAGGGTTTGGTTTAATATACTACCAATGTCCGGTAGCACCGAAAACTGCCAAAAAGCACTAAAAGCGACGATTTCTACACTTTTCCGCAAAAATTCTGCAGAAATCAGCTTTGTAATATTTTTACCACATGTAAAAATATTATTTAACATAGAATTCATGTGAGGATACATTCGGGTATCATCCGAGCCAATAACTACATCAATTCACACAAGTTACGCAACTTAGCTTTCAAATAACATCTAACCGAAACAATTCAAAACGAATATCCGAACAATGTCAAATCTTTTTTTTAATGGTCATCTAGTGATTATTGGATCATTATGGTCTAGTAATGACCATTTAACACCCTTTAAACACCTAATCACTAATATTTATAAACTTCCTAAAACAACTACCTAAATATTCTAACTTTTTACTAAGTAATTCAAGAAGCAAAAACATGAGACACCCCCCCCCCCCCTCATTCACGGTCATAAGACCCTTTGTGGGCCCCACTTTTCTTTCAAATTGTTTAAGTGTTAAATATCTAGATATTATTTGTTAGTTACTAGTGGATTATGTTGGTTATATTTTTTATAACTTAACCACTAAGTAAACTAGCACTTTACCCATTTTTTTTCCATCTTTTATTACCCAAATAAGCTCTCATCATCTTCATCATCCACCAAGAACATCATAAACCCATTTTATTTTATTACCTCCTTCATGATCAAGATGGATTTCTTTGGAACTTAAGGTGATCTAAAGCTTTTGGAAGTAAAAAGAAGGGTTTTCATCCATACAAAAGTATTCTACCAACAAGATCATCATCTTCTTAGTCTTAATAATCTTCTAAGATCATCCCTAGCCTAGTGCTAGAAGTAAGCTTCTATATCTATTTTTTTTTTCATACAAATATTATGTTTATGATTGTTATTATTACTAATAATAACCAAGTAATCATACATAATAAACATGAAAAATACAAAGAAGCAAAGATAAAAATCATGATATATTTATGTTTGGTTATATTGTGATCTAAGTCTTGTTATATGCATATTTAGTCTTGCTTTGATGATTATGATACAAATAAAGTGTTAGAAGATGTTTTAAGTTATGATCTAAAAATTATACATGTTTATGTTAAAGGGTTTTTTAACATAAAGGATTAAATGGATGATCATAACTATTGATCTTGTGAAAGTATTTAAGGTTTTTATTTAAAAACAAGACTTTCACAAGATTATAAAAAGTAACATACAACTAGAGATTTTTATAAAAGTTGTTAAAACTAAAATTAAACTTGGTTTTTGAACTTGTTAGCATATGAAATGATCATGGTTAAAACCCTACATGATTTGGATATCATCTTGAAAAATTATGTTATAAAAGTCTCATATGTTTAGTTAAGATGTTGGGTAAATTGATGATGATTTGAAAGAAAAAGAAAATGATATGTTTATGAAACATGGTTAAGATAAAAATACAAAGGTTATATGGCCATTTTTCATAAAAACTTTATTTTATAAAGTAACAACATTTTTGGTAAATTTTAGACAAGAGAAATATATATTTTTTTAGAAAATATATATTTGGTTATTTTGACAATTTTTGTGACATGTATTACTTGATGTATTAGTTATATATATCAAAGTAGGAACTTGAATCAAATTGTCACATTTAAACTCAAGACACTTTATAACAAAAGTCCTACGAGACTTCATATAATTACGCCATAAAAACGAATATGGACAACCCGAAGGATCGGACACCATTTATGGTCAAAACGGACAACGGACGAATCCTTAAACGAGTCACCAATCCGGGGAGTTACTACGACGTTTAGACGATCTTTCGACATGAAATATAAATATGCTATCTATAACAAATTTCGGATGTTTATAAACTTATAAAAACTAGTATGTTTTTATTTACTAACAAGTGTACTTAGTAAATTTTTATAAAAATGTTTTTATAAAAATGAAAGGCTTACACTTACTAGTGGGCTATTTTTATAACAAATGGGCTTATATTACTTAATGGACTATTCTTTAATAAATGGGCTTAACTTAATAATGGGCTTATCAAAACACATGGGCTAAGCCCAATACCAAACATATGGGCCAAGGCCCAATAACATTGAAGCCCAACACTATTTGAGGCCCAACACTATTGAAGCCCAACACTATTGAAGCCCAACACTATTGAAGCCCAACACTATTTAAGCCCAACACTATTGAGGCCCAACACTATTTGAGGCCCAACACTATTGAGGCCCAACACTATTTAGGCCCAACACTATTTGGGCCTAACAACATGAAAACATGGGCTCGGCCCAATGTCACCATTAGTGAAAATACAAGTGTACAATTGATACATATAAGACACGAAATTCAGCGGACTAGATCCGACTATACAACTCACAAGATACAAGATAACATTTATATATATATATTTGGTGAAAAATATATATATAACATTTGAACAACTCATTCATCGAATACACAGTTAACGAACAGTAAAGACATACAAGTCTTGCACATATTGAAGACACAAGACTTGCACTCAAGTTCTTTACAAAGACCGAAGTGTCTAACAATTCCAGGACCTTTGTAGGTTGTGATACAATTCAAGGACAATGCAAATGAGGTTACAGTTACATACAGTTTACGGAATGCAATTCTGTGAGTTCATGTCCCCTATTCATTTAAATGTTTTACAACTTTACAACTATCGGGGAAGATACATGTTCAATCGTATGTTAAAGTTAGGGAATGAAACACCTTAGATCATGTGCGAATTAGGGCCATACAATAAGCACCATTAATCCAGTTTGGACCAAGGAACAAAGGCTTAGATCTAATGGGTATTGGCGAGCCCCACTCTTGGTCGTGGACCCATACAAAAGAGTGCGTTTGTGTCCCAGTCGATAGGAGTCGACATAAAATCGTCTAGGGTTGGATTGCTTCCTAATTCGTCACACATATTAATGTCCTCGCGAAACATTAATGATCAACGATTTCATTGACGCTTTACATACTACATCATTACATACAGATACATTTTATACAACTCACATTTTACAGATACATCTTATATCCAGTTTGGATACAATTACAATTGAGACAAATACATATTACATACTGTTTTGATACAGATACATATTATACAGCTAAACTGCATGAACTCGCTCAACTTTTGTTGATGTTTTCAAACTTACATGTATTTCAGGGAATTAGTGGACCAATGCAAAGATTTCAGTTCAAGGAAAACAAGTATCAATACTCCATGCCAACTATTGAAGGGTTTGCCTGTTATATACCGCCTCTTTGCGGTGATATAGTGGTCAAAGCCTTGACATTTTTAGATTTACATTTGATGTATAAAACAATGACAACTTATTTTCATTTGATGGTTTGTAAACAATGTACTTAAATTATGTTGCGATCTTTTGAACAATTATGACAATGGCATTGGAGCATGTTTTATTCATTTAGTATGTTCACCTATATTGTTATGCAATGAGAACCGATCAGATCACACCTCGCGCTTCCGCTACGAGCGGGTGTGACAATCGGTTTAGTGGGCTGACAATTATATTTACGTAATCTGATGTAGACCGACATCACCCATTTTTAATATTAAACTTCACAATTCACATTCTGTTAACACCAACTTTCGTCGGGTCTAAACTGGTGGTGAAACTCCTTATGTTTCGTCGCCCCTCATTCACATTCAGCAAGCATTCAGATTGCAATACCACTTATCATTAAAACTTACCAAATCATCTTGTTTATCTAAAACGAATCTAGACATCCTCATTGTCTTTATTGTTTCTAGCAATAGATCATACAAATCTATGATTACACCTACAAGGCATTAACAAGTTGCACACACAATGGCTAAACAATCACATGACCTCTAACGATTCTTCATGCAAACATAACAACATGGCCGACAACATAAGGTGATCATTATCCAAATTGATTCTCAACTCATATCCACCCATCACATAATTTATCCATAATTTCACATCATGATTTCATAGAACACGCACACACACACACACACACACATATATATATATATAGATTTTATTGACCAATATCACACAAAAATAGAATCAGCAATAAGAATTACATACATAAGGACTTACTAACCCAATAAACTCGATCGAATCAGATAGTGTTTTGAGAGGGGTAGCGTTGCCGTCGCTGAGTTAAAGGGATCTAGAGTTGTGCAGGTTTGGGTTTAAATAATGAATGTAACGTATCTTGGTTCCGTTTGGGCCGAAGCCCATCTCAGTGAATAACCACCCCGACGAAACCCCATCTTTCGTCAGTTGGCCGGTGAGGTTGGAAGTCTGGACTTTCGTAGAGTCCATGTGTACCGCATTTCGTCGGACACCAAATTTTATTATAAGAAGTTTCTAATTAAACTAGCACATGGGCCACCAAATCTCTATTGGACCTAGAAGCTTACTTGAGCAGGAAAAGTGATCTGATTGGACCCTTGAATCCACTCAGCTCAAATGACTTAGCAAGATTGGCCGACAAACACACTGACAATTCTTGAAACAATAACACATGCAAACCTTGGACCGATGCAATCCTTGATAATATTGGGCCGAGAGCACAAATGAATGTTCACATGATCCGCATTACTTTTAATAGGAATTAATGAATGCCCAATCCTTATATTGAAATCATTTTAAAATATAATACGCGGTACATCGCACAACAAAATGTAAAACAGGATTGTAAAACAGATGACGTGCAATGGGAATGTCTTGGAATCTCGGGTTGTCACATTATCCCCAACTTGAAAGAAATTTCTTCCCGAAATTTGATAAGCAATCCAAAACAGTACGGTGTTAGATCAAGGTGACTGTGGATTTTCCCCAGGTGCCACATCGTCCCGAACTTGAAAGAAATTTGATCCCGAAATTCGACAATGTCATCTGAAGTTAGATCAACTTTGAACAACCGAGGATAATAAAGCTTCATCTGATCCTTGTGTTCTCATGTGGACTCCGGTCCACGTGTTGAGTTCCAACAAGCACTCACAATTGGAATTTGACTATGTTAACGAACCTTAACGTCCCAGTCCATGATTCCAGTAGACTCCTCAACAACTACAACTTGTCATTATCCTCAGACTCTAGTAAGGGTATCACAAGCGTTTCGTCGGTCAAACACTGCCTTAGATTCGAGACATAATGACATCGTAAACATTACCCTATACATCAGGTAACTTGAGTTTGTGAGTATGTTGCCGATCCGTTCCAGAAATCTAGATGTCCAAACTCATCGTAAACTAAGGTTGCCACGTTTTCCATAGTGTACCGCACCCTCTCAGGGTGAGATTTTTGACAAGATACAATCGCCTACCACTAAATCCCAGTGTTTCCTAAGCTTATCAGTTTCCCAACAATCTTTCCAATTGGTTCGAGTCTAATTCTGGATCTGTGGTTAGGTTGTCACCCACGTTAACCCAACACTAATGGCATTATTGTCCATGCAATGCCTCATACAGAGGTGTCTAATTACTAATACGGTGACTGCGGTAGTAGAACCCAACTAAAGGTAAATGTCCTTCTAACTCTTACTAAAGTCAATCACCCATATGCTCACAGCATGTCTTTGAGTGTCAGGATGGCTCGCTTACTCAGACCGCTTATCCTGCAGTGATAAGCAATGCTCATGTCTAGACGTGAGTCGAGAGTGTTGTGTGGTGCCTGATCAAAACCAGGGGTAACGGGAGTTGGCACCTCTTGCCTAAAAGCCACCTCTCTCAGAGGAACATTCACAGTTGTGATGAGTCGTCAGCTTCCTTGATTGTAAGAAAAGGTGCTGGTAATGTGAGACAATCAACGATCACCCAGGTGATATTATTTCCCTTTCGAGTTGTAAGCAGACTAGCAACAAAATCCATGGCAGTCTATTCTCATTTCCATATGTGTGTTTCTAGTTGCTGATTCTTCTCCTTGACTTTCCCACAAGTCAAGCACTATTCATATACATAGCCAGGTGAGCCTTCATGCCTGATCACTAATGTAGGATTTATAGATCCTATTATCTCCCACCAAAACACAGACGACTAGAATATCAAGGCAGGTGTGCTTTGCTCCACTCAAGTTACCTACGGTTGCCGTATAACAAGATCCACATTCGTTCCATGAGGTAGCGCATATCGTCCGACCTACCAAAGGTTGCTTCCCCATACCCCGCATGGCTTCAACTTGAAACTTCTCTTTCTTTCGTTCTCCAGTTTGAACTGAGCGAATCTGATTTGGTAGGTTAGAGTCGATGGTGAGCTGCAAAGGTCGTGCACGTTCAGGTTTCACAATGGTAATCAAAAGTTCCATCCAACGATGCTACTACATGTTTAGCTCTTCTGAAATAAAGGTACACGGGAGGCCCTTGTGATCGGTCTAGATATCACATTTGGTACCGTCCAAGTAATGCCTCCAACTTAAATCCGAGGATCAGGATTTCCATCACAGGTTGTGTATCGTGCAGTTCTTCTCGTAAGTCTATACGTAAGCCATCGCTTTCTAATGTTGCATCGATGTGTAACTGGGACTTTGATTCGAACCATTAAAGTATACCACTAGATCACCCGAACCTTAGGGTGGATACGATGCTCAGTGCATTGCAGGGTTGGGATTCGAAGGCTGATAAGACGTCCTCCTGTTTTGTCTTCCACGAACACAGCACCCTACTGTGCTAAAGAGGTTTAGGCTACGTGATCTTCAAAAACCCTGTGATGAATCTGCGATAGTATCTAGCGAAACCAAGGGATTGTTGTATCCTCGAAGGGATCTTTGGTGTCGATCAGTTTCTAACGAAATGGATCTTAGCAAGATCCACGTGTGTTCCCACTTCGTTGCTTACATACTCAAAACGTATCTCTCGAATCCAGATGTTACATTTAACAAGACTTCGCACGTAATGGCTCCTCCCTCAGGAGCGCTAAAATAAGATACAGATGCCGTCCATGATGTTCCTTTCTTCTGGAAATAATTCAACACGTCGTCAATAAGCATGGTCGATTCATGTGATCCATAAAGCTGCTGGTGTGAGGATTAACCCAAAGGTCATGGAATACAACGTCATAATGGCCACACCGCGCTTGATATGCCGTTGTAGGAACATTCTCCCCTTAGACTTACATCTGACAATAGTTCGTTCGTTAGTCAATCCTCGAATGGAAGCTTGATTTTTTTGCTACTGGTCGACAGGATGGCAGTACATGGTCGAGGCAAACAGTTACTGACTGCTACTTTGTTGAGTTCTCGGTAATCAGTACACATGTCCAACGATAAGGCTTATCTTCACGGATATATCTGGGCTCCCAAAGCGAGAGAAACTAGGTCCGACAAAACTCCTGCTCAACAATTCCTGCAGTTGATTAGACAGCTCTTGCAACCCTCCTGGTGCAAGTCGGTAAGAGTACGTGTAGTCGGCGCTACCTTTGGCATGAGATCAGACTGAGATTTCACCTAACAGTTGTGGAAGTAAACCTGAAAGTTCCTCGAGTAGCACATCGAGAAAAATCACGAACAATTGGTGGATCCTCGATCCTCTTTTCCTTAGCCCTAACATCAATAGCGGTTGCTAACGTAACGAAGTAATGCCTCCGTAGGCGCTTCTCGCCTTCATAGCTGAAATGGTGCTAACCTTTGCACCACTCTAACGCTTTAGAACAAATAACGATTCTCCACACATAATTTTCTCCTCACTGGGTATATACGCGCGATTTCTGGATAACCCATCCACACTAACTACTGCATTGTAACCATCAAGGGTAGTAGAAGGAAGGTCGATGTCGAACACTTATCCCACAAGGTCGAGTTTGCATCCTAATGAACGCACGAAACTCCAATTGACTTGCCATCAGCCGGTTCCACAACAGGTTCGGTTTCGAGAAGCATCAGAGTTAAACAGAACCGAGATGAAGCGATTTGCTACCCATACAAGCTACCATGTTGTTAATATCCTGGTGTCGCCACGCCAATCCTAAATGCCCTTCCATGAGCATCATTCCCAGTGTTTGTTGTTTTTGTCACGAGAATTTTCCAGTACTGTCGTCGTTCCCTTGGTTGTGTGTCGTCTTTGATTTAACAACGGCCAGTCCATGTCGTAGGTACCTCCATCTTCCATGCTGTAGGCTACGATTACGAGTACCTTGATGTTGCCGTAACTGTTGCCTCTAATGTTGTTGCCTGTAACGGTGTCCTGCATCCTTTCACCAACAGGGTCCATCTTTTCACATTCCATGTCACGTCCTGAGGCACTACTCGTGGTGCGGGCGATTACACATTCCGCTCTACAGTCTATCGTCATCGATTATGTCCCGATTGATTCGTAAGAGTTGTCTCCCATGAGTCGCTAACTAGGGTTAAGGATTCGATTGGAGTCATATCGCTGATGTTCGTTGCCGGTAACTAGGGTCGTTCAAATGCTGAAGTCAGTAAAGTACTACGTTTACCCTCTTGTCCAACAGTGTTGCAAAAGTGTTCGCACTTCGGGATTTAAGACGTTAATACGTTAAGTTCCCGCAAACGAAGAAAGGTGAGAAGGATATAGATCAATCATTGTCGTTGCAACATCCAAGTCAGGGATGTTCGTACAAGCACCAACATTCTAGACAGTTTGCTAGGCGTTCAGATGGGTGTTCAGATAATACTCGATAGCATCGAGATTCGAATGGTTTCAGAGGGAAAAGAAAAGATCACATCCGTGTAGGAAGCAGTCACTGCTAGGACTCCTATAGATTTGTTACGTTTCTCACTGATTAAATAACAGAACAGAACCCCTTCTTCACTTGTTAAGCCTCACTGGGACTCGCATGCACCCCACATTATTATTATGTGTGCACCCACAATAATATTGTGATTTGCATGCTCATCTCAGCTCCTCCTAATTCATGTTGAATGGTTCATCAAACTCGAGTAGCAACAAAGAGCATCACAAAAAGTGAGTCACGAATGTTTGGGGAAATACCACCCTATCAATCACATAACACTTGCAAGTAATACATGAATCCATACTGTTGTGCTAAACGTGTAATCACATGCAATATCATATGTAAGTGTTCACTAGTTATGTAATACAATGAGTATACGAGAGACGAACCTTGAAGTCTGGAGCTGAGTTTCATGGTCGATTTTCGAAGTTGTTTGGTTATAGTCTGGTTTTATAAAACGTTTTAAAACCTAGTTCACTATAACTAGCAGCTCTGATACCAAACTGTCACACCCCCAAAATACCACATGCGGGAACACCGCGGGATATGTGACGTACCAGGATCCAAGCCAACAATCACATTGAACCACGTATAGTATTTAAATAAAGCATTTCATTAGTTGTCTAATACAAATCCAAATCATAAGTTTAAACCAAAAGAGATGTTCAGCGGAAGCATATAGTAAATTGTTAAACAACTGTTTCATGATAAGTGTTCAAAACCAATGTATCAAATGTATCCAAGAGCCTCGATCCATGACCACTCCAGCACTCCCAGATAGCAAGTCCATGTCAAGAAATCTAACAACCTGCAAGCATGCAGACAAGTGTGTCAGACGCTGGTGAGTTCAAAGTTTTGTTAACGCGTGTAGTTACCAGATGTGTGTTTAAGACAGTTCAACGTTTTGTTTTGATGTTGTTATTTACTCGATTACCGTATGTGGCTACTAGATGTGTTTGCCCAAACCCCAATGCCTCTATCAAAGCATTGGTCAAGTGGTCAAGGTAAATAGTTCACGCCCGTCCTCCTCGGTACGGTGTGAGGGTGCCAATCCTAATAGCGCTATCAACTAAATACCTCGTTGCCTTACCGGCAACTATCGGTAGATGTAAGGGGTCTTATATGATAGAAACTGAGTAGTAACCCACATACCATTAACCTGTATTCCTCCCTGGAACGTTACCCAATATCCCTTCCCGGGATGCATGCTTGGAAAAGAGCAGTGAACTCACCTTTGGTTTTCTCGGTTAGATTAGTTTCTCGTCTATCGTTAGATACCCCAAACCCTAGTATGGTTCCAATGACAGTCAGTTTTGTTTACACAGTATCACATATTCTTTGCATACATTATCACACAAGTTATAACGGTATTTTCACATTACACGTTCACAATAACATATAACCAGCAGTTAAATCTCATGCACGTTATAATACATGTTCATGTTCTCTATAATGGTTACCAATATCAGTCAGTTTCATGTAAACATAAAACAGGTGTACTTTGCATTTATTACACAGTTTACAAATAAGCAACACGTATATTATTACGTAAATCATAGCGAGCAGTTGGGTCTAAAAACAACACAACTTCATATCACACTACATCACAAGTGGTTTGTTTTACATTCTAGTATACACGCTAATCGTGACAAATAAACATGCATCGTAATTGAATCGCTTATCTTCATGTAATTATCTAAACAACAATAATGGCCGACACTGTTAAAGCATACAAGTTTCTATTGGACCGATTATATTGATTAACGGACTGACAAGTTTATTGGGCCTGTCAAAATACACTCACGTGGGCTGTCAAAGTACTATCATAATGCATCGGTTTAGTGGGCTGACAATTATATTTACGTAATCTAATGTAGACCGACAACACCCATTTTTAATATTAAACTTCACAATTCACATTCTGTTAACACCAACTTTCGTCGGGTCTAAACTGGCGGCGAAACTCCTTATGTTTCGTCGCCCCTTATTCACATTCAGCAAGCATTCAGATTGCAATATCACCTATCATTAAAACTTACCAAATCATCATGTTTATCTAAAACGAATCTAGAGTTTCGCCGCCCCTTATTCACATTCAGCAAGCATTCAGATTGCAATATCACCTATCATTAAAACTTACCAAATCATCATGTTTATCTAAAACGAATCTAGACATCATCATTGTCTTTATTGTTTCTAGCAATAGATCATACAAATCTATGATTACACCTACAAGGCATTAACAAGTTGCACACACAATGGCTAAACAATCACATGACCTCTGACGATTCTTCATGCAAACATAACAACATGGCCGACAACATAAGGTGATCATTATCTAAAATGATTCTCAACTCATATCCATCCATCACATAATTTATCCATAATTTCACATCATGATTTCATAGAACATGCACACACACACACACACAAATAGAATCAGCAATAAGAATTACATACATAAGGATTTACTAACCCAATAAACTTGATCGAATCAGATAGTGCTTCGAGAGGGGTAGCGTTGCCGTCGCTGAGTTAAAGGGATCTAGGGTTGTGTAGGTTTGGGTTTAAATAATGAATGTAACGTATCTTGGTTCCGTTTGGGCCGAAGCCCATCTCAGCGAATAACCACCCCGACGAAACCCCATCTTTCGTCGGTTGGCTGGTGAGGACGGAAGTCTGGACTTTCGTAGAGTCCACGTGTACCGCATTTCGTCGGACACCAAAATTTATTATAAGAAGTTTCTAATTAAACTAGCACATGGGCCACCAAATCTTTATTGGACCTAGAAGCTTACTTGAGCAGGAAAAGTGATCTGATTGGACCCTTGAATCCACACAGCTCAAATGACTTAGCAAGATTGGCCGAAAAACACACTGACAATTCTTGAAACAATAACACATGCAAACCTTGGACCGATGCAATCCTTGACAATATTGGGCCGAGAGCACAAATGAATGTTCACATGATCCGCATTACTTTTAATAGGAATTAATGAATGCCCAATCCTTATATTGAAATCATTTTAAAATAGAATACGCGGTACATCGCACAACAAAATGTAAAACAGGATTGTAAAACAGATGACGCGCAAAGGGAAGGTCTTGGAATCTCGGGTTGTCACACTAGCGGTCTTTATGGATTTAATTGTGACACCCTGACATGGAGGCAGAAACTTCAAGAGCATCATGAAACTTGATAGAATGCATATGAGCACATGGTGATTAAATTAAAGTTGAAATATAATTAAGTTTGGTTAATAGGATTGCATTCACATCCAAACTAGTACAAAACACTACAACACATTGTTCACAAAAGTCTTGTTTTTTTATTTAAACTAAGGCACTTGTCTTGAGCAATCCTATGTGATCCTTGCAAAAGCTAACTTCAAACATCATCACCTGAAACATATGTTAAAAACAATTTGGGTCAACAAACGGTTGAGTGAACTCATAGTGTTTTATTTGATCAGGTAATAAACAATAATGTGATATGAAATAAGAGTTTAACAATGTGGCATTTGATATGTTTTAAACAATTGAATGAAACAAGTCCCGCTTGGTAAACATTCAAACCTTGTAGACGTAACACGGCATTGATCACCCAGACTTCCGCAATGAATAACATGAACAACAACAACAACAACAATAGATCTAGAAGTCGGATGGGGCCGTCACCCCTATAGCGCTATAATGTACCATTCGGCTTGTACGGAGTTAATGAATGTAGGTTAAGCATCAAGTAAACAAACAATTGCAAGAAAACAATCAAGATAGCCAAAAATGCAAATGAGTTTCTATCACATTATTACATATGTTTCACCCCGAAAATATTGTAAAACAGAAAATGAGGACTATGAACTCACCTTGTTTGCGAATAAATTTCCAAACAAGTATATAGATAAGAGTTTGCGGGAACAAGTCTTTCCACGTCACTCTATAACATGCATGAAACAAATATAGGACATAGCATCAACAAAAGGGCAAAACTGTAATTTTGTATAAACGGATGACAAGGTTTAGGGCGTTTGAATGGTTTCACTAATCTGTTTGGGGTATACTTGGTAATTTGGTTATCCTTCAAAGGGATAATTTATGTAATAAATTTTATAAAAATACTAAGTTATACGAATAATGGGTAAAAATATTATTTGTATATTTAAAACAACAAATATATAACCATATATTTAAGTCTAAAGATTTAAATATATATACATATATTTTCAGTATAAAAGATAATTATACAAATTTATTATCTAAATAATTATTTTAAGGCAAGATAATTAAAAATAACATTTTTAATTATTGAATATATAAATATCAGATTTAAAATAATTATCATGGCAACATATATATTTCTGAAATAAACAATTATATATAGTTTCAAAATGAATAAACATGATAATTATCTAAATAATTAGTTTAAACCAGAAAAATTAAAAATAACATTTTTAATTATTAACATGCAATATTACTGATTTACAGTAATTATTAGGGCCTTTGGAAAATTTTATGTAAATGAATGGAATTTAAAAGGCTAAAATATCAGTATTTAAGTTTATCAGATTAATTATTCAAAATAATCTGAAAATGCCCAAAATAGTTTGAGATTTTTAATAATCTCAAAACATGTGTATTTTGTAAAGAAAATATTTTTGAGCAGAAAACATATAATTATATAATTAAAACTGTTAAGTTTAATTAAATGATTTAACTGATTTAATTATGTAAAATAATCCGTAAATAACCAAACAGTAACTAAATTTATACAAACTCAGAATAATGCATGTAATATCATAGATATAATTTCGAACATAAATTATATAGTTATATAATTTAAATATATTAAATGAAACTAAACTTTTAAGGTGTAAATACTGTTTAATTCACATAGATATCAAAATTATATGCAATATCAGTAACAAAATTATTTTTATACAATTTAACACTCAAATTAATTATCATAAAATTTTCAGAAATTAACTTATAAAAATTGATTTATTATAAATTTTTAAATGATAAAACAGTTTTAAATTCTATAAAAATGGTTTTATAAATAAAACACCAGTTTTTATATTTTTAATAAATGTGACAGTTCATAAAGTAATTATTCTGAAATTTTCAGAATTTAACAAATAAATGTCGATTTATTATGAATTAAAGAAATAAACTGTTTTTAAACATAAAAATAAAAATGCAAAAAAAAAAAAAAAATATGTTGTCTTCTTTCCCAATTAAGTCAACAGAAGTCAAACCCGCCAATTCAAGATCAAAACGTACGTTATACTTAAATTAAACTTTTGTAAACATAATGTAAGTGAGATTATACCGAATGGAGGATTAAAATGGCTCCGGTATCGATCAGATCGTCGTGCCGGATAAGTCCGACGACCCCGATTCCGGCGAAACACACAGAGACGAACAGAGGTCAAAATGCGAAGTGTTTATGTGATTTGAAGGTTGTGAGAGTTTCGTATGAGCTCAGAGAAACTTATAACATATTCGATTTGAACCGAAACCGACAGTAAGTGGTTGAATTAAACTCCACTTTGATTTGTTTAATTTTCTCCGATACGGTCGATGTTAGGCATGATTATGGGTAAATTAAATGCGTGGGAAGTTTAGTTTCGAGGCAAGGAATCAGCGTGCAACTTTATTTGTCAGTGAAGACCACTTAGCACGTGGTTTGGGTCGAATCCGATGAACAGGCGCGAAGGTTTCAGGTTAAAAAAAAAAGTTATAGTTTGGTCCCTTAGGTTCAGAACAGACACAAACAGGTCTCTGTAATAGTACAGTTTAAACCACTAACCCGGTTATGTTTTTGAAATAGAAAACCTTATATAGTGCTTAACCCGGTTTGGATTTCCAGTTAAAATAATTTCTTAAATGACTGTTTTGGTCCCTGAAGTAGTTAACTGAAAAGACTAACTTAGTTAGTTTCTGAATAAGAATCCTTTTTAAAAATTTAACCCGGTTAGGATTAAATGGTTAAAAACAGTTTCAAAATGACCATATTAGTCCTTGAGATATAAGTTTCAATTAATGACCAAATGGTCCCTTGACTTTAATTCAAATATATATATATATATATATATATATATATATATATATATATATTTTATTTATAATATATTTTTTTAAAAATGACATTTTGAACCCTAGGCTTTTAAAAAGTTTAAAAGTTAAATTCTTTTATTTATAAAATAAGTTTCAAAAATGTCATAAAGGACCCTAAACTTTATAGTTTTCAAAAAATACACTTTTAACCCAAACTTATAAGATTTCAAAAATAACAATTTAGTCCCCGGACTTTTGTACTTTATAAAAATGACGGTTTTAGTCCTCGGACTTAAAATCAACATTTTCAAGCAAGTTTCAAGGAATGACAAAAAGGTCCCTCAACTTATACTTTCACATAATGACACATTAGGCCCTTGTAATTAACGTAGCCTTGTTTGTAAGCATGAAACTCAATAAGTTTTGCAAATGTTCACGTGTTTGAGCCGGTAAATCGTGTAAAATGCATAAAACAAAGCATGTATCAAACAAATTGTATTTCAATATACGACAACTGCTATTATGTGCATCAAACAAGTACATGTTTGAAAATCGAGGTGGTTACAGTCTCCCTTACTTTAGAAAATTTCGTCCCGAAATTTATTCGAAGGAGACAGTAGAATGTAATTGAAATGGTTAGCAAGATAATCAAGTCATTGTTTGGTGCTGAAAATTCCGTGGAATTTACGAGGATCATTGTATAAAAATTGTTTTGCATGGCATTATGCTACGCTGGATTTGTACTGTAGATATTATGCAAACAATTGGGTGTACAAATGAGCAAATAATGGATAATCACACAACCACATAATGTTTTTATATGCCACCTTACTTAACAAGGCTTACTATGATTCTCTTGCGTCGAACCTCGTAATTAAGTGTGCACCCAAAATTACGCGTTTCGTTGCATGGTCCACATAGCACTTCTAGTTAAGTGAGGAAACAAATAAAATTGAGGTATTGTTTAAATAAAACAAGCATCAATATAACATAACATCAACGGAATCAAAACGTATCTCACATTAGCAATGATAGCTTTGTTTGTTTGACAGTCTATTGAACAAATTTACATTTGAAATAAGTCATGTAATGGATCAAATTTAGGATTATAAGGTGGTGGAAGTGGTAGAGGCAGTTGCATATGATCAGTTATTTGTATCAGCATGCTTTCCAACCATTGATTTTTTTCTGTCAACCATCTTATTTGTTGAGACCAATTTTGAACTTGATGGTTTAACCTAGTCACTTCGTCTCCCAATGAATCTGGAGGTAGATTCATTTGAGGCATCGTACTTGGACCTGCCATATCAGTTGGTGGCAGTTGTTCTACTTCGTTCAACGGTGACTGGAAAGAATGCGGCAGTAATGGTGCTTGCAAAAAGGGTTCTGATGCTAACTGCTCTTGAGTCATCATGTTTTCATCAAACCAAGTTCCTTGCATCGTTGAATTCTCCTCGAAAAATAATGGTGGGAAGCTTGGTAAGACGTTCGGTGTTAAAGGTTGGAATAAGTTTGTTGTAATAGGTTCTTGTATGAATGGCAGCGGTGGTTGCATATCAAACCGATAAAAAGACGGTTGAGGAAACTGCAAAAATGATTGTTGTAAATCTTGTGGGAAGGTATTCTCTAAGATAACTGGAGCTCCCTCCGACTGTGATGATTGTGTTAGTGTACCAATATGAACAGGGGTTAGCCTCATGGTGTAAGGATTTACAATCCCAGGTGTCCTCGGTGGAGATAATCCCTGGATAATCTGATTACTTAAGACACCTAATGATTGTGCTATTTTTGTAATGTATGAACCTCCCATGAGACTTCTCTGAGGATTTGATTGTTGACTAGAAAAATATTCAGCAAGCCTGTGGGCAATATTACAAGGAACTTGCTCAAAAATACTATACAAATAGAAAAGTTTGATTGTTCTAACCCTGTGTTGATTATGTTTGCGCCCCGTGATAGTGTGGGCTAAAACACGGTGCATATATTGATAACAAGGGTCTATGAAGTTTGTAGAATTATTATTGACACACCATTCTTTTAATGAATGGTATTGCCAATAATTTACCATCTCCGTGGAGGAACAAGAGGTTGATGCCTCCATAAAAATGGGTTGTTTGACTTCTTCATCTGTATATATGCCCAGACGAACTGCGAATTGTGTTAATGACATAGTATGAAGTTGCCCACAAAGTTGAAAATGAATGGATTCAATGGTAAGATTTTTAATATATACGTAATAGAAAGTGGACAAGAACTCATACACCAGTTCATCGTATGATGGTTCTAAGATGTCGAAGAAACGGCGCCAGGGTGTATTAGGTTGTAGTGATCTTGCCAGCAAACCACTGAAATCAAACGTTCCTACTTGTTGCCAATCAATACCGCTAATAGTAAGAACTTCCTGATGCTTGAGTTTTTTATACCTCTCCCGGTTGCATAAATTAGCAAACTGAAGGAAGGGATGAATTTTTGCTGCATTTGAAGATTCAGCATATGCTGCTGGGAGATTTGCCATTGGGATATGGGGTTTTGTTGAACTAAGAAAGGTTTAGGTATGCGTTGAGTTATATCAGAAGTTTGTAGTTCTTGTGTAGATTAGCTCGTGTAGTGAGTTTCTTATATAGATAAGGAGATTCCGAATTACACCATGTTATTAGTTAGTGCTTCCATGCTACGTTCTGCAGCTAGTTTGAAAATTTGAATCTGACAGGTATGGTCTCGAGAAAATTTTGAAACTTTGAAAAGGAGGGAATCGTATCGTAATAAATTGATAATAGTACAACGTAGGTTGATTAGAGCATGGATTGTTCTGAAACGGAGAAAAATAAAACAATCCTTTTGAATTAGGGTAACATGCCTTGAGCCTATAGGCATACTGTACTCTCATCGGTAGTTCCCAGGTAGGCAAACATGTGTCTCGTCGTAGAGGCATCTTCCCCAAGAAAGATCAGAAGTCGGAAAGAAAATTGGCGATGATAAGTTTGAAAAAGGAGACGGTGGTTGCTGTCAGGTTTAGGCGAAATTTTTTTAAAAAGATTTAGTGAAATAAAAACTATAAAAAGGATAGGTTGTCTCCATATAGCTTATATAAAGAAAACTTATAGATGGTAATTCGGGTGGTAGTGTGTTTCAGAAATGTTTCAAACCTTTGAAGTTTTCATTGTTTATACGTTTTAAAAATAGTTTATCGTGGCAGGTTTGAAATTTTGAATTTAAACAGGTATGATCCGAAAATAATTTAAATTTGAAAGGAGTTTTGGTAAAACAATTTATATTATTTATAAAACCTTGTAGTTATGCGATAAAAGTTGGTTAGGTTTCTGCTTGATAGTGAATATCTTTAGTAAAAAAATGTAGTGTGATTTGTGTTTTAATGGCTAGGAAAATCATGGGCAAGAGAGTCATTGGACTAGCTACGTGTCTACAAGCAGTAGGGGAAAACATAAGCTCATAGGAGTCGGAATGAAATGTTTTTGGTGGAAAAGTTTCATAAAATCAATGAAGGCAAGAGAAAACACACAACAGGATGGACATCGATCAACTTTATTTGTCAGTGATTATGGGTAAATTAAATGCGTGGGAAGTTTAGTTTCGAGGCAAGGAATCAGCGTGCAACTTTATTTGTCAGTGAAGACCACTTAGCACGTGGTTTGGGTCGAATCCGATGAACAGGCGCGAAGGTTTCAGGTTAAAAAAAAGTTACAGTTTGGTCCCTGAGGTTCAGAACAGACACAAACAGGTCTCTGTAATAGTACCGTTTAAACCACTAACCCGGTTATGTTTTTGAAATAGAAAACCTTATATAATGCTTAACCCGGTTAGGATTTCCAGTTAAAAGAATTTCTTAAATGACTGTTTTGGTCCCTGAAGTAGTTAACTGAAAAGACTAACTTAGTTAGTTTCTGAATAAGAATCCTTTTTAAAAATTTAACCCAGTTAGGATTAAATGGTTAAAAACAGTTTCAAAATGACCATATTAGCCCCTGAGATATAAGTTTCAATTAATGACCAAATGGTCCCTTGACTTTAATTAAAAATTATATATATATATATTTATTTTATTTATAATATAATTTTTAAAAATGACATTTTGAACCCTAGACTTTTAAAAAGTTTAAAAGTTAAATTCTTTTATTTATAAAATAAGTTTCAAAAATGTCATAAAGGACCCTAAACTTTATAGTTTTCAAAAATTACACTTTTAACCCAAACTTATAAGATTTCAAAAATAACAATTTAGTCCCCGGACTTTTGTACTTTCTAAAAATGACGGTTTTAGTCCTTGGACTTAAAATCAACGTTTTCAAGCAAGTTTCAAGGAATGACAAAAAGGTCCCTCAACTTATACTTTCACATAATGACACATTAGGCCCTTGTAATTAACGTACCCTTGTTTGTAAACATGAAACTCAATAAGTTTTGCAAATGTTCACGTGTTTGAGCCGGTAAATCGTGTAAAATGCATAAAACAAAGCATGTATCCAACAAATTGTATTTCAATATACGACAACTGCTATTATGTGCATCAAACAAGTACATGTTTGAAAATCGAGGTGGTTACATTAATGAATCGCGTGCGCAAGCCATATCTCGACAAATTCGACTTAGTGTTTATTGACGACATATTAATATACTTACGATCGACTGATGAAAATGAACAACATTTGGGAACCATTTTGGAGCTACTAAAGAAGGGGAAATGCATTCAAGTGCGAATTTTGGATTCGTGAGGTACAATTCCTCAGGCATGTAGTGAACGAGAAATGCATTCAAGTAGACCCAACTAAGATTGAAGCAAATGAGGATTGGGAAGTGCCCAAGACTCCAACTGAAGTCCGACAATTTTTGGGATTAGCGGGATATTATCAAAGATTTATTGAGTATTTTCTAAGATTGCCCAACCGCTAACCTGCCTCACACAGAAAGACAAGAAATTTGCCCAAATCAAAAAACAAGAAATAGCATTACAACTTATTCTTAAGATTGGTGCATAGCATTTTACAATCATATCATTATCCAATGATACCGATGACTTTGTTGTAAACTATGATGCTTCGCATCAAGGATTGGGTTGCGTACTCGTGCAACGTGAAAAAGTTATCGTGTACACGTCGCGCCAATGAAAAAGTTTACGTGAAGTACTATACCACTCACGACCTTGAGTTAGGGCGATTGTATTCGCTTTCAAAATATGGTGACATTATTTATATGGTACTCAATGCATTATTTTCACGGATCATAAAAGCCTTCAACACGTATTCAACCAAAAAGAATTAAACACGTGTGACACCTGTGTCACTACGACCATCACACAAATGAAAATCCAATAAAATATTGTGTTTCACACTTGGGGATTTGTATAAATATGTGTATCATTTACACATATAAATTCTTGTTCAATTTCGAGCTTTAAATCACTTTCTGGAACGTTATACGCGAACTGATCCGTAAACGCGATCAGTTTAACGCAACAAACACTCCTAAATAGTGAAATTGGCTTAAAATACCTTAAATAACCTTCACATAACTTAGAAATAAGTTTTGGAGGGTTTGGTGTGTCGAAAACAAGTTTATACAGTTACAGGGACTATTTACGTAAAACTGCAAAAGTCTGCCGTTTCGTAAGGCAACGTGCAGTTCGGAACTTGATAATAAGCTAAACATACCATATATAACCTAAAAATAGCTTAGAAATAAGCTTTGAGTGGTTCGGTGTGTGAAAATATGCTTATTTGATCTTACAGGGACTAAAAGTGTCAAAATCGACGTAAGTATGCATTTACGCACATATCTTACGTGCTGACCACGTCTGGACATCCAAAATTTTTGTACACACTAAAATATTTTTATTTTAGTGATCGGCATTCAAAAATACCTTTCGTCGCGTAATTTGGATCGTTTTCGTGTCCGTTCGAGTTTCGTCGTAATTTGACGAATAACGTGACCGTACGACCAAACGAACCGACATCCGGGAGTTTTCCGAGCATATTTTGAGTCCCCTAAACTTTAGTGACCTTGTAGAGCCTTGAAAATGGCTTAACGGGTGTCAAAAGTGCCAAAAATGGGATTAGACAAGTGCAGTGACCAAAACAGCAAATAATGAAAGTTGTGCTGAGCTGCAGGCACCAGGCAGCCTGTGTAAACCCATCCCCTACCCTTACGTGCCCCACTTAAAAGTTGCCAGCGACCAAAAATCAGTTTTCAGCAATCTGTTGCAACTTCAGGGACTCTTCCTGCAATTTTCTTACGTGGAGGCCATGTTTAAGTGTTCTCCAAGTCCACAAATCAATTCCTAACACTTGTAGGGTCAAGATCATTGCTTGCTGGCCACACAAACACATGGAGTGATCTTGTTCATCATGCTCTAGTATAAATAGCAAGGCCCTTCACTTGTTTCAATTGCTCATTTCTCTCAATCTCTTCTCTAAATTTGATTTGGAGCTACCACAAGTGTTGGGATGCTTCCTCTTTGGGTTTCTTCCTTCAAGCATTGGACTCTTGTGAGTATTCTTTCATGCTTGTTCTTTATGTTAGTGCAGAAAGTCAAACAGTTTGGCCAACAGTTTGACTTTCGGTTTTGACCATCAATTGGTCAAGTCAAAGTTCAATTGAACTTTGCAACGTGATTGTAATCACGATGCTTATAATCCTTAGCAATTATACCTACTGATTACCACGTTAACTAGGTGTAGTGACGAGTCAAAGTTTTGGTCAAAATGCGTTTTAGCACGCATTTTGCAATGAAACTACTTTTAGGTATCAAAACACTTTGTTTTAATACCAAATCAGTTTTCTAAATTAGTTAAACATGTTTTGACATGTTTAACTCATCACTATTAGTTTAGTGCTTGTTTAGGGTCATAAGTTAAGTGGTCTAGACAAGCGCTTAGACTTTCGAACCCGACCCATTTGGTCGATCATTAGGATCTGACCAAGCATGTTTAGTGATCATAGTTGCATAGGGAATAACCTCTGAGGTTATACCTTATGATCACATAGGGTTGGTTAGTTATTTGTTAAGTAGCTTGTATGCCCATAGGAAATGACTAAAACGCCCTTTTGAAGCATAAATCTGTATTTTGCATATGTGAACATGTTTTTGACATATAATCTGATTTAGTAACATGTTTAGGGATAATTGTGCATGTAAGACTCGACATAGCACATAATTAACCATCCGACCATAGTTTTATGCAAACGAAGCATTATAGTAGCTTATACTACCATAATGGGTCGAAACGGGTCAAAAGCACTTAGGTAGACTTTCAAATCAGAATGTTAACTCTATTAAATCATGCCATATGAGTGCCAATACTCATTTGATTTATAGAACCTCATTCAATCCTATCTCCCGATTTAGGATCCGATTATTTAACATAGTGATTCCATACTAGGTGCCACTTGATTCCTTGATTTCTCGAGCTTTGTTAGGACACTTAATCAAGGATACTTGCAATCACAAGTGAGTACATAGTCCCCTCTTTTACTGTTTTCAATTGTTTTGGGGTGAAACATATGTGCCTATTTGTTATTTTTATGATTTGTAACTATATGATTACATATGCTTAGTCCTTATTCTTTTGACAAATTAAACAATTATCTATGGTTTAAACACTATTTTTTCAAAGATTATAAATTGTTGGATTGTACTTATCTTATACATTCACCCAGCCGATTGGTAGTATGATATAGCGCTATAGGACTAGACACCCCATTCCTGGTGTATGGAATGTCAGAAACCAAATTTTAACCAAATAGAAATTGCCTTTGTGGTATTTCTATAGTCTCCAAAGTGTAGTTTGATACACTAAGGCTTGATTGAATACTAAATCACAATTTCTTTTATATGTTGATATACTACCAAAGTACAGCTTGATGTGCTCTCAAATGTGATCTACCAAAGTATATTTTGATATACTATGTACAAAATCCAACATAATACTGTTTTACCAAAGTATAATTTGATATACTATCGACTTTGTTATTTCATAAACTAAAGTATAATTTGATATACTAGCAAAGCATAGTTGATATGCTATTTTCAAACCAAAGCATAGTTGATATGCTATTTTCAAACCAAAGCAAAGCTTAATATGCTATTTTCTTACCAAAGTATAATTTGATATACTATCGACTTTGTTATTTCATAGACTAAAGTATAATTTGATATACTACCAAAGCATAGTTGATATGCTATTTTCAAACCAAAGCATAGTTGATATGCTATTTTCAAACCAAAACATAGTTGATATGCTATTTTCCAACAAAAGCATAGCTTAATATGCTATTTTCTAACCAAAGTATTACTTGATATATTACCGATACTTTTATCCTTAAACCAAAGTATACTTGAGATATACTACCAAATCTATTATTTTATTTACTAAAGTATATTTTGATATACTATCTACTTAACTATTTCAAAACTAAATTATACTTTGTTATACTATTTATACAAACTTTTCAAAACCAAAATACGTTTGTGTATATACTACAAACCTTTTATCAAAGCAAATATGTTTTCGAAACTAAACCTTTTATAAGGATTCATGGCTATTTTTATAAACGCAAAACCTTTTCCATGTACTATCCAAAGCCATGAATCTGATTCACAAAACCTATGTTACTCACATGCATTTTTATGCTGACATACCTATTTTCATATATGTTTCAGGTACTGCTAAGTGATGATTGTTGATGCATGCTAAACATAGGATGGACTCGTGCCTTAGTGATTTTAAAACTTGAGGGACTTATCTGATTAGTAATAAAATAATGAGTTCAATAATTTAATAAAACGAAACAATTAAATCCATGGTTGTGAAACAATGATTCTGTTACGACACTCCCCGACGTTTCCGCCATGATTTGTTGTTTTACGTGGTCGGCGTGTGACAATACGTCAATGATGTAGGGTTGAATTGTTGAACGACTATGATTATAAAATAAAGTACCATCCGAGCAAGGCGAACGTTGTAGCATACGCCTTGAGCCGCAAGGAACGAGTTAGAACACTGAGAGTTCAAGCATTAGAGAAGATGATTCACAAGCACTTAAGGTAGAGCATATTCAAGAAGAAACACTTTGAGGCATGAAGGAACAATTAGTTCCGAAAGAAGATGGAACCTTATACCTTATGGGTCGAAATTGGGTTCCATTCTTTGGCGGCCTTCGGGATGATATTTTTGAGGAAGTACATAGGCCCAAGTATTGAAAGAATACTATTGGTGGCCTAACCTCAAAAGTGATATCGCGACTTATGTCGGAGAATGCTTGACTTGCGCGAAAGTCAAAGTCGAATAGCAAAATTCCTCGGGATTGGTACAACAACCCGAGATTCCCATTTGAAAATGAGAAGAAATATCGATGTACTTCATTACGAAGTTACCCAGGACCTCAAGAGGTCACGACATGAAATGGGTAATTGTCGATAGATTGACACAGTCCGCACACTTCTTGCTGATTCGGGAGAAGGATAGTACTGAGAAACTAGCGGAACTCTATCTCAAAGAAATTGTGGCTCGTCATGGAGTGCCTAATTCAACCATCTTAGACCGAGACGGTCGCATTGTTTCAAGAATTTGGAAGTCATTTCAATAGGCCTTTGGATATCATTTAAATCTAAGTACGGCCTTTCATCCACAAACTGACGGTAAGAGCGAACAGACAATCCAAACACTTGAAGATAAGCTTCGTGCTTGTGTTATGGATTTAGGCGGTAATTGGGATACTCATCTACCTTTAGTTGAGTTTTCCTACAATAACAACTACCATACTAGTATACAAGCTGCACCGCTTGAAGCTTTTTATGGTTGAAAGTGTCGCTCTCCGCTATGTTGGGCGAAAAATGGCGATAAACAGTTAATTGTTCCGGAATTAGTCCAAGAGACTACTGATAAAATTTTCCTGATCAGAGACCGTATCAAGGCGGCTTGTGATCGACACAAGAGCTACGCAGATAAGAGACGGGAACCATTATCTTTCGAGGTTGGAGACAAAGTCTTGTTGAAAGTCTCGCCTTGGAAGGGTGTAGCGAAGTTCGGTAAATGTGGAAAGCTTAACCCACGTTACATTAGACCATTTGAAATTTTGGAGAAGATTGGCACTATGGCCTACAAGCTGAAATTACCAAACGAACTTAGCAGTATACACGACACGTTTTATGTGTCGAATCTTAAAAAGAGTCCAACGCAAGAAACGGTTATCACCCCTACGGATGAGATTCATATTGACGACTGTGACAACTCGAGTTTCCAAGACTCCATCTTCGCAATATTGCACGATAATTGTTTAGATAGTACGTTAACTAGTATTGTGAATTATATGATTTAAACGGTACACGGTTGTAATACGTTAACTAGTATTGTGAATTATGTGATCTATGTGATGTGTTTTATATATGTGGTGTCCATAATAATAATTTGAGTGCAAAGGTTAATAAGTGTGCATGATGATGTATGTCTAAATTCGTCCACTAGGGGATCAACGAAAATGGAGATGGGCTTTGGCCCAGTTGTGAGATATTATATGTTCTGAGTTTGAGCGTGAAAGATTTTTGACAAACCCTAAACCCTCCTTTGCAATTGACGGCAACTACCTGTGCTTTTGAAGTTCTTGTTTGCTCCACCATACATACGGACGTGATTGATTACTTGCGAGCATACACTTAGCATACCGAGCAAACCAAGGTGAGTTCACACAAGCCAAGGCATGGGGTTCCCAGGGGGGAATGGGGATTTGATGATTTACTATACATACATGGATGATAGAACCTACTGCTAGACTAGTAACACTTATTGAACGATCTTCGCACACCTGCCAAGGACATTGGCCGCGATACTATGAAACGATCTTCGCACACCTGCCAAGGACATTGGCCGCGATATTATGACTGACTTCGCACACCTGCCAAGGACATTGGCCGCAAACTAAATTTACAAATCTTCGCACACCTGCCTAGAGAGGCCGCGATACAAACAAACCTAGTCTAGAAAAACTTGGGGAAAGACCTTCCCCAACATCTTCGCACACCTGCCAAGGACATTGGCCGCGATGGAAACTAATACGATACATTGTAACGAACGAACATACTACTACTCACGCTATACTATTACTGAACTGTTAACTGTGAACTCGCTCAACTAGTTGTTGACTCTCTCTTGCATGCCTTGCAGGACCTTAGGTACATATGGAGCTTGCACAGGAAGGAGCAGGTCGTTGTGGGATACGGATCGTAGACAATATTTGAACTTATAACTTACTTTGGGTTTTCATTATTATGCTTCCGCTACTTAAACAATGTTTGGTTATGAACATTAGTCATGTCAAGATGAATTATATTTTCTTACTCTTACACTTAAATACTATGTTTGATATGATTGATGGCTTGATCCTGGTCAGTCACGCCTCCAAGCGGTGATACTCCGCGTGTGGATTTTGGGGGTGTGACAGATTGGTATCAGAGCCATTGGTTATAGAGAACTCGGTTTTAATAAAGGGAAAACGATTTTGTTAAAACCAGACTATAACCAGAACAGTGCTCTCAACGATCCACAACGACGCTTCGCTCCACGTGCAAGGCTCAACATCCTAGGTATTACTATTAATGTTACCTTACCTACTTGCAAAAATTACATAGAACTTTGCTCGCGGTATGCTTAGATTACAGAACTTACTATACGTTATTGCTTGAGAATACTTGTGTGCTCACTCTCTTCGCACTATTCGCGAACCTCGCACCCACACGTTCTCCCTGATGTCAAGATCATGAGTGGACGCGTTAACCTAACTCAAGCCCAGTTGGCGGCTTCGATCACTGAACAAGTTACTGCAGCACTCGCAGCTGCCTAGGCAGGAGGTGTAACCTGCCATCACCACTTACTCTAGGATCTTTTGATCCTAACCTCGTAACTCAACACTTGTGCTTGATTTTGATTACTCTTACGCACACGACAAGTCAACACGCTCAGCCACCTGTATGCACATACAAGACTTTATGGACTGTCGCCCTACTACTTTCAGCGACACTAAAGGAGCTGTTGGACTCCTCCATTAGTTCGAGGAACTCGAATCGGTCATCGAGTGTGAGAATGACCCGAGGCTCGTAAGGTGAAATATGCCACTGATATTCTCGAAGGCACTACGTTAACTTGGTAGAACGCGCAAGTTCAGACACTGGGGCTGACGGCTGCTAATGCCACCCCATGGGATGATTTTAAGGAACTGATCAAACGTGAATATTACAGTCGTGATGCCATCCACAAGTGGGAAGTGGAGTCCCTTAACATGAAGATGACGGGGTCAGAGATAAAAAGAGTATACGATAACGATCCAACAAATTGGCAATTTTGTGTCCAATTATGGCGGATCCTCCCAAAAAGAGCTTTGAGCTGTACCTCAAAGGCTTAGTACCAGGAATTCAAAACTATGTGATGACGGCTAATCTTGCTACTATTCAAGATGTTACTCATCTTGCTCATCGTCTCACAGACCAGGCAGTGGAACAGAGCAAGCTGCCTCAACGTATCAGCACTACTACTACCACTACTACTCCAACTACTTCTGCTACCCTCAGTGACAACGAATGAAAGTGGGATGGAACCTTTAGCAAGGGTTCGACTACGATTCCGTCCCAGGCACAGCAGCGAAAGATCGATGACAATCAAAGACCTGGTCAGCAACCTTTTAGTAGTCAAGGGCAGGGTGGATACAGGGGAAACCACCCTAAGTGCAAACGATGTAACTTGCACCATAGCGGGCAGTGCAACCGCAATCATCGTCAATGATGCAACAAGCTTAGTCATGGAGCCAAAGATTGTAGAAACTCACGTCCTGCAAACCAGAACCAACAACAACAGCAACCACAAGATCTACAAAATCAGCAGCAACAGCAGGGTAACAAGGGATGTTATCAGGGTGGTGCTGAAGGTCTCTTCAAGAGACACTGCCCACGGTTGAACCAGAACCAGAATCAGAACCACAACCAAGGAAACGGGAACTAGTGAAGACAACAACGGGGGTAATAACGACGACAATGGTGCCAGGGGTTGAGTGTTCGTGATTGGTCAGGGTGATACTAGGAATGACCCCAGCGTTGGGATGGTTCTGACATCGATATTGGTATGGATGGGCTACCTCAACATCGAGCAGAGACTCTTTGCAAAGAAAAGATCATCCGCATTCCTCGTGCTGGTTAAGAACCTTTGGTGATTCATAGTAACAAGCTCCAGGAGCAGCACCCATAACTCGAGCACCTTATCGTTTAGCTCCAACTGAATTGGAAGAACTGTCAAAGCAGCTACAAGAACTCTTGGAGAAGGGTTTTATACGTCCTAGCTCTTCGCCTTGGGGAGCTCCAGTGTTATTCGTGAAGAAGAAAGACGGTACGTTCAGGATGTGTATAGACTACCGTGAACTCAACAAGGTGACGATCAAGAATCGTTATCCTCTTCCGCGCATAGATGATTTATTCGACCAGCTGCAAGGGTCGAGCTACTACTCCAAGATAGACTTAAGGTCAGGATATCACCAGCTGAGAGTCCGGGATGAGGACGTCTCCAAAACAGCGTTCAGAACACGCTACGGCCACTACGAGTTTATGGTCATGCCATTTGGGTTAACGAACGCGCCTGCGGTTTTCATGGATCTTATGAACAGGGTGTGCAAACCCTATCTCGACAAGTTCGTCATTGTTTTCATTGATGACATCCTGATTTATTCGAAGAGTCAGGAGAAACACGAGCAGCACCTACGACTTATACTGGAACTTCTACGAACGGAACAGCTACACGCTAAGTTTTCTAAATGTGACTTTTGGCTTCGTGAAGTCCACTTTTTAGGCCACGTGGTGAACAAAGATGGGATCCATGTCGATCCATCCAAGGTAGATTCGATCAAGAATTGGCCTGCGCCTCGTACACCAACGGAAATACGCCAATTCTTGGGTTTGGCGGGTTATTACAGACGTTTCATCAAAGACTTCTCAAAGATTGCTCAGCCGCTTACACTGTTGACGCAGAAGGGTGTTGTTTATCGTTGGGGTAACGCACAGGAAACAGCGTTTCAGCACTTAAAGGATAGACTATGTAGCGCACCTATCCTCTCACTGCCTGAAGGCACGGACGATTTCGTAGTCTACTGCGACGCATCTATCCAAGGTCTTGGATGTGTATTGATGCAGAGGGATAAAGCTATTGCTTATGCTTCGCGCCAACTTAAGGTTCACGAACGGAATTACACCACACACGACCTAGAGCTGGGAGCGGTCGTCTTTGCACTTAAGATATGGCGACACTATTTGTACGGTACCAAATGTGCTATCTACACTGACCACAAAAGCCTCGAACATATATTCAAACAGAAGGAACTGAATATGCTACAGCAACGATGGGTTGAACTGTTAAATGACTACGAATGCTCAATCAGGTACCATCCAGGCAAAGCCAATGTTGTGGCTGACGCCCTCAGTCGAAAGGACACCGCGCCTAAGCGCGTACGAGCTTTACAACTCACCATACAGTCTAACCTTCCTTCCCAGATACGGGATGCTCAGACAGAAGCATTGAAACCAGAAAATGTCAGGGCTGAAGCCCTACGTGGCTCAAGACAATGTTTAGAACAGAAGGAAGATGGTGCTTACTACGTTACAGGACGCATTTGGGTTCCACTTTATGGCAACTTACGTGAGCTAGTGATGGATGAAGCTCATAAGTCTCGCTACTCGGTACACCCTGGTTCGGATAAAATGTACCACGATATTAAGACTACATATTGGTGGCCTAGCATGAAGGCCCACATAGCCACATACGTTAGCAAATGCTTGACTTGTGCGAGAGTCAAGGCAGAATACCAGAAACCTTCAGGTCCACTTCAACAACCTGAGATACCACAATGGAAATGGGAACAGATTTCCATGGATTTTGTTACTGGCTTACCTAGATCTCAGCGCGGAAACGATACTATTTGGGTGATCGTGGATCGACTCACTAAGTCTGCTCACTTCCTGGCAATCAAGGAAACGGATAAGTTCTCCACACTAGCAGACATATATCTTAAAGAAGTGGTCTCAAGGCACGGTGTGCCAACCTCCATCATCTCTGATCGTGACGCACGTTTCACTTCAGAACTGTGGCAAGCAATGCATAAATCGTTTGGCTCTCGTTTAGACATGAGCACGGCGTATCATCCTCAGACCGATGGGCAGTCTGAGCGCACTATTCAAACTCTAGAAGACATGCTACGGGCGTGCGTAATAGACTTTGGCAATGGTTGGGAAAAACATCTGCCACTTGTGGAATTTTCGTATAACAACAGCTACCACACCAGCATTAAAGCTGCACCATTCGAGGCATTGTACGGTCGTAAGTGCCGGTCACCTCTTTGTTGGGCAGAGGTGGGAGAAAGTCAAATCACAGGTCCAGAAATGGTAGTCGATACTACAGAAAAGATTGCACAAATACGACAACGCATGGCGGCAGCACGCGACCGTCAGAAAGCATACGCTGATTTAGACAGAAAACTACTCGAATTCCAAGTTGGGGATCGAGCGCTACTTAAAGTTTCACCCTGGAAGGGTGTGGTTCGTTTTGGCAAACGCGGCAAACTAAATCCACGATATGTTGGACCTTTCGAAGTTATTGAGAAAATAGGCAAAGTGGCCTACAGATTGAACTTACCACCTGAACTCAGTGCAGTTCACAACGTCTTTCACGTGTCGAATCTGAAGAAGTGTACGTCAGATGAGACCCACATAGTTCCTTTGAAGGAACTCACTATCGACGAGCGGTTGCACTTCGTCGAGGAACCTGTTGAAATCACGGACCGGGATGTTAAGGTCCTCAAGAACACGAGAATCCCTCTTGTACGAGTTCGTTGGAACTCCCGCCGCGGCCCAGAGTTCACCTGGGAGCGTGAAGATCAAATGGAACTCAAATATCCCCAGTTATTCGGAAACCAAGCAACCACTACTGAGGCTGAAGCTACTACAGAATTTCGGGACGAAATTCCAAACCAACGTGGGGATGATGTGACACCCCAGGAAAACCAGTAAAGAACACTGCACAACTAGCTTCCTCAGTAACCGCGTGCTAAATTTCGGGACGAAATTTCTTTCAAGTTGGGGATAATGTGACAACTCGAGTTTCCAAGACTCCATCTTCGCAATATTGCACGATAATTGTTTAGATAGTACGTTAACTAGTATTGTGAATTATATGATTTAAACGGTACACGGTTGTAATACGTTAACTAGTATTGTGAATTATGTGATCTATGTGATGTGTTTTATATATGTGGTGTCCATAATAATAATTTGAGTGCAAAGGTTAATAAGTGTGCATGATGATGTATGTCTAAATTCGTCCACTAGGGGATCAACGAAAATGGAGATGGGCTTTGGCCCAGTTGTGAGATATTATATGTTCTGAGTTTGAGCGTGAAAGATTTTTGACAAACCCTAAACCCTCCTTTGCAATTGACGGCAACTACCTGTGCTTTTGAAGTTCTTGTTTGCTCCACCATACATACGGACGTGATTGATTACTTGCGAGCATACACTTAGCATACCGAGCAAACCAAGGTGAGTTCACACAAGCCAAGGCATGGGGTTCCCAGGGGGGAATGGGGATTTGATGATTTACTATACATACATGGATGATAGAACCTACTGCTAGACTAGTAACACTTATTGAACGATCTTCGCACACCTGCCAAGGACATTGGCCGCGATACTATGAAACGATCTTCGCACACCTGCCAAGGACATTGGCCGCGATATTATGACTGACTTCGCACACCTGCCAAGGACATTGGCCGCGAACTAAATTTACAAATCTTCGCACACCTGCCTAGAGAGGCCGCGATACAAACAAACCTAGTCTAGAAAAACTTGGGGAAAGACCTTCCCCAACATCTTCGCACACCTGCCAAGGACATTGGCCGCGATGGAAACTAATACGATACATTGTAACGAACGAACATACTACTACTCACGCTATACTATTACTGAACTGTTAACTGTGAACTCGCTCAACTAGTTGTTGACTCTCTCTTGCATGCCTTGCAGGACCTTAGGTACATATGGAGCTTGCACAGGAAGGAGCAGGTCGTTGTGGGATACGGATCGTAGACAATATTTGAACTTATAACTTACTTTGGGTTTTCATTATTATGCTTCCGCTACTTAAACAATGTTTGGTTATGAACATCAGTCATGTCAAGATGAATTATATTTTCTTACTCTTACACTTAAATACTATGTTTGATATGATTGATGGCTTGATCCTGGTCAGTCACGCCTCCAAGCGGTGATACTCCGCGTGTGGATTTTGGGGGTGTGACAACGACAAACTCCAATTCATTGAAAAACCTATTGAGGTCATGGTCTGTAAAGTCCCGAAATAATGGAGGAGTCGTATCAAATTATTAAATGTACGTTGGAACTCTCGATATGGACCCAAGTATACTTGGGAATGTGAAAATCAAATCAAAGCCAAATACCCTCACCTGTTTGAGAAGTCTCCTGCAAAGGATGACTCAGCTTGAATTTCGAGACAAAATTCTCAATAACAAGGGAAGAATGTGACAACTGCCACTTTCTAGTAATTTTCGTACATTTAAATCAATCATTCAAGTTACACAATTATCAGTATTGAATGTCCGAACTGCATGATTACATGACATACACTTAGAATACTCATGGAATACATATTTATGATGCACATGATTCATTTTTATTGATTACATTTGAAACAATTTAAACAATGCGTCGAAATAACTAGAATAGTACCAAGTAAACTAGTGTGCTGACAAAAAATGCAGGATTCGCCGAAACCATCTAAATGACATATTTAGGACTCGGACGAAAGTCCAACATCTAATATACATTAAACCCTAACTAGGAATGCAAGGGTTTGGTCTAATACTTTCCTGATGTCCGATAACACTAAAAACTGCCGAAAAGCACTAAAAGCGACAATTTCAACACTTTTCCGTAGAAATTCTACAGAATTCAGAAATCTAATATTTTTGCAACATGTAAAAGTAGTGTTTAACATAGAATTCATTTGAGGATACCTTCGGGTACCATCTGAACTGTTGGTGCATGCGTCTGTCGACTTCGTCTTGTATCGAGTCTTGCATTGCTCAGGGCACGAAGATCGAGAAATCAAGTCAAGAATGTAATTCCGCTTGAATGGAGCTAATTTTGTTTGAGTGCTAATTCCGCTTGAAGCTGCTGATTTCGTTTGAATGGTGATTTCGCTTGTAATGTGATTCTGCTTGAATCATGTTCAAGCGGAATTAGAAGTCTATATATAGGTGCTAGATATGGTTCATTTAAAAACGGAATTAGGTTGAGTGTTTCCGACGGTGAAGCTCTGTCGAAGTGTCTGCAGATTTGTAATCGTAGCAGAATCAATCAAAAGACATTATGTCTGTTTCCGCCTTTCATTTTGAGTAGAACACCTCTGATCGACTCATTTCGGGTCCGTACAAGATCCTACATGTGGTATCAGAGCACATGAGGAGGATTTCTGCAGATTTCTGCTTGATTTCATCTCATTTTCTTACTTCTACACCTTCTTTTCTAAATTGAACAACTTTTCACGGTCAAAATGATCTGAATTTCACGCATCATAAGCGGAATCATGTTTTAACAAAGCCTTGAGAAAATTGGACCTTAATTCAATCTAAAACTGATAAAACAAGTAATTCGTTTGAAAATCAGATTAGAAAACATTATTCCGCTTGGAAATTTCAAACGGAATTAGTAATTCCGCTTGAAAGTTGGTATTCCGTTTGAAATTTTGAAACGAAATTAGTAATTCCGCTTGAAAGTTGTTATTCCACTTGAAATTTCAAACGAAATCAGTGTTTTAGTTTGAAGTGTCTGATTTCGCTTGAAACTTTAATTCTGTTTGAAGCTGGTGTGCAGGTAATTTCGCTTGAAGGGGTAATCTCGTTTGAAACTTAATCTCGTTTGAAAGTACCTGTTTTGTGAAAAAGTTTACCGAATCATGAGTGAAGAATTTTATAACGCATTTGCCACATCTCCAACTACTCCGGCTACCATTGCTCAAAACATGAACTTGGAAAATGAGACTGGAACTACGCAAAAACCCCCGAAGCTAATGAGCATTGAGGAATATTACGGTTTGAAAGATCAGTTTGAAAATTGGGTTCAAGCAAATCATTTGAGATCTTGGGAGTGTATTTTGAAAAAATATGTACTACCACGTACTGATCTGCAAGTTGAGAAATAAATTTCTGAATTCACTGATAAAGAACGAGACATGTACAAAGCTGAAAAGATGATGATTAGTCTACTTCAGCAAGCTATTAAAGAAGACATCTTTGTATTGCTTCAAAATGACAAAATTTCAAAATCAATTTGGGATGCTCTTAAAATCAAATTTGAGGGAAGTGAGAAGATGATAAAAAGCAAAAAGGCGTTGCTTAAGAAATAATTTGATCTATTCACAAGTTTTCCAGGGGAAGATACAAAGAAACTGATTGAAAGATATTGCCACTTAGTGCGTTCTATGTCGTTGCTAAGCATAACCAAAGAATGAGAGGAATGGGTTGACAAATTAGCTGATGCTTTACCTCAAAAAGAGTGGGGTACACTTTTGATGATATTAAAGAACACCGGAGAATATGATGGTTTGACGATCTCTCAGTTCATCGAGAAGATTGAGGGTCAAGATCTTGAACAACAAAAGATTGCGAGGATGAATAATCCGAGTGGTCAACAAGATTTCAAAATGTATTACAAAGGCAGTGTTCAAGAGTTTGAAATGAGTCCGAAAATCCAAACTGCTTTTAGTGCCGGAAACTCATCCGGAACTGTTGATCAAAATCCAAACAGTAGCAGTGGATTCTCTTCATATCCGAGTGTTAATCCAAAGAGTTCAACTTCAATTTTTCATTCTCGATGTTCAAAAAGTGGAAATGGTTATGTGATACAGTGCAACATTGCATTGAATCTTCCAGATGGTCAAAGTTTTTCTGAAGAAATTGCAAAAGATCACACAGCGTTACTTGCAACCGTGCTACAATCTTATGAAGGTTTGGTTGCAGGAAGGATCGGAAATCCTATGCTGACGAAAGAGGATTACGATCAGATAGACGCTGAAGAGATGGAACTCATGGACATCAAATGGTGTCTAGCTAGTGTCTTGAAGAGAGCAGAAAAGTTTAAAATGATCACAGGAAGAAATGATTTTCTGGATGCACATGTGTCTACTTTGGGTTTTGATAAATCTAAAGTTCCTTGTTTTCGATGTAGGGAGAAAGGTCATTTCAAGAGAGAATGCAAAAATCAAGAGGCTAGTGGAGCAAAGAATCCATTTGGAAAAGATGATTGCTATCGAAAAGCCATATATCAACAAGTTGCTCATCAACCATATCAACAAAAGGATTCACAATCTGCTCATGGAAAAATGATCGAAGATGCAAATAAGAAATCTTATTTTGGTATCATTGATCAAGATGATGAGAAAATGGCTCCAGGATTTAGCTGGGATAAGTTTGTGGATGAGAATGGGGAGTTTAAAGCTTTAATTGCAAAAATAGTTCAAGAACCTGATTTGTTTAGAAAATGGATGAAAGCGATTGGTGTTTATGAGAAGAATCAAGAAGAAAAATCTGTTTCATCCGATGAAAATTCAGAAGAAGCAACTGTTTTTGATCAAACATCATCTGATTATGGTTCTTCAGATGATAGTTGTGAAAAGACATTAGATTTTGATCAAACGCCATTTGATTCTGGTTCTTCATATGATAGTTCTGAAAAGACAATAGATTTTGATCAATCACCAACTGATGATAGCGGTGATGATGAAGTAGAAAGACATATTAATGTTGCAAAAACTCATTTATCTCCTGAAAGTTTTCAATTTTATTTTGCAGATCGCTTGGAGAAGCTGAAGGAAAGACAAGCAGCAAAAGAGTTGAAAAAGATGAAGGAAGCTAATGTTGCTGAGAGAAATGGTGAAGCTAAGAAAGTGTTTGAAGCTGAAAGCGTGATTGAGGTTGAGAAGGTCATTGAAGTTGAAAAGATTGTGGAAGTTATCAAGCCTTGCTTAAAGTGTTTAGAATCTTGCAAGCAATGTGTAGAAAAAGATGAGAAGTTGAATGAGCAAGAAAAGATGAAAGAACAATTGTTGTTCAATCTCAATTACGTGAAAGAGTCATATGATGTGCTAAATAGAACAGTAACTGGTCTTCAAAAGACCAATTCTGAAAGAGAAGATGCACTGACTATGATGATGACAAAGTAGAAGACGATTAATCAATACATTGAAGAATGTGCAAAGTTGCAGCAGGAGTTGGAAAATGAAAAGATAGAAAATGAGAGAATCGGATGTTTATTATAGAGTTATTCTAGTTCTGATTATCTCATTGACCGAATTTATCCAACTGTTGCAGGTTTTGAAGCATTCAAAGATGAGAAGCCAAAGAAGAAGGATACTGGTAAGAAACAGAGTGCTAGTTATAACAAGTGTCCGCCTCCAATTTGGGAAGGGTATTCTCCTAGAAAACCGAATGAGGAGCAAGTCGAAAAAGCAGTCAATATAAAGTTAAAGTCCGATAAAACCGATGAATTACGAGAAAACATTGATGTCGTTTTTACATCGTCTGACACTGATCATGAGTCTAGTTAATAAAAAAGGTGGTCGATCAGGTGTTGGATACAGATGAGGATTCGAAGTTAAAGTCTGAGTCAAAGTCCGAGTCTGGGTGTTCAAGTTCGTCCGTCAAAAGTTCGAGTTCGTCGTTCAACAGTTCAAAGTCGTTGGTTAAACGGGTGTATAATAAAGAATTCCGATTATCAAAATCTAATTTGAATGACGAATCAGTCAAAGTGGCATATACTTTGAAAGATTCAGATAAATTATATTCTGATGAGGAATTTCCAATAAGAAGTGTTAAAGTTAAAAAGATTAAAAAGGTTTTCAAACTAACAGAAATAAATATTTCTGAAATAAAAGATGTAAATCTTACTGAAAAACCTAAAAAATACACTTCAAGAGTTCAACAACGTTTAAACAAGAAAAAAGGTTACGGTTCTGGTTCTGGTGTTCAAAAGAAACCAAACCATAACGGTAATTTCAAAAAGAAAGGTCTTGGATTTATTCCACCTGAATATTATAAAAATGAAAAATATGTTCGAGATTTTAAATCAAAAATGATATTTGTTTCAGGGACAAGTTGTGAAGAGGAATCAAAAATCTCATTCTGGAAGCAATCAAACAAAGAATTCCTTGCCAAAAAGCAAGAGAATGTGAAGAATAGAGCTAATCAAAGAACGGAGACAAGAACATGTTATAAATGCAATGAAGCTGGTCACATTGCATGGAGCTGTTCTCAAGCAACAAAAACTAAACAGGAAGTCTCTAAAAAATTCAAAGAAAAGGTTGTTGAGAAAAATGAACCACCAACTGAGAAATTCAAAATTTTTGAAAATTCAACATGTGAAGTTGGTGAGTGTTCAAAAACTCATTTTTATAAAAGGAGAGCTAAAGACAACCAGGTGTGGGTTGTTAAGAAGGTTCATGAGGATGTTAAAAAGTTTGATGTGAAATCTGGCGATGAATATGATTCCACAAAGTCAGACAAGCCACAGGTTGAGGTTAAAGAAGAAAACTCAGTACCTCCAATGGATGATGTTAATTTTCCACCATTGAGGGCTGAAAATTTTAAATCAAAAATTGGGAAAGCTGAGATCTCGAATCAGTTCTATTCTGAGAAGAAAGAATTTGACGTTGAGAAAGTGTTTAATGGAAATGTGAAATTTTTTTTTGGGAAAATGGTCAAGGGAAAGGTGAAAGGGGTAAAGGACTTTTATGAAACAAAGAAAGCATCGTATTACCCAGGTGAAGTTGAGGAGGAAACATCCAAGTTTGGTGAAGCTTGGATGTCTGTTTTTCACAAGTAAAATCCTGACTTGCCGGAGCTCCCAGGTTGGTAACAGTGGAGCAGGAATCGGCATCATTCTTGAAAAGGTTTGGTTGGTAAATCAAAAGGTGATATCTTTAAATTGTTATATTTTGATTTACAAGTGGTTTTGATTGATAAGTGAACTTACATGTGGTTGAAGAAGGTTTTCACTGACAAGTGGTAAATCAGGGACATTAAGTTGTATCTAATTTCCTACATGTGGTATTTTGAAAAACAAAGTGATGAGTTTATCCCCTATGTCACACCCCCAAAATCCACTCGCGGAGTATCACCGCTTGGAGGCGCGACTGACCTGGATCAAGCCACCAATCATATTGAACAATACAATAAGTAAATAAAACCAAACGCAATATAATTGGTGTTTCAAAATAAACCAAACATGTCTACGAAATTCAGCGGAAGCATAGAAATGTTGTAAATAACCAAAACATAGTTTAAAGTTCAAATGTTATGCATAGGACAAAACAGTCCATATCCCACAACGATCATGCCTCCCCGTGCAAGCTCCAGAAGTACCTAACGACCTGAAAGGCATGTAACAACGAGTCAACAACAAAGTTGAGCAAGTTCACAGTTGATTGATTAGGTATTGATTCCGTTTCAATAATCGTACGTTCGCTTTGTACACCACGTTTTAATCAGTAACCCTGTTTCCCAAACCTTTTCAATGATTAGTGGGGGCTTCCCATGTGAATTACCAGACCGTACCATATCGACTACTAATGTAAGTAAGTTGTGCCCTAAGTCAATGTCTATCATCAATGACCCTTTGCCTTAGTCCATTAGTACACGCCCGTCCTACCGGCACGGTGTGAGGTTTGTTAAACCTAATAGCGCTATAAACTAATGACCCGCTCGCCATCGGCCTCGGCGATTAAGTCGATATAAAATGAGGGACTTATGATAGAGTTTTGGTCCAGTATGTTTAATCTTGTTGTCCTACCCAAGGAGGACGAATGTACGTATCCTAAACAAGGAGAATACGCGAGGTTTAAATCTTGGCATCCTACCCATGGAGGATGGCTGTACATATCCTACCCAAGGAGAATATGTAGTTTTCGTTTTAGTTCTTTAACCCATTCCCAACCCTTGGGAATCCCATGCCTTGTAGAAAGTGTGAACTCACCTTGGTTTGCTCGGTATGCTAAACTATGTGCGCACAAGTAGTCAGTCAAGTCCTATAGTATGCACGTATACTCAATCAGTTCAAGTTCGTAAAGATTAACATGCAGTCTATGTTACAAATTGTGTTGGTAGTTAACATCATGCATCACGTAAGCGGTTAATCAATTTCATGCAATTCATGCTTCACATAAATGTCCTTCACAGTTTATTCTAACATGGTTATTCACTAACATACTTGATAGGGTTAACAAGCTTAACAAAGTTAACCTACTTAACAAAGTTAACAAACTTAACAGGATTAACAGGAATAATAAACTAACAGAGTTAATTAACTAACAGAGTCAACAAACTAATAGAGTTAATAAACTAACAGGGTTACATACTTAATAGAGTTATATACATAACTTAACAGAGTTAACAACTTAACAGGTTTAATGTGACGAAATCGTATATGTGGAGAAAATACTTAGTGGCGAAAACCCTTCTGGCGACGAAATCCCAAGGGTTTTCGTCGAGGTTAAGATATGGCGAAAATACCTAGTGTTTTCGTCTGGTCCCTGTGTTTTCGTCTGGGTGGTGATTTCGGGAGGTAGGGCTTTCATCATCAACAGTTAACACCCAGAAACCCTAATACTCGAAATCCCCACTAACCGATAAAGAAAATCATCATCACATGCACATAAATTTGTCAGTTTATGTATGCCGCCAAAGTCATGATAATGCTCAAATAAATAACACTCAAAACCTCACATGGATCCAATCATTATGCAATGGTTCACATCATCAATAGTATTATTAACACCACCAACAATGGCCGACAAGTGTAGATTGTTTTCATGTTGCTATTGGACCAATTTATATAGTGGCTGTACATTTAGTCACATGATACCTACATCTAATAGATCACTTAGATTCAACATATATTTTAATCAAAAGTTAGGCTGTCACCTACCAAAATCTCGATTTCATAAGCAAAACACCACTTCAACATTTGTTACACATGCAAGACTACTGACAACTATTAGGATAACTTCATGGTTTGACTAGATCTACACATGGGCCACATATATTCAATTATATTTGACCGATAATACAACTGGTATCTACCAACATTCATTTATTAGTTAACAGAATCATCAAGGCCATCCAATCTACATCAATCAATCGCTATATATACTAGTATGTTCGGATTTATAAAAAAATAATATCATTAAACATGAATCATAGATAACACGTGACACTAATCAGACAGTACACATCAACAATCTAATAATTATCATTACTAACCACAGATTGAGCGATTGATTGAAGGAAAAGACTCGCAAGAAGGGAAACTGCCGTAGGTTTGAAGGGAGAGAATAGGGTTTGCCGATTGAAAACTTTCACGCAAAGGTTGAACATAACATATAACAGATAACTACTGGGCCGAAGCCCATTCTATGTTTTCACCGGCCCACCTTCTGACGAAAACACTAAGGTGTTTTCATCCAGGAGGGTTTTCGTGGGGGAGGGTAGGGGTGATTTCGGGTGGGTGTTTTTGTGGGGTAGGGTGTTCGGCAAAGGTTTAAGGTTTCATTTTAATTATACAAAACATCACATTAACACACACTTATAATACACACCAAGAATCTATAAACAACACTTATATTGCACATCAATTAAATAAAAAAACACACTTTGCAAATAAGTACTAAGTTAAGTCGAATAGAGACCTTGAAACTCGGGTTGTCACACCCTAACCTACAAGTGGTAAAATCAACGAAACTTATTTTTTGGAAAAATTATTTGATTAAAACAAACTTAAGTGTTTTGAAATCACAATGGGAAAATAGTTTGTTGTAAGGGGGAGTTCTGATTGTTTATGCCAAGTGGATGGCGACTTGAAGCGATTCAATATCAGTTGTCAATTTACTTGTATAGTTTGTTTTCAAATTTCTTAAATGTGTTTGAATTTTAGGGGGAGTAGAATTTTTCAGAAAATCCAAAAACATTTGAAAAATTGAAAAAGTCTAAAACATGATAAAATCAAAAACGACTTTTGTTGTATAAAAGAGGAAATGATAGTACATCAGTGGACGATCACAACAAGCTAAAGAATTGCAAAGTCAAAATGTGATAAACGGTCTCACTGATGATGTGCCAGTAGGTTTTTGCACATTTAGTAGATTGTGATGAGATATAAACCTAAATTCAAACTTGCTTATATCGTGGGGAACATCTCTCGGATATATGGGTAACCCCTGAAATCTTGTTTGAAAGGTCCCTCTTTCTGAGATACTAGGTCTTTATACTCAGTGATATCTGGGGTATTATCCCGGGACTTCTGATTTTGCGAAAGCAATGGCCTAGTCCCCGGAGAATACTTTACGCTTTTTTGAAATATAGCGCCGCCCTCAGCATAAAAAATGATGAAACATTGAAAAAATATGTAAATCATGTGCTGTTGTAAAAAAAGATCCTCTAAAGGGGACCCACCAAAAGTCGAAGTCGTCATCTCTCTGCTGAACGGAAGTTCTGACCTGAGCTCTCACGGCCTTCGCAATTAACCCCTTACAGATATCATCTGTGGTATACTCACCTGTAAGACTGAATATTGGGATGTGGATACGGGAGTATATTCTGAGGTGGGACACGCAATTAAGTGTAAGTACTTAAGGCATTAATCTCGTATCTCGAAACTGTTGAACTTTGTGTGAGAATTTAAGTGGATCATTATACTGACAATCTAAGTGAATTGTTTAGAGCTTAAAATGTTTAAAGCTTAACGGTGTTGGTGATTTGTCTCATAAACTGATATGATCCTCTTACATGAACTCACAAAAATAGTGTCTGTATATATTTCTTTACTGCATTTCATTTCGTTCATAAATCAAAAAGATTTTATTATGTTTTAGCATAAAATTTTGAAAAATTCAAAAAGATTTTCGACAACTGATGTTGGAGAGCTGACTTTCAAAGTTCCAAGTGCTAAACATGATGAGCATTTCTTGAGGGGGAGTTTGTGTTCTAAATGAGAAAAGTTTTTGAATATTTTCTTTCAAGTGGTCATCAGAAGCTTTATAATGATAAATCATTCTGGATAAATTTGAGGGGGAGTCTAAATAAATAAATTTGTCAAATGTTAAATTTGTGAAAATTTACTTTTGGGTAGAGAATATGCAGCATATCTGAATGATAGAGAGCCAGGTTCCGATACCTGAAGACTCTCTGATTTTAACAAGCCAGGCTGCGATGCCAGCAAATCGAAAGGGGGAGTCTGAAGACATCCGAGTAAAGATAATTTGTTCGAGAGGAGTATATTGGTGCTGATGAAGACAGAGAGTGATCAGTCTATTGGTGCATGCGTCTGTCGACTTCGTCTTGTATCGAGTCTTGCATAGCTCAGGGCACGAAGATCGAGAAATCAAGTCAAGAATGTAATTCCGCTTGAATGGAGCTAATTTCGTTTGAGTGCTAATTCCGCTTGAAGCTGCTGATTTCGCTTGTAATGTGATTCCGCTTCAGTCATGTTCAAGCGGAATTTGAAGTCTATATATAGTTGCTAGATCTGGTTCATTTAAAAACGGAATTAGGTTGAGTGTTTCCGATGGCGAAGCTCTGTCGAAGTGTCTGCAGATTTGTAATCGTATCAGAATCAATCAAAAGACAGTTATTAGTGAATATCTAGCTGAATTCAACTTATTATGTTTGTTTCCGCCTTTCATTTTGAGTAGAACACCTCTTATCGACTCATTTCGGGTCCGTACACGATCCTACATCCTACACGAACCATAACCACATCAATTCACACAACTTACACAAGCTTAGCGTTCAAATAACGACTAACGGAAACAACGCCAAACGAATATCCGAACGATATCAGATCTTTTCTTTAGTGACCATCTAATATTATTTGGATCATGTTGGTCTAGTATGATCACCTAAACACCTTGAAACATCTTGAAAAATTGTAAACCTTAAACACTTAAACATACTAATATTTTTACCACATTTTATCAAGTTTAAAACCCTTAACACTTTGAAACAAATACAAGACCCTTCCCCCCATGTTATGAACGTTTTTAAGGGGTCCCACACCCTTAATTTTGTGTTTAAAATATCTAGATAGTTTGATTATTGCAAGTGGATGAAATTGGTGGATGATTATAACACTTAATCTCACAGATTACTAGCATTTTACTACCACTTTTCACCTTACTTTACACACACATAAGAATACTCTCAATCATCATATTTTCACCAAGAACACCATCTAAAAACCCATTTCATTTTATCATCTCTTTGATGATCAACATGGAGTTTAATGGAGCATAAGATGATCTAAAGCATTTACAAGTTAAAGGAAGCTTTTTCATCCATTCAAGAGTCTTATACCATCAAGATCATCATCTTCTTTTGTTCTTTATCATCCTATAAATCATACCTAGCCACAAGTGCTAGAAGTGAGCTTCTAAATCTCTTAGTTTCATATTTATTTATGTTGATGATTGTTAAAATTTCATGTTATAACTAAATAATCATACATAATAATATGAAAATACAAAGAAGCAAAATAATAATCATGATATATATGTTTTTTTATGTGGTGATTTGAGACTTATTACTTGCATATTTGATCTTGTCACGATGAATATCATAAGAATAACTTGTTAGATGATGTTTAAAAACATGATCTAACAAGTATACATGTTTATGTTAAAAGTGTTTTTGTTAAACATAAAGGTTAAATGGATGATCATATTCTTTGGTGTTGTTAAAGTATTTAGTGTTTTTCATCAAAAACAATACTTCTACAAAATTATGAAAACAAACATACAAGATGGGATTTTCATAAAAGTGGTTAAAACTAGAAGTAAAGCATGGATTTGAACTAGTTAACATATGTTATGATCATACCCAAAACCCTACATGATTTTGATTTCATCTTGTTAAGATTTTGATATAAAATCTCATATGTTTTTATTAAAGATATTATGAGTAAATTGATGATTGTCATACCCCTGCCGCGTCAAAACAACAAAACCGCGGCGGAAACACCAGGGAGTGATGCGACAGAATTATTGTTTCAACAACCATGGCAATTAAAGTTTTGTATTATTGAGATTAAAGTTTACATTGTCTTAGATTTCAAACTAAAATAACATAATTAACAGTCTTTTAAGTCACTAAGGCCCGAGTCTGCCTAAGTGAAGCACAAACATCATCATGCATTAGCACCTAATACACATGTAAAAATAGGTACGTCAGCATAAAAATTCCTGTGAGATACATAGGTTTTGTTTATGCAGGATTCATGACTTGTCGATTAAAAAGTGTTTAACAAAATGTAGTTATGAACCTTGTAAAATGTTTTCCTTTATGAAATCATATGAAAATCGAAATGAAAATCAAATGATGATGAAAATGCATGGTTAAATGAATAACCAAGTAAAAATTTGTATAAAATGTGTACTTTGTAAAACAATGTCATGTTCTTGTATAAAATGTTTCATGTCTTGCCCAAGTGGTTTAGATAACGCAACAATGTATAATACAATAAAAGCACTTATATATAGGAAGTACGAGCGGCGTATCCACCATGCTTTTATCATATAACACATAGCCCCATTACATAAGTCACTTATCAATAACCAACCAAAATGTCTTGTTCAATGTCAAAAATATTTATGTATAAACCATGTTCAATGTCATGTGTAACATGTATCATGTATAACCAAATGAAATGCATAGCAAGTAGCAAGTACCTACTTAAACTATGTGATGATGTCAATGTGAAACAAATGTCATGTATGGTGAATAACAAGTAATTACTCAACCCCATAGGAAAATGTACAAAACAAGGTTTTTTGAATAAACCTAAGTTTAAATCAAATGATATGTCTTGCAGAAAACAATGCTTTATGATTACAAACATTTATGCAGTAATGTTAATCGCATACATTCAAGCCTTGCGACTGTGGCGACAAACCTTTAAACAAATTAAAGGTTTATCTAACTTATGTATATCAGATTCTGTGATTCCCAACTTCCAAACAAACCTAGGTAGTCGGAAACGGGATTTGTCAAGTCCTATGGTACCATTACATACTATCGAGCGGCGTAGCTAATGTTAATGAATGTATTATTGTCCCGATTAAACATACCAAATGTGATAACCAATTTAAGCATGCTATGAAAACCATGTACTAGGTATGCTAAGTAAACATGCCTAGCAGAAATGTTCATGTAAAACAATGTGCTAGCATGCTTAGTAAACATACATAGCAGAAATGTCATGTAAAACAATGTGTACATATGCTAAGTAAACATATGTAACAAATGTGTAATAAATCAATGTGCTAGCATGCTTATCATACATAGCAAAACATAATTAAAAGCATGTACTAGATATGTACTAAGTGAAACTAGCATGTTTATGTCATAAAAGCATGAAATGCACGAAAGTAACACGTATGTACATGTGTATCACTCCAAAGTATTTGAAAACGGTAAAAGAGGGGAACTATGTACTCACTTGGGATTACTTATTAGTCTTCAGAATAAGACCAATTGAAGCTCCAAGGATCACGAATCAAACGACACCTAATATAGGTAACTATGTTAATAATCGGAAACTAAATAGGGAGATAGGATAGAATGAGGTTCCATAAATCAAATGAGTATTTGAACTCATATGGTATGATTTAATAGACCTTACATTCTGATTTGAAAGTCTACCTAAGTGCTTTTGACCCGTTTCGACCCATAATGGTAGTTTAAGCCACTATAATGCGTCGTTTGCGTAAAACTATGGTCGGATGGTTAACTACGTGCTATGTTAAGTCTTACATGCCCAATTTTGCCTAAACATGTTACTAAATCAGATTATATGTCAAAAATATGTTCACATTGGCAAAATACGGATTTATGCTTCAAAAGGACGTTTTGGTCATTTCCTATGGGCATATAAGCTAACTAACAAATGACTAACCAATCTTATGTGATCATAAGGTATAACCTCAAAGGTTATTCCCTATGCAACTAGGATCACTAAGCAAGCTTGGTCGGATCCTAATGATCGACCAAACAGGTCGGTTCGAAAGTCTAAGCGGTTGTCTAGACCGCTTAACTTACGACCCTAAACAAGCACTAAACTAATAGTGACGAGTTAAACATGTCAAAACATGTTTAACCTACTTAGAAAACTGATTTGGTATCAAAACAAAGTGTTTTGATACCTAAAAGTAGTTCCGTGGCAAAATGCGTGCTAAAACGCATTTTAACCGAAACTTTGACTCATCACTACACCTAGTTAACATGGTAATCAGTGGGTATAATCTTTAAGGATTATAACCATCGTGATTACAATCACGTTGCAAAGTTCAACCGAACTTTGCATTGACCATTGACTGGTCAAACTGAAAGTCAAACACTGTATGACTTTTAAGCTAGAAAGCAATAAAAGAATGAAGGAATGCTTACAAAAGGTCCTTGCTTGAACTTGATCTTATAATTCTTAGGTATGAAGTTATGAAACCCCAACTTAGAGAATTTAGATCAAGTGTGAGTTGCAACAAGTGAAATGGTAGGCTATTTATACTTGTTGCAAGTTCACAAGATCATGCCACATGTTTGTGTAGCCTCCAAGCAAGAATCATGGCCTTACAAGTGTTACAAGTAGGATAGAAGCCTTGGAGAGGTGTTAACTTGGTTAACACACCAATATATTTGCATAACAGCCCCTAAATTTGCAAACAGTTGCTGAAAACTGATTTTTGGTCGCTGGGGATTTTCAGGCGGCCCGTGTAAGCTGAGGACAGGGCTTATGCGAGTTGCAACTCATAAACAGTTTCAGTATTTATAGTTTAGGTCCCTGCACTTGTATAAGCTCATTTCAGGCACTTTTGACACCCGTTAAGCCATTTTCAAGGCTCTACAAGGTCAATAAAGTTTATAGGACTCAAAACGGACGCGAAAACAAACCAAATTAAGCGACGAGCGGTATTTTTGCATGCCGATCACTAAAATAAAAATATTTTAATGTGTACAAAAATTTTGGATGTCTAGATGTGGTCAGAACGTAAGATATGCGCGTAAATTATTTAGAGGAAACTTGGATGTCAAGATGTGGTCAGAACACAAGCACAAAAGTCACAGTCTCCCCTACTTTAGGAAATTTCGTCATGAATTTTATTTAGAGGAAACTTGTGAGAATAGGTGTGGATATTTCACTTTCATCTGATCTTCACACTCCCAAGTAAATTCTGGGCCACGTTTAGATTCCCAGCGAACTTTGACAATAGGTATGTGCTTGTGTTTGAGCTTTTTGACTTCACGGTCCATGATTTCCACTGGTTTCTCAACGAAGTGCATCGTGTTATCAACACGAATTTCATCAAGTGGTATGTGGAGGTTCTCTTCAGCTAAAATCTTTTTGAGATTGGACATGTGGAATGTTGGATGAACATTTCCAAGTTCAGGAGGTAACTCTAGTCTGTAGGCTACTTTTCCGATTCTTTCAACGATCTTTAATGGTCCAACATAGCATGGTGCAAGTTTTCCTTTCTTTCCAAATCTAACCACACCTTTCCAAGGGGATAACTTGAGTAGGACGTGATCACCTACTTGAAATTCTAAGGGCTAGCGTTGTCGATCCGCATAACTCTTTTGATAGCTTTTAGCTGTCTGAAGGTTATTACGAATCTTCTTGACCTTATCTGTAGTCTCTAGAATGAGATCGGGTCCAGTAAGCTGAGCTTCACCTATCTCATTCCAGCAGACCAGTGAACGACATTTTTGATCGTATAAAGCTTCGAAAGGAGCCATATTGATGCTAGAGTGATAACTATTGTTGTAGGAGAATTCAATCAATGGTAGATGCGAATCCCAACTACCACCAAAATCAATCACACATGCTCTAAGCATATCCTCCAGTGTCTGGTTTGTTCTCTCAGATTGACCATCTGTCTGCGGATGGTAGGCTGTGCTCAAATGCAGCTGGGTACCCATGGCAGATTGCATAGTTCTCCAAAAGCGTGACGAGAATCGAGCATCTCTGTCAGATATGATGTTCAAAGGAACACCATGTCGAGATACAATCTCATCAACATATATCTTAGCAAGCTTGTCAGCAGATAGATCCTCAAGGATCGGCAAGAAATGTGCTGACTTTGTTAGGCGATCAACGATTACCCAAATGGCATCATGACCTCTTTTAGTGCGCGGTAACTTGGTAATGAGATCCATAGCAATGTTTTCCCATTTCCAAACCGGAATCTCTGGTTGCTCCAATAATCCAGAGGGGTGTTGGTGTTCTGCCTTAACCTTAAGACAAGTAAGGCATTTGGAAACATATAAGGCAATGTCTTTCTTCATACCCGACCACCAATACTGGGTTCGAATATCCTTATACATTTTATCTGCACCAGGATGAATAGAATAACGAGACTTGTGAGCTTCATCCATTAGCAAGGTGCGAAGATTGTCTATACTTGGGACCCACAAATGGCCCATGAAATAGAATATCCCAAAGTCTTTCAGTTCAAGCTCAGGCTTAACGTGACACGGTAATTCTTTACCCATCAAGCCTTGTGTAACACAAATATGTTGAGCCTGAATTATGCGGGTTTGAATGTCAGATCGAACTTGAACACAGTGAAGCTTGACACGTTCCTTACGACTCAATGCATCAGCCACGACATTCGCCTTACCAGGATGGTAGCGAATTTCGCAATCGTAGTCGTTTAGAAGTTCAACCCAACGTCGTTGCCTCATGTTAAGTTCTTTCTGATTGAAAATATGCTGGAGACTCTTATGTTCAGTAAACACCACGCACTTTGTACCGTATGTCACACCCTGGCTTTGCAGAAGCATGGGTTTATTTGGTATGACTTCTTAATACCATAGCAACAATCATAACAATGCTATATGATAAAAACATGAGATATTCATCCATTAATAAGGTTTAGAAAAAAAAATCCCATTTTCAACAATCACAAAATAAGTTACGAACCTTAACTTGATTTAATTGAGTTTATGAAGACTTAGCAAAAGACTTTAAACAATACTAGGTTTAGAGATATGTAACCCGTCCAGGAAGAGGTTACACCTTCTAAACCCTGGATGACTTCTTTATTCAAACGCAGCTTGAAAATACGTGCATACCGTGCCAGATCCGTTAGTTTCATGAAATACATGTAGTTTGAAAAGTCAACATAAAGTTGAGTGAGTTCATGTGTAAGTGAGTATGTACAAACATTTGAAAATGTTGTAAGTATGTATAAAAGTCCCTGGTATGTAGCAATTAAGGAAAAAGAGATCACCATTGGGTTGCAAAGCCAATGATATGTGTGAAGTGCTGTAGGAAGACTCAAACCTAGCAGATTTTGCGTCGGGCTCAAAGTCACCACCTGGTTCATTCAGCGGACTCAGGGGTTGGGCTCGCTACACCCAGATAGATCTACCGCTTACGACCCTCGGTCCTACAATGAGGATTAATGGCCTCCAGTTCTTGCCTACCCACTCACATGATCTAAGTAGTAACCCTCCTTACGCTAACCATACCATGTAAAAAGTATTCGTAATCATAGTAACATGTATTTCACCCCCGCAGTTTAAAAACTGAAAACAGTTAAGAGAAAAGGGGGACATGAACTCACTGAAGTGTTTCTCGAAATAGTCCGTCCCAAAATAACCTGCTGCGTGACGACCTACACGTACTAACTTCTATTAGACGGACGGCTGTGCCTTGGCTTAAGGTTTAACGTTTTTGGGAAATAGTTAAACAACTATTTCGTATTTACACTTCTTAATCATTAAATAAATATATTCCTTCCCAAGGATGGGGGGTTTTAATACATGTGCGTTTTTGCAAATCCAAAATACATTATTAAGTCTCACTTAATATATTTTATTCATTCGTCTAAAATATTCTATCTCCAAAATATACATATTTTTCCCAAAAATATTATACTTTACTTTATACAAATTCCAAAATAATACTTTGTCAAAATACATATTTAAGAGTATTTTTCCGAAAAATACGTAAGTTACATTTTAAGGTTCGGATGGTAATAATAATAACGGTGGAACTTAAATATTTATTTGTGATAGCGTTGGTATATTTTGGAGTCGTTACTTTTTAGTGTATGCGAGTTATATTATTTTTACCCTAAAAATAATATATCTCTAGTTCACAAAATAATCACGTAAGCACACAAGCGTTTTATTATGAAATATATATTCTCAATATATATTTTAACAAGTTTTATTTACGAAAATCCACCTCCGAATACCTAGTTATTTGTAATAAAAATCATGGCGAAGTTTGTTTGGAAAACAAGTCAAAATATATTTATAAACACTTGTCACCAAAATATTCTAAGTGTTATTTGTAATAAAAATCATGGCGAAGTTTGTTTGGAAAACAAGTCAAAATATATTTATAAACACTTGTCACCAAAATATTCTAAGTGTTATTTGTAATAAAAATCATGGCGAAGTTTGTTTGGAAAACAAGTCAAAATATATTTATAAACACTTGTCACCAAAATATTCTAAGTGTTATTTTCTGGAAAAAATTTGCCAGAGTTTCATCTGTAAATGGAGGTGGCCACGCTTACAAGCGTATCATTTTCTTTTCAAAATTCAATCAACAATTTCCCAATCATCAATAATCAATGTTCAATCGTCAAACTAGTCAAAATCAACATAAATCGCAAACACATGAACTTGTAAGTTGTGTGAAAGTATGTAGTAACTTTCTAACATTTTTAGTAGATCTTTCCATCTTTAAAAATAAAATCAGTTTCTCGAAAAATTTATTTTTAAAGAATATGTAACTTTACAACTTCTCGTCAAAAATTACGGAAACATTTCTTTGTTAAATCCTTTTGTTACACAAGTGTCTACACAGTTGTTTGTTCACAAAAACACCTTTAGTTTATGAAAGATCCGGCTTTAAAAATAAGACTTGTATATTTTACTTGGTTCTTCGAAAATACCACTTGTAGATCTTTAGATCTACTAGTTTAGAACTCCATTTTACAAGAAATATCAACTTTACACAAGTTCATGTTTATGTATGAAAGGGTTCGTCATCTTGTAACTTTCCTACTTAACATAATGCTAGTTCGTGTTCCATGAACATGATCTAGCATGGATAGATGACGATCCGTTCCACTATTATCAATCAACAACATAAAATAATCATTACTAAACAAGATTCACAAGTTTTACACCATTATTTACTCTTTAACCACCATGTTCATCTTTCTAGCAAGACTTTAAGTTTTGTTTTCGTATGATCTTGAGTTTTAACCGTTAAACTTCTTATTACCCACTTTAAACATGAACCAGAAGATGTTTAGAATCACTTACAACTAGCTCAAGGCTAGGGAAGAATCAAAGCGAAAACAAGGTGGTTAATAGCGATGTAGAGAGGTCCTTGTGATTCCGTAAGCACCGAGCTTGCTTGTATGTCACCTTGCACCCTTGAGTATGTAAGAAATGGTTGATCAAGACTTGAAGGTAGTGGTGGTGATGATGGTTGTGTTCGGCCGAGAATAATGGCAAGAGGGAGAGAGAGTTCAATTTTTGTTAAGTGTTTTGTAATGAAAGAAATGGTGGTTCCTTGGTTAAATTTATAAACCATTTTAAGGCTTTATCCAACATGTCTTATGTCTACTAGATACTAGACACAAAGATTAAAATAATCAAAAATTGTGGTGTGTGTTCCCTAGGGGAACCGATCGGTTGAAGGGGGGGGGGGGGGTTATGGTTCAATTTCAACCATATAGTTAGTGATTAGTTTGCTTAGTTAGGAGTTCAAACTAGTTATTAGTGTGTTATGAATTATAACGGGTGTTAGGGTGTTCGGGGACCCTAACTGGCTCAGAAAAGGAAAAAATGTCATTGTCAATATTTTTATGTTCCGGGTAAAGTCCGGTTGTACGGTTGGATATCAATCCGTTAAAGTGCAAAATAAGCATTTAGAGTGTCGTTAATATTTGTTTTAGTGACACAAGGAATTCCTGACACTTTGGGAAGTGTCTAGTATTATTTTCCCATGTTTTTGCACTTTACTAGTTCTGTTAAATGCTGAATTTTGTATTAAAGTGCAGAATTTTGTAATTAAAGCATGTTTTAGGCACATCCGGTCACTATAAATATTTCCTAGTGACACAGTTCTACAATCCTCACCTCCCTACACTCCCTACCAGTGTAGTAATCTATTCCCAGCTCATAATGGCCTCAGAGACAGTGTCTGTCTGGTGCTGGCTATATCAGCATATTTACTGGGTTATCCGTTCATTGTGCTACTGTGCTTTTGTGCATCAAGTTGTCACTATAGTTCTGTGTAAATAATGGAGTGACGGCAAATAAGTATGATGCATGTATGTGTATGTATCAGAATTCAAGTAGCAGTTTAATCACAACTGTAAGAAAGCACAGTAATTAATCATTAATTAAATATTAATTAATTCGTACGGATACCTGATTTGGTAAGGGTTGTCACATTCTCCCCCCGTTAAAGAAATTTCGTCCTCGAAATTTGTACTACCTTACTTCTTATGGTTAAGTCACACACATATGTATATGAATAATATCGAAGTAGATAATCATCAAATCGAAACAAACATTACTCACGTTAGGTGAGTCCAAGAATATATAACAATCAGAATCCTAGGGTTGAAAGGTGTGTGCTTCCAGCATTGGATGTCAAAGGTACAAGACGCATTTGACGTATAGTCTAGTGTAATCCAGCTAGTAGGGGTTCCACAAAAGTGGAATTTTGACTAATAAGATTTTTAATCGCTCGGTTGCAATATGCAACCGAGTTTTTACAAACCATAGCACCCGCTATATGAACTCAAAAGCAACAACTCAATGTAATAGTAAAATGATCTGTCAACTCCTGAATAAATGTCTGGTAAGGTTTAGTGTGTTGACATTTTTGAATGGTGAAGATACACCGAATGGAATACAAGCGAATCTGGTGTACCATTGTCTTGATTCGTAGTTGCATCAGAAATGTTTAAATGATAAATCAAACAAAAGTATGTGTGGTCTCGTGTAAAACATTTACCATGATTAGCACAAGCTACAGGTTTATAATGACATCACAAGGTGTCGTAATGGCACTACCCAATAATAGTGGTGACTGAACAAGTTCACCGCGTTTCAAATCAAATGAAAGTGTACTGAGGCAATCTGAAGATTTGATTTATACCATGTTATAGAGTTTCCAATTAAATACGGAACATCAAAGAACCACTGTTTCCAATCGAAGATGAAAAGTAATAAGTATCGCAAGGCATTTGATTAACAACGAAAGAATCGTTAGGAGGTACATTGTGCTTATGAAATGAATATATGTACCATTGCCTTAAGACACAATTGTGTTGAGACCGCTTTGATCGTGAAGATCCAAAATGGATTGTTAACAACTAAATAGGGAATTAAATCCGTGTACGAAGTGAGTAACCAAACTAGCGCAAGCTTCAATTTTGTGAAAATATCACCGCAAGGTATCGAAACAAATCAAACGTTTTAGTGGAGTCGTAGACCAACCAAATCTACTACGACTCGAAATGAAAGAATCTCTGCAAAAATAGTTGAATATGATGCTCCCAATACATCATGTAGCGTTTCAAGTTAAACCTGTGAACTGGATAAGTTCAAGCAATTGAACTTGGTTTCAACATAACCCGATAATAAACGTATGTATCAATAAGGAATTCTCGGCATGGTAGCAAAATAAACCATGAATGTAACTTGAAAGAAAGCGGTTTCAAGAAAGTGTGTTGGCTTGGGAACAAAAGAGCCAACAATAACAATAATGTAGGTTACTCGAATCAGGAATCAGTAATTAGGTTTAGCAAATAATATGTAAATTCCAATGAAGTGTTTGTTCAGAACGAAATCACATGCGCATCAAATGATGCATGTATGTCAGGTAAGTTTCCAAGAAAATGAACAACGAGTATCTGCTAAAGTGAAGAGATGACCAGCTATCGAAGCAAATGTGTGTTCGCTCTCAGCGAGAAAATTATTGTGATGCAACTACCATTAAGGGGAGTAGAGATGCAAACATCTACTCGCCAGAAGTTAAAGAAATCCAAGTACTCTTTGTTTGGTCAACGGAACTGGCATATGCGCCAGGTTAATGATGGTTGATTGAGTTGACAGATATGGTTTCTAAATAAAAACCCTTACACGTTTGGACCTGGGTTCCCAAAGGTCCTAAATATATGTTTTCTGAATCCTCCAGATTTCGTGTCCCGTGTGAATCCGGTTTGTACATTGTGTAGGAAACACCGTTTTTATGTACGTCTAAGAACTAGTCATTGTCCCACAATTTTCACCGGTAAACTTTCTTCTTGAGTTCACTGCTAACAATCATGGATCAGTCGGGAAATACTTGTTGGATCCTCGCAGTTAATCAAATAAGCAAGTCGTTAGTTCTTAGCAAGAGTCGCTGACTCTTGTTGGCGAGCTCGTCCGATTCCCGGTCATTTGAAGGTCATTCGTCCTTTCTTTTGGCGAGCAAAACTGAGGTTATCCAAAACAGTAGTTTTGGTCTGTTATCTTCCTTCTCTATCTACTACTGAAACTACATTGTCAATCCTTGCATCTTTGAAGATGTAAGTTGCTAAGATATATCGACTACAGGCGCGACGCCTGGAATCAAATAGACGCGCAACTCGACTAATCATTGAGGAGTTAATCCTGGCAAGTCTTTGAGGATGACTTCAGGATATTCTTCGATCACGGGGGTATCTTCGAGTTCCAGTTTTTCGGCTCCCTTGTCCCCGACATGAGCCAGAAAACAACACATTCTTCCCACAACCACTTTCGTGCCTTAAGCAATTCGTGATCCGTGGTGGCGTATCCTGCTTCGTGAGTTACGATCGTTCCTTCATTCGTCATCGGGGTGCGGATATCAAGCTCCGCTCGACTGCTTGGCAACTAATCCACCCCAATTACCTCGCTGAAGCTTCCCAGCTCAACTGGCAGTAGATCTATCGTAGACTCATGACCTCCTAGTTCAATTACACATCCTCAGACAACTTCATTCACTTCTACTAGCTTTCCCTTAGCCAGTTTGATTGAGTACGGAATATCTAACTTACTAGTAGTTAACCCGAATATATTCTTAAATTCTAATGATACAAAGCTATAGCCGGCAGTGGTATCAAATAACATGGATGCAAAATTTCTGTTTGATAGAGAACGTACCAGTAATCATGTCTGGATCCTGGCATGCTTCACAAGCTTCGATGTTGGATGTCCCTTCATGGTCTTTATTAATCTTCCTTGGGAAATTTTTCCCAAAGTGCCCCACATTCCCGCATCGGTAGCAGCCTGGAAATTTATTAGTATTTCCACTTTGGTTGTTGTCATTGTCACCTCCTTGTTCGGGACTCTTCGCCCCACAGGCATCTTTGTTGTGTCCTCTCTTCCCACACCTACCGCACTTAGGCTTCCAACACCCACATTCGTGGTGATACTTGCATCCACCACGTCTAGGCTTAGTTCCTAAGTAAATCTTAATGTCGGCTTGTTTGTTGTTAGGACAATCTTTCTTGAAATGCCCTTTGTCCCCGCAGTCAAAACAACCTCGAACAGTTCTTTGTTCATCATTATCCGTTCGGGTATCTTCGGTGAGCTTCCTTTTGTTCTTTCTGGATGACTCAACCTGAGTCTCCTTCTTCTTGGTAGGGTTAGCAAGTTTTTCTAGTCTACGTGCTTCCATAGCGAGTGCCAAACCCATCTTACTTGCAACAATAGTTGTTGGGGGTGTTGATGTTGTCATCAAGCTCAAGACTTGAGGCGCCAGTTTCCAAATGAATTCCCCCACTTCCTTCAATTCTGGTTTCACCAGGTACGGAACAACTCATGACAAATTATGAAGTCTTTACACGTACTCCAACACCTTTGGACCTTCCATCATCAGGCTCCGGAATTCACCTTCCCACTTCTGGGTTTCCGTTAGGGAACAATACTTCCTATGCATTATTCCTTTTAGTTCATCCCATGTTAACGCATATGCTGCAGTCGCGCCCATTAATCGAATCTGAAGGTTCCACCATAATCGAGCTTCATCTGCAAACAACTCGGAAACGTATGGGACTTGTTGTTCTGGCGTACAACCGCTCAATTGAAAGATGGAATCCATTCTTTTGATCCATTTCACAAAGGCTATGGCACCTCCAGTGCCATCGAACTTCGGAGGCTTGTATCTGAGGAAGTGCCAGTAGGTACAGCCATGACTTCTGAGGTGCCCCTGCTAGATTCGGAGCGCAGGGCCTCGTGTCGCGCTATGGCTGTAGCAATGATTCCTTGAAGTTCTGCCTCGTTGGTGGGAATGCGTACATCCCGTCTTGGAGGCATCTTCTAAATGATGATCGTATGGGTCAGGTCATAGTAAGTAAATAACACACGTACGTAATATCATTCATTGAGCACATAACATCTCATGTTATAAATTAACCAAGCACATAACATCTCATGTTATAAATTAACCAAGCACATAGCATCTCATGTTATAAATTAACCAAGCACATAACATCTCATGTTATAAATTAATCAAGCACATAACATCACCAGTGACTAAGGACCACATTTCCCTTGTCTGAACTAGCTAGTCCTATACAACAACCAAAGGCTAACTATCAAAAGTCATGACGTCAAAATGCGGTCTCCAAACTGCTGTATAGTCGGCACAATCGAAATCTTTTCACCAAAAGTCTACCTTTATAAAACCAAAAATACGCCTATGCTGATGGCGGCGGCAATTTTGCTATTTGTTGTTCAGAAGTCCATAGCACGATAGGCACGCAGCAATTTTGCTATTTGTTGTTCAGAAGTCCATAAACGAGCGGCAGAATCGGGGGATAGTGGACGTGGAAGATGCGGTGCTGCAAACGGTGCCTGACAATGACAAGATGGACGTGGTACACTCCCCAAAACCTGCATATGACGCGTCAATGCGTCCTGTTGTATCATCAAAGAAATGAGGGTGTCCTTCGTAGAGTGCCCAACATGGTATGGGTGATATGGATCAGATAGTGGCCTTCAAAAAGTCTTCACATTCTTGGCTCATCATTAGTGTCTTTGCCCAATTGTGATCCAATCTGATAGTCCAGAAATCAACCATACAGGTGATTGAGGTGGAGGAGGAAAGAAGAGTAAATTGTTATCATGAGTGAAATCCTCCTCGAGTTTGTATATACGTCGAAGCAATTAGCTGATCTGCCGCTTGGCCGTAAAGAGACGAGCATCAAATCCTCGGAACGGTGTAATAGCAATAGTCAAGAGCGCAAAAGGAACCTTGATGTATGTGGCGAATTAAAGTATGCTGGTAATAGATAGGGTGGAGGATGTGGTGTCTTACATAAGCTTTTCAGACAATATGCAGTCTTGTGATGTAGACACTTAATTCATGTTTTCGGTTATGTAATGTTTTGCATTTGAAGTTGCCAATTTTGGTGTTAGCTCAACTCCAACATTCTGCGACTCATATCCTCATACTGTAGTTGATGTTACTGGAGCAACTCATCTCGTGTGTGGCCTTCATAATGTAAGGGATGGTAAGGGTCCAAAGTTAGCATAGTGTATTATAGGAACCATCAAATTGGCTCGTCCAGCGATGTAGAGGTGAAAGTTGTAGACAGTGCGGCCTGTAAGGTCGTAGAAAATGCTGCTGTAGTAAAAAAGTATCGTTACGTGGGTACTAACCTGGAGTACCTTTCCGGGGTGTGGGTATGTCTTGAAGGAAAGCGATAGGCATGTTGGCGCAATGGACTTCGGTCTTCACAAGAGCAACATCAGCAGGTGGAGGTGCAGGGGCAAACGTCTCAATCGATAGGGAGATCATTAGGTGCAGGTACTGGTTTGGGTGTAAGGGGCGTAATGTCTGGTAATCCAAGGAAACAGTGTCATGATCAAGTAAGGGTGCAGGACCAGTAGGTATAACATTAGGCTGACCCTTAAATGGTACAGAGGCTAGCTCAGCAGCAGGCCCTGGGTCGTGTAACGGTGTGGTGTCTCGAGCAGGTGATAGTGCAGTAGCCATTTCATCGTCGTCTTGTGTCAGTAGTAGAATGCTGTACTCCAGGTGTTTGTAAGGTTGTAGGTATCACAGACTCAAAGGAATCTGAATGCATGCTAGAATCAAAGGATGGTTTGTTAACAGGGGTCTTAAGAAGTGAAGTTAGTAACAGTGTTCTCGTCTAATTTTCTATTGTCATGGGCGTCGGTAGGAGGACCATCGATAAGCATGCCAACGTAGTCATATATTGTTTGTCGAGTAGCCAACCTTCAGTAGAGATGTTCGCAGGAGGCGCATCATCGAGGATTGGAGCCATGGTGTGTCCTTCATTGGGATGACCAGTGATGGATTGGTCATGGATTGAAATAAGAGTGACATAAAGATTCTTGTCAGAGAAGCCATCAACAAGGGTAAAGTATTACCAGAACCTGGTAGCGCGGACTGTTGGAAGTCGTCCTCGTCCTTGGTCGGCATATCAGGATCACTCTCAGTGTCTGCCGTAAATATCCCTGGTGCAGATGCAGTCTCCTTATCCGTGGCGGTGGCCATAGGGTTATCAATGTCCGATAACTCGCTTTCTAAATAGAGTGACATGTGTGCCGGTACATAATAGTCATAGCATGTATACCCATAGTAGTTATTAACAATTAGTGTATGCAAATATTCACCACGTGTATATCAATAATCATCAATGTACGCATGTAATCATCCTAGTCTTCCCCAGACTATCCTCTCAGCCTCTCAGACTGAACTTCCTAGTCTCTCAGACTAAAATCTCCCAATCTCTCAGATTGAATTCTCAGTCTCTCAGACTGACTTCCTGGTCTCTCAGACTAAAATCTCCCAATCTCTCAGATTGAATTCTTAGTCTCTCAGACTGTCACGGCCCTTGACCCGGTTTGACCTGTTTCAGGAGTCGCGGGACAGAAAATCCTGTGGTATTTATTTAATTGAGTTTAACAGCGGAAGTTTTCATCAGGATCTTTTTAAAAACTGAAATTTCCCGATTATTTTTATTTCACAACCCCGGATAAAACCCCGATAATTTACAATTATAAGATTTCACGGAGAAATCTTTATTTTTACAAAACATGTTTCCTTATTTTATATTGAGCCACTTCCTTAAACTTGTAGTGCTTATCGGCACTTTTCTTGGATCTCAATAGATCACCTGAAACATGTTTGAAAAAGGTTTTGTCAGCAGGAAATACTGGTGAATCATTCATTTTACTAAAACGACACATTTGTTATAATTTTCCGTATTAAGGGAGATTACAATGTTTCTGATATCAACCAACTACCCATAGTATTTGTCACTCTACTCGTTTCTGTGACTATGGTCAGATCACCCATTGGCTAACTCGTTGTCCAATGGTGACGGGAAATAAGTAATGTATACAAAACCCCACATACTGGCTGTAATTTGGTGATTACATAAACTTAATCCCAGTAATTATAACCTTGAAAATAAACATGATTTTGAAAGTAATTTGATAAAAAGAGAATGACTCACATTGCAGATTTAATTTGAGCAGAGCCTAGCCTACTGATTAGCCTTTTAACCTAAATTAATAACATGCACACAACTTGGTTAGTAACTTAATACAACATTTACGATAACTCACGAGATTAAACCCTCACATCGAATGACAAAGTTCGATACTTAAACATCCATCAAATTAATGACGAATGACAAAGCATAAACCCTAATGTGGGCAGCACTTAAACATCCATTGGATAGTTTAATCGATTAGACATTGAATCGTATCAGCGATCGAGTTATTACCCTGTATTGCGGCAGCAATTAGTGATCGTGTGTGTGTTTCGGACTGTTTCTGCTATAACTCAACGTATATTTTCAGTTTTAACGTCGTTCAAGCGCCATAATTCAAGTCCCAGACACCCCTATTTATACATGAAATTTGACCCAGTTGCGTAGCGCGACGGGTCACCCCTATGGTCGTCGCGCTACGCGACGGCTTACCTATTTTCATAGGGTAGCCCCGTGTGTGTGTAGGCTTGCTGAGTTGACGGTTTCGTGAAATTCAATTTTAACAGATAGTAATATGTATAATCGTAACTAGGGTTTTACCCCCCCTGAGTTTTTGGGGCCCTGATCCTGATTATGAAAATTCTGAAAATTTTAGGGTTTGTGTAGAATCACTTGGGTGTCTTAATTAGGGTTTCCTATTGGACAAATTAATTTAATAAATATGACTTTTGATGAGAGTTGTTACATCCTCCCCACCTTAATAAAAATCTCGTCCTCGAGATTTACTGGAATAATTGAGGATACTTTCGCTTCATCTCCGATTCCAGCTCCCAAGTGTATTCAGCTCCTCTCTTTGAATCCCACTTTACTTTAACTAGCACTAGTCGTTTATGCTTGAGAAACTTCACTTTTCTGTCTTCTATCTGAAGAGGTTTCTCAACAAATTTTAACTTTTCGTTTACCTCTATATCTTGGAGAGGTACTACCAAAGATTCGTCAGATAGACATTTCTTGAGATTGGATACATGAAATACATCATGTACTCCAGCTAACTCTTCTGGTAGTTGTAAACGATAAGCAACTGGTCCTATATGTTGAATCACTGGAAATGGTCCTACGTATCTTGGGCTTAGCTTTCCTTTCTTACCGAGTCGAACAATTCCTTTCCAAGGAGAAACTTTCAACAATACTCTTTCTCCAACTTGGAATTCTAACGGCTTACGTCGATTATTGGCATAACTCTTTTGACGATCTCGAGCTGTCTTCAGTCTTTCCTTGATTTGTGTAATGTTGTCGGTTGTCTCTTGCACTATTTCAGGTCCTGACAATTGACTTTCTTCTATTTCTGCCCAACAAACTAGAGTTCTGCACTTTCTTCCATACAGTGCTTCGAATGGGCAGTTTCAATACTTGAATGATAACTATTGTTATAAGAGAATTCAATTAATGGTAAGTGATCGTCCCAATTTCCACCAATATCTATTACACATGCTCGGAGCATGTCTTCTAGAGTTTGGATCGTCCTTTCACTTTGCCCGTCTGTTTGAGGATGATATGCAGTACTTAGGTTTAGTCGAGTTCCCATTGCTTCTTGGAAACTTGTCCAAAAATGAGAAGTAAAACGACTATCCCTATCCAAAACAATGGAGAGTGGAACTCCATGTAATGATACAACTTCATCTACATACAACTTGGCCAACCATTCCATGCTAAAGGTTTCTTTCATGGGTAGAAAATGAGTTGATTTGGTTAATCGATCCACAATTACCCAAATCGCATCATTACCTTTTCTGGTTTTGGGTAACTTAGTAATAAAATCCATTGTTATAAGCTCCCATTTCCATACTGGCATCTCTAATTGTTGTAGTAGACCTGAAGGTTTCTTGTGTTCTGCCTTAACTTGTGAACAAGTAAGACACTTAGAAACATATCGGGCTATATCCTTTTTCATTCGTATCCACCAAAAGTTATTTCTTAAATCTTGGTACATTTTATTGTTTCCTGGGTGCATGGTATATCTAGATTTATGAGCTTCTTCTAAAATCTTATTTCTTAATTCCCCATACTTAGGTACCCAAATTCTACTTTTGTGGAATCTCCAAATTCCATCAGCTCCTTGTTCTAATTCTTTTAAGTATCATTTCATTCCTTCAGCATCATCCTTAATTGCTACTTCTTGAACATTCTTCAATTGTTCCATTAAATCTATCTGTAGATTTAATCTGAGAGCACGAACTCGCTTTTGCTTTTCATGATATTTACGACTTAAGGCATCTGCAACTACATTTGCCTTTCCTTCGTGATACTGAATATCACAGTCGTAATAACTTAAGATTTCCATCCATCTCCTTTGCCTCATGTTAAATCTTTTTGCCCAAATATATATTTTAAACTCTTATGATCTGTATAGACAGTAAATTTACTTTCGTACAGATAATGTCTCCAAATCTTTAGGGCAAAAATTATGGCTCCTAATTCTAAATCATGAGTCGTATAGTTTTCTTCGTGCTTTTTCAATTGCCTTGAAGCATACGCAATTACCTTTTTGCGTTGCATTACCACACATCCAAATCCTAGTTTTGAAGCATCACAGTAAACTTCAAAATCTTTTGTTCCTTCTGGCAAAGCTAGGATTGGAGCGTTGGTTAATTTTTGTTTCAAAATCCTGAAGGCTTCTTCTTGTTTAGGTCCCCATTCAAACTTAACTGCTTTACAAGTTAGCTTAGTTAATGGTACAACTATTTTGGAAAAATCCTTAATAAACCATCTATAATATCCAGCTAAACCTATAAAACTTCTAATTTCCATTGCTATTTGTGGAACCTTCCATTTGATAGTTTCCTCTATCTTAGCAGGATCTACGTGAATACCTTCGTGATTTACCATGTGTCCTAAGAATTGCACTTCTTGCAACCAAAATTCACATTTCGAGAATTTGGCATAAAGCTTTTCTTTTCTTAACAAAGTTAAGAGTGCATGCAAGGGCTCACAATGCACTTCCTGACTTTTTGAATAAATAAGTATATCATCTATAAAGATAATTACAAATTTATCCAAATACGGTTTACAGATCCTATTCATCATGTCCATGAATGCGGCAGGTGCATTCGTTAATCCAAAGGGCATGACTGCAAACTCGTAATGACCATACCTAGTCCTGAAAGCAGTTTTAGGTATGTCTTCTTCCTGTACCTTTAATTGATGATATCCAGAACGTAAATCAATCTTAGAAAAATATCTAGCTCCTTGAAGTTGACCGAAAAGATCATCAATTCTAGGTAATGAGTATTGATTCTTAATTGTAACCTTATTCAGTTCTCTATAATCAATACACATTCTCATTGAACCATCCTTTTTCTTTACAAACAACACTGGCGCTCCCCACGGGGATGAAATAGGTTGTATGAAACCTTTACTTAGTAATTCATCTAATTGCTTTTTCAGTTCTAACATTTCTGTAGGAGCTAACCGATAAGGTGCCTTGGCTATCAGTAAAGTTCCGGGAATTAAATGAATTCTAAATTCTACCTCTCTATCTGGTGGTAATCCTGGTAACTCTTCGGGGAATACATCTGAGTATTCTGAGACTACAGGAATCTCCTTAAGTTCTTTACCCTTGGTATTAATGATTACTGAAATCATATATACTATTCCTTGCTTTCGTTCATAATTAGCAATTTTCATTACTGATATGAACTTCATGGGTTTTTGTGGTTTATCTCCTGTAATCATAATGACTTCTCCAGTAGGTGCATTAATTTCTATGGAGTTTTGGTCACAAAGGATTCGAGCATGGTTGGTTATTAACCAATCCATTCCTAATACAACATCGAATTCGGATAATTTCATAGGTAATAGGTTTGCAGAGAATTTATGACCTAAAAGTCCTATTTCTACATTTTTGCAAAACCTTATCTATTTTAACTGAATTCCCATCAGCCGTTTCGACTGTAAAAATCTGCCTAATGTTGATTAAGGGTATATTAAGAGCTTGGCAGAATAAAGTATTAGTAAAACTTTGGTTTGCACCAGAGTCAAATAATACTTTTGCATACACGTTGTGAACTAAGAACGTACCAGCTATCACGTCAGGAATCATCTCGGCTTCCTGAGTAGTTAACTGAAAATATCTGACATTCTTCTTGGTAGCTCCGTAAGCTGTCTTGGCTTTGTTGTCTGCTGGTTTAACTAGTTTCGGACAATCTGGCCTGAAATGCCCAGTTTCTCCACAATTGTAACAAATTGTGGATTTCTTCCTGCAATCTTCTTCACGATGTCCTATGGCTTTGCAAAAGTTGCAAATTACATTACATCTTCCATAATGTTTCTTTTTGCAATTCCTGCAGAATGGCGAATTTGAAGATTGCCCTGTTCCTCTTCTTTTGAAGCTGTTATTATTACCCGTACGAAAGCCTTGGGTAATTTTCTGAGCTAGTTCCTTCTTCCTGTTTTCATCCCTAGTGCGTACCAATTCGTATGTTAAGGTGTTAGCTAATTCCACAGCATCGTCAATAGTGCGAGGTCTCGCAGCTTTAACGATATTGCGGATCTCACCAATCAATCCCCAAATATAGCGAGAAATGAGTACCGGTTCTGGCGAAGCCAGTGTTGGTACCACTCTAGCATATTCAAAGAATGTCGAGGTATAACCGCGACAATCTACACCCGTCATACGATGATTTAGGAATTTATTTGTCATTTGATCTTTTTCATATTCGGGACAGAATTTTCTTTCTACAAGACTTTTAAATTCTTCCCAGTTCATGGCATAAGCCCTATTTCTTCCTTTTTCCTTGTAACACCGTGTTCCACCATTCTAGTGCCCTTTCTTTAAAAAGATTGGATGCATACATGACCTGATCGTCTATTTCACACTTACTTATTGCAATTACTGCCTCGGTTTTCTCTAACCAACGTAGTGTGATGCAGTTGCTCCTTCATTGCCTGCAAATTCAGTGGGTTTACAAGCAAGAAATTCTTTGAAAGTGCAACCAGGTGTTGCGGCTTTCATTTTCTTAGGAAGCGGAGCCTGCAGTGGATTATTATCATGATTAGTATGATTACCGCCTCCGTTTACGTTATTACTGAAGTTATCTTCAGAAATACATTTGCTAGGAACGATTTGTTGAGGTTCAATTGGATTTCTAACAGCAGCAACTATTGCTGGGATAGCATTGGCTATTCCCTGAGCAACAATATTTTCTATATCTTGTCTATTTAGAAATTGATCCTCCTGATGTTGTTCCGGTTGATTAACTTCGTTAACTGATTCATTACCAACGTTTGCCATCTGATAAATAATTTATATAATTTATTAGTATCAAATAAATAACAATTATACATAAAACCATCATACAAATTTCACAATACACATATAGTCAAAACTATTGATTTTTTGATTCCCATTTTATATATTCTATAGTATGCTTCAATACACACCATTTATCTTACAAGTTTTATTTGTATTTTACAGACTATTACTATTACACAACCACAGTTTTATAAACCCACTATCCTTTGTCAGTTGCTATTTTAGTAACGGCGCTCCCTCTCATCATACTTCCAGGAGATTTGTTCTCCTATATCCCTGATTCTATTTCCCGCATCCACCAGTTCTTCGCCAAAGTGGCGGAGTTCAGCTAAATTCTCGTTGCTCATAGGTGGGTTAGGTATAGGTTCTGGGTCGAACTGAGGGAGAAAAGAATAAGGACTGTTGAGCAAGTTTGGGAACTGCCAATCATTCGTCCACCACTCATCCATTCCTAAAGGTTGGGTGTGGATTATGGGTTCTGGAATTGCTGGTTCTAAGTTTATAGGGAGTTGATTGTTAATAGGATTAGAGTAGAAATTATTATTGATGGGCCTGATAACATCACAACTTGCCAGAGCACGATCTAATTCTTCCTGAAAGGGTAACTCCTCAGCCTGTCTAGAGCTTTCCCCAATTTCCCTCTGAGTTTGCCTAGAACCCTCTCCATACTCCATTTCTAGTGGCCTAGAACCCTCTCAACGTTCCATTTCTATTTGTTTAGAGTATTCTTCAAACTGCATTCCCATCTGCCTAGACTCTTCCCTTTCTTCAATTCCTTTCCCTTTGTCTAAGGGATTTTCTATTTTAGGAAGTCTCTTGGCTGGCTTTTTCCTATGTACACGCCTTCCCCATACATACCTCTTTCTTTTCTGAGGTTTTGGCTTTTTCGGAGGTGAAGCATTGAATTCGATAGGTTCTTCTATGTCGGGTATATACCTATTGAAATCTATGGAAACCTCTATGTTTACCGGATAGAGATTTAAGTTCTGAAGAGCTTTGGACAAGTCACTCATGCTGTTTAGCATATATGCAAAATACAAAATGCTAAGTTAAAACTTTATAACAAAATTTCACAGAAAACCTTTAAATATTACTTCATACTGGGTAACTACAAAACAACTGAAAATTAAAACACACTAGGTTTTATTGTAAATTTATTTATTTACTGAAATAAAGTTTCTGGACTGTAGTTCATAAAGGTGCTAAAACCTGGGTAAAATTATTTAAAGGTTTGCATTAACTGCTACAGTAGCTAGCATATAAAGATCTGCCCATTTCTCATCTAACTTGTCCTCCCAAGGTGATTTACTGGTTAATTCCTGGGTTTCCTGTTTAACTTTCTTCTCTCAAAATTTCTTTATTTTCTCCTTACTTTTCCTAATAATCAGACTTCTTTTACTAGGAGAAAGTGGTTCCTCATATTGTGCCTTTCGCACAAATATTCCTTCGTCAGGAATTACAGACTGAGTTGAGGGTTTGGTTTGGGATGAACTTCCCTTCTCGTTGGATGACCTATATAATTTAAGATAGATGGTTGACAACTTTTGCTTACCCATACTGTACACAAATATTCAAATAAGAAAACATATAATCACAAAATGACAAGTAGAAAAATTAAGTATTTTCTAGATACTTAATTGGCTTAAATCAGTGGCTCTGATACCACCATTTTCTGTCACGGCCCTTGACCCGGTTTGACCCGTTTCAGGAGCCGCGGGACAGAAAATCCCGTGGTGTTTATTTAATTGAGTTTAACAGCGGAAGTTTTCATCAGGATCTTTTTAAAAACTGAAATTTCCCGATTATTTTTATTTCACAACTCGGGATAAAACCCCGATAATTTACAATTATAAGATTTCACGGAGAAATCTTTATTTTTACAAAACATGTTTCCTTATTTTATATTGAGCCACTTCCTTAAGCTTGTAGTGCTTATCGGCACTTTTCTTGGATCACAATAGATTACCTGAAACATGTTTGAAAAAGGTTTTGTCAGCGGGAAAATACTGGTGCATCATTCATTTTACTAAAACGACACATTTGTTATAATTTACAGTATTAAGGGAGATTACAATGTTTCTGATATCAACCAACTACCCACAGTATTTGTCATTCGACTCCTTTCTGTGACTATGGTCAGATCACCCATTGGCTAACTCGTTGTCCAATGGTGACGGGAAATAAGTAATGTATACAAAACCCCACATACTGGCTGTAATTTGGTGATTACATAAACTTAATCCCTGTCGTCACACCCTGGCTTTGCGGAAGCGTGGTCAATTTTGGTGTGACTTCTTAATACCATAGCTTAATCACAACAAAGCTATATGAAGTAAAATCATGCAAGATCATCCGTTTGAATTAAGTTTTAAAACCAGAGTAACATACCATTGTCTTAAAGACTTACAACATCATAACATAAAACATTGTCTTGAACAACACAAACATCAACATGAGATAAACGCAGTTTAAGATTTGTGACTTGTCCAGGAAAGAGTCACATTTCCTAAACTGGGATGACCTTGGAACCCTTATGCAGCGGGAAAACATAACATACCGTGCCAGATCTTTAATTTCCTGAAATACATGTAAGTTGAAAAATCAACAATAATGTTGAGCGAGTTCATGTGCAAGTGAGTATGTAAAACACTTGTAAGTATAAAAGTTCCCTGGTATGTAGCAGTGTAAGGAAAAGAGATCACCAATGGTTTGCAAGGCCATTAGTATGTTGTGAAGTGCAAGTAGGAAGACTTAACCTAGCAGATTTTGCGTCGGGTACAAAGTCCCTCAAGGTCCGTTCTGCTGGGCCTCTTAGAGGTCCGTTCTGTTGGGCCTAGAGTTGGGCTCGCTACACCCAGATAGATCTACCGCTTACGTCCCTCGGTGTTTCTGCCTACCCATTCACATGATCTAAGTAGTAAACCTCCTTACGCTAACATACCGTGTATAAAGTACTTGTAATCAAAGTAACATGTATTTCACCCCCACAGTTAAGAAAACTAAAAACAGTTAGAGAAAAGGGGGACATGAACTCACAATCGGTGCGTCTCTACCAAGTACTCCAATCAGGCAGCTGTGCGACGACCTACAAGTGCTAATTCTATTAGACGGGCGGCCGTGCCTTAGCTTTATAGTTTAAGTCTTTGGGAAATAGTTAGACAACTATTTCGTGTGTACACTCTGTATATACTTGGTAGTTAATCTCCTTCCCAAGGATGGGGGATTCAATACATGTGCGTTCAAATGATATCATTAAGTCTCACTTAATATATACATATTTCCAATTCCAAAATATAAGTATTTTTCTCAAAAATATTATATTTTCATTTCACATAATTTTTTTCTCCAATAATACGTTGTTAAAATACGCGTTCATAAATATTTCCGTAAGTGCGTAAGTTACGTTTTAACAATCGGGTGGTAATATAATTACCGGTGTAACTTATATATTTATGGTGAAAGCGTTCGTATTATTTTGGATTCGTTAACGTTCGTAAATATTATTTTTACTCTAAAAATAATATTTATGTATTTCACAAAATAATCATAAACAGTGTGTGAAAAATATATACATTTATCACGTTAAGTTTTGTGAAAATCCCACCTCCGAATATTTAGTAAATAAAGTCATGGCGAAATTTATGTTTCGAAAACATGTCAAAAATAATTCTAGCACTTGTAGTGCAAATAGTTCTAAGTGTTAGGTTTTTAGAAAAATTTCGCCAGAGTTTCCTCTGTAACTGGAGGTGGCCACGCTTTCAAGCGTATCATTTTCTTTATCAAATCAACTCAACAATTTTCTTTATTTGATCAGAACAACTTTTATCGCATCAACAATTCAACATATGTGTAAATTGCCAAAAATTACATGAACTTGCAGTTTTCCCAAAACTGTGGTATAAATCCCCTTAAATTTAGTAGATCTTCATATAATATAATTTGATCTTGTAAAAACCTCGTTTTTTAGAGAAAATCCATCTTTACAACCTCCCGTCATCTTTTACAAAAACGGTTATTTTGTCGGATCTTTTCATTTCACAAGTGTTTACACACTTGTGGTTTATAAAAATCATGCTTGTTATTGTAAGATCCATCTCTTTAAAATACATGATTTCTTTGATACGTGGTTCTTTAAAAATACCACTTCCAGATGCGTAGATCCGCTAGTTTTAAACACTATTGTACAAGTTAAAACACTTTTACACAAGTAAAACATTTTTACACAAGTTCATGTTTCATGTGTGGTAGAGTTTCACCTTTTAACCCTTGTTACTTCTAAAATAGCTTTGTGTCATGATTCAAGAACATGACTATACCGGTTTAAACGATGATCCGAGCTACCACAACATAGATCGGGTCTAAATAATCACACATTTCAAATACTACATCATTTACACAACATAAAAGCTATTAACCACCATTTTTAGTGTTTTAAGTAAACTTTAAGGCATCAACTTGTAAGATTCCGAGTTTTAACCGATAAAAATCCCTTTAACCACTTTAGAATAGTTCAAATACAAGTTTTAAGTATTATACCTCTAGCTCAAGGCTAGGGAAGGATCTTGACGAAAATGGTGTGGATAAAAGCAAAGTAGAGAGGTCCTTCGCGTTCCGCTTGCTCCAAGGCTCCTTGTATACGACCCTCGACACTTGTATGGACTTGGAATGTGATGAACAAGAACTGAAAATGGATGTGTGGGGAGGGGGGTGTTCGGCCGAGAGCTCAAGAGGGAGAGAGAGAGAGTTGTTGTTGTGTGTTATGATAATGAAAGATCTCATGTGTTAACCCTTGTTCTTATAGATAATCCAAGTGTGCTTTACCCAAAGGTTAATGTGTAGGCTAGATATTTAGCAAGGGGGATTAAGCAAATCTTGCAAGGACAATGTATGTCCCCTTGGGGACGGTTTCGGTTAGGGGGGGGGGGTATCTAGTCCACTTCCAACTAGATAGTAAGTATTAGTTAGGTTAAGTTAAGTAATTAACCCGGTTACTTGTGTATAGTATGTTATGACGGGTGTTAGGGTATTCAGGGACCCTAACTGGCTCAGAAAAAGATAAACAGTGAAAATAACAGTATTTTCATGTTCCGGGTATAGTCCGGTTGTTCGGTTGGATAGTAATCCGTTAAAGTGCTTAATAAAACTTTAAAGTGTTGTTATTACATTTTTTTGTGACACAACTTATTTTCGACACTTTGGAAAGTGTCTAGCAATATTTTTCTTCATGTTTTGGCACTTTATTAGTTAGCTAAAAGCTGAGTTATTTTGTAAAGTGCTGAGTTTTGTACTTAGAGTACGTTTTAGGCACATCCAGTCATAGTGACTTATCCCTAGAGACGCAGTTCCACAACCCTTGTATCCCTACACTCACTCCTTAGTGTAGCAAAATATTTCAGGCTCTTACAGGCCTTAGAGGCAGTGTCTGCCTGATGCTGGCTTTATCAGCATGTTCAATAGGTTATCCGCTATTGTGCTACTGTGCTTTTTGTGCATCATGGTTGTCACTAGGGTTCAGCATGTAAATAATGTAGTGACGATAAGTAAAGTATGATGCAAGTAAGTACATGTATTAGATATCAAGTAGCAGTTCATCAGCTAGTTCAAACAAGCACAGTAATTAAGCAGTAATTAATCATTAATTAAGTCGTACGGATACCTGGTTTAGTGCGGGTTGTCACATTCTCCCCCCGTTAAATAAATTTCGTCCCGAAATTTAAGTTCTGCTTGTAGATGCAGGGTTCTTAGGAAAAAGGTGGGGGTATTTCTCTTTCATCCGGTCCTCACGCTCCCAGGTGTACTCAGGACCATGTCTGGCATTCCAACGAACTTTGACGAGCTTGACACTGCTCCGGCGGGTCTTGTTAACTTTCCAATCCGTAACCTCGACCGGTTCTTCAACGAAGTGGAGCGTGTCGTAAACATGAATCTCGTCGGTGGGAATGGCAACAGTGACTTGAGTTGGACTTTTCTTTAGGTTGGATACATGAAATGTATCGTGAACACCATTCAGTTCAGCAGGTAGGTCCAAATTGTATGCTACTAGTCCTATTCTTTCCAGAATTCTGAAGGGACCAATGTAGCGTGGATTTAACTTCCCACGCTTCCCAAAGCGTGCCACCCCCTTCCAGGGTGATACTTTTAATAACACCATTTCTCCAATTTGGAAATCCACATGTTTCCGGTTTGGATCCGCATAGGCCTTCTGTCTGTGGCGAGCTGCTTCGATGCGTTTAAGAATCTGCGCAATCTTGTCTATCGTCTCTTGGACGATTTCGGGACCAGCAAGCTGCCTATCACCTGCGTCAGCCCAACATAAGGGTGATCGGCACTTGCGTCCGTAAAGGGCTTCAAATGGCGCGACACCAATACTGGTGTGGTAGCTGTTGTTGTACGAAAATTCGACCAAAGGCAAATGTTTGTCCCAGCTACCGCCCAAATCCATAACACACGCTCTCAGCATGTCTTCCAAAGTCTGTATCGTTCGCTCCCTCTGACCGTCAGTTTGCGGATGAAACGCAGTGCTCAGATTCAATTGTGAGCCAAAGGCTTCTTGGAAGGATTACCATATCCTTGACACAAACCTTCCGTCTCTATCAGAGATGATCGAGAGAGGCACTCCATGGCGTGCAACGATTTTTCTCATGTAAATTTCAGCCAATTTGCTCGTATTATCCTTCTCTCTGATAGGTAAGAAGTGTGCTGACTTCGTTAATCGATCCACTATCACCCAGATAGTGTCATGGCCTCTTGGCGTTCTTGGCAATTTTGTAACAAAGTCCATTGAGATTTGTTCCCATTTCCACTTGGGAATATCAGGTTGTTGCAGAAGTCCTGAAGGCTTCTGGTATTCCGCTTTAACCTTAGCGCACGTTAAACATTTGCTCACGTAAACAGCAACATCGCCTTTCATCCTAGGCCACCAATAATAATCTTTGAGATTCTGGTACATCTTATCCGCTCCTGGATGGATAGAGTACCGCGACTTGTGAGCTTCATAAAAAATAACCTCCCTTAAATCACCAAACAGAGGAACCCAAATCCTTTTCTCAAAACATAATGTTCCTTCCTCGTTTGGTACCAAAAGCTTCTCTATCCCACGGAGATATTCTTCTTCAAGATTCCTTTCCTTGAGAGCTTCCTTCTGCGCGGCACGAATGCGCAAGGAAAGATCGGTTCGTATAATCATTTCTAAAGCTCTAACCCTTATGGGCTTGATTCTCTCTTGACGACTTAGGGCATCGACGACCACGTTCGCCTTCCCTGGATGATACTTTATCTCGCTGTCGTAATCGTTCAGCAACTCAACCCATCGTCTTTGCCTCATATTCAACTCCTTCTGGTTGAATATATGCTGTAGGCTCTTGTGATCTGTAAAGATTGTACACTTCGTACCATAAAGGTAGTGTCTCCAGATCTTTAAAGCAAAAACCACTGCGCCGAGCTCCAAATCGTGTGTGGTATACTTCTTTTCGTGCACTTTCAATTGACGCGATGCGTAAGCAATAACCTTTTGGCGTTGCATCAACACACAACAAAGATAGGCGCGTTACAAAGCTTACTCTTCAGTATCTGGAAGGCTTCCTCCTGTTTGATTTCCCAATCAAACTTCTTATCCTTCTGCGTGAGGAGCGTCAATGGTTGAGCGATCTTTGAAAAATTCTCAATGAATCTTCGATAATAGCCAGCCAAACCCAAGAATTGCCGAATCTCTGTTGGCGTCTTTGGCGTTTCCCAATCCTTGATCGCTTCGATCTTTGTTGGATCCACGTGGATTCCATCTCTATTTACCACGTGCCCAAGGAATTGCACCTCTCGTAGCCAAAACTCGCACTTAGAGAATTTGGCATACAGCTGTTCTTTCTTTAGCAGCTCTAGAATGGCTCTAAGATGCTGCTCGTGTTCAGCCTTCGTCTTTGAATAAATCAAGATGTCGTCGATGAATACAATCACGAACTTATCCAAGTACGGTTTGCAAACTCTATTCATTAGATCCATGAATACCGCAGGTGCGTTTGTCAAACCAAATGGCATAACGAGGAACTCGTAGTGTCCATAACGAGTTCTGAAGGCTGTCTTCGGAATGCTTTCCTCTTGTATCCTTAACTGATGGTATCCAGATCGAAGATCGATCTTTGAATAAAAGCTTGAGCCTTGCAGTTGATCAAACAGATCATCTATTCTTGGCAGAGGGTATCTATTCTTGATCGTCAGCTTGTTCAGCTCCCGGTAGTCGATGCACATTCGAAAGCTACCGTCCTTTTTCTTGACAAACAGGACCGGAGCTCCCTAGGGCGAGAAGCTTGGTCGGATAAAACCCTTGTCTAACAACTCTTGAAGTTGTGTTGACAGTTCCTGCATCTCAGACGGAGCAAGTCTATAAGGTGCCTTAGCCACAGGCGCGGCGCCTGGAACTAAGTCGATGTGGAACTCTACTTGCCTCTGAGGTGGCAGTCCAGGCAAGTCTTCTGGGAAGACTTCTGGATACTCCCTTACGACAGGGATGTCTTCGATTCTTGGCTCAGCAGCCTTCTTATCCATAATGTGTGCCAGGAAGGCAACACATCCTTTCTGCAAACACTTCCTTGCTTTCAAGCAGCTGATAATCCTCAACGGCGTCTCACGCTTCTCTCCATGAACAACAATGGTCTCACCATCATCGGTTGGGATACGAACAACCTTTTCATGACATACTATCTCAGCCTTGTTGCCTGATAACCAATCCATTCCTACTACCACGTCGAAGCTTCCCAACTGGACTGGTAGCAGATCCAGAGCAAACTCACGTTCTCCTAATTCGATCACACAACCTCTGATAACTTCATTGGCTTCTACTAACTTCCCATTAGCTAATTCGATCGAGTAGGGAATATCTAACTTATTAACGGCTAACCCAAGCATATTCTTAAATTCTAACGACACGAAGCTATAATCGGCACCAGTATCAAATAAAACGGATGCATAGCGTTGATTCACAGGGAACGTACCAGTAACGACATTGGGATCCTGGCGCGCTTCCCTTGCTTCGAGTTGGAACACTCTTCCACGGGCTTGGTTTAAGTCTGGGCAGTTCTTCTTAAAATGCCCGATATCACCGCAGTGAAAGCACCCAAGTCTTTGCCCGTTTCCACCAACTTGATCATTCCTCTGATTACAATTCACAGCGCCCGCTTGGTTAGCATTGTTGACTCGATTTTCGTTACCTCCATAGTTTCCTTGTGGGCGATTTCCATTCCCACCCCGGTTGTAACTTCTGTTTCCGAAACCTCCCTGGCCTCCCTGACCAGCAGTGGCCTAACAAGTGTCCTTCGAGTGGCCACGTTTCCCACATGCTTCGCATACTTTCGGCCTGCAATGACCAGAATGGTGGCGCTGGCAGGTGTTGCATTTGGGCTGGGTGCCCATGTATCCCTTTCCTTTCTTCCCTCTGCCAACTGTAACCTGAGCTGGCGAGTCTGATCCTCCTTTCTTAACCGCCACACTGGCGCCCTACTTGAAGTTTGAGAACTTCCGTTTGTTACCTCCTGATGACTCAACATGAGTCTCTGCCTTCTTCGTCTTGATCTCATCAAACTTGTTCAAACGAATAGCCTCCTCAGTGAGAGCTACGCTCAAATCAATCGCCTCAGAAATGGTCGCAGGCTTGGATGAGGTTACCATGCTTATGATTTGAGGAGCTAGTCCCCAAATGAAACGTTCAATTCTCTTGAACTCAGGAGTGACCATGTAGGGTACCACATGCGATAAGTCATGGAACCTTTGAATGTACTCTGCTATCTTTGGACCGTCCATTTTCAAGTGCCAGAACTCGGTCTCCAATCGCTGGATTTCTGCGCGGGAACAGTACTTTTTGCGCATAAGTTCTTTCAGTTCGGTCCAGGTCAGCGCGTAGGCAGCAGCTTCGCCAAGTGTCTGTACTTGCAGATTCCACCAAGAGAGGGCTCCATCTAGAAACAGCCCTGAGATATAGGTGACTTGCTGATCCAGCGCGCACTTGCTCATGCGAAGAACAGATTCGGTTTTCTCAGCCCAACGAACAAAGGCGACAGCACCTCCAGTGCCATCGAAGTTGACCGGTTTGCAGTCTAGAAACTGCTTGTAGGTGCACCCTGCACATACGTTATAACATATGAATGGCATTAGCATCTTTGCTAGAGATATCCAATTAGGCCACGGTATGTCTCAATGACTAGGTATTACCGTGAGGTGGATTGTTATTGCCTTGGTTAATACTTCCGCTCGTTCCTGGCTGAGATGCTGCATACTGTGCTATGGCAGCAGCAATGACTTGTTGTAGTTCTGCCTCATTAGTAGGCATGTGTGTCTCAAGTCTTGGCGGCCTCTTCTAAAAGATGGTTTAAGTTGGTCAGGCCATAGTAAAGCTCCCATGTTATAATACGTAGGTCAGGTCATAATGTAGCGTACGTATATAACGATAATAATAGTAAAAACACATAACATCTCATGTTATCAATACATCACAAATACCAATCACACAACATCCCATGTCATAAAAATACAAGTAAGCAATCAAGTGAATCAAATATGATGAGAATACTGCGATTGCCATATATCGAGACCACATAGTAAGTGTATCAGTAGATCCCTGTGTCATACAATCATCAATCAACTAGGGGCTACATCACCCCTGTCCAAAAACTATATCATGTCAGGGTCGAATACAACATCAAATACATGTCAACAAAAGTCAGAATCAAATGTAGTCTCCAAAAATGATGTGCAGTCCAACAATCGCCGTCTTCTCATCCTCGTCTACCCAAATAGCACTGATGAGCTCTATACAGATGGTGGTGGAGGAGGGGGAAAGTGGGTGTAAAACAAACGACGTAACTGGAGCCAGTCCTCCTCCATGGCTCGCTGAGTACGGATGATAGAAGCAACCTGCTGCTCTAGTGTAAAAAGACGGGCAGCATAATCTGGAGGTAAGGGTCGAAATGGCTGCAGAGGAGAGTGTGTCTGACCATGGCACGGACACGGTGGCAGTTGAGCTCTCTCGAGCTCCTGGATGCGCTGCGTGTGTGACTCGTGCTGGGCGAAAAAAGACATCAAAACGTCCCCGATAGTATACCCCCTGTGGAAAGAATGGTAGGGGTCAGTAGGTGGCATACCAGAGTCTGGTGCCCAAAGGAACGGCTCACTGGTGGGATCAAAAGGTGCCACCTGAAACGGAGCGACAGAGGGTGGAACAGATGACATCTGGGGCATGAAGGGGATAGATATCGGTACATGCCCAGACGGATGGGCTGAAGAACCCTCTCCAGGCCTCGCTGGAGGTACAAACTGAGGAACCTGAAAAGAAAAATCAACATGTCGTGCATCAGGGATCTGAGGGGGAAAAGGTGGAACATCCTCATCAGCAGGTATCCAACCGTGCTGTGCATGCTCATCTGGTGGATCCATGTGTGCCGCGAACAGTGCATGCCCGGGCTCTAGTGGAATGGGATCAGGTGGGGGAGCAACAAAAGGGTGAACAGGTGCAATGTGCTCAACAGGATGGTCAACAGGTATATCAACAACAGGTAGAGGAACGACATGATCGCCCTCTAACAAAGGAACATCCACGGGGAGATCATCAACAGGCGGGTCTGCTATAACAGGCTCAATAGGGATGCCAACATGTACGAGGTCATGCGCAAGTATGGGGTCTAGAGCGGCTGCCTGCTCAGGAGCGACGACAGGCTCGGGATCATCAAAATCCATCTCGAAGTCAAACTCGGGGTCGATAGGGTCTACTGGGTCAGCTGGATCCTCCATGGGCTGATCCATAGGTATAAACTCGATATCACGATCCGGGTCGTATCCCGGGGGAAAGATAGGATCAGAATCCTCTATGTCATCATGGTCAAACGCAAAACTGGGAATAGGTGCAACAGAGGATGCCTGATCAGGATCAGAATCTTGCGCAAAGTGCTGTGCGCTCAATGTGTGAGAAGGTGCGGATGCCACAGACTCGAAGGAGTCTGGGACAGGAGAATGTGCTGGCGAATCCTCAGCGGGAACGTCAGCGATCATCAGAAGATCATCAGCCTCGGCGTCAAGTAGAAAATCATATGCTGGATAAACGGCTAAGGGTATAGGAGCCGGAATCTCTACTAGGGGTAGGTACTCAGCGGGAGGGTCACCTGCAGGCTCATCAGCACCATCGGGTAGTGCGAAGGGCTGGAAATCATCCTCGTCAGTACTGGTATAGTCAGATGTGTACACCTCATGCTCGGAGGATGTGAGGTTATCAGATACAATAGGTATGGGTCCAGTAGTGTCCGAATCGCCAGTACCGGCTGAATCCATGAGTCTGTACCATAAACACAAATATGCTCAAATAATCAGTCATATAATCAGATAATCACATAAGTCACCAAGTAAGATATCACATAATTCTCCTAGTCCCACTAGCCTCCCAGTCTCCTAGACTGCTCTATCAACTACCTCGACCTCTCAGATCGAGCCTCGGTCTCCAATACCGAGCCTCAGTCTCCAAACTGAGCCTACTCTTCCTAGTCCCACTAGCCAATCCTCCTAGTCCCACTAGCCAAGTCTCCTAGTCCCACTAGCCAACTACCTCGATCTCTCAGACCGAGCCTCGGCCTCTCAGACCGAGCCTCAGCCCTTCCAGACTGAGCCTATAAAAAATAAAATGTGCTCAACATTTGTTTGTAAAAAGTGTAGGTCCCGTTTTTACGGTGGATCCGATAACGAACACCTATCCTTGTTTATACGAACACGGTAACGAGTGTGGAATCCCCGTGACGGTGCAAACCAAACAAAAGTGTAAAACACACACGTAACCAAAGATTCAATATCTATTGATTAGGGATGAGTACAACCACAAACATATACAAACAATGTTTTAACAGACTCTCACTAAGTCTCTCTGTGCTCATCTGTTTCACACAGAAACAAATGAGGGTATTTATACTAGACAGACACAGAACATGACGAAACTAAACAGCACTCGACGAAACACAATTCAAAGTGACGAAACAAAAGTGTTTCGTCACCTAAACATTTAATCCATCTCCTGTTTCGTCGTTTGAAGATTAAGCCCAACCAGAAGTCAAAGGCCCATCAAAGTCTTCGGCCCACATGTAAGTTTACGGCCCAGATTTAGTTCTGTTGACAAACATTCATCAATATTCAACATATGAGACAAATGTTGACATCATCATGACATCACTAAGGTGATGTCATGCTGATGTGTTTGTGGGAAAGGCCGCGGCGCTTCGTGCTTCGCGTGTCGAACTCTGGGGCGCACGACGGAGGAATGTCGTGACATCGGGCTTGAGCCGGACCTAACCGTGTCGAAACCAAGTCGAACTGAGCCGAGTCGAACCGAGCCGAGTCGTGTCCACATAAAGTGTACCAACAATCTCCCCCTTGGACGCTACTCATAAGGTTCGTCTTCCGTGTCTTTCATGTCGGAGGATCTTCAAAGTCTTCACGCGTCGTAAGAAGAAAGTGTATCAACAAACTCCCTTTATCATTCAGGTAGTGTGTTAACAAACTCCCCCTTAAAATAAACTCTCCATTGAGTCATGCTCGTGAATCTTTTGACTTGTCAATTCTTCAGATCCTTGTGGTGTTGATGAAGGGTCAGCGGCAACTCGATCATTTTATCCTTTGAGTGCCTCCACTTCGTGTCTTCATTCCAAAGCTTGTCATCGAACATGTTCTCCTCGCCTTTAGCATCTGCACAGACAAGAAAGCTAAACGCATAATGAGAACAACCGCTTGGAATATAGTTAACATTTAAACAGACGACACATATGAGATCAAATCTCAATCAAACACCGACCGACAACAGTTTGAAAGTTTAACAAATTATTCAATTTTAGTCCTTTAACTTTCAAAACTTGTTAACTTCGACAGTTTTATGAAGGTGCAATTGTTTTCCGTCTTACGATCAGGATTTTGGATAGGATAGACTCGAGTTCCAACATCAGTCAATCAAAAATAAACCAGAAGCAAAATCTTTTTGGATTTTATAAAGTTTATATTAAAACACACCTAAAATCTTTTTGGAATTTTTCTTTTTTCAAATGTAAAGACGGAAAGCAATAAATAAATAAATACAAAGATACAGAAACTGAAAGCAGTAAACAAATATTTACAGACATTCTTTTTGCGAGTTTCGAGGGTAAGAGAATCATATCAGTGTATGGTCACGCCAAAACAACTCTTTTTGTTCAATTAGTTAACATTAAGATAAGCATCCTATAGCAATTATCGGTATTGTTGTCCACATAAGCTCAACTTATCAGATGTAATCATGGCGAGGGGATACGTTAAGGTATGATTTATACTTACCGACCGGTGTTCATCCACACACGACACATTCCCGTATCAAGGTATGCACGAGAGTTCATCTTACCGGTGAGTATACTGATTATCATCTGTTTGACCGTATAAAAGAATGTGAGAAACTCACTTATTTTGATTGAAAACAAGCCCTATGTGATAGAATCACTTATTGATGAGGAACTTGATTTTCAGATGCATGAGGGCACAGGAGCAAGTCCGTGAACAGGTCAGTACTTTCGTACAGCAGAGAGACGAACTTGACTCCCGCAAAGAATCTATGATATATTATCACTTATTTTGTTTGGACATGTGATTGTTGATCACTTATTGAGGTCGAATGCAATATGTACACGTATGTATAGTATCATGGAAGATCTAGACTTCGTCTCCAAAATTTTTACGGTTTGAAACAACCATGATACCCAGATGATAAAACAGCATAAAGACCGAATATCTCAGAACCTCGGCAATCTCTCAAACGAAATTTCGGTACTAAGACCATATGCCAATGTGTGGTTCCCACCTGGTCTTCAGTCGATTAAGGTTTATATCACCTTGCACACTTTAAAATGATTGTAAGCCTACCGATACATCTTATATAGAGCTGCTTAACATTTTTCATTTTGCAATTCAGTTCGAAGAGGTTTCAACAGACCACTGATGTACTATCATTTTCTCTTTTGCTCGCCAGGAAACTCATTTTTGTTTTTCCAATGTTTTTACGTTTTGAAATTTTTCACTGTTTTTGAATTTTCAAATTTTTGGATTTACTCCCCCTAAAATCAACAAACTATGATAAATTTAAAAGACACAAAGATATTTACAAAAACGATTTCCCGATGCTGGTTAACTCATGTTTTACCTCAATGTCGTTTACCAAAATTAATTTTAATCAGAAATGATTTAACGAATTTTGGAAAAATCAGTTGGCACGTCGGTAAGCGGTGCAGACCATGACAACATTGTCTGGCCAAAGAGTGCTACACGAGAGGATAACAATTTATAAAGCAGCTTAAATATCGACAAGTATAGGAGAGGTTAGAAATTTAAAACCGTATCCTGCAACTGCTTCGTGCATTGCAAGGAATCTGAGCGCTCTCCCAAACTGGATATCCACCCGGTGTGGATTTCAAAGTCGATTTTTTTTAAGCTACTTAGAAATCTCTTCACAGCAACAAGATCAGAAACCTTTGGGTCTGGCTGGTCTTCCACATTGCACCAGCGGAGGTCTTTGTCTTTCTCTTTGAGAAGTAGTGTGCGGTTGTTCAATCCACGCCAAGGCATCCGCACACCCGGTTGGTTTGTTCAACAAACACATTTTCTTCAATCACACCGCGAGGAAATATACACTGCACGTTCATCTTGTTGAGTTTGAACATCAGACGTGCTGCAGGTGCGTACATCTTGATTGAATCTATCCTGGGGACCCGATCAAAGCCTTGAACAATCAAACTTTTGAATGATTTTCATTTTGTCGAAGCTTTCAATCTCTTTCAACAGACACTTCTGTCTTCTTTTTCTTCTTCTCTTCATCAAAGGCAACCACTCCTAGAAATAACAATATCTTGGAGCTTTGAGTCGCCTATCTTGTGCATGAACATTCCACTATCAACAATCCGATGACTATCGATAGTTCCTCCTGGAACATCCTACACACTCACTCAGAGATTAGTTGGAGAGGGGGACCCAAGCCTTAATAGACTTGGGTCGTCCTTCATCATCGAGGATTGTGACATCCATTTCCCGATGATTCGGAATAGAATGAGCTCCCCCTGAAACATTTACCGATTTTGGTATCCAAATCTGTTTTTGTTTTTCATATTTAACATTTGATTCAACAGATTTTGTTAGGACAACCTCTGGTTTTAACGCCTTTTCAACCTTTTTGACGTTTTGACGTCGTTGTTTTGTTTCTTGTTCTTTAACAGTTCTTTTATCATGTTTTGGTGAAACAGGACGACGTTGTGGGTGAACCTTTTTCAGGTGGTGCTCTTTCTACAAAATTTGGTTTGGGCGAGTTTGTGCAGTCTTTAATGATGTGCCCAAACTTCCCACATTTGAAACATTTTCTCCTTTCAACAAACTTAGGAGATCCTGTTCGACTTTCACGTGTTTGTGTGTTGGGTGTAATTGTTTTGAGCGTTACGCTTTAAAATTCTGACTTTTTGAACAAAATCGGTGTTTGATTTGTTTTCAAAAGTCTCAATTTTATCAGTACCATTGGATGCTACAAATTTAACATCATTGTTTTTCTTCTTGAAACGAGCTCCTTTGGTCTCAACCTTCGGTTGTGAACCTTTAGAATTTTTAGCTCGCTGCTGTTGCTGTTTACCCTTAAAAGCGATAGGTTGTTGCTTTGTCGGTGATTTTTGATTTCCAAATTTTCTTCTAACTTCAGCTTTTGGAATAGGATCACACTGAGTTACTGAAACTCTCGGGATCGCTTTTCCCAAAAACTTAGTTGTAGTATCTTCAAACACTTTGTCAATCAAAGATTGATTGACATTTTTAATTGGAAAAGCTGTGTTTGAATAAATTTTGTCATCACCAACTAAAGTATACAACACGTTATCACTTTTAATGGTAGACACGGTCTCAGTGATAGGATCTATCTCTTGTTTAGCACCAGTTGATTGCACAACAGGAGTAGGAGGATCACACAGAATGTGATTCTCAAAAGGCACTTCTACTCCTTTGTTCTTCTCAAGAGATTTTTCCTCATCACTCACATCTGGTTCATCATCTGACGAATCATAATCCTCAACTGTGGGAGGACTTTGATTTGAAGCACATGTTGACTTTTCTTTGTTATCAGATGAGCCCTCCGATGAATTGTCCGGTTTGAACCCTAGGCCAGTAGTAACTTCCTCATAATTAAGAGGCACACTGGGTTCATACCGAGGCATATCTGCATCTTGGTATAGTTTCCCCTCAATGGAGGTGGACACGCCTTATACCCTACGCCTTTCACGTTCCCTTTCAGTTGTTGAACGTCAATTATGTGATCGAGCACAAATCGGGAGTTAGAATAACTCTCCAATTTTTGCTTGATAGCATCATGCTCGCACTTGGCAATGGCTAATTCCTTTTTGGTTTCCTCAACAATATTAATGTAATTGTTAATACTAATTTGTTTATGATAAACAACTTTAGTAGTTTCGGAAACACTTTTCTTTAAATTTTCAATTAAAGATTTAAAGTCCTTTTCGTTTCTTGTTAAAGCCATATTTGCCTCTTTGCACTTTGACATCTCAACAACCAAACTTTGATTGTGACCATGAATTGTGTCACATTCAAGTTTCACTCTTTCACATTCCTGTTTCATATAAGCACAATCACTACATATTCTAGGAGTTTCAGATGTTACCTGACTCGAAGAGGTTGAAACATTTGCCATAAATGCAGTCTGAGAAGAGAAAGATCCATCTTCAGTGAGAATCTTCTCCATTTCTTTTGATGTAGCATCAGCTTTCTTGATCAAGTCAGAATTTTGACATTTCATCTCCTTGGCACTCTTGGTATTCTTGATAATTTCAGCATAAAACGCTGCTTGTGAGTCTGTACTCCAACCATATGGACTCGTATTTATTGATTGTTGTTTTTGAGGAAATTGGTTCATTAAATCGGCAAGCGAAGGCTGATTTTTAGCTGGTTGTGATTCCGAACTCCAATCCCACGGACCTTTGTTACTCATGTTTGGTATATGAATGATAGTGCCTACACACACTCTTGAAAACACAAGGTTAGAATGGTTTTACAAGTCCTCTGTGTAAAACAGAAGTGAATTGGACGAAACAGATTCCACGAAACAGAATTTGTTGATGTGTCGACGAAACTGATTATTCTTTGATGTGTCGACGAAACAGAAATGAAACTAGACGACGAAACACTCTTGTGTTGTTGAATCGACGAAACAGTTGTGAATATTGGTCGACGAAACTGATTGTTGTTTGTTGATCGACGAAACACTCAAGCCCAAGTAAAGCCCAATCAACTTGAAGCCACGGCCCAAGTCAGTTTGATTCCAGGCCCAATACAAAGCGACGAAACAGAATGACTTTATTAATGTTCGACGAAAATGGATATTTATTTAAATATTGCAGCCGAAACATTTGACTGTTGACATTTGATGTTGACTGATCGAATTGTTTAGTGGGTCGACGAAACAGAATTCTTATTTGTGAAGTTGACGAAACCGTTTGGTTTGTTTGTGAAACTGATCGACGAAAAGGTTGTTTGAATGGATAAGTTTTGGAAATTGGTGAGATATTTTCCAACTAAAGTCTTTTCCTTTTCTGACACAGTAACATGCTTTCAGGTTTAGATATTTAAAATATCTTTAACACAAAAGTCCAATTAATCTATTATATTGATAAACAACTTTGGTTTAAACAATAAAGGATCAAATTCACAAATATGATAAGAACTCTATGAAGATATGAAGAACACACTCAAGAACAATGAGTTTTTCGGTGACCGGACAAATTTTCGAAACACACTAATGCACAAGACTTTCACTAAAAACCCGGTTTAAAGCATAAGCAATCAATCTAACAAGGTTTTTGATAAAACTCTAAGCAAACAAACAATACAAACACTGATTTTAGTGACTTTTTCCAGAAAAAAATATAAAATTTTTAAAGAACAAAATCTGAAAAATCACAAAAAAACCACTTGATAAAAACCCAAACTTGTTTGGTTTTAAACAAGGATTAGAGCCAAAACTCTGATACCAATTGTAGGTCCCGTTTTTCCGGTGGATCCGATAACGAACACCTATCCTTGTTTATCACGAACACGGTAACGGGTTCGGAATCCCCGTGACGGTGCAAACCAAACAAAAGTGTAAAATGTTGGACTCTGTATGCCCAAGACACATATTAAATTGATGTGGCTAGTACGTTATGATCCAAGTCGGGTCATACCCAATAACAAGCTAGACAAACACCTACAATATTTATTTATGATATGATCAAACAAATAAATATCAACACTTAGAATATTTAGAAATTGGTTTCTAAATAATTACACTTGACAAACTAATAAATTATATGGATAATTTATTTTTGAGAGAATATTTTATTTTGTTATTTAATAGGTTAAATAACAATTTAAAGGTTGCATATTGTTTATAAAATGTTATATTAAGTTTTATAAAAGTTATAAAACTTAAATTTAAAGACAAGGAGACAAGCTTTAAAATTTTGATTGGGTGAAGTGGGAGGTGGCTTGGGCCGCCCCTAATACCTCTTCCCAAGATGTTTTCCCCACTAAAATTACATGCAAACTTTTAATTTTACAAGGCACTTGATTTTAAAAAGTTTGCAACTCTCTCTCTCAAAAAGCACATAAGATATTCAAGTGTAAAAACTCCATATTCTCTCAACATTTTTCGGCCAAGAGCTGATTTGTTAGAGGTGTTTTAGTGAGTTTTCAAGTGCAAATCCTAGCAATCTCAAGGTGTTTGTTGGGGCTTTCGGGTATACTAGCTTGAGGCTTTCTCGTTTGGAAGCTACCATTCAAGATTCATCATCTTCTTCCATCTCCTTGCTCCAAAGAAAGGTTGATTTCTCAAACACCCTATGGTTGTATTTTGATAGCATGTATGTCATATATGGATCCGACTTTGGGTTTTTGCATTTAAAAGAGTTTTAAATCTTGTGAAGTAACATGTTTTAAATCCTTATTCCGCTGCGTTTTAATTTTATTCGGATAAAATTAGCTTTGATAAACATGTACAAAACCCAACAATGGCATCTAGAGCCGCTTATATGAGTGCATGCTTCATTGGATTTAAAATTTTCGAGTTTTGGGTTTGGTTAAACCCTATGGCCGAAAGTTTTGACCATGGTTCTCCTTTTATTTTTCAAGATTTATTTCCTACATGCATAAAGGAATCTTGAAAATTATGTCATATGGATGATTTGTTTTGTTTGGACAAAACCCACATTTTTCGGTTTTTCATTCTTGGCCGAAAAATATAGGTTGTAAAAGGAAACCATTATTTTTTTGCTCTTGAAATATATATATATTTGGATATATATATTTTTTGGTGTTCATAACCTAGCCATGACCTTGTGTGAATATGTTTGTGTTTGTGATTTTAGTTAATTATTCAATGGGTTGTAATAATTATTATTTTGTCTTCCATTTGTAAAAATATGTATTTTATTTATTTTCATTTGGTATGTAAGTAAATAGATTAGATGCATTTATTTTACTAGAAAAATGTATTAGGATACTTTTATGTAAAAGAAAATGCACACAAAAATGCGGTTTTGGTTTTGCCAATTTCGGGCAAAAAGGACTTCATAGTTCTTAAACGGGATTTTAGCCCGATAACCAAAACACATTTTTGAAGTCCAAAGGCGTTTGGAGCTGAATTTAAAAGGCATTTTGAAGCTCAAAGAATATGAAGAAATCACAACACAAGATGAAGACTTGAAGCATTTGGATGCGGGATCAAGTGGGAGTTCACCGACACTTTTTTTGTGTCCATATTCACCCTTTAGGAAGGACCTTTTGACACACTTGTTTCGGCTAACAAGTGTGGTCAAAATAGTTGGCTATGGTTATGCACCTTTTAACATAAGTGTTGTGTGCTTGTATGGTTATATTTTATTTATGGTTGTTTGGATGATATTTGGATATGCATACTTAACAACTAATAACCCGTAACAAGCTTAAAATTGGTTCTTACAAAATCATTAAAACGATTAATAAAAGGTTTTATTAAAAAATTAATGATTTTATAATAAAATGGGTTTTATTAAAAGAACCTTGAAAATTGGTTTTCACTAAAGTACCATTGATTTGAATGCATGCAAATATATGGTACATAAAATTTTTCTAAACTAGAATTTTGAAAAATAAAAATCCCTTTTATAAAACAAGTCAAACACCATCCTTTTATACAACACTCAAATTACTTGGGAACTCTTTGTGGGATAAAGGTCACCTAACCACATTTGAGGAAACTTGTATATTTGAGGTGGGTTTACCATGTTTGTGGGATAAAGGTCACCTAACCACTTATATGTATAAACTCACACGTGTGTGTAAGTTGGACGACTTGATTTGGAAACTATGAACTTAGGGTCACCGAAGCATGGAGAACAAAGGTGTTGATGGGATTAAACATGCCAACTAAACATAAAGATGTTTAATCGATCCCATATAGCTAGAAGTTGCAAAGGGTTGCAATCGTCAAACGTTGACTACCTTGTTAATTTAAATAATGGGATAAAGGTCACCTAACCAATATTTAAATGTAACGTTGGATTCTAGATTTTAATTATTAATTGTCTATGAGACGTTAAAAAGGGTATTAATGATTAAAATTTTAATAATATCGAAAATACTAAAATTGAACTTTGTTAAATTTTGTAGATGGCCGCTAACAATGCAAACCCGATTAACCAAACCGTCCGTAACCTATCACTAAGAACCATCCTTGAAAAGGATCGTCTCAACCATAGCAACTTCATGGATTGGTTTCGAAACTTGAGAATTGTTCTCAAGCAAGAAAAGATATCCTATGTGTTGGACGATCCCATTCCCGATCAACCTGACGAGGAAGATGTAGAAGCCTACAATGATTGGGTTAAATATACCGAGGACTCCATGCAAGCCTCTTGCCTCATGTTGGGAACTATGATTCCCGAGATTCAAAAGGACTTTGAACATCATGGGGCATACGACATGATTACCCAATTGAAGGAAATGTTCCTACAACAAGCAAGGGTAGAACGCTTCGAAACGGTTCGAGCGCTTCATGCATGTCGAATGGAGGAAACCCAATCGGTCTCATCTTACGTCCTAAAAATGAAAAGCCACATTGATCACCTCGAAAGGCTCAATTGTCCCGTCTCTAAAGAGTTGGCTACGGATTTGATCCTCAACTCTTTAACAAAGAAATTTGAGAGCTTTGTTATGAACTATAACATGAATGGATGGGACATGAGCATTGGTGAGCTTCATGCAATGCTCAAAACGGCCGAAGCAGGAACGGGTAAAAAGGCTTTACCCGTTCTAATGATCAATGAGGGAGGCAAGAAGGGACATCACTCCGACTCCAAGGCAAATGTTGCCAAAGGGAAGGGGCACGTCAAAGGGAAGGGAAAAAGAAAGGCTAAAGCGGAACCACCAAAACCAAAAGAGAAGAAGGCAAAGGTTGCCACGAGCGATCCATGCTTTGAGTGTGGAGAGATAGGGCATTGGAAAAGGAATTGTCCAACCTATCTCAAAGAGTTGAAAAACAAGAGGGATGCAGGGCAAACCTCAGGTACAATCTTTATGATACATATTGATCTAAATGTTATTTCTTCTAACACATGGGTATTAGATACCGGATGTGGAACTCATATTTGCAATTCGTTGCAGGGGTTCAAAAGAAATAAGCATTACAAGAAGGGAGACACTAGTCTCTTCATGGGCAATGGAGCGAAGGTTCAAGTTGAAGCCCAAGGAGACTATGTTTTAAAACTTCCAAGTGGTTTGGAAATTTGTTTGAAAAATGTTTTGTATGCTCCTAGTTTGACTAGGAACATTATTTCTGTTTCCCTTTTAAGACAATATGGATTTGATTTGAAGTTTGTGAACAATGAAATTTATGCTTTGATGAATGACATGTTCTACTTTAAAGCTACGCCTTCAAATGGTATTTATGAATTGGTTCATGATAATACATCATTTAATAATTTGATGTCCAAGCAAACACCAAGAAACTCAAAATAGATTTGAGTGAGACCTATCTTTGGCATTGTCGTCTTGGTCATATAAACAGAAATCGCATGCAAACACTTCAAAAGAATGGTCTTTTGGAAACAAATGAAATTGGTTCATTTGATACATGTGAATCTGTTGGTGCATGTTTGTGACAACAGCTTAGATTTGGTGTTTGGATATCTTGTAATTAGATAAATGATAAACAGTTAGCGGGTTTAGCTTTGTATTAGTGAGTTGTAATGTTTGGGCTAACCAAACCCAATGAATTGGGTGTATGGTGGCGAATTGGGCCTGTCCAATTCGCAGTCCATGAAGTTTAACCTTGGCCCAAGTAGCAAATCTTGTGTTATATAAACAAGGTTAGGCTTTAGGGTTTAGGTTAATCAGCCAGAACATTGTTTGAGAGCAATTTCGTGAGAGCTTTAGGGTTTGGACGAAATTGAGAGTGGTTAGGGATCTTGATTGATTGTAATCAGTTTGATAGTTAATCAATAAAGATCCGGTTTGAAAGTGTCTTGCTGTTTCTGTTCTTCTACTTATTTCTGTGATATTCTGATCAAGAGGATTCCGCACTCTTGATTGGAAAGACAATTCTGTTGAAGATCCATACGAATAGGGGACCTACAATTGGTATCAGAGCATTAGGCTCTTGAAGGCTCGGTTCGGAATTGTTGGCTGCAGAAACAGGAAGGATTTTCGAAATTTTTTGCAAATTAGGGTTTCAAATTTCTTGGCTGGTTTGATATTAATTTTCGAAATTTTTGGCAGTTTTGATCTTTTGTTTGGTGTTTTGCAGGATTTCTGGAAAGTTTTTGCTGATTTACAGGTTTTAGAGATAGTTCTGATTGGTTGTTTTTGGAGGATTTTGGCTGAAATTAGAAGATTGTTCTTGGTGTCTTCATCGAGTTCATCGAATTTTGGTGGAGAAGTTGCTGATTTGCTGGTTCGATTCTGCAGAAAGTTGTTAGAAGAATCCAGAAAATCAGCAAATTTTCGAGAAGATTAAGTTTCCAAAGATACTGACCTGCGAAATTACTGTTTCTGCGAAATTAACAGACCAGCAAACTTACCGGCGACATTAAATCCAAAGGCGACTTTGGTAACCGAATAACTTTCCACAGCGAAATTATTACGGTTCTCGACGAATTTACTGGTCGTCGAAATAGCGAAATTGACAAGCGAATTTGCAGCGAATTTGACCAGCGAAGTTGACAGTGAACTTGAACTTTCAGCGAATTTAAACAAGTAATAGACCAGCGACTTGAGCATATAACCAGCGAAATTGATTCAGCATAACGGACCAGCGAAATTAAGTGATTAACCAGCGAATTTAAGAGAGGAATTAAGTGGTGGAATTTTGTTTGGCAAGCGTCGATAAAATTTCAGTGTTTTGCAAATAGAAATTGATCCGTAGCTCGTTTGACAGAACCGTTTGGACCGTTGAATTCCCGATTTCGGTTTTCGACATTAGACATCATTGGATTCGTCTTTTCGAGACGATTCTAACGGTGTAATTTGGTAACCACTGTTTTCGGAAAAATATTGTACGGTTTTATCAGTCTGTTACGTTAAAAATGTCGAACATGTCTAGTTTGAATGAGCTGTTGAGAATGGAGCATGAGGTTGGCACTACCAACAAACCGCCTAAGATGATGAAGGTGGAGAATTATTTAACTTGGAAGGATCGTTTTCAATCGTTCATTGAATATCAGGATACTCGCATGTGGATATGCATTGAAGAAGGGTACATAGACCCAACACATGATTTTGAAGGCAGACCTCGTAAAACTGCTTATGTGAACATGGACGATGCTGAGAAAAAGATGTATGAGGCTGAAAAGAGAGCCTTGGCTGCAATTAAAATGTCCTTACCTAATAGCATCAAGCATACTTTCAGGAGGTACACAAATTCCAAGGATATGTGGGATGCATTGGAAAAGAGATATGCGGGAAATGCAGATGTCAAGAAAAACAAAGTTGATCTACTGAAGAAGCAGTTTGCTGTTTTCAAGTTCATGAAACATGAGTCACTTGAGGACATCATCACTCGCTACTATCATCTGATGTCAGAAATGGAAAATTATGATATCGATTGCTATACTGACGTAGAGAAGAATGACAAGCTGCTCGATGCCTTACCTACTAAGTGGGATATCTACACTCTCATGATTAAGGGAGAGGCAGATTATGAGACAAAGGAGCTGGAAGAAGTAGTTGGCAAGCTGAGAGCTTATGAGCTCAGTATGAAGAAGAAAGATACTGGATATGATCAGGTTCAAGATCCAACGATTTACAATGGGCTTGCATCTTCTTAATCACACAACGCTTCTAGCGACACTGCTACTGCTTTTCTTTCGTGTGAGAATGAGCAGGTCACAGTGAATGAGGATGGTGATGTGTGTTTTGTAGCTGCTTCAGGAGGATCAACAGGAGCCAAGAAAACATCAGCTTCTAAGCAGAGTAGTGGTGTTAAGTCAATGCCAATGAGTGTGAAGTCTGCTGAAGAGCATCTTGCTCTACTTGCTTCATTTGTTGCTTCATATGAAAACTACATTCAGGGGAAGATATCTGATCCTGCCACTTTAGATGAAGATTACGATCAGATTGACCCTGATGATCTTGAAGATATGGATTTGCAGTGGCAAATGGCCATGATTACTAGAAGAGTGAAGAGGTTTATGAACCGAACTGGAAGAAAGTTTATAGGAAAGACTGTTGGTTTTGATAAGACCAAAGTGAGATGCTTCAACTGTCAAAGTTATGGGCATTTCGCCAGGGAATGTCAAAAACAAAAGCAGGATACTTCGAGTCAGAGTTCAAACAATAGAAATGCTTCAAATAACTCTAACTCGAGAGCGCTGATCTCTACTGCTAGAGAAGGTTCATATGACTGGAGTGTTCACTTGGAGAATGATGACAATGTCACTCAGGCGTTCATGGCAGAGATAACGCAAATTGATGATGGTGAAGCTACAGTAGATGATGTTAAAGTTGAGAAGAAAAGTGATGCTGAGGCAGAGGTGAAGATAGAGAATAAAGCTGAAGAAAAGAAGGCTGATCAGACATCAGATGCTGAGGAGAAAAAGCAAAAGTCTGACCAGGAACGGGAAGCTGAAGAAAAGGAAGCTGAATACAAAAGAGTGAAAGATCAGCTTGCAGCTCTCATGGCCAACCTTGATAAACAAACAGGAGAGGTAAAGTCTAATTCTGTGTGTTTAAAATGCCGTGAATTACAGGGTGAAGTTGATAGGTTGTCCACACAAAACCAAAGTCTGGTGGGCGAGATGTCTACCATAAAAGAAGCAAATTTTTTTGCTAAAAGAAACGAATCGTCATACTTGAAGAAAATACAAGGTTATGAAACTAAAATTGAAGCTGTAACCTGTAAACTAAATGAAAAACTTCAAGTCATAAACTTAGCTCATGACATGATGGCTGAGAAAACAAAAGAGATTTCTGATAAATGCAAAGAGTTGTCAGATGCACAACTAAGAATTGTTGAACTTGAAAAGAAATTAGGTCAATTCAGGGATTCTACTTTTGTTATGAAACATATGATGGGTGGCTTGAAGAAAAGTAATGACAAAACCAGTGTGGGATTTCATGGTTTCAATGAAGTTCCACCTCCTGTTAGTCATGACTATTCTTTCTTGCCTAATGAAGATGAGCTCATGGACTTTGGGTCAACATTGCCAAGTAGTTCCACGTCACGTCAAGGAAATGTGTTTGAGAATGCTGATGCTAAGAAGGATAATAACAGCAAACCTGTTTTGAAAAAGAATACATCACATCCTAAAAATAACAATCCAACTTTTGTTAAAAAGGTTAATTTTGTTCAAGGAAGTGACATGAAAGAGGAAACAGCTGTTATTGAAAACGAATCTAATATAGAGTTTGCTAAAAACAAGAACATAGAAAATTTTGAAACTAAGCAAACTGAACCAAATCCTTCTAAGGCATCATCAGAAGAAAAACCCGAATCTAGTTCAAAGGCTTCAGAAAAGAAGTCTTCGAAAAAGAAATCGTGCTTCAAATGTCACACCAAGGGACATGTAGCTAGCTGCTGTCCTAACAAAAAGAGTGAAGCACAAGTGAGTGAGGAGAAGAGAGAAAAATCACCTGAGAAGAAAGGTGATAATGAGGAGAAAGTTGCAAATTCTCCAAAGAAATCTGCTCCTAAGCAACCAGAAAATGTTGCTGTTGGTGTAGATAAGGCTGAAAAAGGAACTCCACAAGTTCCTCGTTTTCAAAGAAATCAACCAAGATTTCAGCCTAGATCTCCACCAGGCAGATTTGAGAGACCTAGAAGCAGTTCACCAAGAATGAACAATTTTAATTCGAATAATTTCAGAAGTCAAGGTCAATATCAAAATCGATACCAAAATAATGGTGGTCGAACTTTTTATAACAATGGCTTTAGAAATTACAACAATAATGCTTCTTGGAATCAAAATTCAGGATACCCAAATCAAAATTTCCAAAGGTCAAATAGTCCAAATATGTATAGGAACCCTCAGGACCAAAGACCTAGTGGGAATCAAAATCAAATTCCATCAACAGGTCTGAGATCCAAGACTCCAGTTAGGAGTAATGGATATTGGATGGATGTTCCGGTAGTTGGTGAATTTGGACGACCCAAGACCATTAAGGCTTGGGTCCCCCAATCTAACTAATTTCTTGGTTGGTGTGTGCAGGAGCTGCTAAGGAGGATTATCAACTTGTGGTATGTTGATAGTGGCTGCTCCAGGCACATGACGGGGGATGCGAGATTGTTAACTGAATTTGAAGATTTTGATGGTGGAAAGGTGAATTTTGCGGGTGCTAAAGGTGGTAGAATTACAGGAAGAGGAAAGGTGACCAATGGGAAGATCACACTGGACAAAGTGAACTATGTGGAGCAGCTTAAACACAATCTGATGAGCGTGTCACAAGTCTGCGACAAGGGTCACTCGGTCCATTTTACCAACAATGAAGCATTAGTGTTGAAACCAGGTTTGAAGATACCGGACGATTGGATAGTGATGCGAGCGCCAAGGAGAAATGACACTTATGTCATGGACATGGGTGCTAAGGATCCAACTGCTGTGGTGGCGTGTTTACTATCAAAAGCATCTGAAGCTGAATCGATGTTGTGGCACAGACGCATGGCCCATATTCACTATTGAAAAATGAATTACCTTGTTAAAAATGAGCTAGTGAAAGGGGTTCCAATGCAGAGGTTTCACGTGGAAGATAAATGTCTTCCATGTCAAAAGGGAAAACAACATAAGAAACCTCACAAATCTAAAACAGTAAATTCCATAGATGCCCCTTATGAATTACTTCACATGGATTTATTCGGTCCAGTGAACGTGAGGAGCATAGGTGGAAAGTACTATTGTTTAGTTGTCACAGATGATTACTCACGTTATTCATGGGTTTTCTTTTTAGGTACAAAAGATGAGACGGCGGAGATGCTGATAGATCTTTTTACGAAATTGGAAAACGTCCATGATGCAAGGATAAAGAGGATAAGGAGTGATAATGGCACGGAGTTCTGGATCTCTACTGTCTTCGAAAAGGAATTGAACATCAATATTCTGCTCCTTATACACCTCAACAAAATGGAGTTGCTGAGAGGAAAAACAGGACGTTGATTGAAGCCGCTGGGACGATGCTTTCAGATTCAAAGCTACCGGTTCTTTTCTGGGGAGAAGCTGTGAATACAGCTTGCTACGTCCTAAACAAAGTTTTGACTGTTAAACATTTTAACAAAACATGTCATGAATTAATGTTTAACAAGAAACCAAACTTAGAAGGCTTTGAACCATTTGGATTACCCTGCACCATTGTGCGTAATAAAGATAAACAAAAATTCGGTGAGGTGGCTGACGAAGGCTACTTTCTAGGTTACGTACCTGGCGCACCGAATAAAAGGGTTTTTAATCTAAAAACTGGTAAAATTGAGGTTGTCTTTAATGTTGAAATTACTTCATACAAACCTCAACAGTCAACGAGTGGTCCAGCTATATTATATGATTATGAAAGCACTTTTAAATCATTTAATATTCCTGAGTTTCCAAATGCAGATGATTCTCAGTTGATTCAGACAATGATTGGTGGAGACGATGAAGGCGAGTTCATGCCTAGATCGAATGTTGATATGACAGATGCTGCAGAAACTTCCCATGGTGCTGCTGATCCTGATTCAAGTGATAGTGACTCTGAACCCATTGAGGGGGAGGATTTCATTAATCCATTTGCAGATCAGAACATTCAAGGGGAAGTTGGATCAAACCTGGGTGATAATCTTGAAGTTGATGCTGTTGCTACTACACGAGCAAATAGGGATCATCCAGTTGACATGATACTTGGGGATCCTAATGCAGGTGTTCAGACGAGAAGAAGCATAGCAGCGAATTCTGGTTTATTTGTGTCGATTGAGAAGACTGGGATTGTGAACGAGTGTTTGTATAGCTGTTTTATTTCTCAAGAGGAGCCGAAGAACATTCATATGGCTCTTAAAGACAATTCATGGGTTGAAGCTATGCAAGAGGAATTGGCCCAGTTTGCAAAGTTGAAGGTTTGGGAGTTGGTTGACCTTCCTAAAGGTGAAAGAGAGATAGGCACCAAATGGGTATTTAAGTGCAAGAAGGATGACAGAGGGATAGTGACGCGAAACAAGGCTCGATTGGTGGTTAAAGGTTTCAATCAGCAGGAAGGGATTGATTACAATGAAGTGTTTGCACCAGTGGCAAGGTTGGAGGCAATTCGGTTGTTTCTAGCTTTCGCAACATTCAAGGGTTTCAAAGTTTACCAACTAGACGTGAAGAGTGCATTTATTTACGGGAAAGTCCAAGAAGTGGTGTATGTCTCACGACCAGATGGGTTCATTGATCCAGATTATCCAGATCGAGTGTACAAACTTGATAAGGCTTTATATGGGTTACATCAAGCTCCCAGGGCGTGGTACGAGACACTGTCTACACATCTGATCAAGAATGGTTTTGAAAGAGGTCAGATTGATAGTACACTGTTCATCAAGAGGAAGAAGGAAGATTTTCTGCTAGTACAGGTGTACGTGGATGACATCATCTTTGGGTCATCAGATGAGAGCATGTGTAAAGAGTTCGAGCAGGTGATGAAGAGCAAGTTCGAAATGAGTGCTATGGGTGAGTTGTCTTACTTTCTGGGATTACAAGTTGAACAGAAGGAGGATGGGATGTTTATTCATCAAACAAAGTATGTGTATGACATTTTGAGTCGGTTCAAAATGAATGATTGCTCTACTTTCAACACACCCATATGTGAAAATCACAATCTTGGCCCAGATCACGAAAGTACTGAAGACGTTGATCCAACTCAATACAGGGCAATGATTGGTTCTCTAATGTACTTGACTGCTTCAAGACCTGACATTATGTTTGCAGTATGCTTGTGTGCCAGATATCAGGCTAATCCAAAGGAGTCACACATGAAGGCGGTGAAGCGTATTCTTCGTTACTTGAAGGGGAAACCTAAACTTGGGTTGTGGTATCCAGCTGATAGTGATTTGAGGTTCGTTGCTTACACTGACTCAGACTTTGGAGGATGCAAGTCGAACAGAAAGTCTACAACAGGTGGTTGTCAGTTCTTAGGAGGCAGGATTGTGTCTTGGCAATGCAAGAAGCAATCTTGTGTGTCTACTTCTACGTGTGAAGCTGAATATATTGCTGCGGGTAGCTGCTGCTCTCAGGTTCTCTGGATACAACAGCAGATGCGCGATTACGGTTTGGATTTCACCCGTACTCCTATTATGATAGACAATAATGCCACAATTTCAATAACTAATAATCCCGTGAAACACAGTCGCACAAAACATATTGACATACGTCATCATTTTATACGGGATTGTGCTGAAAAACGACTAATTGAATTACATCGAGTTGACACAGAAGATAACCTGGCAGATCTTTATACTAAAGCTTTTGACAGGGCTCGCTTTGAACATTTAGTCGAACTCAACGGGATGAGGAATCCTGAATAACTGGTTTTTCATAAGAATTTTTGTAAATAGTTTACTGTTTTTCTTAAAAATCAAAAATAAAAAAAATTGAAAAATCAAAAACATAAAAAAATAGAAAATCAAAAATGAGTTCACTGTGTGAAAAAGGAGAAATGATAGTACATCAGCAAGTTAGACTGTCACACTGAAACTGAAATTAAATTGCTTAAGAGTGATAGCAGCTTCATCATACGATGTACCAGTAGGCAAAAAGCATGAAATAATCAACTTACCAATGTGATATAAACTTAAATGAACTGAGTATGAGTGGGGAACACATCAGTGGTGTATGGTTTAATGACCTTAAATTCTTGCGTTGATAGATTGCCAAAATCTGAAGTTTTGGGTCTTTATACTGTTATTTCATCTGGGGATATCTTGGCTGTCTTTCTGTTTAGAACTAAAATTGTACATGACCCCAGGAAAGAAAGTCACTTGGAATTAGCTCATTTCTATTTGAATGTATGTATGTTGTCCCGATACACACAATTTTGGTCTGATTCTGAAATCTTCTCTGAAAAAATCGTGTACCTCCTCTGCTGCATCCAGATATATGCTGACCTGGAGGTGCTAGGCAACGACAGCTTCTGCTGCATCCAGATACATGCTGACCTAGCTGTACGTTGTCGCGCTATAGATCTAATACACCCGAAAGAGGCTCTCAAGTGCCCAAAAGAAACCCAATAAACCTATATCAAACTGAGAAAAACTCATTTGATCTGTATATTATACCATCTCTGCTAAAGATCTATTCTGTTCTCTTCTCAACCTATTCCCAGTTAAGATTTCAGAAATCTGGATTGGACTTGTGAAATATGTGGTAGGGAAGATACTTGCATGATAGAGTGTGTTATTTATATTTCCAGGATTTGATTAGTATTTATTTGGGTGTTCATTGTTAAGCAATCAAAACATGATAAAACAGATTATATGCAGACCTAGGCACTGTCAGGATATCTTAAAGGATGAATTCAGTATACTCACCTACTACGATGAATCTTTGTGCATACCTTGATCGTGGGGGTATATCCTGAAGTGGGACACACTAGTATATCAGAAATTAAAATTACCTTAACGTATCATACGGTAATGGTACTTGAAATGTTCATGCATTTTGTTTAAGTGGACAAACATACTGGTAATCGTCTTGAACTGCTTTTCATGAAAAATTAAATAAAGAATTATCTAATAGTGTGAAACAGTTTGATTGTGCTGATATGATCTTCTTACCAGTGATTCTCCAAAAATAGAGTGTTTATTGCTTTTCGTATTTATTTGCTTTCAGAAAATACAAAATTCCAAAAATAGTGTCTTTTTCTGTTTAAAATTCTTAACGTACGGAAAACTGTTATTCTTGGAGGAATTGTTACTGATAGGGGGAGACGGTGTCAGAAAGTGAGTTCAAAATTTTAAATCATGCGGGTTATAGGGTGTGATTAAAAAGTTTTGCGTGTTGGTGATGAAATTGAAAATGCTTAATCTGTGATACAGTTTAACTATCTCTTGAATAATAATAATTTGTTTAACTTATGTTGAAAAATTCTTATGTTTTCTCGAGATGTTTGTTTTATAGTAAACAGATTGAAGCAGTGTGTTGCTGAGAAGTTGCTGTGAAGAGATGAGAGTTTGATTGGATGCATGGTAGAACCTCCTTTCTATATTGCAGACAAAGTTGAAGAGTTTGAAGATTGCTATACAAATGCTGAACTGGAGTTTACTCAAACGCTAAAGTTTTTGAAGATTTGGTGATTGGATGCATCAGCTTAGGGGGAGTCTGTTACTGACAGAAGCTATTGAAGCTGAAGCTATCCAAAGACCAAAGACAGTGCACGATTACATGAAGATTGCAAGAAGACTGAAGACAAAGTTATTTTATGAAGCTATTGTCAAGGGGGAGTTTGTTGGTGCATGTTTGTGACAACAGCTTAGATTTGGTCTTTGGATATCTTGTAATTAGATAAACGATAAACAGTTAGCGGGTTTAGCTTTGTTTTAGTGAGTTGTAATGTTTGGGCTAACCAAACCCAATGAATTGGGTGTATGGTGGCGAATTGGGCCTGTCCAATTCGCAGTCCATGAAGTTTAACCTTGGCCCAAGTAGCAAATCTTGTGTTATATAAACAAGGTTAGGCTTTAGGGTTTAGGTTAATCAGCCAGAACATTGTTTGAGAGCAATTTCGTGAGAGCTTTAGGGTTTGGACGAAATTGAGAATGGTTAGGGATCTTGATTGATTGTAATCAGTTTGATAGTTAATCAATAAAGATCCGGTTTGAAAGTGTCTTACTGTTTCTGTTCTTCTACTTATTTCTGTGATATTCTGATCAAGAGGATTCCGCACTCTTGATTGGAAAGACAATTCTGTTGAAGATCCATACGAATAGGGGACCTACAGAATCTTGTTTACAAGGTAAAATGACCAAGAAACCCTTTAGTGGCACAAACCAAAGGGCAAAAGATTTATTAGGCATCATACATTCGGATGTATCTGGTCCTTTTAAGCCAATGACTAGGAATGGTGAAAGATACTTCGTAACTTTTACCGACGACTTCAGTCGTTATGGTTATGTGTACTTGCTAAGACACAAAGATGAAGTTTTTGAAACATTCAAAATCTTCCAAAACGAAGTAGAGAATCAACTCACCAAGACAATCAAAGTTCTTCGTTCCGATAGAGGAGGTGAATACCTTAGTGATGCTTTTCAAGATCATCTTAGGAGTTGTGGGATCATCTCACAACTTACTCCACCTGGAACACCACAACATAATGGTGTGTCTGAGAGGAGGAATCGAACTCTATTGGATATGGTTCGATCAATGATGGCTAGAAGCACATTGCCTCTATCATTTTGGGGTTACGCTTTGCTCTCCGCGGCTCGTATATTAAATATGGCCCCAACCAAGAAAGTGGATAAGACACCTTTTGAAATATGGCATGGAACGGTTCCATCATTATCATATTTGAAGGTATGGGGTTGTGATGCTTATGTGAAGCAATACACCCCAAACAAGTTAGAAGTACGATCCATTAAGTTTATTTTCGTAGGATATCCTAAAGATGATAGAGGATATTATTTCTACGATCCAACAGAGCAAAAGGTATTTGTTGCTCGAATGGGCAAGTTCTTGGAGGATAAGTTCCTTATGGAAGGAACTAGTAGAACAGTGGAACTTGATGAGGATCAAGAACCACAAGCCGATACACGTTTGGTTGATACTAGCATTCAACAAGAGGTTGTTGAAAATGATCAAATGGTTGATCAACATACACATAACGTTCGCAGATCTGGTAGAATTAGTAATCCACCTGAAAGATATGGATTTTTCATGGATGGATGCTATGTGGTAGATTCAGATGAACCAACCACATACCATGATGCAATGTCAAAATCCGATTGCGACAAATGGCTTGAGGCTATGAACGTAGAGATGCAATCCATGTATGACAACCAAGTTTGGGAATTGGTTGTACCACCTCTTAACTCCAAAGTAGTTGGAAGTAAGTGGGTTTTCAAGAAGAAAACAGATATGCATGGTAACTTGGATACTTATAAAGCGAGACTTGTAGCAAAAGGTTTCACTCAAACCCAAGGGGTTGATTATGATGAGACCTTCTCGCCAGTGACAATGCTAAAGTCGATTAGGATATTATTTGCCATAGCTGCATATTATGACTATGAGATTTGGCAAATGGATGTCAAAACGGCTTTCCTCAATGGATATCTTGATGAAGATGTCTATATGGTTCAGCCTGAAGGTTTTGTCGATCCAAAACATCCTAACAAAGTGTGCAAGTTAAAGAAATCAATCTATGGATTGAAACAAGCATCGAGAAGTTGGAATCACCGTTTTGATGAAGAAATTAGGAATTTTGGGTTCATCAAGAACGGGGATGAAGCTTGTGTGTATAAGAAAGCTAGTGGGAGCACTGTCACTTTCTTAGTATTGTATGTCGATGACATTCTACTATTTGGAAATGACATCCCAACCATGGAAGGTGTAAAAGCCTGGCTTGGAAGATGTTTTTCCATTAAAGATCTTGGAGAAGCTGCCTATATTTTGGGAATAAAGATCTATAGGGATAGATCAAGGCGCTTGATAGGTTTAAACCAAAGTGCATACATTGACAAAGTCTTGAAAAGGTTCAAGATGGAGAACTCTAAGAAAGGTTTGGTACCTATTCAAAAAGGGACAATTTTGAATGTGACTCAATGTCCAAGCTCAAAGGATGCGCAAGAAAGAATGAAAGGAATCCCATATGCGTCTGCTATAGGATCCATAATGTATGCAATGATATGCACTAGACCGGACGTGTCATGCGCTTTAAGCATGACAAGTAGATACCAGCAAAATCCAGGTAACAGTCATTGGATGGCTGTTAAGAGCATATTGAAATACCTTAGGAGGACTAAGGATATGTTTCTAATATATGGATCTGGTGAAGAGGAACTCGTTGTAAAAGGTTACACGGATGCGAGTTTCCAAACTGATCGAGATGGTTCTCGATCACAATCTGGGTATGTCTTCATTTTGAATGGAGCTGCAGTCTCTTGGAAGAGCTCGAAGCAGGATGTTGTAGCATTGTCCACTACAGAATCAGAATACATCGCCGCCTCATTGGCAGCACAAGAAGCTGCGTGGTTAAAGAAGTTCATTGCTGACCTAGGGGTAGTCCCTACCATTCAAGACCCCCTAGAGATCTTTTGTGATAACGAGGGTGCGATTTCTCAAATCAAGGAACCTCGTGCACATCAAAAGACTAGGCACATTGAGCGGAGATTCAACTACATAAGGGATGAAGTTGAAAAAGGAAAGATATGTATTCGCAAAGTTCACACTGATCAAAACATTGCGGATCCACTCACGAAGCTCCTTGAACGGCCAAAACATGAGGGCCATACTTGTGCCTTAGGACTTCGATATTCTAGTGATTGGATTTGATCTATTTTGTATTTGGATATTGGAACAATTGTTATTTTAACTCTATTATGGTATTTTGAGTTATGTTCCATTTTAGCATGTTTAAATCCGTGAATAAATTAATTATTCTAAATGTCCGTAGTCGATCATAATTGTGGGAACAAATATGAATGTAAGACTATTATGAACTTGGATTGGTGGATATTCATTAGGTATGAATATAGAGCAAAGTGTTGCTGCCAAAGTTCATAGATATTTGTGGGATACAAATATTGGACTGACCCGCTCTCAAATGTTACTGCATGGAATCATTTATGATTGATCATAAGTAAATTTGAGCAAAGGCGAATATCAAAGTATCCTATGACCTGAGATACATATTGGGTCTTGATATTCACCAAATATTATGCCTTGACTTAGTTCTTCGCTGTCTGTAATAAGATAGTACATAAGACTAAGCTCAGGTATGGTACGAGGTGATTGTGAGAGACGTATGTAGTCAAGAAGGGATTTGTTCCTCTTATTCGTTGAGAGTAAGATGTCTAAGGCCTGCTTAAGTTAAATCAACAGAGAATGATCACACTGTGTCTCTGGATTTAACATGACATCTGTAACGAAAGGATAAATGATAGATTCACCTAAATCATTTTCAAGTAAGGGACTTGAAGGGGATGATGTTATTGAATGGCACTTCGTCATACGTATTAGGGGTAGTAAACCGTTGTTAGGCGTCATTTACTGCTTGCATCAATCTTCTATGTATCTTGTGCAAGTGGGAGATTGTTGGACTCTGTATGCCCAAGACACATATTAAATTGATGTGGCTAGTACGTTATGATCCAAGTCGGGTCATACCCAATAACAAGCTAGACAAACACCTACAATATTTATTTATGATATGATCAAACAAATAAATATCAACACTTAGAATATTTAGAAATTGGTTTTCTAAATAATTACACTTGACAAACTAATAAATTATATGGATAATTTATTTTTGAGAGAATATTTTATTTTGTTATTTAATAGGTTAAATAACAATTTAAAGGTTGCATATTGTTTATAAAATGTTATATTAAGTTTTATAAAAGTTATAAAACTTAAATTTAAAGACAAGGAGACAAGCTTTAAAATTTTGATTGGGTGAAGTGGGAGGTGGCTTGGGCCGCCCCTAATACCTCTTCCCAAGATGTTTTCCCCACTAAAATTACATGCAAACTTTTAATTTTACAAGGCACTTGATTTTAAAAAGTTTGCAACTCTCTCTCTCAAAAAGCACATAAGATATTCAAGTGTAAAAACTCCATATTCTCTCAACATTTTTCGGCCAAGAGCTGATTTGTTAGAGGTTTTTTAGTGAGTTTTCAAGTGCAAATCCTAGCAATCTCAAGGTGTTTGTTGGGGCTTTCGGGTATACTAGCTTGAGGCTTTCTCGTTTGGAAGCTACCATTCAAGATTCATCATCTTCTTCCATCTCCTTGCTCCAAAGAAAGGTTGATTTCTCAAACACCCTATGGTTGTATTTTGATAGCATGTATGTCATATATGGATCCGACTTTTGGTTTTTGCATTTAAAAGAGTTTTAAATCTTGTGAAGTAACATGTTTTAAATCCTTATTCCGCTGCGTTTTAATTTTATTCGGATAAAATTAGCTTTGATAAACATGTACAAAACCCAACATAAAACACACACGTAACCAAAGATTCAATATCTATTGATTAGGGATGAGTACAACCACAAACATATACAAACAATGTTTTAACAGACTCTCACTAAGTCTCTCTGTGCTCATCTGTTTCACACAGAAACAAATGAGGGTATTTATACTAGACAGACACAGAACATGACGAAACACAATTCAAAGTGACGAAACAAAAGTGTTTCGTCACCTAAACATTTAATCCATCTCCTGTTTCGTCGTTTGAAGATTAAGCCCAACCAGAAGTCAAAGGCCCATCAAAGTCTTCGGCCCACATGTAAGTTTACAGCCCAGATTTAGTTCTGTTGACAAACATTCACCAATATTCAACATATGAGACAAATGTTGACATCATCATGACATCACTAAGGTGATGTCATGCTGATGTGTTTGTGGGAAAGGCCGCGGCGCTTCGTGCTTCGCGTGTCGAACTCTGGGGCGCACGACGGAGGAATGTCGTGACGTCGGGCTTGAGCCGGACCTAACCGTGTCGAAACCAAGTCGAACTGAGCCGAGTCGAACCGAGCCGAGTCGCGTCCACATAAAGTGTACCAACAAAAAGTTTTGGATCTGGACTTAAGTGGTATGCAGAAAAATGTTTTCGTGAGAGCCCTAGTGATCATAGTCTAGACTCGAGAAAGAATCCTAGTTCGCTATGATCAGAGCTCTGATACCAAGCTGTCACACCCTGGCTTTGCGGAAGCGTGGTCAATTTTGGTGTGACTTCTTAATACCATAGCTTAATCACAACAAAGCTATATGAAGTAAAATCATGCAAGATCATCCGTTTGAATTAAGTTTTAAAACCAGAGTAACATACCATTGTCTTAAAGACTTACAACATCATAACATAAAACATTGTCTTGAACAACACAAACATCAACATGAGATAAACGCAGTTTAAGATTTGTGACTTGTCCAGGAAAGAGTCACATTTCCTAAACTGGGATGACCTTGGAACCCTTATGCAGCGGGAAAACGTAACATACCGTGCCAGATCTTTAATTTCCTGAAATACATGTAAGTTGAAAAATCAACAATAATGTTGAGCGAGTTCATGTGCAAGTGAGTATGTAAAACACTTGTAAGTATAAAAGTTCCCTGGTATGTAGCAGTGTAAGGAAAAGAGATCACCAATGGTTTGCAAGGCCATTAGTATGTTGTGAAGTGCAAGTAGGAAGACTTAACCTAGCAGATTTTGCGTCGGGTACAAAGTCACTCAAGGTCCGTTCTGCTGGGCCTCTTAGAGGTCCGTTCTGTTGGGCCTAGAGTTGGGCTCGCTACACCCAGATAGATCTACCACTTACGTCCCTCGGTGTTTCTGCCTACCCATTCACATGATCTAAGTAGTAAACCTCCTTACGCTAACATACCGTGTATAAAGTACTTGTAATCAAAGTAACATGTATTTCACCCCCACAGTTAAGAAAACTGAAAACAGTTAGAGAAAAGGGGGACATGAACTCACAGTCGGTGCGTCTCTACCAAGTACTCCAATCAGGCAGTTGTGCGACGACCTACAAGTGCTAATTCTATTAGACGGGCGGCCGTGCCTTAGCTTTATAGTTTAAGTCTTTGGGAAATAGTTAGACAACTATTTCGTGTTTACACTCTGTATATACTTGGTAGTTAATCTCCTTCCCAAGGATGGGGGATTCAATACATGTGCGTTCAAATGATATCATTAAGTCTCACTTAATATATACATATTTCCAATTCCAAAATATAAGTATTTTTCTCAAAAATATTATATTTTCATTTCACATAATTTTTTTCTCCAATAATACGTTGTTAAAATACGCGTTCATAAATATTTCCGTAAGTGCGTAAGTTACGTTTTAACAATCGGGTGGTAATATAATTACCGGTGTAACTTATATATTTATGGTGAAAGCGTTCGTATTATTTTGGATTCGTTAACGTTCGTAAATATTATTTTTACTCTAAAAATAATATTTATGTATTTCACAAAATAATCATAAACAGTGTGTGAAAAATATATACATTTATCACGTTAAATTTTGTGAAAATCCCACCTCCGAATATTTAGTAAATAAAGTCATGGCGAAATTTATGTTTCGAAAACATGTCAAAAATAATTCTAACACTTGTAGTGCAAATAGTTCTAAGTGTTAGGTTTTTAGAAAAATTTCGACAGAGTTTCCTCTGTAACTGGAGGTGGCCACGCTTTCAAGCGTATCATTTTCTTTATCAAATCAACTCAACAATTTTCTTTATTTGATCAGAACAACTTTTATCGCATCAACAATTCAACATATGTGTAAATTGCCAAAAATTACATGAACTTGCAGTTTTCCCAAAACTGTGGTATAAATCCCCTTAAATTTAGTAGATCTTCATATAATATAATTTGATCTTGTAAAAACCTCATTTTTTTAGAGAAAATCCATCTTTACAACCTCCCGTCATCTTTTACAAAAACGGTTATTTTGTCGGATCTTTTCATTTCACAAGTGTTTACACACTTGTGGTTTATAAAAATCATGCTTGTTATTGTAAGATCCATCTCTTTAAAATACATGATTTCTTTGATACGTGGTTCTTTAAAAATACCACTTGCAGATGCGTAGATCCGCTAGTTTTAAACACTATTGTACAAGTTAAAACACTTTTACACAAGTAAAACATTTTTACACAAGTTCATGTTTCATGTGTGGTTGAGTTTCACCTTTTAACCCTTGTTACTTCTAAAATAGCTTTGTGTCATGATTCAAGAACATGACTATACCGGGTTAAACGATGATCCGAGCTACCACAACATAGATCGGGTCTAAATAATCACACATTTCAAATACTACATCATTTACACAACATAAAAGCTATTAACCACCATTTTTAGTGTTTTAAGTAAACTTTAAGGCATCAACTTGTAAGATTCCGAGTTTTAACCGATAAAAATCCTTTTAACCACTTTAGAACAGTTCAAATACGAGTTTTAAGTATTATACCTCTAGCTCAAGGCTAGGGAAGGATCTTGACGAAAATGGCGTGGATAAAAGCAAAGTAGAGAGGTCCTTCGCGTTCCGCTTGCTCCAAGGCTCCTTGTATACGACCCTCGACACTTGTATGGACTTGGAATGTGATGAACAAGAACCGAAAATGGATGTGTGGGGAGGGGGTGTTCAGTCGAGAGCTCAAGAGGGAGAGAGAGAGAGTTGTTGTTGTGTGTTATGATAATGAAAGATCTCATGTGTGAACCCTTGTTCTTATAGATAATCCAAGTGTGATTTACCCAAAGGTTAATGTGTAGGCTAGATATTTAGCAAGGGGGATTAAGCAAATCTTGCAAGGACAATGTATGTCCCCTTGGGGACGGTTTCGGTTAGGGGGGGGGGGGTATCTAGTCCACTTCCAACTAGATAGTAAGTATTAGTTAGGTTAAGTTAAGTAATTAACCCGGTTACTTGTGTATAGTATGTTATGACGGGTGTTTGGGTATTCAGGGACCCTAACTGGCTCAGAAAAAGATAAACAGTGAAAATAACAGTATTTTCATGTTCCGGGTATAGTCCGGTTGTTCGGTTGGATAGTAATCCGTTAAAGTGCTTAATAAAGCTTTAAAGTGTCGTTATTACATTTTTTGTGACACAACTTATTTCCGACACTTTGGAAAGTGTCTAGCAATATTTTTCTTCATGTTTTGGCACTTTATTAGTTAGCTAAAAGCTGAGTTATTTTGTAAAGTGCTGAGTTTTGTACTTAGAGTACGTTTTAGGCACATCCAGTCATAGTGACTTATCCCTAGAGACGCAGTTCCACAACCCTTGTATCCCTACACTCACTCCTTAGTGTAGCAAAATATTTCAGGCTCTTACAGGCCTTAGAGGCAGTCTCTGCCTGATGCTGGCTTTATCAGCATGTTCAATAGGTTATCCGCTATTGTGCTACTATGCTTTTTGTGCATCATGGTTGTCACTAGGGTTCAGCATGTAAATAATGTAGTGACGATAAGTAAAGTATGATGCAAGTAAGTACATGTATTAGATATCAAGTAGCAGTTCATCAACTAGTTCAAACAAGCACAGTAATTAAGCAGTAATTAATCATTAGTTAAGTCGTACGGATACCTGGTTTAGTGCGGGTTGTCACACCTGTAATTATAACCTTGAAAATAAACATGATTTTGAAAGTAATTTGATAAAAAAAGAATGACTCACATTGCAGATTTAATTTGAGCAGAGCCTAGCCTACTGATTAGCCTTTTAACCTAAATTAATAACATGCACACAACTTGGTTAGTAACTTAATACAGCATTTACGATAACTAACGAGATTAAACTCTCACATCGAATGACAAAGTGCGATACTTAAACATCCATCAAATTAATGACGAATGACAAAGCGTAAACCCTAATGTGGGCAGCACTTAAACATCCATTGGATAGTTTAATCGATCGGGCATTGAATCGTATCAGCGATCGAGTTATTACCCTGTATTGCGGCAGCAATTAGTGATCGTGTGTGTGTTTCGGACTGTTTCTGCTATAACTCAGCGTATATTTTGAGTTTTAACGTCGTTCAAGAGCCATAATTCAAGTCCCAGACACCCCTATTTATACATGAAATTTGACCCAGTCGCGTAGCGCGACGGGTCACCCCTATGGTCGTCGCGCTACGCGACGGCTTACCTATTTTCATAGGGTAGCCCCGTGTGTGTGTAGGCTTGCTGAGTTGACGGTTTCGTGAAATTCGATTTTGACAGATAGTTATATGAATAATCGTAACTAGGGTTTTACCCCCCCCCCCCCCTGAGTTTTAGGGGCCCTGATCCTGATTCTGAAAATTCTGAAAATTTTAGGGTTTGTGTAGAATCACTTGGGTGTCTTAATTAGGGTTTCCTATTGGACAAATTAATTTAATAAATATGACTTTTGATGAGAGTTGTTACACATACTGACTTCCTGGTCTCTCAGACTAAAATCTCCCAATCTCTCAGATTGAATTCTCAGTCTCTCATACTGACTTCCTTGTCTCTCAGACTAAAATCTCTCAATCTCCCTCAGATTGAATTCTCAGTCTCTCAGACTAAATTCTCCCAGTCTCCCCGACTGGACTATAAATTTTGAAAAGTGCATTTGTGCCTGTTTTTGTTTGTAAAAGGCGTTTGTGCCCTGGATCTGGACGTTTAGTGTATGCAATGTAAAAATGTTTGAAAACGTTTTCGTGAGAGCCCTGATGATCATACTCTAGACTCGAGAAAGAATCCTAGTTCGCTATGATCGAGGCTCTGATACCAAGCTGTCACACCCTGCTTTGCGGAAGCGTGGGTTTATTTGGTGTGACTTCTTAATACCATAGCAACAATCATAACAATGCTATATGATAAAAACATGAGATATTCATCCATTAATAAGGTTTAGAAAAAAAAATCCCATTTTCAACAATAAAAAAATAAGTTACGAACATTAACTTGATTTAATTGAGTTTATGAAGACTTAGTAAAAGACTTTAAACAATACTAGGTTTAGAGATATGTAACCCGTCCAGGAAGAGGTTACACCTTCTAAACCCTGGATGACTTCTTTATTCAAACGCAGCTTGAAAATACGTGCATACCGTGCCAGATCTGTTAGTTTCCTGAAATACATGTAGTTTGAAAAGTCAACATAAAGTTGAGCGAGTTCATGTGTAAGTGAGTATGTACAAACATTTGAAAATGTTGTAAGTATGTATAAAAGTCCCTGGTATGTAGCAATTAAGGAAAAAGAGATCACCATTGGGTTGCAAAGCCAATGGTATGTGTGAAGTGTTGTAGGAAGACTCAAACCTAGCAGATTTTGCGTCGGGCTCAAAGTCACCACCTGGTTCATTCAGCGGACTCAGGGGTTGGGCTCGCTACACCCAGATAGATATACCACTTACGACCCTCGGTCCTACAATGAGGATTAATGGCCTCCAGTTCCTGCCTACCCACTCACATGATCTAAGTAGTAACCCTCCTTACGCTAACCATACCATGTAAAAAGTATTCGTAATCATAGTAACATGTATTTCACCCCCGCAGTTTAAAAACTGAAAACGGTTAAGAGAAACGGGGGACATGAACTCACTGAAGTGCGTCTCGAAATAGTACGTCCCAAAATAACCTGCTGCGTGACGACCTACACGTACTAACTTCTATTAGACGGACGGCCGTGCCTTCGCTTAAGGTTTAACGTTTTTTGGAAATAGTTAAACAACTATTTCGTATTTACACTTCTTAATCATTAAATAAATATATTCCTTCCCAAGGATGGGGGTTTTAATACATGTGCGTTTTTGTAAATCCAAAATACATTATTAAGTCTCACTTAATATATTTTATTCATTCGTCTAAAATATTTTATCTCCAAAATATACATATTTTTCCCAAAAATATTATATTTTACTTTATACAAATTCCAAAATAATACTTTGTCAAAATACACATTTAAGAGTATTTTTCCGAAAAATACGTAAGTTACATTTTAAGGTTCGGATGGTAATAATAATACCGGTGTAACTTAAATATTTATTTGTGATAGCGTTGGTATATTTTGGAGTCGTTACTTTTTAGTGTATGCGATTTATATTATTTTTACCCTAAAAATAATATATCTCTAGTTCACAAAATAATCACGTAAGCACACAAGCGTTTTATTATGAAATATATATTCTCAATATATATTTTAACAAGTTTTATTTACGAAAATCCACCTCCGAATACCTAGTTATTTGTAATAAAAATAATGGCGAAGTTTGTTTGGAAAACAAGTCAAAATATATTTATAAACACTTGTCATCAAAATATTCTAAGTGTTATTTGTAATAAAAATCATGGCGAAGTTTGTTTGGAAAACAAGTCAAAATATATTTATAAACACTTGTCACCAAAATATTCTAAGTGTTATTTTCTGGAAAAATTTCGCCAGAGTTTCCTCTGTAACTGGAGGTGGCCACGCTTACAAGCGTATCATTTTCTTTTCAAAGTTCAATCAACAATTTCCCAATCATCAATAATCAATGTTCAATCGTCAAACTAGTCAAAATCAACATAAATCGCAAACACATGAACTTGTAAGTTGTGTGAAAGTATGTAGTAACTTTCTAACATTTTTAGTAGATCTCTCCATATTTAAAAATAAAATCAGTTTCTCAAAAACTTTATTTTTAAAGAATATGTAACTTTACAACTTCTCGTCAAAAATTACGGAAACATTTCTTTGTTAAATCCTTTTGTTACACAAGTGTCTACACACTTGTTTGTTCACAAAAACACCTTTAGTTTATGAAAGATCCGGCTTTAAAAATAAGACTTGTATATTTTACTTAGTTCTTCGAAAATATCACTTGTAGATCTTTAGATCTACTAGTTTAGAACTCCATTTTACAAGAAATATCAACTTTACACAAGTTCATGTTTATGTATGAAAGGGTTCGTCATCTTGTAACTTTCCTACATAACATAATGCTAGTTCATGTTCCATGAACATGATCTAGTGTGGTTAGATGACGATCCGTTCCACTATTAGCAATCAACAACATAAAATAATCATTATAAACAAGATTCACAAGTTTTACACCATTATTTACTCTTTAACCACCATGTTCATCTTTCTAGCAAGACTTTAAGTTTTGTTTTCGTATGATCTTGAGTTTTAACCGTTAAACTTCTTATTAACCACTTTAAACATGAACAAGAAGATGTTTAGAATCACTTACAACTAGCTCATGGCTAGGGAAGAATCAAAGCGAAAACAAGGTGGTTAATAGCGATGTAGAGAGGTCCTTGTGATTCCGTAAGCACCGAGCTTGCTTGTATATCACCTTGCACCCTTGAGTATGTAAGAAATGGTTGATCAAGACTTGAAGGTAGTGGTGGTGATGATGGTTGAGTTCGGCCGAGAATAATGGCAAGAGGGAGAGAGAGTTCAATTTTTGTTAAGTGTTTTGGAATGAAAGAAATGGTGGTTCCTTGGTTAAATTTATAAACCATTTTAAGGCTTTATCCAACATGTCTAATGTCTACTAGATACTAGACACGAAGAATAAAATAATCAAAAATTGTGGTGTGTGTTCCCTAGGGGAACCGATCGGTTGAAGGGGGGGGGGGTTTATGGTTCAATTTCAACCATATAGTTAGTGATTAGTTTGCTTAGTTAGGAGTTCAAACTAGTTATTAGTGTGTTATGAATTATAATGGGTGTTAGGGTGTTCGGGGACCCTAACTGGCTCAGAAAAGGAAAACAATGTCATTGTCAATATTTTTATGTTCCGGTTAAAGTCCGGTTGTACGGTTGGATATCAATCCGTTAAAGTGCTAAATAAGCATTTAGAGTGTCGTTAATATTTGTTTTAGTGACACAATGAATTCCTGACACTTTGGGAAGTGTCTAGTATTATTTTCCCATGTTTTTGCACTTTACTAGTTATGTTAAATGCTGAATTTTGTATTAAAGTGCATAATTTTGTAATTAAAGCATGTTTTAGGCACATCCGGTCACTATAAATATTTCCTAGTGACGCAGTTCTACAATCCTCACCTCCCTACACTCCCTACCAGTGTAGTAATCTATTCCTCAGAGACAGTGTCTGTCTGGTGCCGGCTATATCAGTATATTTACTGGGTTATCCGTTCATTGTGCTTTTGTGCATCAAGTTGTCACTATAGTTCTGTGTAAATAATGGAGTGACGGCAAATAAGCATGATGCATGTATGTGTATGTATCAGAATTCAAGTAGCAGTTTAATCACAACTGTAAGCAAGCACAGTAATTAATCATTAATTAAATATTAATTAATTCGTACGGATACCTGATTTGGTGAGGGTTGTCACACCGTAAAGGTAGTGTCTCCAGATTTTGAGAGCAAAGACTACTGCACATAACTCAAGATCATGAGTGGTGTAGTTTTTCTCGTGTACTTTCAGTTGTCTTGATGCATAAGCTATGACTTTGTTCCTTTGCATAAGAACGCAGCTAAGGCCTAAATTAGATGCATCACAGTACACAACAAAATCGTGGTCACCTTCGAGCAAAGATAGAATAGGTGCATCACAAAGTTTTTGTTTCAAGGTCTGGAAAGCTTCTTCCTGTTTGGTTCCCCACTTAAAAGGTTTGTTCTTTTGAGTTAAATCAGTGAGAGGAACCGCAATCTTCGACAAGTTTTCAATGAAACAACGGTAATAACCCGCTAGACCAAGAAATGAACGAACCTCGGTAGGAGTATCCCAATCCTTAATCGCACTGATTTTGGCGGGATCTACATGTATACCTTGTTCGTTGACGATGTGCCCCAAAAATTGAACTTCCTTAAGCCAAAATTCGCACTTGGAGAATTTGGCGAAAAGCTGTTCTTTCTTTAGGAGCTCCATTGTAAGACGAAGATGCTGCTCATGATCAGCTCGAGTCTTAGAATAGATCAAAATATCATCAATGAAAACAATGATGAACTTGTCCAAATAAGGCTTACAAACCCTATTCATCAAGTCCATGAAAACAGCAGGAGCATTTGCTAAACCGAAGGGCATAACATTGAACTCATAATGACCATAAGGCGTACGAAAAGCTGTCTTGGGAATATCTTCTTCGAGAACTCGAAGTTGATGATACCCAAAACATAGATCAATCTTTGAAAAGAATGTAGCACCCTGTAGCTGATCAAAGAGATCATCAATGCGAGGTAGAGGATAACAATTCTTGATGGTAAGCTTGTTAAGATCCCGGTAATCGATACACATCCTAAAAGATCCATCTTTCTTTTTCACGAACAGGACAGGAGCGCCCCAAGGAGAAAAACTCTGACGGATGAATCCTTTGTCAAATAGCTCCTGAAGCTGCATAGACAACTCTTGCATCTCAGACGGTGCAAGACGATAAGGTGACTTAGCAATGGGATTTGCACCAGGTATGAGATCGATACGGAACTCAACTTGGCGTACAGGGGGTAAACCAGATAATTCTTCAGGAAATACCTCTGGATAACCCCGAACAAGAGGGATATCTTGAATAGTCTTACCCTTGCCTTTATCCTCTACGACATGTTCCAAGAAAGCAACATATTTCTTTCGTAGGTATTTACGGGCTTGGGTACAAGACATGAGTTTAAGGCTACTAGCAGGTTTCTCCCCACGAACTTCTAAGATCTCACCAGTCAAAAGCGGTATACGGACCAACTTCTCAAAATATACCACCTCAGCATGGCACTTGGATAACCAATCCATTCCTACTATAACATCGAAGCTCCCGAGTTGCATCGGTGTGAGGTCAATAGGGAAAAGATGGTTATTGAGATTCAACTGGAAATTTCGAAGAACAGAGTCGAGTACAACAGGTTCACCGCTAGCTACTTCTACTGTCAAGGGCTTTCCTAGTTTTGTTCTAGTCATCGAAAGCAAAGGCTCAAATGCTAAGGACATAAAACTCTTATCGGCACCCGAATCAAATAGAACAGAAGCAGGATGGTTGTTAACAAGGAACGTACCGTTCACCACTTCGTTATCCGCACGCGCCTCATTTGCATTAAGGTTAAAATCTCTACCACGAGCCGGTGCTTGATTCACATTTGCCAGTCTCGGGCAGTTGTTCCTGTAGTGGGTCAGATCCCCACAGTTGAAACATGAACCAGGCGGATAGTGAGGTAGTGCCGGATTCTGGGTAGGGTTTTGTACAACTTGGTTTTGAACTGCCTGATTTTGGTTCGGAGCAAAACGGCAAGTATTTGCAAGATGAACAGATTTGCCACTATTTGTGAAGATGCGGCATTGCAACTGTGGCTGGTGATGGCTGTTACATTTGTTGCACAGAGGTGCATTTCCCGCATACTGCCTCTTGGCAGCAGGTTATGCAGGCTGATTAGGAGCAGCCAGGTTTGCCTGAGTAGTAACAACGAAGTTCTTGGAAGCCTTACGCTTCCTTGATTTCTTGGAAGACTCAGCAGCCTTCTTGCCCTTTTTCTCAGTGCTAGTATCACACTGTTTCTGCTTCTTGTCTCCCTTCCTGTGGAGTTTACCCTTCTTGACTTGCGATTCAGTAAGGGTTGTAGCTAGCTCAATGGCCTGTCGGACGGTAGTAGGGTTGCTGCCAGTGACAATATCCTGAACAGGATCTGGCAAACCGTCTTTGTATTTCTCAATAGCCTTATCCAAAGGCATGAGCATTGTCAGACAGAGCAATCTTAACTCCTCGTATCTATCTATGTAATCCCGATGTTCACCACTGTCTTGTTTCAGGTCATGGAGCTCATTTTCAAGCGCCCTCTGCTCATGACGAGGACAAAATTCTCTCATCATGAGAGCTATAAGTTCCTCCCATGTCTAACCCAAAGCAACATCAGCACCTCTATCTCACATTACCCCATTTCACCAGGTAAGAGCCCTCTTTTGGAAAACACTCGAACCAAACTCGACCTTACGGTTGTTAGGACACTGAACATGGTGAAATGTGCTCTCATGACTCTCAAACCACTGTAGGAGCCCAGTTGCTCCCTCAGAACCATTAAACTTGAGCTGTTTAGCCGAGTTAAAACTTTTGAAATTGCACAGAGCAGGTGCATTATTGTTATTGTTGGCTTGGTTTATTTAAGTTATGAGATTCGATAGCATAGCAGCCATGTGCTGTGCTATAATAGCTGCCAGTTCGGCATCAGGTTGTTGAACGTTACGTCGAGGAGGCATTCTAAAAGAGGAAACATGAGAGAAAACAAGTGAGATGATGTGATGAAAAATGAGATATCAATAAAATTGACAAAATGCAAGGATGGTGGTCATTTGTTTGTTACCACAGAGCAAACAAACAACACACGGTGACAAATCAAAGTAAATGAGTCATAATAACGTATCACTGAAGACATGCTCGCCTATAAATGAACACTCACCCCAAGAGTTCCCAGGTAAGTGTGACTGGTCCGATACTGTGGATTTGTACGAACACTCTAGCCTTAGACAGAAAACTCAGGGTACAGGCATTCACTCTTCCAGTTTTGTCACACCCCAACCGATGGCGGAAACATTGGGATGAGACGAAGTGCGTAGATTGCAAGAGACTTCATAACACTATTGGTGACAATATTTAATTCAACCGATTTCATAACATAGATGAATTGTCAAATATTACAAAGAAACTCAAATAACAACATTGTTCAAAACATGATATAACAATATTGATACAACACCTTAAACATAACGTCTAAGTGAGTATCTACGCATCTTTGCTATCCATTTTCATAGCATCATTAATCCTTAACCTATAACATGTTTAAAATACAATTCAATGCAAAAGCAAAGGCGAGTATACAAGTTTAAGCATAAGTATAAGTATAAAAGTTTAAAAATGAATCCACATGGCAACTTTCTTTATACAAGATCTAACATGACATGCAATATTACTAGCCAATCCTCTGTTTACGCAAGAAAGTTTAAGTAATTCAACATGACCCAAGTTTAAAGGGGGCGGTGCGTTACTCCTATAGCGCTATACATGTCAAATGGAGGCTCGTGAAAGCTAATGACTAAAACATATCACATAAGTATGGTCCACATAAGCATCAAGTATCATAACATAGTATTCATGTATAAGGATTGTTATTGCATTGCATAAAGAATAAGTTTAAGTGTATTTAAATAAGGTAAACATGTTACACCCCAAAAAGTGGTAAACTTAAAAAGGGGTTGCGAGTATACTCACGGTTTCTTAAAGTTGTTCCTTTGGTAATCCTGTGATGAGTTGAAGGTTGGAAACTTCAAGCCTATAAGCGGTACAATTCTACCGTATACAAAACAGTCAACCGAATCTCCGTTTCTAATGTGGAAGATCAGACTAAGCTGCAACCACAGAGCATACTACGAAGAGAGGAGAATGGTTAGAACACTTGGTGTTCTTTTAGAATTCTTAGAATTAGAGAGATTGAGAAGATTTGGTGTGAAGGAAATGGTAGGAGAAGGTTGGTATTTATAGGTGAATGAGGTGAATGGTGATTGGTGGAGATAATTAAAACAAATAAATAGAAAAGATAAATAAATAAATAAATAAATGAAAAAGGAATTAATAATGGAGAATGGAGGTGGAAAAGGTGATTGAAAGAGGTGGAAAAGGTGATTGGAGAAGAAAAATGGGTATAATCCGTATGGCACTATTCACGGTCACTATTCATCTTTTTTTTTTTGAATACTATGGATTAAAACATGTACATTTTACAAAAGGTACCTAAGCTAGAAAAAATCTTAAAAATTATTAAAAATTCTTTTGTATAGTTTTACGCTAAAAATTATTAGAAAAATATATTTGTATGGTTTTTCAGCTTCTTATAAAAATCTTGTGTTTATCCATTAACAATGTGATAAAAAAATGTATTACCATTATGATTAACGCCTCGAAAAGTAAAATACAAATATGTAAATACGAGGTGTTACAGTCTCCCCTACTTTAGGAAATTTCGTCCCGTAATTTATTCAAGAGGCAGACCTTGGAGAAAAAGCTTTTTAGAGTTCGAATGTTTAAACCGATTGATTGCAAACGAGGTTTGTTAAAAGGCAGAGAATAGCGGGGAATAAAGGAGGTATAAGAGTGAACGACTAATAAACGAATGTGAGTATAAGAATGGTATGCGTATTGGAAGCGATGTGCTAAGAATGGGGTCACGTCGTGGATAATCGGATATAATGCGTTTGTGAGTTGTTAAAGTTTGTATCGGGTCTAAATAGGTCTGCAAAACACCGAATTTCTCATGGCACGTTTTACGAAAGTTTGGTAACATGATGAAAATACTTATATATAGGAAGTACAAGCGGCGTATCCACCATGTTTTGACCATGTGACGTCCGTTTCGTATTCGGTGTCATGTTACGTTCTGTGTTTTATCATACACATTAGTACACTCTATGGTTCTCATGAGCCAATCACTATAATCCCGTGTGCATCCACGATTATTTTGATCGTCGCATGATCCGCATAGCTTGTACTAGTTGTGTATGAATCAGGGTATGCATAATTTAAAAATAGGAATGTGTATGTATAAGAATATAGTATAACCAAGTCCATGCTTGAGTATGTATGGGACCCACGTAAGCGAATCCCTCGGTTTACGCCCGCGTATGGGTACGAATGAATTGATCATGAGTATGAGCATAAGTATAAGTTTAAGTATGAGTATGCACGTAAGTATGAGTATAAACATAAAACGTACGAGTAGTACGAGTATAAGCAAAATCATAAAATGTATCGTTATGAGTATGAGTATGAGTGTAGGTACGAGTAATAAGGATTACGTATATAGTATATGTTTGAACACAACGGATTTAAGCGTATAAAAGTGTTTAAAAAGGTTGAGTTAGTAAATACGAATGATATAAATGAAATTGTCATGAGATATCGACTAAAATGTGCACGATGATATGCATGTATAGTGGTTTAAGCAAAATGTCGAGTTTATCGAATTAAAATAGATTGAGTTTGGTTTGGAAGATAGAATCTAGTTTGTGAATGTCAAAAGTATGTAAAGCATCTATTGATTATGTGAGATGTACTTTGTAAAAGAACGGAAATGCTGATCTTGTTTTAAAAGAATTTACTTAAGTCGAAAATTGTCGGTTCCTAAGAAGTTTTCTTGCCCACGTGTTTTGAAATTTGAATAACTAATTAAGCGGTGTAAAAAAATATTCGAGAATAATAGGCTTGTCTCATTTGCGTCAAAACATGAAATTTTGAATTTTGGAGGTTCTTATGAAAACATTGATCCTTAGAGAGGGGATTTAGCAAAAAGGACTTAGTGTTCATTGTAAAGGGTTTTGACAAATGATTCGTTGATGTTGAAAAGAGTCTTTGGCAAAACTATCTTATAACATTTATAAGAGCTTATAAGCAATTGAGAAAGGTTGGTTTGATTTTGATTAAGAATGGAAGTCTTTAGGATAAAGATATAATGTGAGTGTCTTTTAGTGATTAAGTCGAATTTGAAGTTCATGGGCAAGAGTTTCGTTGGACCGATTAAGTTGATAGGTAGTATTTTTTAAGATTTTGAAATTCGAGTAATAAAACGTTTTAAGGCATGATTAAGATTCTCATATGCATAAGTTGTGTGAAAAATAGGTTGTAGAATAAGGAGTACGTTTGTTAAAACAACGTATTTTGAAATTTATATAGGTAGGTATTTTCATAATGATAAATGATTTATGTATAAGACATGATTAGGTTTGCATAATAAAATATTTTGAAGGAAAGTTTTGGTAACGCTCACCTAGGTTAGGGAATCACCCCTAACTCGTCGGTGAGGTCGTTTTAAGAAAAGAAGGATTGTATTGTATAAAATTGATAATAGTAAAATGTAGGTTTGATTAAAACTTGGATTGTTCCAAATGGAAATTTGACTAAACCAAAATAAATGAAAAGTCCTTTCAAATTAGGGAAACGTGCTTTAGCATATAGGTATTTTGTACTCTCATCGATAGTCCCTAGGTAGGCAAACTGGTCCGTTAATTTGGATTTGTACGAATTGCCAGCCTAGACAGGACGTCCCATCTACCGATACTTACCCTTCCAGTTACTACACATTTCCATTCGATCGAAAATTTGAAACTTTGGCGAGATTGAAAATCGAGGAGTGGAACTAGTCGGCAAGGTGCGGGTTTCACCCCTAACTTGGCGATTTAGTATGCTAAGTGTGGTTGGTACTCGTCGGGTCAAAAGTTAATTTCGACACTTTGACGAGGGTCCACTAGAATTTGAAATTTGAATTTCTCCATCAAGGTGAGGATTTCACTCCTAACTTGATGGTGAATTTCGTGTAAAATAAAAGTAGATGGATTGAGAATTGTTCACCAAATTGTGGGTTTCACGCCTATTTTGGTGAAGTCGTCTCGTTTGTGTATTACGAGTGTTTGTGGAATTAGAATAGTTGAGTAAAATGTATGAGGGAAAAGCGTATGTTGAAAACAAACATGTGAAGAATGACCCATAAAGAATGACGTATTAAAACAAATGTTAACACGTAATAAAACATGTGTTTAACACATAAGAATAGCATGTCAAGTATGATACATAAGGATAAAAATGACATATACGTTCAAAAGGGCCCAAAAGAGAATGTATAAGAAACACATAAAGTGGCATGCATGTAATTTCAAATATAACATAAGAATAAGGCTCTAGAACTATAGACTAGGTAAAAAGCATGGCAATTCTACCTAATTCCCTATAGTTATGGCTCTGATACCAATCTGTCACACCCCAACCGATGGCGGAAACATTGGGATGAGACGAAGTGCGTAGATTGCAAGAGACTTCATAACACTATTGGTGAAAATATTTAATTCAACCGATTTCATAACATAGATGAATTGTCAAATATTACAAAGAAACTCAAATAACAACATTGTTCAAAACATGATATAACAATATTGATACAACACCTTAAACTTGACGTCTAGGTGAGTATCTAGGCATCTTTGCTATCCATTTTCATAGCATCATTAATCCTTAACCTGCAACATGTTTAAAATACAATTCAATGCAAAAGAAAAGGCGAGTATACAAGTTTAAGCATAAGTATAAGTATAAAAGTTTAAAAATGAATCCACATGGCAACTTTGTTTATACAAGATCTAACATGGCATCCAATATTTCTAGCCAATCCTCTATTTACGCAAGAAAGTTTAAGTAATTCAACATGACCCAAGTTTAAAGGGGGCGGTGCGTTACTCCTATAGTGCTATACATGTCAAATGGAGGCTCGTGAAAGCTAATGACTAAAACATATCACATAAGTATGGTCCACACAAGCATCAAGTAGCATAACATAGTATTCATGTATAAGGATTGTTTTGTGCATTGCATAAAGAATAAGTTTAAGTGTATTTAAATAAGGTAAACATGTTACACCCCAAAAAGTGGTAAACATAAAAAGGGGTTGCGAGTATACTCACGGTTTCTCAAAGTTGTTCCTTTGGTAATCCCGTGACGAGTTGAAGGTTGGAAACTTCAAGCCTATAAGCGGTACAATTCTACCGTATACAAAACAGTCAACCGAATCCCCGTTTCTGATGTGGAAGATCAGACTAAGCTGCAACCACAGAGCATACTACGAAGAGAGGAGAATGGTTAGAACACTTGGTGTTCTTTTAGAATTCTTAGAATTAGAGAGATTGAGAAGATTTGGTGTGAAGGAAATGGTAGGAGAAGGTTGGTATTTATAGGTGAATGAGGTGAATGGTGATTGGTGGAGATAATTAAAATAAATAAATAGAAAAGATAAATAAAAAAATAAATGAAAAAGGAATTAATAATGGAGAATGGAGGTGGAAAAGGTGATTGAAAGAGGTGGAAAAGGTGATTAGAGAAGAAAAATGGGTATAATCCGTATGGCACTATTCACGGTCACTATTCATCTTTTTTTTTTGAATACTATGGATTAAAACATGTACATTTTACAAAAGGGACCTAAGCTAGAAAAAATCTTAAAAATTATTAAAAATTCTTTTGTATAGTTTTACGCTAAAAATTATTAGAAAAATATCTTTGTATGGTTTTTCAGTTTCTTATAAAAATCTTGTGTTTATCCATTAACAATGTGATAAAAAAATGTATTACCATTATGATTAACGCCTCGAAAAGTAAAATACAAATATGAAAATAGGAGGTGTTACAAGTTTGCACGTGTTCACATTATTTAAACCCAAACTTTGACGAGATTTTGAAAATTTTGGAAGACACACGGCCAAAAGAAATCATCTAAGGATAGATGATTGGTTTCAAAATCATTTTGGAAAATTGTGTTCATGTTTTGGTAATCACCTAAGGATAGGTGACGGGTATTGTTTTAAGATCTAAGCACAAGAAAACTTGTGTTAGGGTCCTAAGAAGTTATAGTCTAGGTCAAAGCATTACTAATCACCTAATTCCCTATAACCATTGGCTCTGATACCAACTCTTCTGTCACACCCCGGTCGCGTCAAAACAACAAAACCGCGGTGGAAACGCCGGGGAGTGATGCGACAGAATTATTGTTTCAACAACCATGGCAATTAAAGTTTTGTATTATTGAGATTAAAGTTTACATTGTCTTTGAGTTCAAACTAAAATAACATAATTAACAATCTTTTAAGTCACTAAGGCCCGAGTCCACCTAAGTGAAGCACAAACATCATCATGCAATAGCACCTGAAACACATTTAAAAATAGGTACGTCAGCTTAAAAATGCCTGTGAGATTGATAGGTTTTGTTTATGCAGGATTCATGACTTGTCGATTAAAAAGTGTTTAACAAAATGTAGTCATGAACCTTGTAAAATGTTTTCCTTTATGAAATCATATGAAAATCGATATAAAAATCAAATGATGATGAAAATGCGTGGTTAAATGAATAACCAAGTAAAAGTGAATTTGTATAAAATGTGTACTTTGTAAAACAATGTCATGTTCTTGTATAAAATGTTTCATGTCTTGCCCAAGTGGTTTAGATAACGCAACAATGTATAATACTATAAAACCACTTATATATAGGAGGTACCAACGGCTTATCCACCATGCTTTTATCATATAACACATAGCCCCGTTACATAAGTCACTTATCAATAACCAACCAAAATGTCTTGTTCAATGTCAAAAATGTTTATGTATAAACCATGTTTAATGTCATGTGTAACATGTATCATGTATAACCAAATGAAATGCATAGCAAGTAGCAAGTCCCTACTTAAACTATGTGATGATGTCAATGTGAAACAAATGTCATGTATGGTGAATAACAAGCAATTACTCAACCCCATAGGAAAATGTACAAAACAAGGTTTTTTGAATAAACCTAAGTTTAAATCAAATGCTATGTTTTGCAGAAAACAATGCTTTATGATTACAAACATTTATGCAGTAATGTTAATCGCATACATTCAAGCCTTGCGACTGTGTCGACAAACCTTTAAACAAATTAAAGGTTTATCTAAGTTATGTATATCGGATTCTGTCATTCCCAACTTCCAAACAAACCTAGGAAGTCGGAAACAGGATTTGTCAAGTCCTATGGTACCATTACATACTACCGAGCGGCGTAGCTAATGTTAATGAATGTATTATTGTCCCGATTAAACATACCAAATGTCATAACCAATGTAAGCATGCTATTAAAACCATGTACTAGGTATGCTAAGTAAACATGCCTAGTAGAAATGTTCATGTAAAACAATGTGCTAGCATGCTTAGTAAACATACATAGCAGAAATGTCATGTAAAACAATGTGTACATATGCTAAGTAAACATATGTAACAAATGTGTAATAAATCAATGTGCTAGAATGCTTATCATACATAGCAAAACATAATTGAAAGCATGTACTAGATATGTACTAAGTGAAACTAGCATGTTTATGTCATAAAAGCACGAAATGCAAGAAAGTGACACGTATGTACATGTGTATCATGACATGTTGTCGTAGTACACGCAAATTTAATACATATTACAACTAGTAGATAGCAGTAAATGGGTATCGAACACAGGGAGTATGTGGAAAATGTGTTGAATCTATAGCCTTGTAAAGTAACTACAATTAACCTAATGTGCAAAAATTAAAATTCAAGTGTTGATTGTTTTGGTTTTAAGAACTAATATTAACTAATTAAATTGCAAATCAAATATTGGTTTTGTAAACAAATTAGGAACAAGCGACCATCCTAGATTTCAGGTTTTAATCCACACTAATGTTTATGCTTAACTAGAAAGAACCACATAGACATGGCTCGCGTTTGATTATCTGTTTGTGATGAAAGGGAACTAAGTACTCGGATTATAAAATGCGTGGTTGTTACCCGATGATCAATTGAAAATTATCCAACTCTAATCCCTCCCATGATATCTCGATTGCCAACGGCACCAAGAACGTATGGTTTAGATTAACATCAAACAAAAATCAACACTTTACAAACAAACATTCAAACACCATAATAACTCAAACAAACATTCAAAGTTATTATTCTAGAAATTCAAGCACAAACATAGTGTTTCAAAAGCAAACCTTACATCTAGGATGATCCCCACAAGTTTAGCCACTCATGACTTGGTACATCATCATCACACAAAGATTAATGTTCATATGAATCAAAAACACAAATCAAATGTTTAGAATTGTTTAGAACCAAGTAGAATCAGCCAAAATCGCTCCCCAACTGCTAAGAAAACGTCCCAATGATGAATAATATAAAAAGACACTTGAATGGGGAAATTACGGTAGACTTTAAGTTGTTACGGTGAAACACTACTGTTTTACGGTGGAAATGGGGAAATTCAGGGGCTACCGTAAATTACGGTAGCCACCGTAAGTTATGGTAGGCTTCAGCAAGAAATTTTGTTTTCTTCATAACTTCTCGTTTCAACTCCGTTTTCTTCGCCGTTTTCGCCCACATTCTCGTAATTTCATCCCCTATCATGTCATCATCTTAATTCTTGAATTCCAAGAATTGATTTTTTTCATTTATTCTCCGTATTCCTTCCATTTTATGCTCCATTTGTACCTGAAACACAAACAACCGTAGTTATCTAATTCTAGACAATTACCCGATTAAATGTAGGATTTTAATATCGTTTATACCACTTAAGGGTTGTCCTACGGACTTCCCGTCACATCTCCACACTTAACTGTTGCTTGCCCCAAGCAACCCATCAAAAACCATTTTCAAAATACAAGCGATCAACGTAAATCAAGCAAAAAAACATGATGTCCTTTTACTAACCATTTCCTAACACCCAAAATAACACACCCCTCACTATATCTCTCCTCTCGGCAACAAGTAAGCACTAGCAATTATGAGCTAGACACACAAAAGGCAAACGGGTGTTTGCACAACTATAAGCTTGTACCTAAATTGGTCCTCCTCCTACAAGTGCCAAACATGAATGCAAATCAAAGGGGCTTTAAGGTTGTAACGTGGCTAGGTGTACGGGTAGGAAATGGAATATATATATGTAGTAGCGAAGAACTTAACCCGGTCTTTTATTACACAATGAACAAACACTAAACAAGACATACAAAACAACTCACACTTCTTTTCTTCTTTTTCATTGCTCTTTCTCTTTTTTTCTGTTTTTTTTTTCATATCTCTTTTTTTTCTTTTTCTTTTTTTTAGCTACATTCAACATAACATCAAAATGTATCTACACACTACCAAACAACTACTAACACTATAAGACCGGGTCAAGTCGGGTAAATTTTTAGGAAACTAGCTAAGGGGTAACAAATGATAGGCTTAAGGCACAAAATTGTGCAACTAAATGTCTAAACCCCGCCCCTCTCGCAACCATGCTCATATATATAATTAATGAGGTCCAACCCCCCAAATCCCATACTCGCACTCACCAAGACGAGGCTACCTAATTGCCCTTATCCTTTTTACATTCACATTCAACTAAGGACTCAAACCATATTCAAGCATAAGTTCTAATGCACCCCCACCCGTTGCCACTCTCATTATTTATTTACAAGTGTGGCTTCAACTCTCACCAAGAATAAAGGGTATTAAGGGTTGCCGGTGTGTCACTTGGGGTTATTCCAAGGTGTTCAAATTCTCACAATATTTTGCTTGATTTAAAAATTTTTCAAAAACCTCAAAAATCCCCCCCCCCCCCCCACATCCCCACACTTGGGATATATTGACCCCAATGTATGGTTTTGGGAGGATTTGATCGCTTAAACTCTTTAACACCAACCAAAAGCTCATAAACTCCAACCACAAAATTCTTTTTTTTTAACATAAAGCAAACGAACTAACTACCAATATTTCAAAGCTAAAGAACATAACAAGACTAAGGAAAGAGTAGATTGACCTGGTGAAGTTTGCCACAACAGATGTTGTAGATAATCCGACTTCCTATCACCACTTTCACCTAAATATCCGCACATCTTCCCCACACTTGAATGTCGCCATGGCCCTGAAACATAGAAAGATAAAAACAGCAAGATCAATATAAAACCCTGGGTTGCCTCCCGAGCAGCGCTAAGTTTCGAGTCTTCAGCCAGACCGCGGCACCCCCATTTATGGTGGCTCAAAGAATCGGTTCCTGCCACTTCCATCACTACATCGTGCCATTGGGTAAAATGCATCCGTCCCGCTTCGATTCGATAGGTAATCGAACACACTCCTACTTGATCCCTTATGAGTTTCTTCACGATTCGGTGGGTGATTTATTTTCATTCTTTGACACACATTTTTCATACAATCACTAGACTCACCACCCTTCCCCTCAATGGACTCATAACTAATCACTCTAGTTTGAACATCAAAGGATAACTTATGGCTCTTTTCGGTCATGGTAATAATTTCGTCTCTACAATTAATTTGAGCATTTGCTGTGTATAGAAACGGTCGACCTAAGATTACCCTTTGTTGTGCTGCCATTTTGGTAGAAGCATATTCTAGAACTAGACAATCCACCGGGTATTCAAACTCTCCCAACTGAATCTTAACATTCCTAACCATTCCCCGTGGACGCCTCCGACTTGCATCCGCCAAGCTCAATATGGTGTCCATATCTTGCAGCGGGCCAAAGTTATACATGTCATACAACTCGCCTGATAGCATGCTCATGCCCGCCCCATAGTCCAACAATGCATGAGGAATTTTTAGTTTTCCCACTCGGATAGGCACGAATGGTACTCCATGCCCTTTGTCATTTTCAACCTCGACATCTTTTCCCATATCTGCACTCACTTGACAAGAAGAAGTTAGAAATGTTTCATTAAATTCACTATTAGGAATGGTACTTACCACATTGATATTAACACTTTTAATGTTTTTGGAATTTGTCACCGCGTCACTTTGTAGTTGACCTTTTCCTTTCTTCAAGATTGCCACTTCACTTGCAAGTTGACCCATTTGAGTGGTCAACGATTAGATAGCTTTATCACGGATTTCATCTTTTTGCATGCAAACATCATCCATTTGATTTCTTCGCTGCATCTCTAGTTGCATTGCCTTGAGCATCTCCATAACTTCATTTCCACCCGAGGAACCTTGACCCGAAAACCCACTTTGTTCAATACCCGGTTGTTGGAATTGCCTTTGGACACCTTGATTGTATTGTTGACGAGGTGCGAAATTACCTTTAGCTCCTTGGAAATTCGAGTTAGCTTGATTTGCCGGGTTCCTGTAACGGAAGTTAGGATGATTTCTTAACCCGGGGTAGTATGTGTTCGAATTCATGTTATAATTTTTACCACCCCCACCTTGACCTTCAATAGCATTCACTTCTTCATATTGCCCTTCAACCACTCCTATTAAACAAACTTCCGCCGTGTGGCCTATTTCATTACAATTAGTGCACACGTTGTACACTTGATTCATGGCTTGCACACCTACATTCTCTACCCCATGCACATGTGGCCTTGCTATCACATGCCTTGCCCGCCTTGAGGATTGAGCCTTCCTCTTTGAAGTAACCGCAATTTGCTCTAAAAATGCCCAATCATCATGCTCAAAGGTGGTACCAAACGTACCATTAGTAATTGACATCAAGTCACGTGCATCCTCCGAACTCAACCCCTCGTGAAAAGCATTCAACAACTCCCAAAGTTGTATACCATGATGAGGACAATTTTTCAACATCATGTTGAACCGCTCAAAAGCCTCGTGAAACATTTCCCCTGGTTGTTGTTGGAAGCTTCTCAAGCTTCTCCTTGCATCATTTGTCTTTTGGGCCGTGAAAAATTCTTCCAAGAATATTTGTTGCATTTCGGCCCATGTATAAATTGACGCATAGGGCAAAGTATGAAACCACCTCTTTACTTTATCTTCCAATGAAAATTGAAAGAGAACCAACTTGACCTCATCCGACAAAAAACCTTTGTTGGATCGTTGTTTGACCCGATTGAGTCAATCAGAAGAGTTTAAGTCCAGTTCAAAGGCGGAATCAGTGAACTAGACACGAACACAGCTTGTTAATCTTTAATCTGTCTTTTATATTGCTTTAACAATGATTACAACCTTGACAGAAATCCAGCAGCACTTCGTTACACTTTCGGAAGTCGCGTACTGAATGAACTAACAAGTGCCCTTTATATAGAGGTTAAGATTTCGCTTGAAGGTGACCAGAACTGGTTGAAGCGAAATCTATTGTGTATGATTTCGCTTGAACTTGTCACAAGTTCACTTCAAGCGAAATCTTCACTTAAACCTCAATTCTCAGTTTCTCGAACCTCGTGCACTAGATAATCCTATCCTAATACATAATACAAGACGAAGTCAATAGACGTAGTGCACTAACAGACTCCCCCTCGGATATTGACGAAGTCTTCAGTGACTATTCTTCAATATGACACCTTCTTCAGTCTTGATCATTCTGCCTCCTCACTTAGATTGTAAGATTGTACGCATCCATCACTTCCCTTTTCCTATCAGCTTCAGGCTCCCCCTTTCATCAAGCTTTCGTGCTTCGGGATCGACACCTAGCTTTACATCTACAAGCTCCCCTTTACTTTGAGCTCGTCTTCAGACTCCCCCTTAGACTCAGCTCTCGGGATCATAATCTGGACTATCTGCAATCACTCATACGTTTATAAGTAACAACATTTTAGACTATCCAGGAATCGTAACCTGGCACTTCCAATCTTCTAAAACACATCCCTATCAACACATTTCATTGATTTAGCAATGTTTAAGAATCCAACTCCCTCACAGTTAATCATCCAAGTCCAAACTAATGACCTTGGAGATATCACAAACTGTTTTTGAAATTTTTGATTTTAAATCAAGTTTCAATTTAATGAACTTGTTTTATTTTTCAGAAACACAATCAGCTTACTTAGATTTTGAAACTCAGTTCTCAGACATCGGTTGTCGAAAATAAAGCAGAAATCAAAATCTTTTTGTATTTTCTGAAAATATAAAGCAGTAAAGAAATATGTACAAACATATTTACAGACAATATTTTTGTTTGAGTATGCGTCAGAGGATCATATCAGTTTATGACAAGTCACAAGTACTGTTGAGCTTAATTTCACAGTAAGAATTAAACAATTCACTTAGATTGTCGATATACTGATCCACTTAAATTTTCATACAAACTTCAACTGATTCAGGATATGAATTAGATGTTTTAAGACTAAACTCATTCATGTGTCCCACCTCTTGAATATACTCCCGTATCCAGATCCCAATATTCAGTCTTACAGGTGAGTATACCTAGATGATATCTGTCAGGGGTTAATTGCGAGGGCCGTGAGAGCTCAGGTCGATCTTTCGATACGCAGAGAGATGACGGCTTCGACTTTTCGGTGTGTCCCCTTTAGAGGATCTTTTTTACAACAGCCATGATTAGCATTTTTCAATGTTTCATCATTTTTTAGCTGAGGGTGGTGCTATATTTCAAGCAATGCAGAAAGTATTCTCCGGGGACTAGGTCAGAAATTCCTTTCAGCAGAAGTCCCGGGATAATACCCCAGATATCACTAAGCATAAAGACCTAGTATCTCAGAATAAGGGACCTTTCAAACGAGATTTCAGGGGTTACCTATATATCCAAGTAGTGTTCCCCACTAAATAAGCAAGTTTGAATTTATGTTTATATCCCGAAAAAGTTTACTAAATGTATGAAAACCTATCAACACATCCACGGTGAGATCGTTTAACACATTTAAACTTTCCAATTCTTTAGCATACTGTAACCATCTACTGATGTACTATCATTTCCTCTTTTTACGCAAAAACTCAATTTTTTGAATTTTATCATGTTTTTGACTTTTTCAAATTTTCTAATGTTTTTGGATTTTCTGACAATATTACTCCCCCTAAAATTCAAAACCATTCTAAAGAAAATTTGACAACCAATACTGATAGCTTTGTCTCGCCATCCATTTTCTGCTTTAAGTGTACTGATTTGCAGAAAAACTATAACGTACCCCCATGATTTACAACACATTGATTTTTATAGTTTGAAAACCGTTTTTCAATCTGGTGAAAGTAATCATGTTTGTTCAGCCGTGAGGGTTTCGGCATATTCAATCAAAACTCCCCCCTACAACAAACTATTTTTGGTTTTTCAAGTTTTCCAATTTTTAGGGTTTTTGAAATATTGTTTATTTATTTACAGAAAACATATAAACTTCCTGTTTCAACCAACACAGGATCCAGCAGCCTCCTCTCCTTGTTGTGCCAGGCTGCTCCAACCTCCATTCTCACAATCTTCAGAATTGTTGAGCACCTGCACATTCAGCTAACTGAATTACTTGAACAATTTAGCCCAGGTCTGTTGAACCTTAGGCATTTCAACACAATAATTTTCATTCAATGCTGGAAATTCTTTGTCATTTTTCACAAAAACTTTCTCAATTTTAACTTCAACTTTCTCATCTTTTACCAATTCAACATGTTTCTTAACACTCCATGTTTGACCTTTTGGTGTTCCTCGTTTGTAAAAATGTGAATCTTTTTGAACACTTTGATTTTGAACAACAATTTTTGGTTTCCAAAACTCTTGGGGTTTTGTCATATCAACAGTTGTTTTCCAACTTTGAGTTGTTCTGACCCTGGGTGTGTGAGAATTCCAAGTCTGTCTAGAATCAAACCTGTTCGGGTCTGATTTCCAGTTTTGATTCGAAGCAAACTTGTTTGTATTGTACCTCCAAGTTTGTTTTGATTCAAATCTAGTTGACCTTTGTCTCACATTCTCATATTTTTGTTTCTCAGCACCAAACTTCTTTTTGTCAACATCCACAGGTTTTAGATTAGGACACTTGCGTGCAAGATGTCCTTTTTGATCACATTTGAAACATGTTCTCATGGACACATCTTTGACTTGTGGTTGTTGCTTTTGCTTTTTAGCAAAAAATTCATCATTAGACTGTTTCATTTTGAATTCTTTTTCTTTTTCTAAACTGCCTCCTTGAACAAAACTCATTTTTGTTTGAAAATTCGGCATTTCATTTTTGTTTCTATTCTGTTTCTTCTTAAAACCCAACCCAGCCTTCATGTTCTTCTTTTTGAAACCAGGTTTGGTATACGAACCTGTATGACTCTTACCAACAAACTTTGAAATCTCAGACTTCTCAATCTCAACCATTTTGAAAACTTTATCAACCTTTTCTGAAATCACATTCTGAATCGGGAATACAACATCTAAGAACAATTTGTCCGATCCAATCATGGTATAAACCAATCCTTTTGAATCATCATTCAAATTTTTCTCGGATTTTGTGTTTTTCAGATAACCATCATGAAGATTTCCTTCATTTTCATCCTGTGATTCAGATTTACCTGTATCAACCGACTCTTCTTTCAACACACTTTCAACGACTTTATCTACCACCTCTGAATCATGAGAATCATCAGATTTGGAATAGGTTATGTCAATGTTGTCTGGCAATTGATCTACCATGTTGAAAGCTTTTTCGACCTTTTCCTCATCATAAAATGCAAATTTTCCCGGTGGTGGAACTTGATGAAACTCTGAGCCAATGCCTTTCTTGTTCTGCTCAGACTCACCATCACCCGGTTTTATATTGAAAATTCGTTCAAGCACATATGACGACACGTGATAACTCTTTAACTTGTTGTTATCCTGTTCTAAATCAGCAATCTGTCGCTTCAACTTAGCAACATCTTCAATATAGGAATTAACAACATCTTGTTTTTTAGAATACATTCGTTTAAGATCTTTGGTTGTTTCAGACATATAATTCATTCTTGATTGAGCATATTTCATTTCATCTTTCACTTTTTCATATGACTCTTTTGTAATGTGATATGATAATTTCATTGAGTCATATTCTTTCTTCATTTCTTGACAAGCAATTTCTTTTTGTTCACATTCATTTGTCACTTTCAAAACATTTTCTTTCAAAACTTCATTTTCTTTCTCTAATTTGTTACATTTTTCTGAAAGTTTTTCATCATTTTCTGTAAAAACCTTTTCTTTTTCTAGCATTTCTTTGCATTTTTCTTTGAAAATATTTTCAATTTTTGTGAACTCAAGATCTCTAGTTCTAAATTGCTCATCTTTTTCAATACAAGCTCTGCACGATTCCATGCATTTCTTGCATTGTTCAACAGTTTTCAAAATTTCAGAGTTAGAATTTACCTCAGTGATTGGCACTTCGGTGTTTTCAGCAACCTCTTTCTGCTTCAGATCAGCATCATCTTGCTTCTTTTCAACACTTACTTCATCACCAGCATCACCAACTTCCAAATTCTCATTCTTATCTTCTTTTTCTTCTTTCTTCACCTCTTCTTCAATCTTGATTTTCTTCACATCTTCAACTTCAACCTTTTCAGCTTCTTTCTTCAGATTGTTCACCATTTCTTCAACATTCTTCTTCATCCTCTCTTCATCCCTTTTTCTCAGACACGATAACATAGCATATCTGATATCCTTTTCATATTGCTTAGCGTATTTGTCATCTTTCAATACTCTTCTATAGTATTCAGCTCTTAACGGGACAGCAAGAAGAACATCATCGAAGATTATGTCTTTCTTGGGAACAACCGGTTCTCCTTCTCTGTTATAGTAACATTCTCTCTTTTTATCCCATCGTTTGCTACCAACAGCCATCTCATACTCTTCTTGCATATCATCCATTCTATTTAAAACGACGTTTCTTTCTCTGTAGGTCTTCTCACTTAAGATCTCTTCTCGAGTTTTCTCTTTGATCTCAACTTTTTCTTCATGGACTTCAGCAGTGTCATTGTCTTTGTTTTCATCTTGAATTTCTGCAACAAAAACAAACTTTCTTTCTTCTGTCATAGCTCTCCCATGAGCTGTTTTACGAACATTCTCTAAACGATCTTCTTCTGGACAAACTGTGCTCAAGTCAAATCCTTCATCGTCGTGAATTACAAAACAAGCTCTTGATTTTTCTCTCGGCTTATCTTCAATCAACTTTGGTTCTTCTCTGCTTCGATGGTAAATTGCCTTTCGATAATAATCATCGTTGAAAGGACGTTCACTTCCTTCACCAACTTCAGAATTTCTGCATTCTCTTTTGAAATGACCCTTTTGCTTGCATTTGAAGCAAGTCACTTTGGATTTGTCGAATCCAAGCTTTGTTGACGCACCTCCAAGAGATTGTTTCCCGGTAATCTCCATATACCTCTGAGCTCTTCGAATACAACTAGCTAAACACCAACGGATGTCAATAAGCTCCATCTCTTCCGGATCAATCTGGTCGTAGTCTTCTTTGGTCAATTCAGAATTTCCAATTTTGCCAGCTACTAGACCTTCATATGACTCCAGAACGGATGCAAGAAAACTCATTTGCTGCTTCGCTGCATTGATGCTCATTGCAGGAGAATTCTTCAGTTTAAGAGCAATGTTGCACAGAATTTCCTCAGAATCATCAGAATTTGTCTTTGAAGATGAATGATATCCAGAATGATGACTTGTTGAAGTTGTTTGTGGTTCTTTCATCTTTTCACCACTGAATGCTGTTTTTGGTGAACCAACGCCTTTGTCAGAAAGCACACTGCTTTTGTAGTACAAGCCAACGTTCTGTTGATGTGAAGAATCAGTCATCTTGTTTTGCTTTTGTAGCTCCAGATCATGACTTTCAATCTTTTCAAACAAAGCATCAAGAGTAATATTATCATACACAGCATCATTTTTCAAAATAAAAACAAACGTTTGCCACTGATCAGCTCGTGGTAACGCTTCAATCACTTTATCTATCAATTCCTCTCTTGTCTTGTTTATTTTAAAACGTTCAAGTTCGATTTTAAGATGACAAAATCTCTCAATCATTTGCCTCACCGACTCTCCTTTTATGTTATCAAACAGATCAAATTCTTTCTTTAATAAAGCTATTTTGTTTTTTCTAATCTGTTTTCCCCCTTCAGCTTTAAGTCGTAAAGCTTCCCAGACAAACTTAGATGTTCCATTATGAGTTAGTAAAGCAAAAATATCATTTCTGATTGCTGACTGGATCAACGCAATCATTCTCTGTTCAGCTCCGTATTCAGCTTTATCCTCTCTGGTAAACTTCTTGAATACAAGATCTTCGCCTTTATCGTCTTTTGGTTTTTCATACCCATATTCCAGGCAAAACCAACTTTCATGAGCATACGCCTTTGCCCAGTTGAGAAAACGTTCTTTCCACCTGGTATAATCCTCAATGCTATCAAGAGCTGGTGGATTTGAATTTGTTCCGTAGAAGTTATCATGCTTGATGTTTTCATTTAGCGCCTTCGTGATGGTTTTTGGTGTAACATTTGTAGCCTCAGACGATTCGGTTGCAAACGCGTTGTAAAACGTATTGAAAAATTCCTCAGCCATTATGCAAACCTTGACAATAGACAAACAAACAAACACAATCAGTACAATCAAATATCAAATAAACTGAAAATGACTGACACTTGATCGTCGTGAAATGATCCGACACAAAATTCCACTTTTCAATCGAACTAGGAAACTCAAGCGAAATCTCAAGTTGAAGCAGAATGAGACTTCAAGCGAAATCTCTTGACCAACTACTTCAAGCGAATTCAGCACAAAATAACAGTTTAAGCGAAATCTCCTTTTAAACTGTTCAAGCGAAATCTGCTATCAAAACTGATTCAAGCGAAATCTACTATTTCGCTTCAAATGATTATATCCTTCAAGCGAAAACCCACAAATCTATTTCGCTTCAGATGTATTCAAGCGAAATCCAGCAACTCTATTTCGCTTCAGATGTATTCAAGCGAAATCCAGCAAAATCAATTTCGCTTCAGAAAGTTTCAAGCGAAATAGTCCAATAAGTCTGATTTGAAGCGAAATCAACCCATTATCTACGAACTCTTTCAAGCGAAATCTAGTTTCTGTCCAGTTTTTGTCATTTTTACTTTGAATTTCGGTCTCAAACTTTCAAGGCTTTGTTAGAATACTGTTTTATACAATCGGTGAAAAACTCAGACCATTTTGACCGTTAAATCTCGTCCAGATTGAAAAAGAAGGTGTAGAAGTCAGAAAATAGATGATATCAAGCTAAACTCTTCTTCCTGAGCTCTGATACCACTTGTTGGATCGTTGTTTGACCCGATTGAGTCAATCAGAAGAGTTTAAGTCCAGTTCAAAGGCGGAATCAGTGAACTAGACACGAACACAGCTTGTTAATCTTTAATCTGTCTCTTATATTGCTTTAACAATGATTACAACCTTGACAGAAATCCAGCAGCACTTCGTTACACTTTCGGAAGTCGCGTACTGAATGAACTAACAAGTGCCCTTTATATAGAGGTTAAGATTTCGCTTGAAGGTGACCAGAACTGGTTGAAGCGAAATCTATTGTGTATGATTTCGCTTGAACTTGTCACAAGTTCACTTCAAGCGAAATCTTCACTTAAACCTCAATTCTCAGTTTCTCGAACCTCGTGCACTAGATAATCCTATCCTAATACATAATACAAGACGAAGTCAATAGACGTAGTGCACTAACAACCTTGACCTCCAATGGTGTTGCAAATGGAATCGTATGTCTCCAAGTGAAAATAAGGTTCTTCCGTTGCTAACCCCTTAAACTTTGGTAAACTTTGGAGTGCGGTTGTTCTAACCTCAAAAGTCCTTCCATCTGGGTGATGAGGAATCACTACCGGAGAAGGGTTATTTGTGATAACCGGTCTATAATGAGCTTCAATACCCCACACCGCCTCTCGGTGATGTCTACGCGGAGCACCCAATGGTACTCTTGGTTGACCCATTTGCCCTTGTATAGGTCCTTGAGGTGCAAAAGGTTGCTGAAATTGAAGTTGTTGCATTTGGGGTTGTTGATATTGTGGATGAGCTTGTTGTAACGGCGTTGGTCTTTGAAACTGTGGCCCATGTGGCTGAATTTGTTGTACCCCTATCGGTAATATACTCGGGTCTTGAAATTGTTGTAACGGTTGACTTTGTTGACCCGCTCCTCCTTGAGGTCCCAAATATCCTCCATCACCCCATAATAAAATCCTTCGTCTTCATACCCTCTAAAATCTTCTTCATAGCCATCATCATATCCATCCCCTTGAATACCCGAAGATTGTCCAAATGGAAGGGATGAATATTGGAAACCCGATTGGTTTAGTGGTCTAAATGATGAAGTAGCATGAACAATGGTTGAGTTTGGTGGTATTGAATAAGTAGAGGATGATTGACCCGTAGTTGGGGGAAAGAAGTGGGAAAATGGTGGAATTGTGGTAGAAGGGCTAAAGGTAAGACTGGGTTGCGTGGTGTTGGTTACTGTAACTTCATGAGGTGGAGTAGGTTCAGTAGTGGTATTAGGCATGGTGGTGTTTAGTGATGGTTGTGTGGAAGTAGGTATGAATGATGAGGTCGTTTGACCCGTTGTGGGTGGTACTTGTGTTTTTTCCATGATGTTTCTTGGTGTAATGGGTGAAGTAGGTGAACCAATTATTCTGTTTTCTCTTAGTAAAACTCTGTTTTGCCTTAACGTTCTCTCAATTTCTGGATCAAACGATAGTGGTGACGACTTGTGAGAGCCTCTAGTATGCATACACCTGTAGTACCTGCATACTAAACACAACCAGCGTAAACCCGAAAATAACAAAACTACTAAATTAACACACGTTGCGCACTACTCCCCGGTAACGGCGCCAAAATTTGACGTGCTGTCGTAGTACACGCAAATTTAATCCAAATTACAACTAGTAGATAGTAGTAAATGGGTATCGAACACAGGGAGTATGTGGAAAATGTGTTGAATCTATAGCCTTGTAAATTAACTACAATTAACCTAATGTGCAGAAATTAAAATTCAAGAGTTGATTGTTATGGTTTTAAGAACTAATATTAACTAATTAAATTGCAAATCAAAGATTGGTTTTGTAAATAGATTAGGAATAAGCGACCATCCTAGATTTCAGGTTTTAATCCACACTAATGTTTATGCTTAACTAGAAAGAACCACATAGACATGGCTCGCGTTTGATTATCTGTTTATGATGAAAGGGAACTAAGTACTCGGATTATAAAATGCGAGGTTGTTACCCGATGATCAATTGAAAATTATCCAACCCTAATCCCTCCCATGATATCTCGATTGCCAACGGCACCAAGAACGTATGGTTTAGATTAACATCAAACAAAAATTAACACTTTACAAACAAACATTCAAACACCATAATAACTCAAACAAACATTCAAAGTTATTATTCTAGAAATTCAAGCACAAACATAGTGTTTCAAAAGCAAACCTTACATCTAGAATGATCCCCACAAGTTTAGCCACTCATGACTTGGTACATCATCATCACACAAAGATTAATGTTCAAATGAATCGAAAACACAAACCAAATGTTTAGAATTGTTTAGAACCAAGTAGAATCAGCCAAAATCGCCCCCAACTGCTAAGAAAACATCCCAATGATGAATAATATAAAAAGACACTTGAAAACAATTTTAATGGAGCAGTTACGTCTTTTCCTCATCACCTCTACCATAACTTACGGTAGCTACCGTAAGTTACGGTAGACTTCAAGTTGTTACGGTGAAACACTACTGTTTTACAATGGAAATGGGGAAATTCAGGGGCTACCGTAAATTACCGTAGCCACCGTAAGTTATGGTAGGCTTCAGCAAGAAATTTTGTTTTCTTCAGAACTTTCTCGTTTCAACTCCGTTTTCTTCGCCGTTTTTACCCACGTTCTCGTAATTTCATCCCCTATCATGTCATCATCTTAATTCTTCAATTCCAAGAATTGATTTTTTTCATTTATTCTCTGTATTCCTTCCATTTTAAGCTCCATTTGTACCTGTAACACAAACAACCGTAGTTATCTAATTCTTGCCAATTACACGATTAAATGTAGGATTTTAATATCGTTTATACCACTTAAGGGTTGTCCTACGGACTACCTGTCATATCACTCCAAAGTATTTGAAAATGGTAAAAGAGGGGAACTATGTTCTCACTTGGGATTGCTTATTAGTCTTGAGAATAAGACCAATTAAAGCTCCAAGGATCACGAATCAAACGGCATCTAATATAGGTAACTGTGTTAATAATCGGATCCTAAATCGGGAGATATGATAGAATGAGGTTCCATAAATCAAATGAGTATTTGAACTCATATGGTATGATTTAATAGACCTTACATTCTGATTTGAAAGTCTACCAAAGTGCTTTTGACCCGTTTCGACCCATTATGGTAGTATAAGCCACTATAATGCGTCGTTTGCGTAAAACTATGTTCAGATGGTTAACTACGTGCTATGTTAAGTCTTACATGCTCAATTATGCCTAAACATGTTACTAAATCAGATTATATGTCAAAAATATGTTCACATAGGCAAAATACAGATTTATGCTTCCAAATGGCGTTTTGGTCATTACCTATGGGCATATAAGCTAACTAACAAATGACTAACCAATCTTATGTGATCATAAGGTATAACCTCAGAGGTTATTCCCTATGCAACTATGATCACTAAGCAAGCTTGGTCGGATCCTAACGATTGACCAAACAGGTCGGGTTCGAAAGTCTAAGCGGTTGTCTAGACCGCTTAACTTACGACCCTAAACAAGCACTAAACTAATAGTGACGAGTTAAACATGTCAAAACATGTTTAACCTACTTAGAAAATTGATTTGGTATAAAAACAAAGTGTTTTGATACCTAAAAGTAGTTTCGTGGCAAAATGCGTGCTAAAACACATTTTGACCGAAACTTTGACTCGTCACTACACCTAGTTAACATGGTAATCAGTGGGTATAATCGTTAAGGAATATAACCATCGTGATTACAATCACGTTGCAAAGTTTAACCGAACTTTGTGTTGAACATTGACTTGTCAAACTGAAAGTCAAACACTGTTTGACTTTTAAGCCATAAAGCAATAAAATAGTGAAGGAATGCTTACAAAAGGTCCTTGCTTGAACTTGATCTTATAATTCTCAGGTATGAAGTTATGAAACCCCAACTTAGAGAATTTAGATCAAGTGTGAGTTGCAACAAGTGAAATGGTAGGCTACTTATACTTGTTGCAAGTTCACAAGATCATGCCACATGTTTGTGTAGCCTCCAAGCAAGAATCATGGCCTTACAAGTGTTACAAGCAGTATAGAAGCCTTGGAGAGGTGTTAACTTGGTTAACACAACAAGATATTGGCATAACAACCCCTAAATTTGCAAACAGTTGCTGAAAACTGGTTTTTGGTCGCTGGGGGTTTTCAGGCGGCCCGCGTAAGCTGAGGACAGGGCTTACGCGGCCTGTGTAAAAGTTGCAGCTCAGAAACAGTATCAACATTTACAGTTCAGGTCCCTGCACTTGTATAAGCTCATTTCAGGCACTTTTGACACCCGTTAAGCCATTTTCAAGGCTCTACAAGGTCAATAAAGTTTAGAGGACTCAAAATATGCTCGGAAAACTCTTGAATGTCGGCTCATTTGGTCGTATGGTCGCGTTATTCGTTAAATTACGACGAAACTCAAATGGACGCGAAAATGAACCAAATTAAGCGACGAGCGGTATTTTTGCATGCCGATCACTAAAATAAAAATAATTTGGTGTGTACAAAAATTTTGGATGTCCATATGTGGTCAGAACGTAAGATATGCGCGTAAATGCAAACTTACGCCGTTTTTGACACTTTTAGTCCCTGTAAGATCAAATAAGCATATTTTTGCACACCGAACCTATCAAAGCTTATTTCTAAGCCATTTTTAGGTTATATATGGTATGTTTAGCTTATGATCAAGTTCCGGACTGTATGTTGCCTTACGAAACGGCAGACTTTTGCAAGTTGACGCAAATAGTCCCTGTGAGCGAATACACTTGTTTTTGCTATACCAAAGTCTTCGAAACTTATTTATATGTTATGTAAAGGTTATTTAAGGTATGTTAAGTTCATGTTGCTATTCTGGAGTGTTTATCGCATTAAACTGATTACGTTTACGTATCAGTTTGCGTATAACTTTCAAGAAAGCGATATAGAGTTCAAAATCGATCAAAAATCAACATGTGCATAAAATCAAACATAAATGACAAACATTGGGATCAAAACACATTTTTTATTAATATTGTATTGTTTAGAGTCTTTAAAATGATTACATAAGCACAGATGTCACAATGGTGAATTTGAAAAGAAAATGATATGTTTACTAAACATGGCTAAGTGCTTAATACAAAGTTTATATGGCCAAATTTTCTTAAAATTCATATGTTAACAAAACTATAATTTTTGGCTAAATCTTTACAAGATTAAAAAGATTGTTAAAGTATGGTTTTTGATAAAAGCAAAGTTAGATGAATATATATTTTTGAGAAAATATATATTTGGTCATTTAACAACTTATGTGCAGTATGTGATGCTTGGTGTATTAGTTATATGTAACAAAACTAGGAACTTGAATTCAATATAACAAATACACACAAGATACATTATAATCAAAGTCTTACAAGACTACATAGAAATACGCCTTAAAAACGAGTTACAGACGATCCGAATGATCGGACACAAATTATGGTCAAATCGGACGACGGACGAAACCATAAACATATCGCCAATCCGAGGAGTTACTACGACGTCCTTTGACGCGAATACATATAAATCACCGATAACAATATCCGAATGTTTTGAACTTATAAAAATTATTATGTTAACTTATACTTAGTGATTTTTATAAAAATTACTAGATATGTACAACTGGGTATATTTTATAAATGGGCTTAATTTACAAATGGGTATATTTTACAAATGGGCTTAATTTACAATTGGATATATTTTACAAATGGGCTTAATTTACAAATGGGCTTATATTACAAATGGGCCTATATTTCACAAATGGGCTTATATTACAAATGGGCCTACATTTAACAAATAGGCTTATACTTACTAATGGGCTTATCTTCCTAAATGGGCTTAACATAAATACATGGGCTAAGCCCAATATCAAAACTCATGGGCTAAGCCCAATACCAAACATATGGGCCAAGGCTCAATAACATTATGCCCAATACTATTTAGGACAAATACTATTTAGGCCCAATACTATTTAGGCCCAATAACATTTGGGCCCAATAACATAAATTCTTGGGCTAGACCCAAAAACATTAAGACATGGGCTCGACCCAATGACATATAATTGGTAAAAATACAATTATACAAGAGTTAAATGCTTGGTTGGTTCCGGTGGTTTGCGAAAATTGCAGATTAGGTCCTAATGATTTACTAATTACACACTTGGTCCCAGTGGTTGTAATTTTTAAACTCGGGTGGTCCTTAACACTAACTTAGGTTAAATTTCTCAGTCAATTGTGTGTAAAATTACTAAATTACCCCTAAACAACTAAAATCTAAAACTAATGGCCTACCATCTTCTTCCTCCACTATACCACCACCCTCTTATCTCTTCCATTCTAATTTTCATCCACACATACAGTTCTACACACGCATTCTGCACATTTAGAGAAATGTTGAGAGAGAGAGACATAGAGAGAAAGAGAGAGAGAGAGAGAGAGAGAGAGTGAGCGCTTGAGGGTGGAGGAAGAATTGACCGAACCCGCCTTCAGATCTAGATCATTCTTCATCTCCAGAAGAATCTCCGTCGTCTTCTCAAGCTACATTACCGGAATCTGCACCGGAACCGGCAGCGGCTAGTGACGTCACTGCTGAAGTGAAGATCGAAGAACAGACGGAATCGATTGGGGTTTTTCTTGATAAGTTTTCGAGTTCGGATTTTGAATTTGTTTTATGTATAATGTGTATCTATGTTTAGATCTAGATCTATAGATTCAAAGTATCATATCAATTACTATATAGTTATACATTCAGTTCATTATATATATATATAATCAATTTCACCTGCTGATCAGAGTTCTTACTTAAAATAGAGTTTTTGAATTTCGAGTTTCGAATTTGATTGAATTTTACCCGCAAAACATTTCTACGAGCTTCAGGTAAGTTTTTCGGTATGGTGGTGGGCGGTACAGCGGTGGTGGTGCTGGTACAGTTGTGTTGGTAGTTCAGCTAGTGGTGATGGTACTGTATTGGAGGAAGAAGATGGTGGGCCATTAGTTTTAGTTTTTAGTTGTTTAGGGGTAATTTAGTAATTTTACACACACTTGACTGAGAAATTTAACCTAAGTTAGTGTTAAGGACCACCCGAGTTTAAAAATTGCAACCACTGGGACCAAGTGTGTAATTAGTAAATCATTAGGACCAAGTCTGCAATTTTCGCAAACCACAAGGACCAACCAAGCATTTAACACATTATACAATTTATTCATATAAGACATAAAATAAAGAGGACAAGATCCGATGATACAACTCACAAGATACAAGATTACATATATATATATATATATTTATATATAACAGTTTAACAATTCATACATCTAATACACACTTCAACGAATAACAAATACTAAAAGTCTTAATACATATTCAAGATAGAAGACTTGTACATGAGCTAATACAAAAACCGAAGTGTCTAACAAATCTAGGACCTTTGTAGGCCGTGATACAATACAAGACAACTGCAAGTGAGGTTACAATTACATACAGTTTACGGATGCAATTCTGTGAGTTTATGTCCCCTTTTCATCTTAAATGTTTTTCAAGCTTTACAACTATCGGGGAAAATACATGTACAATAGTAAGATAAGTCAAGGAATGAAATACCTTAGATCATGTGCGAAATTAGGGCCATAACTAAAGCACCATTAATCCAGTTTGGACCAAGGAACAAAGGGTTATGTCTAATGGGTTTTGGCGAGCCCCACTCATGGCCATTCATTTGCCTAGGAGTGCGTTTGTGTCCCTACAACAGGTGTCGATACAATAAAAATCGTCTAGGGTTGGATTGCTTCCTATTTCGTCACACATATTAATGTCCTTGCAAAACAATAATGATCACGATTTCATTGACGCTTTTCATACTACATTTGATACAAATACATCTCACATTTTACAGATACATCTTATATCTAGTTTGGATACAATTACAATTGAGACAAATACATCTTATATACTGTTTTGATACAGATACATTTTATACAGCTAAACTACATGAACTCGCTCAACTTTTGTTGATGTTTTCAAACCTACATGTATTTCAGGGAATTAGTGGACCAATGCAAAGATTTTAGTTCTAGGAAAACAAGTATCAAGACTCCATGCCAACTATTGAAGGGTTTGCCTGTTATATACCGCCTCTTTGCGGTGATATAGTGGTCAAAGCCTTGACATTTTAAGACCTACATTTTGATGTATGAAACAATGACAACTTATTTTTCATTTGATGGTTTGTAAACAATGTTCATAACTTATGTTGCGATCTTTTGAACAATTATGTCAATGGCATTGGAGCATGTTTTATTCATTTAGTATGTTTACTTATATCGTTATGCAATGAGAACCGAACAGATCACACCTCGCACTTCGGCTACGAGCGGGTGTGACACCAAACCCTCCAAAACTTAATTCTATGTTATGTAAAGGTTATTTAAGTCATGTTAAGCCTATGTCACTGTTCCGTAGTGTTTGTTGCATTAAACTGGTTACATTTACGCATCAGTTCGTGTATAACCTTCTAGAAAGCGATTTAAAGCCCGAAATCGAACAAGAATTGATATGGGCAAACGGTACACATATATTTCCAAATCCCAAGTATGAAACACAATATTTCATTAATTTGGTATTTGTTTGATGGTCGCAGTGACACAGGTGTCACAGTCTCCCCAACTTTAGGAAATTTCGTCCTGAAATTTATTCGTAGGAGTCTGTCTGTGACGCTGTGTTAAATAATTGTCTTGCATGGAATCTAGGGTATTTATCTATTTGCGTAGAATAACCCATCAAAGATATGCAAAGCATAATCCTGTCATTTCCCTCAATGGACATTTTTCAGAAACGAAAACGAACGGAGTCATTTTCAACAGGTATTCTTCAGAAAATGGAAAATGAAGGGATATATAAAAGGATATTCATTTTCCTCAACAGACATTCTTCAGAAACAAAAACGAACAGACGTAGTCATTTTCAACAGATATTCTTCAGAAAATGGAAAATGAAGGGATAAATAAAGGATATTCATTTTCCCCCAACGGACATTCTTCAGAAACGAAAATGAACATACGGAGTCATTTTCAACAGGTATTGTTCAGAAAATGGAAAATGAACAAAAGGATATTTATTTTCCTCAACGGACAATCTTCAGAAATGAAAACGAACGGACGGAGTCATTTTCAACAGGTATTCTTCAGAAATGGAAAATGAACGAATAAACAAAAGGATATTCATTTCCCTCATAGGACATTCTTCAGAAACGAAAATGAACGGACGGAGTCATTTTCAACAGGTATTCTTTAGAAATGGAAAATGAACGAATAAACAAAAGGATATTCATTCCCTCAACGGACATTCTTCAGAAACGAAAATGAACGGACGGAGTCATTCTCAATAGATATTCTTCAGAAATGGAAAATTAACGAAAGGATATTTATTTTCCTCAACGGACATTCTTCCGAAACGAAAATGTACAGATGGAGTTATTTCCAACAAATATTCTTTAGAAATGGAAAATAAACAAAAGAATATTTATTTTCCTCAACGGACATTCTTCAGAAATGAAAACGAACAGACGGAGTCGTTTTCAACAGATATTCTTCAGAAATGGAAAATAAACAAAAGGATATTCATTTTCCTCAACGGACATTCTTCTGAAATGAACTTGAATGGACGGAGTCATTTCCAACAGATATTCTTCAGAAATGGAAAATGAATAAAGTTAACTCAAGATTCATGACAAAACTTGTTGTGGTTTCTGTGCACTAAATTCCATAATTATGTATGCATCCATAATTACCTAATTCCTTACATAGAAATCACAGTTTGTTTTATAATGTGAAGGGGATAGGATTGAACAAGGTCGATGTAACTTTGATTAAGTCAACACAAAAACACAAAAACACATAAGCACATAATTGTTTTCTTGGTTATTAATTTTTGTTATCAGTTTGTTATTAATTGTTATTAACTTGTTATCGATTTGAAACATGGGTATTCATGGTATACTAGTAACCCAGTCAATGGACTTCAACGTCCTCAAGAATCTATCTAAAAAGATAGGATGATCTTCCAAAAATTTGATTTCGTTTATAAGGAAACGTAACATTCGAATTAAGGTAGACAACAATTATGGACTTACGGAAATACCCTTAGGTACCCTATTAAGGATTTATAGTGGTACTTTGGGTATTCGTCTAGAGTTGTAACTTGCGCCTTGTACTTCGTTTCCTTGGAAGAAACGGGTACTTAGGATTTTCGTGGAAAACGCAAGAGATCATAAAATGGAAGGATTTTGGGGGTAGTCTGCTCTTCAAGGAATACGATTCCTTGATTGTCGGTGTTGCAGGGGGTATGTTGTTTATACATGCAACCACACAAGTACATTGTAATGAAAATTGTGACAACCCGAACCTTCAAGGTTAGTTATATTTAATCCCATGATCTTAACTCCTCGTTATCCCTCTTCAATGTGTTACACGTTTCGTGCTATCATGGTTCTGTTAAACGTATATTATAATTTTATTAATCAAACATACTAGCAACCTTGGGCTGAATGTTATTGGGCCACATTAAGAATCTGGCTTGAACCTTTGGGCCGTATTGTAACCTTTGTGTCGTTACCCTACTTCGGCCCGGATCCCCAACACTCGAAGCCCAAACAAAATAAAAGAAACGCAATTCAAGTGGATTTGACCCACTTTGTTTTGATTATATGGATCGATTTCCATGCATCTATTTTATTAACACAAGTTAGTCAAACCCTAAACAACCCTCACACCTTCCCCTAAATCATGACGGCAGGCCCCACTCCCTCCACTCCCCCTCGAGAATCTCATCAGTTTCACCTTGTGTTCGGTTAGTAATACCTTTATTTATTTTATTTATGTCTAGATAGTGCAGCCAATTGGATGATGATTACTTCATGACGACAGCCATTTTGTTTATACTTGCATGTGAATTGTCAGGGGGGCATGTGATTGTGTATATGTGTGCAAATTGTTAGTGTCTTGCATGCATAGTTAGAATGGATAGAATCTGCTAAGTGCTCTAGTTGATCTAGGGGCGATTAATGAATTAATATTCATATATTGATAACCGATAATTTGGTGTTATAACATGCTAATGGGGTGTTAATATTGAATGATAAATAGTACTAATTAAATTGAGAATGTGTGATGAACAGTTAGGACATTTAGGGTTGCAGGTAAGCCATAACATCTGAGGTTACCCCCCGACGAAACGTGGAGTTTCGTCACATACACCTTCACGACGAAACCTAGTGTTTCGTCAAACACATAAAGCCGACGAAACAAGGTGTTTTGCCACACACACTTTCACGACGAAACATTAATGTTTCATCACAATTTGACTTCACGAAACATGAGGTTTTCATCACATATGGGCTCCGACGAAACATAGGGTGTTTCGCTGAGAGGCTTAGCGTGGGCAGTAGGTTGAAATGTTATGTTAAATTGCCTGTATAATAGAGAATGAATAATGTTCACTGAAATATTGTAGATTGATAGCTGAAGTTTATGATGATGATATTCCTATAAACTGCCATTCATTTGATTGGGTAATTAAACGTTGAGTTTTGATAAAAAAAAACGATTTATTGGTTATTGGTGCTTGAAAGGTGGATTATTATTTGGAATAGCATATTGAATACTGGAATAATTAACATTAGGCATGCTCTCATGGTCGAACACTGTATAACATGTCGCACACTTATAATCGAACGCACCACTCACTGCTGTATCATATTATTTTGGGCCGCACACTGTTATGCTTGGACTTTATAGGATAAACCGCACACCGTAATGGGACTAGTTATAATTGCTGGACCGCACACTATAGACTATGCCGAACACTCCCGTATTGGGTTATAAACTAGTTAGTCAACACATCTTGTGTTATACATTTGACTATCTAAATTATTGTTAATTATATACACCATACGTGTACTCATTTGATGTGTGTACCATGTATGCTACTTGACTTGTAATGTATGCCAATACGTGAAATACTTGTATACGAATCTAATTAAAACTTGGTAACCATAAATAGGACGTGCTTGATCAAAACTGTTAAACAAGTAAATTATCTGCCAAGCAAACCGAGGTGAGTTCACACTTTTATAATGCATGGGATTCCTGGTGGGTTGGGAATGGGTTAAGAAGCTAAAACGAAACCTACATATTTACCTCTAACAGAATATGTAACTTCGTCCTCGGTTGGGAAGGACGACTACATTTAACCTACGTATTCTCGATTGGGTAGATTACGTTCCTCCGTCCTCGGTTGGGAAGGACGACAACATATAACTTACTAGACAAAACTCTATCATGAAGTCCCGCATTTTTATATCGACTTAATCGCTCGGCCAATGGCGAGTGGGTCATTAGTTAATAGCGCTATAAGGGTTGACAAGCCTCACACAGTGTCGGTAGGACGGGCGTATACTAATGGATCTGGGCACTCAGTCAATGATGATAGACATTGACGTAGGGCACAACTTCCTCAGTCAGTTGTCAATATGGTAACGGTCTAGTGGTTTACAACATGGGGAAGCCCCCACTGGTGATGGTTTGGGAAAGGAGGAATTGGTTAACACATGGTTTTTGAAAGAACTATTGGTTTTTGGAACAACTTTAAAATGGACAACCAAGTGTGAACTCGCTCAACTTTGCTGTTGACTCGTTGTCACATTCCTTGCAGGTCTTTAGGTGCTCATTGTTGGAACTTGCTGTCTGGGAGGCTGGAGTGGTCTTGGGTCGAGATACACGGAAATCGCAACACAAGACTAACGGTTTTTACATGTGGTTTATAAACACTTAACGAATGAATTATGCTTCCACTGTAAACTGTGAATTATTTGTAACGTTGTAACAGTTAATGTTAATAAATGAAAGTTTTATGTAAATATACCTATGAGTTCAATGTGATTGGTGGCTAGATCCTGGTACGTCACACGTCTCGCGGGGTTTCCGCATGTGGTATTTTGGGGGTGTGACATATTGGTATCAGAGCCATTGGTTATAGTGAACTTGGTTTTAAAAAAGGGAAAAACATTTTTGTAAAACCAGACTATAACCGAACAGTTCTCAAAACGTGAATACGACCATGACACTCAGCTCCAGATTGCAAGGTTCGTCTCTCGTATACTCATTGTACGGCATAACTAGTGAACACTTAAATATGATATTGCATGTGATTGCACGTTTAGCACAACAGTATGAATTCATGTATTACTTGCATGTGTTATGTGACTGATAGGGTGGTATTTCCCTACACCTTCATGACTTACGCTTCGTGATACTCTTTGTTTGCTACTCGATTTTGAGGAACCATTTGACATGAGTTAAGAGGAGCCGAGATGAGCATGCAAATCACAATATTATTCTGGGTGCACACATAATAATAATGTGGACTGAATGCGAGTGCCAGTGAGGCTTAACAAGTGAAAAAGGGATTCCGTTCCGTTATTTGATCGATGTGAAACATAACAAACCTATAGGGGTCATAGCAGTGATTGTCCCCCACACGAACGTGAACTTTCCATTCCTCTCTGGATTTTTTCGAATCTCGATGCTATCGAGTATTACCTGAATACTCGCTTAGCAAACTGTGTAAAATATTAGGTACTTGTACGAACATCCCTGAGTTGGATGTTGCAACGACAATGATTGGTCTATATCTTTCTCACATTTCTTCGTTTGCTGGAAACTTAACCTATTGACGCCTTAGATCCCTAAGTGCGATCACTTCTGCAACACCCTTGAAACATATCATGTATTACTCAGTCAACTTGCAAGAACGATGGACTTCAGCATTTGAACGACCCTAGTTACCAACAATGAACATCAGCGATTTGACTCCAATCGAATCCTTAACCCCAGCCAGCGACTCATGGGTGTCAACTTTTACGAATTAATCAGGGGATAAGCAATGACAACTGACTGTAGAATGGAATGTGAAACTCCCCGCACAGTGACTAGTGCCTTAGCACGTACCATGGAATGTGAAGAGGTGGACTTTGTCGGTAAAAGGTCGTAAAGCTCCGTTTCAAACAACAGCATTAGAGGCAACAATCACGGTAACATCAAGGTATTTGTAATGGTAACCAACGGTATGGAAAGTGAAGGTGCCTACGGCATGGAGTGGCCGATATTAAATCCAACGATAACAACCAAGGGAACGACGGCCATACTAGAAATCCTCGCAACGAGTACAACAACACGGGAAATGATGCTCATGGAGGGACATTAGGGATTAGCGTGGGCGACGCCGGGATTATAACAACAAGGTGGCCTACGTATTCTTGGTGACTAATCACTTCGCCATTGTTCTGCTTAACCCAGATGTTTCTTGAAACCGAACCTGTTGTGGAATCGGTTGATGACAAGACAATGGAAACCTCATATGATCGTTGGGATGCAAACTCGACCTTGTGGGACAAGTGTTCGACATCGACCTTTCTTCTGTTGTTCTTGATAGATGTACCCTGTGAAGAGAAGATTCTAATTATCCCTCTCCTAGTGGAGGATTGTTATCTGTTCTAACGCGCCAGAGTGGTGCAGAGGTTAGCATCAATTCAACAGTGAAAGCTAGAAGTGTCCACGGAAGGATTATCCCGCTATGATAGCACTCATTACTGATGTCAAGGCTATGGAAAAGAGGATCGAGGATCCACCAATTGTTCGTGATTCCACTCAGCATGCTATGAGAGGAACTATCAGGTTTATTTCCACAACTATTAGACAGACTCTCAGTTTGATCTCACGCCAGAGGCAGCCCTGATTCTTCGTATCTCTTACTGTCTTGCACCAGGAGGATTGCGAGAGTTGTCAAATCAACAACAGGCACTGTTGGACAGTAGCTTTGTCGGACCTAGTTTTTGCTTTGGGGAGCCCCAGTTATATCCAGGAAGATAGGTTGTATCGTCGGATATGTGTATTGATTATCAAGAACTTAACAAGGTGACAGTCAAGAACCGTTCGCTTCGACCATGTAGTAGCACCCTGTTAACCACTTGCGAGGAACAAGCTTCCATTCAAGGATTGGCTAGTGAACGAACTATCATTAGATGGAACTCCAAGAGGAGAATGCTCTTAGAACAGCATGTCGAACGCAATGCAGCCATTTCAACTTTGTCCATCATGATCATTGAGTTGATCAACACACTAGTAGCTTCAGGGATCGCATGAATCGACCGTATTTGTTGCCAAGGTTCTGAATCCTGAATGGGAGAATGGAACGCCATGGGTGGCATTTGTATCTTATCTTAGAACTTCTGAGGGAGGAGCCACTCTGCGCAAAGTCTTGATAAATGAAATTTATGGGTTTGAGAGGTACCTTTTGGGCATATAATCAGCGAAGTGGGAATGTACGTGGATCTCGCTACGATCCATCTTGGTTGGAAACTAATCGACACCAAAGAGTTCTTCGAGGATACAGCAATTTCTTAGTCTCGCTTGATACTATCGCAGGATTTTCGAAGGTCACGCAGCTTAAATCTCTCTAGCACAGCAGGGTGTTGTGTTCATGAAAGACAGAACAGGAGGATGTCTTTTCAGCTTTCGAATCCCAATTCTGCAATCCACTGAGCATCGTCTTTACCAGATGGTGTGGGTGATTCAGTGGTATATCCTTATGGTTCGAATCAGAGTCCCAGTTACACGTCGACGCAACACAAGAGAGTGATGACTTACGTAATAGAGTTACCAGAGGAACTGCACGACATAACCGGCAGTGGAAACTGTGGTCTTTGGATTTACTTGGAGGCATTACTTGGACGGTACCGAATGCGTTACCTAGACCGATCACAAGGGCCTCCCGTGAATCGATGTTCGAAAGAGCTAAAGCATGCAATGACATCGCTAGATGGAACTACTGAATGAGTACGAATGTGAAACCTAAACATACACGAGCTCTGCAGCTCGTTATCGACTCTAACATACCTGATCAGACTCGCTCTGTTCAAACTGGAGAGCTAAAGGAAGAGGATTTTCAAGTTGAACCCATTCGGGGCATGGAGAAGCAACCTTTGACAGTGACTGTAGGAAATTTATGTTGAGTAAGCACCAGCCTCGATATTCTAATTGTCTGGGTTATGATGAGAGACATTAGGATTTATTAACCTTGTACTGGTGATCGGGCATGAAGGCCCACCTAGTTAAGTATTTGAATGATGAATTGACTTGTGGGAAAGTCAAGGTGAAGTATCAGCAACCAGCAATACCCACATGGAAATGAGAACAGACTGCCATGGATTTGGTCGCCAGTCTACTTATAACTCAAAACGGAAACATTATCGCCTGAATAACGGTTGATTGTCTCACGTAACCAGCACACTTTCTAGCTATCAAAGAAACGGATAAGTTTTCTACACTTGCAGTCATCTACCTGAAAGAAGCGGTTGCTAGGCACGGGGTGCCAACCTCCATTACCTCTAATCGCAACCCACGTTTTGCATCTGATTTGTGGCAAGCGATGCACAAATCCTTTAGCTCACGTCTAGGCATGAGCACAGCATATCATCCACAGACGGATGGGCAGACTGAATACACCACCCAAACTCTTGAAGATATGCTTCGAGCATGTGTAATCGACTTTACTAACGGCTGGGAGTGGCATCTACCTTTAGGGGAGTTTTCGTATATTAACAGTTACCCCACCAGCATCAAGGCTGCTCCGTTCGAGGCATTGTGCGGACGGAAGTGCCGATCACCTCTTTGTTGGGCAGAAGTTGGAAACGGCCAAATCACTGGCCCAGAACTCGTTGTAGACACAACAGAGAAGATTGCCCAGGTACGACAATGAATGGCGGCAGCTCATGACCGTCAGAAAAACTACACTGATAAGCGCAGGAAACCACTTGAGTTCCAGGTTTGGGAACGAGTACTACAACGCACAATATGTGGACCTTTTGAAATCATGGAGAGAATTGGCAAGGTGGCCTACAGATTGAATCTACCCGAAGAACTCAGTGGAGTTCACAACGTGTTTCATGTGTCGAATGTGAAGAAGTGTCTGTCAGATGAAACTCACATAGTTCCTTTCAAGGAACTCACCATCGACGATCGGTTGCAATTTGTAGAAGAACCAGTGCAAATCTTGTACCGGGAGGTCAAGATTCTCAAACGCATCAGGATACCTATTGTTGGAGTTCGTTGGAACTACCGTCGTGGCCCATAGTTTACCTGGGAACGAGAAGATCAAATGAAACACAAGTATCCCCAGTTGTTTAAGGAAGGTGAGACCACTACTGAGGCTAAAGCTACTGCGGAATTTCAGGACGGAATTCCAAACCAACGGGGGGATGATGTGACACCCCAGGAAAAAACCAGGAAACCACGCAACCTAGATAGGTTCTTCAGTAACTACGTGCTAAATTTCGCGATGAAATTTCTTTCAAGTTGGGGATGATGTGACAACCCGAACCTTCAAGGTTAGTAACATTTAATCCCTTGATCTTAACTCCTCGTTATCCCTCTTCAATGTGTTACACGTTTCGTGCTATCATGGTTCTGTTAAACGTATATTATAATTTTATTAATCAAACATACTAGCAACCTTGGGCTGAACGTTATTGGGCCACATTAATAACCTGGCTTGAACCTTTGGGCCGTATTGTAACCTATGTGTCGTTACCCCACTTCGGCCCGAAGCCCCAACACTCAAAGCCCAAACAAAATAAAAGAAACGCAATTCAAGTGGATTCGGCCCACTTTGTTTTGATTATATGGATCGGTTTCCATGCATCTATTTTATTAACACAAGTTAGTGAAACCCTAAACAACCCTCACACCTTCCCTTAAATCGTGACGGCAGGCCCCACTCCCTCCACTCCCTCTCATGAATCTCATCAGTTTCACCTTGTGTTCGGTTAGTAATACCTTTATTTGTTTTATTTATGTCTAGATAGTGCAGCCAATTGGATGATGATTACTTCATGATGACAGCCATTTTGTTTATACTTACATGTGAATTGTCAGGGGGGCATGTGATTGTGTATATGTGTGCAAATTGTTAGTGTCTTGCATGCATAATTAGAATGGATAGAATCTGCCAAGTGCTCTCGTTGATCGAGGAGGCAATTAATGAATTAATATTCATATATTGATAACCGATAATTTGGTGTTATAACATGCTAATGGGGTGTTAATATTGAATGATAAATAGTACTAATTAAATTAAGAATATGTGATGAACAGTTAGGACATTTAGGGTTCACGTAAGCCATAACATCTAAGGTTACCCCCCGACGAAACATGGAGTTTCATCACATACACCTTCACGACGAAACCTAGTGTTTTGTCACACACATAATGCCGACGAAACAAGGTGTTTTGCCACACACACTTTCACGATGAAACATTAATGTTTCATCATAATTTGACTTCGATGAAACATGAGGGTTTCGTCACATATGGGCTCCGACGAAACATAGGGTGTTTCGCCGAGAGGCTTAGCGTGGGCAGTAGGTTGTAATGTTATGTTAAATTGCCTGTATAATAGAGAATGAATAATGTTCACTGAAATAGTGTAGATTGATAGCTGAAGTTTATGATGATGATATTCCTATAAACTGCCATTCATTTGATTGGGAAATTAAACGTTGAGTTTTGATAAAAAAAAATGATTTATTTGTTATTGTGGTTTGAAAGGTGGATTATTATTTGGAATAGCATATTGAATACTGGAATAATTAATATTAGGCACTCTCTCATGGTCGCACACTATATGACATATCGCACACTTATAATCGAACGCACCACTCACTGTTGGATCATATTATTTTGGGCCGCTCACTGTTATGCTTGGACTTTATAGGTTAAACTGCACACCTTAATGGGACTAGTTGTAATTGCTAGACCGCACACTATAGACTATGCCGAACACTCCCGTATTGGGTTATAAACTAGTTGGTCTGCACATCATGTGTTATACATTTGACTATCTAAATTATTGTTAATTATCTACACCGTACGTGTACTCATGTGATGTGTGTACCTTGTATGCTACTTGACTTGTAATGTATGCCAATACGTGAAATACTTGTATACGAATCTGATTAAAACTTGGTAACCATAAATAGGACGTGGTTGATCAAAACTGTTAAACAAGTAAATTATATGCCGAGCAAACCGAGGTGAGTTCACACTTTTATAAGGCATGGGATTCCCGGTGGGTTGGGAATGGGTTAAGAAGCTAAAACAAAACCTACACATTCACCTCTAACAGAATATGTACCTCCGTCCTCGGTTGGGAAGGACGACTACATTTAATATGCGTATTCTCGGTTAGGTAGAGTACGTACCTCCGTCCTCGGTTGGGAAGGACGACAACATATAACTTACTAGAAAAAACTCTATCATGAAGTCCCTTATTTTTATATCGACCTAATCGCAAGGCCAATGGCGAGCGGGTCATTAGTTAATAGCGCTATTAGGGTTGACAAGTCTCACACCGTGCCGGTAGGACGAGCGTGTACTAATGGATCTGGGCACTCAGTCAATGATGGTAGACATTGACATAGGGCACAACTTCCTTAGTCAGTTGTCGATATGGTAACAGTCTAGTGGTTTACAACATGGGGAAGCCCCCACTGGTTATGGTTTGGGAAAGGAGGAATTGGTTAACACATGGTTTTCGAAAGAACTATTGGTTTTTGGAACAACTTTAAAATGGACAACCAACTGTGAACTCGCTCAACTTTGTTGTTGACTCGTTGTTACATGCCTTGCAGGTCTTTAGGTGCACATTATTGAAACTTGCTGTCTGGGAGGCTGGAGTGGTCATGGGTCGAGATACACGGAAATCGCAACACAAGATTAATGGTTTTTACATGTGGTTTATAAACACTTAATGAATGAATTATGCTTCCGCTGTAAACTGTGAATTATTTGTAACGTTTTAACACTTAATGTTAATAAATGAAAGTTTTATGTAAATATACCTGTAAATAAAAGATTTATTTATAAACAACAACAACAACTGTTTCATAGACCTTGACAACAAAAGAAAATAATACATAAGGCTTGATTATTTCTAAACAACGTCGTCTTCTAGTCGGTCAGATGCTCATCCCTGTGCTAGATTCGCATTAGCAAGCTTTGGGTAATCTCTTTGGAAATGGCCCATCTCGCCACAGTTGAAGCAATAACCTGGAAGAAAACGAGCTTGAGCAGGATTGTTGCCAGCTTGATTTGTTGCAGCTGCAGCTGGGCAAACTCTTGCTATATGACCTATAAGTCCACAAGTTTGGCACTTGCGGCACTTCACACTAGCATGATGATGAAGGGTACATTGGTTGCACAAGGGTGCAGTTCCGTTGTATGGCTTCTGTTGGACCGGTTACGTGACCCGAAAAGTCAATCCGAGTAGCTCATCTTCATGTATGAAGGCGGAATCAACATATATGAAGTTACAACAGCTTGTCCTTTCAATTCCTATCTTTTTATTGCTTTTCTACTGAAATTTTGACAGAGTTTGGCTCCAAGCACACACATACAACTCTGAGATCTGCTCAAATGAACCCCCTTATATATAGACATGGCTGGTTCGCTTATACGACATGACACAAAAGCGATCCAGACACTTGACAAATAAGCGGACCAGAACTAAGACACATGAGCGGACCAGACACTACCCTATGAGCGAACCAGACTTATAAAATACATATTTTGACATCTTTGACTCTCTGTTGACCAATCTTTACTTCAGACTTTTTGTAGACGCAGTCAACAGACATTCCGTGCATCAACAGACTCCCCCTTGGATGTTGACGTAGTCTTTTAGCATCTTCAGATCCGTAGTCTTCAGTCTTAGTCTTTTCTTCAACTCTGTCTTTTCATCATAAGCACTCTATCTTCACATTCCCATTGACTGTTGATCCAGACTCCCCCTTTCACAGACTCCCCCTCTCGATATGCTAGAATCTGAGATATCTGGTTCAAACTTTGACAAATAGCTTCCTTTGGGAATAATGAAGATCAAACCTATTTCTCAACCAATAAACATTACAATTCTATCTTTCAAACATAACTCACAAAATCAATCAGTTATAGCAATCCACTCAAGTATTCAGGTCCAAGTTAATGACCCTGATTACTCAATTAATCTACCAAGTCCAATTTAATGACCTTGGTTGATCTGTTGACGAAACATTACTGATTTTAAAACAACAATTTCAAACAATTTCTGAAAATAACAAGTATCAAGTTAATGAACTTGTTTTTGACTATTCAATAAATCAAACTCTATCAAGATAAGCTCTCTTCATTCTTCAGTCCAGAATCTCCTGCATCTGCTTCAAACATCTAAGAATCCAACAATCAACTCTCCACTTTGGTTTGTCGGAAAATAAAGCAGAAATAAAATCTTTTTGGATTTTATCAAAGTGTTCTAAACTAAGAAATGAAATACATAAAACTTAAATTGCAGAAAGTAAACAAACTATTTACAAACATATTTTTGGCGAGCGTGTCAGGGAATCATATCAGCTTTTCAGACAAAACACAAGTACCGTTAAGCTACATTACATACTTAGACTTAAACAATTCACCTCGATTGTCGATATACTGATCCATCTTAAATTCTCACACAACTTTCAACTTATTCAGGATACGATTTAGATGAATTAAGAACTTAGATCATTCATGTGTCCCACCTCTTGAATATACTCCCGTATCCAGAATCCCAGATATTCAGTCTTACAGGTGAGTATACCACAAATGATATCTGTCAGGGGTTAAATGCGAGGGCCGTGAGAGCTCAGGTCGATCTTTCGATACGCAGAGAGATGACGGCTTCGACTTTTCGGTGTGTCCCCTTTAGAGGATCTTTTAGTTTCAACAGCAGCGACTATCAATTTTATTGTTTCATCAGCTTGCTGAGGGTGATGCTATGTTTCAAGCATTTGCATAAAGTATTATTCGAGGACTAGGTCAGAAATTTCTTTCAGCAGAAGTCCCAGAATAATACCCCAGATATCACTGAGTATAAAGACCTAGTATCTCAGAATATGGGACCTTTCAAACGAGATTTCAGGGGTTACCTATATATCCAAGTAGTGTTCCCCACGAATTCACAAGTTTGAATTTTAGGTTTATATCCCGAATAAATCTACTAAATGTGTGAAAACCTATCGACACATCATCAGCGAGACTGTTTAACTCTTTTATACTTTTCAAATCTTTAGCATACTGTGACCGTCTAGCTGATGTACTATCATTTTCCCTATATACACAAGCTCTTTTTCAGATTTTATCATGTTTTTGTATTTTTGCATTTTTTACTGTTTTTGTATTTTCTGAAAATAACTATGTACAAACATCTACTCCCCCTAAATACCAAAACAAGTAAAAATTCGACAAACCATTGCAGATTGTTTCTCGTCTTCATCCGCAACAGTACTCTCATCAACGCCAATTAAGCCATCCGACACCGACAGAAGCTTCATACCATTCAGTTTTAACAAATATTTAAACCGATTTTTATCAAAAGCTTTGGTATGTAAATCAGCTTTCTGTTCGTCAGTGTGGATTTTCTCAATTCGTATCAACTTTTTCTCAAAGCAATCACGAATAAAGTGATGATGAATTTCTATGTGTTTCGTTTTAGCGTGATGTACTGGATTCTTTGTTATATTTATAGCGGCCTCATTATCAACAAAAAGAGGTGTGTTAAGAAACTGCAAACCGTAGTCGCGCATCTGTTGCTGTATCCACAAGATCTGAGAGCAGCAACTGCTAGCAGAAACATACTCCGCTTCACATGTAGATAACGCCACAGACGTTTGTTTCTTACACTGCCAAGTAATCAATCTAGGACCAAAGAACTGGCATCCTGCAGTTGTTGATTTTGAATTGACTTTGCAGCATCCGAAATCCGAATCGGAATACCCTTCGAGTGTAAAATCTCCTTTCCTAGGATACCACAACCCCAATGAAGGAAGTTCCTTTCAGGTAGCGCAATATCCTCTTCACAATAATCATATGTGATGCTCTCGGGTTAGACTGAAATCTTGCTGCGAGGCACGTTGGGTACATTATATCAGGACGTGAAGCAGTTAGGTACATTAAAGAACCTATCATGGATCGATAAAAAGTTTCATCAGCCCTGTCTCCGGTGAGATCTGGGTGAATTCCATGATTTGTTGCAAGTGGGGTAGCAGCTGGAGTAGAACTTGACATCCCAAATTTCTCTAGAATATCATGAACATACTTTGACTGATGAATGAAAATTCCCTCAGGAAGTTGTTCAACTTGTAAACCCAAAAAGAATTTCATCTCCCCCATTGATGACATTTCGAATTTCTGCTTCATCACCTGTTTGAAATCTTTGCATAGATTTTCATTCGTTGACCCAAAAATTATATCGTCCACATAAATCTGTACTATCAAAAGATGACCTTCGACTTCTTTAGTGAAGAGAGTGGCATCCACTTTTCCACGAATGAACTTGTTGGCTAGTAGGTGTTGAGACAAAGTCTCGTACCAGGCTCTCGGGGCCTGGTGTAAACCATATAGCGCTTTGTCCAATAAGTAGACCTTGTTTTTGTGGATTGGGTCAGTAAAGCCCGGCGGCTGACCAACATAAACCTCCTCTTTAACCTTCCCGTAAAGAAAAGCCGATTTAACATCTAACTGATATACTTTGAAGTTCTTCCAAGACGCAAATGCAAGAAAAATTCTGATTGCCTCTAGTCGTGCTATAGGAGCATAGACTTCGGTAAAATCAATTCCCTCCTGTTGACTAAATCCCTGAACAACGAGTCGAGCTTTGTTCCTTACGACAACTCCTCTATCGTCCCTCTTGCACTTGAACACCCACTTGGTGTTAATTTTCCTCTGACCATCCGGCAAATCAACTAACTTCCACACTCCCAATTTCTCGAATTGACTAAGTTCCTCCTGCATTGCATTGACCCAAGAATCTTCAGTAAGCGCCTCTTTGTAAGTTCTTGGCTCAACCTGCGAGATAAAACAACTTAATGATAATTCAGTTTGCAAAGGAGCAACTTTTGTATAAAAACATGTAAGCCCTTTATCAATCTGATTTCGAGTGCGAACGCCTTTCTGCAATTCTCCTATGATCAATTCATCTGGATGATATGAAAAAGTTCGCGGCATCACTTCACTTGGAACATCTACATTTCCCTCCAGATTAGTAACATTCTGCTCTGCATCTTGTTCACCAACTTGATTTGTTTGACTTGAAATCTGAATTTGCTCCCCCTCAGAATCTGAATCACCATGATCAAAGACTGGCATGTTTTCAGCTTCTAGATTATCATTCTGAGCCGACTGATTATCCTGAGCAACTTCATTCTGTTGGACATCATCATTTTCACCCGCATTACTTGGACCTGCTTCATCGTCATTTGAAGTTTCTCGTGGTCTTCTCGAATACTCAGCTGGGAACCTTAACTGCGACTCATATTCACGCAAAATATCCAACTCATCAAAGAAATCTTCATCATCCTCTGATTCTTCTCTCATGTCAAACGAATCCCAAAGTTTGTCATAATGATAACGCCATGAATCACCAGGATTCTGCAGCGGCATAGTATAACCTTGACATTCAACATTTGCAGCTTTAATAATCCGCTTTTCACTTGGAACGAAGACACATCTCAACGGATTTGAATAACCAACAAATATTCCCTCAATGCTCTTCGGACCAAACTTTCCATGAGGCTCTATAACCGTACAAGGTGACCCGAACGGTTCTAGATACTTCAAATTCGGTTTGCGATTATTGATTAGCTCAAAGCATGTTTTGTTGAACTTATTGACAGTAAGAACCCTGTTGAGCGTATAGCATGCGGCGGAAACAGCTTCAGTCCAAAAATTTATCGGTAACTTTGAATCTGCGAGCATAGTTCTAGCCGTCTCGATTAGTGTCCGGTTTTTGCGTTCTGCGACTCCATTCTGCTGAGGAGTGTACGGAGCACTAAACTCATGCAAAATACCTCTTTCATCACAAAATTCTTCCATCTTGCTGTTCTTGAATTCAGTACCATTGTCACTTCGAATTCTCTTGATACGCCTTTGGTACAAATTCTCAATCTTTCTGAACAGCCCCATCAAACTGTCAAATGTTTCATCTTTCATCTTCAAGAAAGAAACCCACGAAAATCTGGAATAATCATCAGTAACGACCAAACAATAGGAATCTCCTGTAATACTTTTGACATTCACAGGACCAAACAAATCCATGTGAAGTCTTTCCAGAGGTCTCGAAACTGAATTGACTTGCTTTATAGGGTGTGACTTTTTCTTCTGCTTGCCTTTGATGCAGCTAATGCACTCCGCTTCCAGATGAAAACCTTTGATATTAACTCCCAATACCAAATCATTGTGCACCAAGTGATTCATCTTCCTAAGATGTATATGCCCCATCTTTCGGTGCCACAATCTCGATTCTTTCTCAGTTGCTCTAGACACAAAACAACGTGCTTGACCAGTAGTTGTAGTTGCTACAGACATATCTAACACATATAAATCATTCACTCTAGGTGCCCTCATGATAATCCAATCTTCAGGAATAACAAAACCAGGTTTCAAGATCAAACATTCCTTATCAGTGAAGTGAGTAGTATACTGATTGTCACAAATCTGCGAGATACTAAGCAGATTGTTCTCCAGCTCAGTGATGTAGTTAACTCTCTCAAACGTCACAATCCCATTGGATAATGTTCCTTCACCAACAATTCTACCACCTTCATGACCTGCAAATCCCACATAACCACCATTGATATTCTTCACATCATACAGTAATGTAGTTTTTCCTGTCATATGTCGAGATGCGCCACTATCCATGATCCATCTTGAAATGGCTCTTGGAAGATCCTGCACATACCACAAGTTGATTTTAAAACATTTCAATAAAGATGCCGATTCATGCTTCGCGATCCAGGAAGCTCCGGCAATTCAAACTGCTTATTCGAACATGGTGTCCACCCAGGCCTCATCAGCCTTAGATGTAACCTTGACTCTCGCAATTTGAATTTCAAAATTTTCAGCCTTCAAAGGTGGAAAATTTGCATCATAATCAACCGAAATTGATTCTTCAGCCTTTTTCACTTCAGAAGTTGAAATTTTCATTTCAGTTTTTGGTTTCCAAATTTGTTCAGTTAATGCAGCCCGTTTATAAAACTTGTCATTTTGAGTTCCCAACTTCTTTACAGGTTCAGTTTTTGCTTTTACATTGTTGATTTTAACGTTTTGCTTCTCAACCACTTTCTTCTCAACATACATTGGTGCTTTACCCTTCACATCAACCTTCTTTTGTTGAACATTCACAGCTTCAGTCCTAGGCTTCACATATGTACACTTTCGTGCAATATGACCAACTTGTTCACATCTAAAACAAGTACGAGTATCAGCTACTCGACTCGTGCCTTCAGACTGAGCCTGCAAAGCTCTCTTCTCAAAGAACTCTTTATTTGATTTTGAAAAAATTTCATTTTCCTCATCAGAAAGTGAACTTGAACCATTCACAAACACCTTCTTTTCTGTAAACCTCTTGTTTTGAAAACTCTTCTTCCGATAACTATTACCACCCCGATAATCACCCGACCAATTGTTTCGATTGTTATTGTAAAAACGTGGTGAATAAACAGTTTTCTTGTTATAAACCCTGTCTTTCTTTCGACTCAGATTATTCACTGCTGACAACTCGACTTCAACAAGTTTGAAAACATTTGTCAATTTGTTCATGTTAACATTCTCTATTGGAAACTCTGAATCCGAAAACAACTTATCCGAACCCATCATCTTGTACATGACAAGGTTTGATTCTTCATCTAAGTTGTTCTTGGACTTTTGTTTCGGAATGTATCTGTCTAGAAAACACCCATCCTCCTCAGAAGTGTCACAATCCAGTTTAAGCACTTTGTCTACCACACTTTTCACCACATCACTTTGGACACCCTCGTCATTGGAAGATGTGAACGTGACATCAATGTTTTCAGGAAGTTTAACTTCACTTTCTTCCTCAATTTCCACCAAACTAGACTGCTTTTTCGTGTAGTTGTCTAAAATTGGCGGTGGAACTTTGTGAAAACCTACACCCGTTCCATCAGAAAACACATCCTCGCCATCTTTGTTTTTCCCTATAGGTTTAGGAACAATATGCTGCAAAACAAAGCTTGCCGATTTATAGCTGTTAAGCTTCAACTGGATTCGTTCATTCTCAATTTCAGCTTCTTGAACTTTAAGTTTCAGTTTAGCAATTTGATCCAGTTGTTCATTAATCGATTCTTCTTTTAATCTCAAAACAGCTCTTAGATGTTCATTTTCTTTAAATGTTTTGCCATTACGATCATCACTATCTTTGACAATGTTTTTCAATTTCTCAAACTTTTCAGAAATCTGACGGTTTTCAAGAATTAACTTTTCATTTTCAGATTTTATTTTCTCACGTTCAGTTTTATCATTTTCAATTTGAGCCGTTAATTCTTTGATCCGTTCAGTTGAAGCTCTTACACTTTTGTCACGATCGAGAATCTGATTTTCAACATTTCTAACCTTTGTTGTCAGATTCTGAATTTTCTCATTGTTAAGATACGTGACAGTGCTACAAAAATTGCATTGTTTGGTGCAATTTTTGCAGTCAGCATTCCCGTCAATCTTGTTACCTGACGCATTTGTTGACACACTTTGACTGACCGATCCCTTTGACTCAGTAACAGAATTAGGATCTACCTCAAGTGCTTTTGCAGCTAGCACTTTGTCAGCCATCACTCCCAGGTTCTCAGCTGTCAACTCTTGCGTAGTATCAATTAAGCCTGTATCAACCGTCTTTTCTTTCTTCTCTTTCTCCTCTTTCTCCTTTCTCTCTTTCTCTTTCTCTTCTTCAATCATTTTTGAAGTTGGAGTTCCCCACCACTTGTGATGCCAGTATTCATCTTCTTCTTTGTACTCCTTGATGATGGCTTCGATATCTAGCGTTTTGTCATCAATCGCAATGTTGCCATACCTATCAAGATAGCACTCTCTATCTGGATCCCATCTGTTTGCTCTTCTAGCTTCCAGAAAGATACCAGAAAGTCTGATAATCTTGGTTTCAGCAATCATCTTCCGGTATTGATACTTCTGTTCTTCAGTACGATCATCTTTCCACTTAATAGGTTCATCATTGCTTGCCATGAATGCGTAACCCACCGCATCTTCTTCTGGTAGAACTTCCTTACTCCAATCACACCCCTAATCATCATAAATCACAGCAAGAGCCCTTGATTTGTCTCTGTTATCTTCAGACTGCTTCAATCTAGGCGGCTCAGATTTATTCTGATGGTAGATTGCCTTTTTGTAATAATCATCTCGAAACGGATTCTCTGACTCATCAGCATACGCATTCCTGCATTCCCGTTTGAAATGACCCTTCTGCTTACACTTAAAACATGTTACTTTTGACTTGTCGAACCCCAGTTTTGTAGACGGACCACCGATCGTTTTTCTCCCTGTAATCTCCATGAAACGTTGTGCACGTCGAACTGCACTTGCCATTGCCCAACGAATATCGATCAACTCCATTTCTTCAGGGTCTATCTGATCGTAGTCTTCTTTCTTCAGATTTGTATTCCCAATTTTTCCAGCCACCAACCCTTCGTAGGATTCCAAAACAGACGCCAGAAAAACCATTTGTTGCTTCGCCGACTCCTCATCAAAATTCTGTGCGTTCTTCAGATCTATCGCAATATTGCAAGAAATCTTCGCATCAGAATGATTTGCAGAAGACGTAGATCCACTGTGATAACCACTATGGCTTCCACTGCTTGAATTGCTTTGACTTTCTTTGCTTGCTGAAGAAACATTCTCAGCAGAAAATGCAGTTTTTGGAGAAGTAGCTTTCGGGATCAAACTTTTTGGATAGTACAGATCCAGATTTTGCTGATAGGATTAATTATTAACTTTAAACGTCTTCTTCAATTCCAGTTCATGACTTTCAAGTTTCTCAATCACCAAATCTGGTTTCAACAATTCAGAAGGAATAGTGTTCTTAAGCATGAGAGCATAATATCTCCACTCCATCTCGTCTGGCAACGAATCGAACAATTTGTCTACTTTCTCATCATCAGAATATCTGATATCATGTCTTGCTAATTCCAGCTTCAAATGACCGAACCTTTCAATCATTTTACACACCGATTCATTTTTAAGACAACCAAACATATCAAACTCTTTCCTAAGAAGTTTCTTTTTATTTTTTACAATCTCTTTGCTTCCAAGACACTTCTTTTCGAGTTTTTCCCATAAGTCTTTAGAATTGGAGTAATCTATCAGCGAAATGATGTCTTCACGCACCGATAGAAACAATAATGCCACACATTTTTGCTCGGCCACAAAACTTTCAATCTCTTCAGCTGATCTTAATGCTTCACCATTCTTCTTTCCTTGGGCATAACCATTCTTCATACTCTTCCAGCAAGGAAAAGCAAATGCCATCAACCAATCTTCGAACTTTGTTGCCCACCTGCTGTAATCTTCTATAGCCATCAGCTTAGGAGGTTTGTTAAATGTTCCAAATGCGCTTTCGGACTCCCAAGCTTCCTTCTTTCTTTCTTTCTGTGGACTTTTGTTTGCATTGCTTGAAGACGTATCGTTGTTTTCTGAACTACCCGTGAAAGCATACATATCGCTGAAGGGATTCATAAAAATATCATCCATTTTGATCGTACCTGCAAAATCAATCAACACTTAGACAAATTTTCGAGAATTTTGAAAATCAATCCACAAAAGCGGACCAATTTGTGCACGTGACAGATAAGCGGATCAACCAGGTTCAGATAAGCGAACCAGAAAGAGTACTAATGAGCGAATCAGAAAGTGTCTGTTCGAGCGAACCAGATGATGTTCGTTCGAGCGAACCAGCAGATGTCCGAATAAGCGGACCAAACAATATCAAATATGTTCTCTCGAGCGGACCAGATAAGGTTCGTTCGAGCGAACTAGAAAGATACTTAACATCGGACCAGACTTGCGATGACCGTAAAAGCGAACCACAATTTTTAACCAATTTTTAGTCCGAATAACAATCTGATACTTTCAAGGATTGTACTACTCTTAATTCCGATCACAATGATATGATTTTCGTTCAATTCCGACCGCTAATTCGTTCCAGATCTGAGTTTGAAAATACTCCGATCACATTTTTGATAAAATTGAATGATTTTTACGATGTTTTAAAGTCTGATACTGTTACTGATTGTTTAACAACAAGTTTCGCTCAATATACTTGAACTTCAAACCATTTTGTCCGACAAAACTTGTTTAAACCGAAAAATAAAAGAGAAAGTGAGTAGAAATGAGATAATAGAGTCGAATCAGCTGATGTAGTATGAGCTCCTCGTCCGGAAGCTCTGATACCACTTGTTGGACCGGTTACGTGACCCGAAAAGTCAATCCGAGTAGCTCATCTTCATGTATGAAGGCGGAATCAACATATATGAAGTTACAACAGCTTGTCCTTTCAATTCCTATCTTTTTATTGCTTTTCTACTGAAATTTTGACAGAGTTTGGCTCCAAGCACACACATACAACTCTGAGATCCGCTCAAATGAACCCCCTATATATAGACATGGCTGGTTCGCTTATACGACATGACACAAAAGCGATCCAGACACTTGACAAATAAGCGGACCAGAACTAAGACACATGAGCGGACCAGACACTACCCTATGAGCGAACCAGACTTATAAAATACATATTTTGACATCTTTGACTCTCTGTTGACCAATCTTTACTTCAGACTTTTTGTAGACGCAGTCAACAGACATTCCGTGCATCAACAGCTTCCTCAGAGGGGGTTGAGCTGGTTGGTTGGGGATGGCTTGATCATTGTGAGCAACCACGGCAAAGTTCTGGGAAGCCTTTCACTTCTTGGACTTCTTGGAGGATCCAGTTTGCTCATCCTTTGGTTTTGATTTCTCGATCGGTTTCTTATCACCCTTTCGGAAAAGTTTACCTTTCCTGATCTGAGATTCAGTTAAGGTAGCAGATACCTTAATGGCCTGTCTAACTGTAGCGGGGTTGCTACCAGTAACAATGTCTTTTACTGAGTCAGGAGGCCATCAATGTACTTTTCGATTGCCATATCCAAGGGCGTAACCATGTTCGGGCATAATAGACTCAACTCCTCATAACGGTCCGTGTAGGCTCGATGCTCACCGCTATCTTGCTTAAGATCGTCAAATTCCCTTTCCAGTGCCCTGATTTCATGATGAGGATAGAATTCCTTCATCATCAGAGCTCGAAGCTCTTCCCATGTTTGAGCCAGTGCCACGTCGGCACCTCTGTCCCTCATCACACCCTTCCACCATGTTAAAGTTCGTTTCTCAAAAACACGAGATGCGAACTCCAACTTTTGCTCATTTGGACATTGAACATGTCTGAAGGTGCTCTCTAAACTCTCGAACCATTGTAGAAGTGCAGTCGCTCCTTGAGACCCAGAAAATTTTGATGGCTTGGCAGAGTTGAATGTCTTGAAGTTGCATGGAGCATTATTGTTGTTATTTAGGGCTAGGTTACATTGAACAATGATGTTTGGGATTGCAGCAGCCATTTGCTGCGTAATGATAGCTGCCAGTTCTTCATTAGGTACCTGATTATCGCATCGTGGAGGTATTCTAAAATAGGAAACAAGAGAGGAAACAAGTGAAACGGCATTGGTTAAGGATGTTACAATTACTGACCAAAGAGGCATGGGTGATGGTCACTTGTTCGAACCACGAAGTGAATAAACGACACAAAAGCTGAATCAAAGTAAATAGGTCCTCATAATGTATCGTGAAGACAAGCTTTAGCCTAAGTGGACACTCACCCCAAGAGTTCCCAGGTAAGAGTGACTGGTCCGATTATGTGGATTTGTACGAACACTCTAGCCTTAGACAGAAAAATTAGGATACAGGCATCCACCCTTCCAGATTGCACGTGTTCACATTAATAAGACCCAAACTTTGACGAGATTTTGAAAACATTGAAGGTTCAAAACCTTATAATAAATCGTCCTAGAACAGATGATTAGCTTTCAAGCAGATTCAAAATTTGTGTTCTTATTGTGGTTGTCACCTAAAGATAGGCGACGGTATTGTTTTATCACTAAACGCAAGTAAACTCGCGTTAGGGTCCTAGGAAGGTTATAGTCTAGGTTAAAGCATTACTAATAACCTAATTCCCTATAACCATGGGCTCTAATACCAACTTTTCTGTCACACCCCGACCACGTAAAACAACAAAACGTGGCAGAAACGTCAGGGAGTGTTGTAACAGAATCATTGTTTCACAACCATGGATTAAATAATTTCGTTTTATTGAATTAAATGTATTACATTACATTGAAATTTGAAACAAAAACTTGAACAAATAGACTTTCATTGTTATTAAGTCACTAAGGCCTCATCCATTCCTATGTGAGCATACACCAATATCATCATCCAACATCATCAACTATGGTACCTGAAACACACGTGAAAATACGTCAGCATAAAAATGCCAGCGAGTACATAGGTTTTATGTGAGTGTCAGGTTCTTGGCTCATTTTACTTTTGACATAAGTCAAAACAACTTTGTTATTTGTTATTAGAAAACTTAGTTTTATAAAATGTTTATATTTTGAATTGAAATAACTAAGTTAAAACAGATTTGTTACAATTTATAAAACCTCGAAGCCATGAAACTTAACTCCAAAACATTTTTTTTATGAAGACCCAGATCAAAAATCTTTTTTGTAATAAAACTCGAATAGTATATTTATTGTGAGAAAAACCTTGTAATATAACTTCGTTTTAATAACCTTTGCCCAAGTGATCTAGATAACGCAACGATATATAATGTGTTAAAAGCACTTATATATAGGAAGTACCAGCGACGTATCCACCATGCTTTTAACACATTACACCCGCCCCATTACCTAATCACTTCCCTAATCCAACGGTTCAAATAGTTTCACACTGTTCAGATAAATAAAGCGGTTACACACGATTCATATAAATCAAACAGTTACAAACAGTTCACATAAATCAAACAGTTACAAATGGATCACATAAATCAAACGGTTACAAACGGACCACATAATTTAAACAGTTATAAACGGTTCAAAATGTAAAACAATGTGCTAGCATGCTACGTGAACATACGTAGCAACACATAATGAAATCAGGTACTATATATGTACTAATGAACATAGCAAGTACATGATACAAAAGCGTGAAAGTAACAAGTAGGTACTTGTGTTTCACCCCAAAACAGTTTAAAAACAGTAAAAGAGGGGGGCTATGTACTCACTTGAGATTTCTTAGAAGTCTTGAATAACAACCAAGCAAAGCTAGAGGGATCACGGAATCAAACGACACCTAATATAGGTAATTATGTAAATAAACCGGACGTAAATCAGAAGATCGGATAGAATGAGGCTTCGTAAACCAAATGAGTATAGGAACTCATGTATTATGGTTAAACAAAGCCTACATCCTAAAACGAAACCTAACCTAAGTGCTTACGACCCATTACGACCCGTTAGGTAGCTTACGCTACTTTAACGCGTCGTTCGCGTAAAACACGTTCGGACCGCCTAACTAGTCCTATGACAAGTAATATATGCCTTAACATGTCTAATAATGTTGCCTAATCAGTTTAGATGTCAAAATTTAGGTTACATATGATTAAAATGAATTTATGCGTAAAAAGGGCATTTTGGTCATTTACCTAAGGCCTATAAACTACCTATCATACAACTACTTAAACGAAGTGACCATAAGGTATAACCTTGAATGGTTATTCCCTATGCAACTATGGTCACATAATATGCTTGGTCGGATCCTAATGATCGACCAAGCAGGTCTAGTTCGAAAGTCTAAGCGGTTGTTTAGACCTCTTGACTTACGACTCTATACAAGTACTAAACTAAAAGTGACGAGTTAAACATGTTAAAACATGTTTAACGAAGTTTGAAAACAAATTTGATATCAAGACAAAGGGTCTTGATACCCAAAAATAGTTTGGTTGCAAAATACGTATAAACGCGTATTTTGACCGAAACTATGACTCGTCACTACGCCTAATCAACGTGGTAATCAGTAGGTATAGTCACTAGGGACTATAACCATCGTGATTACGCTCACGTTGTGAAGTTCAATGAACTTCGCGTTGACCATAACCTAGTCAAAGCAGAAAGTCAAACACTGTTTGACTTTTACGCTTAAAAACGCATAAAAGAACGAAAGAATATGAAGCACAAAGGGTCCAAGCTAGGAAGATCTTGATTTAAATACTCAGGTATGAAGCACAAAGCTTCAAATTAGAGTACAAAATCAGATCATGTGTAAGCTTAAAATGAAATGGAAGTGGGTATTTATAGAAAACATGGAACCGTTAGGATCGTTTCTCGATAAACGAGCTTCAATCTTGGCCCTCCACTTGGGCAAATGGTTTTGGAATACAATGGGATGTTAAAAACCATCAAAATCCAGCCCATAGTATTGAAAATGTTGCATAAAAGCCCCTGAAATTCGACCAGAATGCAAAAAAAAAAAAAAGAATCTGCCCAGATGTACCTGTTGCGTGGCGCGACAGTAGTTTGGCGGAATGACAATAATGGTCCCTGCATCAGAAAAACTTGATTTTTGGCACTTTTAAGCCCCGTTAACCCCATTTCAAGGCTCTAAAATGAAGTTAAAGTATAGTCACTTGAAATGTGCTCAAAAATGTCTCGGGTGTCGGTTCGTTTGGTCGTACGGTTGCGTTGTTCGGTTAATTACGACGAAACACGAACAGACGCGAAAAACGATCCAATTACGCGACGAATGGAATTTTATCATGCCAATCACTAAAATGAAATATTTTAATGATTACATAAATTTTTGGGTGTCCGGATTTATTCAGAACGTAAGATATGCGCGAAAATGCAAACTTATACACTTTTTGACGCTTTTAGTCCCTATTGACCAAAAAGTTTATTTTTGCTCACCAAACACCTCAAAGCCTATTGCTAAGCTATTTAAAGGATATTTAGGGCATATTTAACTTATGATCAAGTTCCGGAATGTTCGATACCATTCGATTCGGTATACTTTTACAGTTTGACACAAATAGTCCCTGTGATCGAATAAACTTGATTTCGACATACCAAACCCTCCAAAACTTATTTCTAAGTTATGTAAAGGTTATTTAAGGTATGTTAAGCCTATGTCACTGTTCCAGAGTGTTTGTTGCATTAAACTGGTTATATTTATGCATCAGTTCGCGTATAACCTTCCAGAGAGCGATTTAAAGCCCGAAATCGAACAAGAATTGATATGGGCAAACGATACACATATATTTACAAATCCCAAGTATGAAACACAATATTTCATTAATTTGGTATTTGTTTGATGGTCGCAGTGACACAGGTGTCACAGGTACATCGACTTTTACATACACCATATCAACTTGTTGCAATTAGTCTTGCGTAGAAAACCTCCTTGGAGTCACCTTACTCTGATTGATGCAAGTCATCCAGTGCTATACAAAATATGGTGAGGCCTTCCCGTCACCTTGTTCCTTGTTTATTCCTCAAGTTTCCGAGTCTTCCATAGTCCTTTCTTTTACCAAAAACGGGCATACTTCCCAAAGGATGGGGTTGTGCATTACTACCACGTGTAGGAGGGGGTAGTGAAAACGCAGAGGTAAGGTTGTGAGGGTACGTGACTTCATCCTTGTGACCAAATTGTGTTTTGCCACAAACGTAGAGCGGTTTCTAAGGTGTGAATGCACTACTCAAACGATGGGGTGCACTATGGGATATAGAGTGCGTGTGACAACCCTCATGATTACATGTACCCGTATGATTTATTAATGTCAATTAAAGTACTTGATGACTGTGCTGAATTACTTACATGTACCCGTACTACTTTCTGATTACTGCGTCATACTTACATGTGCTAGTTAACATACTAGTCTTGTGCAGAAAATTGACTAAATGGTCCTGTATGCTTTCCTAAGTGTTGGTTATTAAACGTGTTACAAAAAGATACATAAAAGACACTATACGGAATAACTTAGCACTTTAACGAACCGGTATCTAACCGAACAACCGGACATTACCCGGAACACTAAAATATTACCAGAAACATTGTTTCATTATTTTTCTGAACTAGTTATGGTTCCCGAACACTTAAACACATTACAAAATACATGGTACACACTAAACATTAGAAATTACACTTAACCCCTAACTAATTACCTTTACCATCAAAAATTTACATTTACCCCCCCCCCTACTAGAACCGGCCCCAATGGACCCCACCAAAGATTGGTTAAATCTTGCTAAATCTTGCCCATAATCTCTTCTTGGAAGTTGGAAGATTATGTTTGTACTTATGAAGACATGATAACCAATGGACAAAAGGAATTAGGAGTTATATTATGGATCATAATTCTTCACCTTCACTTCAACAAACCCTCCTCTTCCTCTCCTCCATAAGCTCGGCCGAAACCCCCTTCCACTACCACCATATTTTTGTTGCAAGTTCATCCAATCCAAGTGCATTCCAGGGTGATACAAGGTGTATAACAAAGCTCGGTGTTCTCGGAATTTGAAGGACCTCTACCACAAGCCTTTATCCACTCATTTTTCCCCATTGATCTTCCCTAGCTTTAAGCTAGTTGTAAGGCTCCTTTGGTCCTTGTTTACTCCGTGTTTTTAGGGGTTAATAGTTATATCTTGATGAAAGCATATGAACACTAAAGATCATAAACATAAAACTTGAACATAAGATTTACATAAGATGAAATAATGCTAGAATGATGTTATTTTGAATATGTATGATGTTACTTGGTGATTACTAGTAATATGATGATTGATCATCATATGGAACTTGTTAAAGCATGATTAAAAACATGGTTTACCAAGTTAGAGGTGATTATGTGCTTGTATGAAATAATCAACTTCTAGTCTACACATGAACTTGAAAGAAAAATGATTTTCTTGAAAAATAATAAACCAAGTGAACTAGTGATCTTGTAGATCTAAAACTTGTGAATGATTTTCCTAAATAAACCAAGTTTAAAAGACGGTTTTGAAAGACCATGATCCTTACACTATTTTTGTAAATAAATTAAGTATATGGATATTAGTGACACATGAAAACGTTGTAAATAAATATTTTTGTAAAATATGTTCACAAGTTGTGAACATCTAAAAATCCCGAGAATGAGATTTTAACAAAAGTAAACACACTTTGGAGGGTAACTAAACCCACTAAACGCCTTACCGAGTTACTACGCGTTTTTACGAAACATCAAGTTCATGTTGGCTTGTAAATGGAATAGTTTGCTCTTGATAAATTGTTGATTGATTTTTGGAAAAGAAAATGATATGCCTATTAGCATGGACGCCTCTATTTACAAAGGAAACTCTGGCGAAATTTTCTAAAAACCCCAACACATAGAAAATATTTTCTAACAAGTGTTTCAAGTGTACTTTTTTATGATCTTTCCACAAAAGTCAGAATGTGACATTTGAATTATGTGGTATGTGATAGAAGTAATGAGTAGATAAACCGTATGAAGGATACGTGTTATGCATGCATGAGAAACTGATTGTTATATGTACCTTATTAGGACGTGCTTGATTTCTCATTATTATAGTAACTAATCTAACCGAGCAAACCAATGTGAGTTCACACACTTTCTAAGGCATGGGATTCCCGGTGGTTGGGAATGGGTTAAAGATTTAAAACGGAACCAACATATCCTCCTTGGGTAGGATATGTACCGCCATCCTCCATGGTAGGATACCAATATTAATCCTGCGTATTCTCCTTGGGTAGAATACGTACGTTCGTCCTCCTTGGGTAGGACAACAACCTTAAAACTTACTAGACAAAACTCTATCATTAAGTCCCTCATTTTATATCGAATTAATCGCCGAGGCCAATGGATAGCGCTATTAGGTTTAACAAACCTCACACCGTGCCAGTCGGACGGGCGTGTACTAATGGACTATGGCAAACTGTCAATGATGATAGACATTGACGTAGGGCACAACTTACTTTCGTTAGTAGTCGATATGGTACGGTCTAGTGGTTCACATGGGGAAGCCCCCACTGATCATGGATATGGTTTGGGTAATAAAGAAGGAACTGGTTAATCATATTTTCAACTATGGGGTAACCCCCACGGCAAGTAAGCCAGCAAAAGACAAACCATGTTTTCGGAAACAACTTAAAACTAAACAACCAACTGTGAACTCACTCAACCTTGTTGTTGACTCGTTATTACATGCCTTACAGGTCGTTAGATGCTTATGGAGCTTGCACGAGGAGGAGGTCGTTGTGGGATATGGGCTGTTACGTTCCGTGCTTAACATTTGAACTTTATGAACTTATTGACCTTATGTTTGGTTTTACGTTATTGCTTTCGTTGTTAACTTAAAGTTGGTTACTCTTTTTGGTCACCAATTGTATTGTGGTTGGTTTTATTTACTTAATTACGTTGTTCAATATGATTGGTGGCTCGATCCTGGTCATGTCACGCCTCCAAGCGGTGATACTCCGCATGGTGGATTTTGGGGGTGCGGCAAATTGGTATCAGAGCCATTGGTTATAGTGAACTTGTTTTTAAAAAGGGAAAAACTTTTTGACAAAACCAGACTATAACCTGTACAGTGCTCAACGATCCACAACGACGCTTCGCTCCACGTGCAAGACTCGACACAATAGGTGGTATGATTTATGTTTATATTATCGGTTAGATAGTTCACATAGTGCATTAGTTACCGTGATAACTGCTATTTGCACCTTGTGTGCTTACTCTCTTCTGTCGTCCCACACTTATGCATTTTCGCGACACTTTTCTCACCTACATTGCTTCGTTGTGAGGATCATGAACGGACGCGGAGGACGTGGTGGTATCAACCTAACTCAAGACCAGTTGGTGGTTCTGATCAATGAACGAGTTGCTGAGGCTCTCGCAGCAGCTCCAGCAGGAGGTATAACCTGCTATTTCGACCTATCCTAGGATGTGTAGATCCTACTCTCATAAACCAACCTTTGTGATAAACTTTGTCCTTCCTTACTCTCACGACAGGTCAACCTGCACAGCCTCCTGTGTGCACGTTTAAAACATTCATGGATTGCCGACCTAGTACTTTTAGTGGCACAGAAGGAGCTATAGGTCTTCTTCACTGGTTTGAGAAGATTATGTCTGTTTTTGAGATGTGTGAATGCCCTAAAGATCGTAGGGTGAAATTAGCTACTGGAACACTCGAAGGAGCTGCGTTAACCTGGTGGAAAGCATAGGTTCAACTGCTAGGGCTGGCGGTTGCTAATGCCACCCCATGGAATGACTTCAATGAATTGATCAAGGAAGAGTACTGTAGTCATGACGACAAACACAAGCTAGAGGTGGAATTTTTCAATTTGAAGATGACGGGGTCTGAAATTGAGGCATACACAGAGAGATCAAATGAATTAGCTATCTTATGTCCTACTATGGTGGATCCTCCTATCAAGCGTATCGAGCTGTACCTTAAGGGTTTAGTGCCAGAAATCCAAAGCCACGTGACCTCAGCTAATCTTGGCACCATTCAGCAAATCATCCGATTGGCTCATCGTCTCACTGATCAGGCAGTTGAGCAGAACAAGCTGCCCAAGCGTATTAGCGCTACCACTACTTCTGATGCTCCCAGTGATAACAAGCGCAAGTGGGATGGAATTCGGGCAAGGGTTCTACTTCAGTTCAGTCTCAGTCCCAGCAGCGAAAGACTGATGACTACCAGAGTCCTGGTCAGCAATCTTCGGGTAGTCAAGGACAGGGTGGATACCGAGGGAACCACCCCAAGTGCAACCGGTGCAACAAGCATCATAGCGGGCAGTTCCACAAGGGTCATTGTCTGAGGTGTAACAAGTTTGGTCATGAAGCAAAGGATTGCAGGGGCGCACGACCAGCAAATCAGAATCGACAACAACAACAACAACAGGCTCCACAGAACCACCAGCAGCAGCAACAGCAGGGCAACAAAGGATGTTTTCAGTGTGGCGCCGAAGGCCACTTTAAGAGGAACAATCCTCTGCTGAACCAGAACCAGGACAACAACAACCTAGGGAACGGGAACAACAATGGAGGCAACAATGGAGGCAATAACGGGGGTAACAATAATGGCAATGGCGCCCGAGGTCGTGCCTTTGTGATTGGTCATGGTGATGCAAGGAACGATCCCAACGTTGTGATGGGTAAATTTCTTCTGGATGACTTCTTTGTTACTGTTTTATTTGATTCGGGTGCCGATACTAGTTATGTGTCCTTAAAAGTTAGTCAAATGCTTAAGCGCACCCTGACACATTTAACCTCCAAACACACGGTAGAACTAGCAAACGGTAAAAGTCTTGAAGCCACCCAAATAGTTAAGGGTTGCAACCTCGTCTTAGCTGGTCAAACCTTCCCTACCGATCTTATTCCTATCGTTCTGGGTAGTTTCGACGTTGTTATTGGGATGGATTGGTTATCTCATCAGCAAGCGGAAATTCTTTGCAACGAGAAGATTGTCCGCATCCCTCATTCTGGTAAAGAACCCCTCGTAATTCGTGGCGACAAGAGTGGTGCTGTTGTGGGCATCATCTCTTTCCTTAAGGCTCAGAAGTGTTTGCGAAAGGGCCACACTGCTATTCTTCCCCTCATTTCTGATACATCTTCGAAGGAAAAGAAGATAGAAGACATTCCTATTGTGCGCGACTTTCCTAAGGTATTTCCTGAGTAATTACCTGGTCTTCCGCCTCATCGACAAGTCGAGTTTCAAATCGAGCTAGCTCCTGGAGCAGCGCCCATAGCTCGAGCACCTTATCGTCTAACTCCATCAGAACTTGAAGAACTGTCCATGCAACTACAAGAAATCTTGGAAAAGGGTTTCATACGTCCTAGCTCTTCGCCTTGGGGAGCTCTAGTACTATTCGTGAAGAAGAAAGACGGTACCTTCAGAATGTGTATTGACTATCGCGAACTCAACAAAGTGATCGTGAAGAATCGTTATCCTCTCCCACGTATTGACGACTTGTTCGACCAGTTGCAAGGGTCGAGTTTCTATTCCAAGATTGACCTAAGGTCAGGCTACCATCAACTGAGAGTCCGAGACGAGGATATCTCTAAGACAGCATTCAGGACTCGGTATAGGCAATACGAGTTTCTGGTTATGCCTTTTGGATTGATGAATGCACCTGCAGTCTTCATGGATCTCATGAACAGAGTGTGCAAGCCATACCTGGATCAGTTTGTCATTGTATTCATCGACGACATCCTGATCTATTCTAAGAGTCAAGAGGAACACGAACGACACCTGAGACTTATTTTGGAACTCCTTCGAACAGAGCAGTTGTATGCCAAATTTTTGAAATGTGACTTCTAGGCCACGTGGTAAACGAGGATGGGATTCATGTGGATCCATCCAAGGTTGACTAGATCAAGAACTGGCCTGCACCCCGTACACCAACAGAAATCCGCCAATTCTTGGGTTTGGCAGGATATTACAGAAGGTTTATCAAGGATTTCTCCAAGATTGCGCAACCTCTGACCTCACTAACTCAGAAGGGTGTCACCTATCATTTGGGTGATGCACAGGAATCTGCGTTTCAGCACTTAAAAGATAGACTTTGTAGCACGCCTATCCTCTCATTGCCCGAAGGCAAAAATGATTTTGTGGTTTATTGCGACGCTTCCATCCAAGGACTTGGTTGCGTGTTGATGCAACGTGACAAGGTCATTGCCTACGCATCACGCCAACTTAAAGTTCACGAAAGGAACTACACTACGCACGACTTGGAATTGGGAGCAGTTGTTTTCGCACTTAAGATATGGAGACATTACTTGTACGGTACCAAGTGCACCATTTACACCGATCACAAGAGTCTCGAGCATATCTTCAAGCAAAAGGAATTAAACATGCGACAACACCGATGGGTCAAGCTCTTGAATGATTACGAATGTGCGATCAAGTACCATCCGGGCAAAGCCAATGTTGTGGCCGACGCCCTCAGTGGAAAGGATACTATACCTAAGCGTGTACGTGCGTTACAGCTTACCATTCACTCTAGCCTTCTCGCTCAAATTCATTATGCTCTGGTCGAAGCATTGAAAGCAGAAAACATCAGGGCTGAGTCCCTGCGAAGATCGAAGAAACGGCTAGAACAAAAGGAAGACGGTGCTTATTACGTAACAGGGCGTATTTGGGGTCCACTCTATGGTAATCTACGTGAGCTTGTGATGGATGAGGCACACAAGTCTCGTTATTCAGTACATCCTGGTTCGGATAAGATGTACCATGATCTCAAGACTACATACTGGTGGCCTAGCATGAAAGCCCACATAGCAACCTACGTTAGCAAATGTTTGACTTGTGCGAGAGTCAAGACCGAATACCAGAAACCATCAGGCCTACTTCAACAACCAGAGATACCTAAATGGAAATTGGAGCAAATTTCCATGGATTTCGTTACTGGACTGCCTAGATCTCAACACGGAAATGATACCATTTGGGTGATCGTGGATCGTGACTCACGTTTTACATATGAATTGTGGCAAGCTATGCACAAATCCTTTGGCTCTGGATTGGACATGAGCACGACATATCATCCACAAACGGATGGGCAATCTGAACGCACCATCCAAACCCTTGAAGACATGCTTAGGTCATGTGTAATTGACTTTGGTAATGGCTAGGAAAAACACCTCCCGTTAGTGGAGTTTTCGTATAACAACCGTTACTACACCAGTATCTAGGCCGCTCCGTTCGAGGCATTGTACGGACGGAAGTGCCGATCACCTCTTTGTTGGGCAGAGGTTGGCGACAGTCAAATCACAGGCCTAGAACTTGTAGTGGATACAACCGAAAGGATTGCTCATATACCACAACAAATGGCGGCAGCTCGTGACCGTCAGAAAAGCTATGTTGATAAGCAAAGGAAACCACTCGAGTTCCAGGTTGGGGATCGAGTGCTACTTAAAGTCTCACCTTGGAAAGGTGTAGTTCGTTTTGGCAAACGAGGCAAACTCAACCCGCGATATGTTGGACCCTTCGAAATCATTGACAAGATTGGCAAGGTGGCCTACAAGCTGAATCTACCGGAAGAACTTAGCGGAGTTCACAATGTTTTCCATGTGTCGAATCTGAAGAAGTGTCTGTCAGATGATACCCTCATAGTTCCTCTCAAGGAGCTCACTATCGATGACCAGCTGCGATTCGTCGAGGAACCAGTAGAGATTACTGATTGAGATGTTAAGATTCTAAAGCGTACCAGAATACCTCTTGTTCGAGTCCGTTGGAACTCCCGTCGTGGCCCAGAGTATACCTGGGAACGAGAAGACCAAATGAAACTCAAGTATCCCCAGTTGTTTAAGAAAAGTGCAACCACTACTGAGACTGAAGCTACTGCAGAATTTCGGGATGAAATTCCAAACCAACGGGAGGATGATGTGACACCCCAGGAAAAACCAGGAAACAACACAACTTAACTAGCTTTCTCAGTAACCATGTGCTAAATTTCGGGACGAAATTCTCTTAACAGGGGGAGAATGTGACAACCCTCATGATTACATGTACCCGTATGATTTATTAATGTAAATTAAAGTACTTAATGACTTTGCTGAATTACTTAACTACTTTCTGATTACTGCGTCATACTTACATGTGCTTGTTAACATACTAGTCTTGTCCAGAAGATTGACTAAATGGTCCTGTATGCTTTCCTAAGTGTTGGGAATTAAACATGTTACAAAAAGATACATAAAAGACACTATACGGAATAACTTAGTACTTTAACGAACCGGTATCTAACCAAACAACCGGACATTACACGGAACACTAAAATATTACCAGAAACATTGTTTCATTTTTTTTCTGAGCTAGTTATGGTTCCCGAACACTTAAACACATTACAAAATACATGGTACACACTAAACATTGGAAATTACACTTAACCCCTAACTAATTACCTTTACCATCAAAAATTTACATTTACCCCCCCCCCCCCCCTTGCTAGAACCAGCCCCAAGGGACCCCACCAAGGATTGGTTAAATCTTGCTAAATCTTGCCCATAATCTCTTCTTGTAAGTTGGAAGATTATGTTTGTACTTATGAAGACATGATAACCAATGGACAAAAGGAATTAGGAGTTATATTATGGATCATAAATCTTCACCTTCACTTCAACAAATCCTCCTCTTCCTCTCCTCCATAAGCTCGGCCGAAACCCCCTTCCACTACCACCATATTTTTGTTGCAAGTACATCCAATCCAAGTGCATTCCAAGGTGATACAAGGTGTATAACGATGCTCGGTGTTGTCGGAATTTGAAGGACCTCTACCACAAGCCTTTATCCACTCATTTTTCCCCATTGATCTTCCCTAGCTTTAAGCTAATTGTAAGGCTCATTTGGTCCTTGTTTACTCCATGTTTTTAGTGGTTAATAGTTATATCTTGATGAAAGCATATGAACACTAAAGATCATAAACATAAAACTTGAACATAAGCTTTACATAAGATGAAATAATGCTAGAATGATGTTATTTTGAATATGTATGATGTTAGTTGGTGATTACTAGTAATATGATGATTGATCATCATATGGAACTTCTTAAAGAATGATTTAAAACATGGTTTAACAAGTTAGAGGTGATTATGTGCTTGTATGAAATAATCATCTTCTAGTCTACACATGAACTTGAAAGAAAAATGATTTTCTTGAAAAATAATAAACCAAGTGAACTAGTGATCTTGTAGATCTAAAACTTGTGAATGATTTTCCTAAATAAACCAAGTTTAAAAGACGGTTTTGAAAGACCATGGATACTAGTGACACATGAAAACGTTGTAAATTAATATTTTTGTAAAATATGTTCTCAAGTTGTGAACATCTAAAAATCCCGAGAATGAGATTTTAACAAAAGTAAACACACTTTGGGGGGGTAACTAAACCCACTAAACGCCTTACCGAGTTACTACGCGTTTTACGAAACATCAAGTTCATGTTGGCTTGTAAATGGAATAGTTTGCTTTTGATAAATTGTTGATTGATTGTTGAATGATTTTTGGAAAAGAAAATGATATGCTTATTAGCATGGACGTCTCTATTTACAAAGGAAACTCTGGCGAAATTTTCTAAAAACCCCAACACATAGAAAATATTTTCTAACAAGTGTTACAAGTGTATTTTTTTATGATCTTTCCACAAAAGTCAGAATGTGACGTTTCAATTATGTGGTATGTGATAGAAGTAATGAGTAGATAAACCGTACGTAGGATACGTGTTATGCATGCATGAGAAACTGATTTTTATATGTACCTTATTAGGACGTGCTTGATTTCTAATTATTAGAGTAACTAATCTAACCGAGCAAACCAAGGTGAGTTCACTTCTAAGGCATGGGATTCCTGGTGGTTGGGAATGGGTTAAAGAATTAAAACAGAACCTACATATCCTCCTTGGGTAGGATATGTACCGCCATCCTCCGTGGGTAGGATGCCAATATTAATACTGCGTATTCTCCTTGGGTAGAATACGTACGTTCGTCCTCCTTGGGTAGGACAACAACCTTAAAACTTACTAGACAAAACTCTGTCATTAAGTTCCTCATTTTATATCGACTTAATCGTCGAGGCCAATGGCGAGCGGGTCATTAGTTAATAGCGCTATTAGGTTCAACAAACCTCACACTGTGCCAGTCGGACGGGCGTGTACTAATCGACTATGGCAAACTGTCAATGATGATAGACATTGACGTAGGGCACAACTTACTTTCGTTAGAAGTCGATATGGTACGGTCTAGTGGTTCACATGGGGAAGCCCCCACTGATCATGGATATGGTTTGGGTAATAAAGAAGGAACTGGTTAATCATATTTTCAACTATGGGGTAACCCCCACGGCAAGTAAGCCAGCAAAAGACAAACCATGTTTTCGGAAACAACTTAAAACTAAACAATCAACTGTGAACTCACTCAACTTTGTTGTTGACTCATTATTACGTCCCTTACAGGTCGTTAGATGCTTATTGTGACAACTGTCACTTTTCCGTACATTTCGTACACTAAATGAACAGTAACTTGTGCTTTAATGAATGTGCATAATCTAGTTTACAAGACAAATGAATTTTTGATTACTGTTATATACATACAATGGCATTTCATGATACAAGACTTTATTCGTTGCTACATGCAACACGAGATAGTTCAGATGATACACAGAACATAATTGGCACCATTACCAGACAAACTAAAAATGCTGACGAAGTTCAGTACATAGACAGACAATATTTTGAGGCCCTGTATGAGCTAGAGATGACGTATTACACTAGTATAGTGTGTAGGGAAGTAAGGACCACAAAACTGCATGCTTAAGCGATAGACAAAGTGCTGGAAAGTGCCTAAAACCCACATAAAGTGCAGAATTCTGCATAAATCAGCAAAAATCCAGCATTTAACAAGATTATTACATGCAAAAATATGGCAAAATGGTCCTGTATGCTTTCCTAAGTGTCGGGAATTCAAAGTATCACAAAACGTTGCATAAAGGACACTATACGGAAAAACTTAGCACTTTAACCTAACGGTATCTAACCGAACAACCGGACATTACCCGTAACACCAAAATATTGCTAGAAGCATTGTTTAAGTGTAATGAAGCTAGTTATGGTCACCAAACACCATATTATATCCTAAAACACTATAACACACTTAAACCCCTAACTTAACAATTAAACACTACCTAGTTTATGTAACTAGCAATTAAAACCCAACTAGAACACCCCCCCCCCCATAACCGGTCCTAGACAAGGGGCCCACCACCATGATTTTATTTGATTTGTTTATTGGATCATGTTTCTTGGATATTAGACAAAATCTCCTAAAGGTGATATGGTGTTGGAAAATAATGCTTATAACCACAAGACCTAACCATTAACACTTAACCATTTCACAACATAAATTCATCTTCTTCTTCCCCTAAACTCATGGCCCAAACACCCTCTTCTAACCTCCCCATTTTCAATCCATTCCTTCAAGATCCAAGCATACTACAAGGTGTCTTAAGCATAATTAGGAGGCTTGGAAGCATTGGAAGTGGAAGGACCTCATCTAGGAGCTTTTACCCACCTCAAATCTTCATCACTTTGCTTCTTGTTCTTCCCTAGCCTTGAGCTAGTAGTAAGACTCTTGTAACCTTGTTTCCTTCATATTAATGGTGGTTAAAACATATAACATGTTGAAATAACAAGAACAGTAAAGAACATACACTTAAATCTTGAAACATAAAGCATGAAATATGATGAATCTTGTTGTTATGATGTTGTTCGGTGCATAAATGATATTTGCTTGATGATTTCTTGAGATGATGATGTTGATCATCACATGAAGCTTGCTAGATGGTTTTTAAACACATAATCTAGCAAGTAGGAGGTGATTATGTAATAACATATGAAGATCACCTTCTAGTAAACACATGAACTTGATGAATAAAAATGGTTTCTGTAAAATGATGAACAAAGTGAACTAGTAAACTTGTAGATTTAAGATTTGTGAATGACTTTCCAAGACAACCAAGTTCAAAAAGATGATTCTTGAAGGATCATGGTTTTTATTAAACCTACACTATTTTTAGTGGAAAGACAAGTAAATAAACACTAGAGAAACAAGAAGATGTTATGCATAAATATTTTTGTAAATTATGTTTACAAGTTGTAAACACCAAATCTTTTCAAGAATGAGATTTTAAAAGAAGTAAACACACTTTGGAAAGTAACTAAACCCACTAAACACTTTACCAAGTTACTACGCCTTTTTGTGAAAGATCAAGTTTATGTAACTATGCGAAGTGCATTGTTTTTACATTTGGTAAGTATAAAATGGTTAGTGATTTATTGTTGATTGATTTGATGATTTTTGAAAAGAAAATGACATGCTAAATTGCATGGACACCTCCATTTACAAAGGAAACTATGGTAAAAAATTTTAAAAATACCAACACTTCTAAATTATTTTCTAAACAAGTCTTTACAAGTGTATTTTTAACTATGATTTTCCATATAAACTTTGCCATAGATTTTTGTAACAAAAATACAAGCATTGGAGGTTGGTTTTTACAAATAAAAATGGGTAAATATGTATTTAGAATGTATATTTACATTAAAGACATTGTTTGTGAGTATGTGAAATAGTTATATTATTTTAGGGAAAATAATATAACTTACAAATACCAAGAACTTACAAATCCAAAATAATACCAAAAATTTCATGGAATGAAATATATAAGCTACACACTTGATATTGAGAAACCGAACGCAATAACGTAACTTACGAAATATTCCGAGAAGTACCGTTACAATATATTTTTGGTAAATATTATTTTGGACACAAAAGACACGAAAGTATGATTTTTTATTATTATAAAGTATATCATATTTTCGACAAAGGGGAAATATATTACTTTTGGAAGTAAAAATATATTTTGTTGGAACATTTAGAAGATATATGATTTTTGAAGAAAAATATATATTTTCTTAACGATACATTATTTTTGGAAAAAAAACAAGCCTACGTATATTTTCTAAGTGAAAATATATTAGTTTGGAAACTACAAATACAAGAATACGAGAATACATGTATGAAATACTCCCATCCTTGGGAAGGAAACACGAAAACAAATACTTGAAAAGTATTATAACTCTGGATGATGTAAAGACATAAAGAAAACGTAACTCAAAACATGAATACTAAGGCAAGGCACGGCCCACTCGTCTAATAGACCCTAGCACATTGTAGGTAGTCGTATTCACTGACGAGATTTGAGTTACGAGTACTAAAGATGCAAAATTGTGAGTTCATGCTCCCCCTTTTCTTTAACTGTTTTTGGTTTTATAACTCTCGGGGGTGAAATACATGTTACGAATACTTGAAACGGTATGAAATGCCTATGAAATACTAGATCATGTGAGCATAGACTTAATACTAAAAATACCATAAATTCTTGGTGAAAACTAGTACCAAGAAGCCCTAAAAATGCCATAAAGTCTTGGTGAAAACTAGTACCAAGCCATTAAAAACATTCATAATTAGGGACAAGGGTTAGATCTAACAGGTACGGCCGAACCCCACTCATGGTCACAACTAATACCTAGTACTGTTTCGGAGTCCCAGTCGAGGTTAATCGACACAGTCGAGGTTAATCGACACAGTCGAGGTTAATCGACACAGTCGAGGTTAATCGACACAGTCGAGGTTAATCGACACAGTCGAGGGTAATTAACACAGTCAAGGTAAATTGACATAGTCGAGGTTAATCGACACAGTCGAGGAAAATCGACAAGGGTATGAGCCATTACGAGTGCTCCCTATGAGCCATTACGAGTGCTCCCTAAGAGCCATAACAAGTGCTCCCTATGTCCTCACATGCCTTAAAATCCTTGTAAAACATTCATGTTCATACACGCTTTTCATACCTGTTTACAAAGGAGTCTCTCAAAAATTTACAAGAATTACATTACACCAAACAGGACGCATGAACTCGCTCAACTTTTTGTTGATGTTTTCCAAAATTACATGTATTTCAGGTAACAGGATGGATCTTGGACGCAGGTGTCGAAACAAGAAGTTTAGATGTTATCCACTTTTGTTGGTTTGTAACCTAGTCAAAGGTTGTGTTTTAAAAACTTGAATAAACAATGTTTGTAATACATAAATTTTATGAATGGATGAACATCGTTTTGATCATGTAGTTGTTTATTACGATTGAATGCAACGATATTAAACCAGTCACACACCATACGCTACCGCAAAAGACAGGGTGTGACAGTTTGGTATTAGAGCTTCGATTGGAGTGAACTCGGATTCCTTCTCGAGTCTAGACTACAATCACTAGAGTTCTCTCACGAAAACATTTTACAAAAAGGTTTTCATTGCATTCACGTAAGCGTCAAGATCCACGAGTCAAACACTTTTCAGAAAGAGACAAGGCAAGGGCATTAGTGGGGAATACCCTCAAGATAAGGTGCTAATTAAGGCATAGTTTACGCGAGTTAGACTTGTCAAAGATAAAATACACTCTTGGTGATAACTAGTACCAAGTAGTGTTTTTGTCGTGAATCGACAACTAGAAAAATGACCCCCCTAAAAAAACGAGAGTTGTATGTAATATGATGCATCGAAATGCCTGTTTATGCTAAGTAACATAATTTTTTATCGATACATATATACGAATAAGTGTACGGAATAATTACCAGACAAGATTCTGAGCTTGCTTTCGTAGGAGATGGCTGCTCTTCTCTCTCGATCGTGAAGGTGCCTGACTACGGTGATGATGACGAGGCACAGGCGGCAACCTTGAACAAATTCTTAATCAACGAGACGAGATCCCTGCGGCTTATGTGAAGCAAGATTGACGACATACTTGACCAGAAAAGGAAGATGAAGTATTCATCTTGAAGGGGCCCCTCCAACTAATAAGGAATTCTCTTTATTCCTATTCCATTTAATCATCGTGCCTATATGCGTGTAACGATAACAAGTGTTAGCGCATGGACCACCGCAATGGTCCTTCCCATGACAGAGATATAAGGACAGTAGTGTCCCCTCATTAATTGATCATCTGCTTGGACGAGAGAAAACTGGGGTAACTATGCAAGATAATTTATTATTACGGGGGCCCACGTAATAACGACTTGTAGTGCATGGGAATCCTGGTGGACTCTGCGGGTCGAGCTAACGATCACTACAAAAAAATAAACTCTTGGTGTTCACACCTTCAAATGGTAGAACAATACCTAGATCAGTGCTTTAGCACTTTATAAAGTAGGAAACCTGTCTTGCATACTTCATGTCTACCCGTGTACGAGACGTTCGAGGAACGATATTTAAGCAAGAGAGGAGGAATAACATCTAGAAAGATTCAGTGACGTTACACTCTACCACATTACGAAACTTGTATGTCCAAGGCGATGTAGCCTCGAATACATTATTACAAACAATAATCCAAGTCACCAAGCCTATGTGAAGGCTCAGTAATTCTTTCCTCGCTCATACAATGATGATTATATATACATGTGATATCGGGTGATTACCTGCTTACTTATGGTGCTATAGACAATTATGGAATGTTGCCTAATCCATCCCATAATTTTAACAGAAAAGAATGCCGCCCGGACGAGACACAAACACCATTACGTTACCAAGAACAGAAGCTGAACTTCAAGAACGCATCTCTCAGGCTATTACACGACATGAAGCCCTCCACTCTCAACACAGCGGTGACACTACTGAAAATAACCCTTCAACTGGCTGCACCTATAAACAATTCCTAGACTGCAAGCCACTGAATTTTGATGGCACTGGAGGTGCCGTAGCATTTGTTCGTTGGGCTGAAAAGACTGACTCTGTTCTAAGAATGAGTTACTGTTCGCCCCAGCAGAGAGTTACCTTTATCTCAGGGTTATTTTTAGATAGCGCACTCTCCTGGTGGAACCTTCAGGTTCAAACCCTTGGTGCAGATGCTGCTTATGCACCGAGCTGGGACGACCTCAAGGAAATGATGGAAAAGAAATACTGTTCTAGGGCTGAAATCCAGAAGCTTGAGGTGGAGTTCTGGAATTTGAAAATGGACGGACCGAAGATTCCTGAATATGTCCAGCGATTTCACGACTTGTCTAGAGTCGTCCCCTACTTAGTCAAGCCAGAATGTAAGAGGATTGAGTGATTCATTTGGGGACTTGCACCTCAGATCAGGAGCATGGTTACTTCCTCAAAGCCCTCAACCATTGTAGAGGCTATCGACTTGAGTGTCACTCTTACTAAAGAAGCTCTATGCATGGGAAAATTTTCAGAATCTGAGGATAACAAGAAAGAGACTCATGTGGAGTCATCAGGCAACAAGAAAAGGAAGTCTTCAAACCTAAATATGAGCACCCAAGTCAGCTATGGAAGCTCTAAAACAAACAAAAGAAAGAAAGTGAATCCGCCGCATGGCAGGAAAACTGTTGGAGCCACTAATAAGGCCGGTGGTAAAGGTTACTCGGGGACTAAGCCAAGGTGCGGGGAATGCAATTCTCACCATAAAGGTCGATGTCTGAGGCCTAAGTGTGGAAAGTGTGGAAAAGAAGGGCACAGCAAGGATGCCTGTTGGGCGAAAGACCCAGATGGAAGAAATAAGAGAGTGACAGGTTGCTACAGATGTGGTGAAACAGGGCACTTTACGAAAGATTGCCCTAAGAAGAATCAAGCAAGGAAGGGTTTTCACGATCGAAACTCGTGAAATGCGTCAGGATCCAGATGCGGTTACAAGTACGTTTCCTATTAACCAATCCTATGCATCTATTTTTAATTAATACTGGCATCAACTTAACCATGCATGCTTAGAACCTAAGAAACTGTTTGGCCTAGTTTCGAGTAAAATATACGTCCCGTATTCTTTAGAAATGGGCATATCGAAGGCTAGTTTAAGCAGACGAAGCAATTAAGGATTGTATTTAGGGACTCAGAAGGCCGGAACCTTCTGTTACCATTGACTTGTGAAGTCATAACATGATAGTCAGCATGGATTGGATATCCAAGTATAGAGCCTGAGGACATCCCCGTGATGGAAGAAGTTCCAGAAGCATTTTCTGAAGACTTGCCATGAATGCCCCACCCCCCCCCCCCCCGGCGTCAAGAGGAGTCTAGGATAAATCTCATGCCAGGAGCGGCAGCAGTACCAAATGACGCCTTGCCGACTAGCACCGTTCGCGAGGCATGAGCCTCCGATATAACTGCAAGAGCTGCTAGATAGAGGAGATTAAGGACATGAAACCCTTAGTAAAGACACAAAGAGAAAGTTGGTAGTTTCCACTTTGCATACATTTCAGAGAATTGGATATCAAGGATTGGCATCCTTTGCCAAGGACTGATGACACGAACGAGCCAATTGTAAGGTTCCAGTTACTACTCAAAGGTCAACTTGAGGACAGGATGTCCTCAACCATGAATACAAGAAGGAAATATCCCGAAAACGACCATAGGGACTCGCTTCGAGCATTACGAGTTCCTTGTCGTACCATTTGGCTTAACACATGCATCGACAATATTCATGGATATCATGAATCGAACGTGTAAGCCATACCTGGATAAAGCATGATTATACTTATTGGCTACCTTCTTATATGGCCAACGACTAAGGAAGGTCGTGAGCAACAGCTGCAATTTACCTTCCAACTCTTAGAGGAAGAACAGTTATGTGCTATGATGACGAAAAGCGGATTTCGAATTCGCGAAGTGAGAACTTTAAGATACATGGTGGATAAGGATGAAATTCATGCCAACCCTGCAACCAAGAGCTAAGGAGCTAGAGTTGCAATTATGTGACGCTTCTCGACAAAGTCTCGATTGTACGTCGATGCAACGAGACCACAACATTGCATACGCGGCACATTGATTAAGGAATCACAAGAAGAAACCTTGAGCTAGATACAGTTATTGCGCGCTGCAAACTTGATGTCATTACCTGAAAGAAAACGATGCACGATCTTTACTGATCACAAAGATTGTAGCACACCGTTAATCGTAATAACTTAAATATTAACGAAGATGGACTAAGCTACTGAACGATGCAGAATGTATGGGCACGATAAGTGCTTTTTTGATAAACTTTGATGAAAAGTGGGAACACTCACTTGCCCTTAGTGGAGTATCCTTACAACAGTATTCATCACACCGCCTTTTATACCGCTTCATGTGAAGCTCTAGATAGAACATAATAAGACGATTCCCGTCGTGTTGAATGGAGACCAGGAATAAATAATCTACTGGCCCGAGTTGGTCCAAAAAAAAAACTGGAGGCAAGATCGTTCAGATATGTGATCATATCAAGACAGCCCACGGAATACAGAAAGATTGCGCCAATGAGCGGCAGAAATCATGAGAATTTGAGATGAGAAGTATGACTTAAATGGGAGCCTCGCCTAGAGAAGGCGTAGTATGATTTGGAAAACGAAAAGGGTCGAATCCCCGATGTAGGGATCGGAACCATTGTTCACAAGATGAAACTTCTAGAAAAGATCCGTAGTGATTGCGACACATTCTATGTGTCTAGTCTTTAAAGGAGTCTGACTCAAGGAACATTCGTAGTTCCCACAAATAAGATTCACGTCAATGACAAACGACAAGAATTACTATAAAACATGTTAAGGTTTTGGACCAAGAGTCCACAATACTATAAAACTTGTTAAGGTTACGAACCAAGAGTCCACAAGACACAGAAAAGACATAATTGATTTACTCGAGTACATTAGAATTCATAGCATGACCCAGAGATACATGGGAACATGAAGACACATTTTAAACATAAGTGACCACATTTGATTCACAACTCCCCTGCGACCAATGGCATCGCTTGAATTTTGGGACGAAACTATTTTAACGGGGGGAGACTGTGACAACTGTCACTTTTCCGTACATTTCGTACACTAAATGAACAGTAACTTGTGCTTTAATGACTGTGCATGATCTAGTTTACAAGACAAATGAATTTTTGATTACTGTTATATACATAAAATGGTATTTCATGATACAAGACTTTATTCGTTGCTACATGCAACACGAGATAGTTCAGATGATACACATAACAGAATTGGCACCATTACCAGACAAACTAAAAATGCTAAAAATGCTGACGAAGTTCAGTACATAGACAAACAATATTTTGAGGCCCTGTATGAGCTAGAGATGACGTATTACACTAGTATAGTGTGTAGGGAAGTAAGGACCACAAAACTGCATGCTTAAGCGATATACAAAGTGCCGGAAAGTGCCTAAAACCCACATAAAGTGTAGAATTCCGCACAAATCAGCAAAAATCCAGCATTTAACAAGATTATTACATGCAAAAATAGGGCAAAATGGTCCTGTATGCTTTCCTAAGTGTCAGGAATTAATAGTATAACAAAAAGTTGCATAAAGGATACTATACGGAAAAACTTAGCACTTTAACGGAACGGTATCTAACCGAACAACCGGACATTACCCGTAACACCAAAATATTGCTAGAAGCATTATTTTAGTGTAACGAAGCTAGTTATGGTCACCAAACACCATATTATATCCTAAAACACTATAACACACTTAAACCCCTAACTTAACAATTAAACACTAACTAGTTTATGTAACTAGCAATTAAAACCCAACTAGAACCCCCCCCCCCTATAACCGGTCCTAGACAAGGGACCCACCACCATGAATTTATATGATTTGTTTATTGGATCATGTTTCTTGGATATTAGACAAAATCTCCTAAAGGTGATATGGTGTTGGAAAATAATGCTTATAACCACAAGACCTAACCATTAACACTTAACCATTTCACAACATAAATTCATCTTCTTCTTCCCCTAAACTCATGGCCCAAACACCCTCTTCTAACCTCCCCATTTTCAATCCATTCCTTCAAGATCCAAGCATACTACAAGGTGTCTTAAGCATAATTAGGAGGCTTGGAAGCATTGGAAGTGGAAGGACCTCATCTAGGAGCTTTTACCCACCTCAAATCTTCATCACTTTGCTTCTTGTTCTTCCCTAGCCTTGAGCTAGTAGTAAGACTCTTGTAACCTTGTTTCCTTCATATTAATGGTGGTTAAAACATATAACATGTTGAAATAACAAGAACAGTAAAGAACATACACTTAAATCTTGAAACATAAAGCATGAAATATGATGAATCTTGTTGTTATGATGTTGTTCGGTGCATAAATGATATTTGCTTGATGATTTATTGAGATGATGATGTTGATCATCACATGAAGCTTGCTAGATGGTGTTTAAACACATAATCTAGCAAGTGGGAGGTGATTATGTAATAACATATGAAGATCACCTTCTAGTAAACACATGAACTTGATGAATAAAAATGCTTTCTGTAAAATGATGAACAAAGTGAACTAGTAAACTTGTAGATTTAAGATTTATGAATGACTTTCCAAGACAACCAAGTTTAAAAAGATGATTCTTGAAGGATAATGGTTTTTATTAAACCTACACTATTTTTAGTGGAAAGACAAGTAAATAAACACTAGAGAAACAAGAAGATGTTATGGATAAATATTTTTGTAAATTATGTTTACAAGTTGTAAACACCAATTCTTTTCAAGAATGAGATTTTAAAAGAAGTAAACACACTTTGGAGATTAACTAAACCCACTAAACACTTAACCAAGTTACTACGCGTTTTTATGAAAGATCAAGTTCATGTTACTATGCGAAGTGCATTGTTACATTTGGTAAGTATAAAATGGTTAGTGATTTGTTGTTGATTGATTTGATGATTTTTGAAAAGAAAATGATATGCTAAATAGCATGGACACCTCCATTTACAAAGGAAACTATGGCAAAATTTTCTAAAAATACCAACATTTAGAAAATATTTTCTAAACAAGTGTTTACAAGTGTATTTTTAACTATGATTTTCCATATAAACTTTGCCATAGATTTTTGTAACAAAAATACAAGCATTGGAGGTTGGTTTTTACAAATAAAAATGGGTAAATATGTATTTAGAATGTATATTTACATTAAAGACATTGTGTGTGATTATGTGAAATAGTTATATTATTTTAGGGAAAATAATATAACTTACAAATACCAAGAACTTACAAATCCAAAATAATACTAAAAATTTCATGGAATGAAATATGTAAGCTATACACTTGATATTGAGAAACCGAACACAATAACGTAACTTACGAAATATTCTGAGAAGTATCGTTACAATATATTTTTGGTAAATATTATTTTGGACACAAAAGACACGAAAGTATGATTTTTTATTATTACAAAGTATATCATATTTTCGACAAAGGGGAAATATATTACTTTTGGAAGTAAAAATATATTTTCTTGGAATATTTAGAAGATATATGATTTTTGAAGAAAAATATATATTTTCTTAACGATACATTATTTTTGGAAAAAAAACAAGCCTACGTATATTTTCTAAGTGAAAATATATTAGTTTGGAAACTACAAATACAAGAATACGATAATACATGTATGAAATACTCCCATCCTTCGGAAGGAAACACGAAACAAATACTTGAAAAGTATTATAACTCTGGATGATGTAAAGACATAAAGAAAACGTAACTCAAAACATGAATACTAAGGCAAGGCACGGCCCACTCGTCTAATAGACCCTAGCACATTGTAGGTAGTCGTATTCGCTGACGAGATTTGAGTTACGAGTACTGAAGATGCAAAATTGTGAGTTTATGCTCCCCCTTTTCTTTAACTGTTTTTGGTTTTATAACTCTCGGGGGTGAAATACATGTTACGAATACTTGAAACCGTATGAAATGCCTATGAAATACTAGATCATGTGAGCATAGACTTAATACTAAAAATACCATAAATTCTTGGTGAAAACTAGTACCAAGAAGCGCTAAAAAAGCCATAAAGTCTTGGTGAAAACTAGTACCAAGCCATTAAAAACATTCATAATTAGGGACGAGGGTTAGATCTAACGAGTACGGCCGAACCCCACTCATGGTCACAACTAGTACCTAGTAGTGCTTCGGAGTCCCAGTCGAGGTAAATCGACACAGTCGAGGGTAATCGATACATTCAAGGTAAATTGACACAGTCGAGGTTAATCGACACAGTCGAGGTTAATCGACACAGTCGAGGAAAATCGACAAGGGTATGAGCCATTACGAGTGCTCCCTATGAGCCATTAAGAGTGCTCCCTATGAGCCATAACAAGTGCTCCTTATGTCCTCACATGCCTTAAAATCCTTGTAAAACATTCATGTTCATACACGCTTTTCATACCTGTTTACAAAGGAGTCTCTCAAAAATTTACAAGAATAACATTACACAAAACAAGACGCATGAACTCGCTCAACTTTTTGTTGATGTTTTCCAAAATTACATATATTTCAGGTAATAGGATGGATCTTGGACGCAGGTGTCGTAACTAGAAGTTTAGATGTTATCCACTTTTGTTGGTTTGTAACCTAGTCGAAGGTTGTGTTTTAAAAACTTGAATAAACAATGTTTGTAATACATAAATTTTATGAATGGATGAACATCGTTTTGATCATGTAGTTGTTTATTACGATTGAATGCAATGATATTAAACCAGTCACACATCATACGCTTCTGCAAAAGACAGGGTGTGACACTTATGGAGCTTGCACGAGGAGGAGGTCGTTGTGGGATATGGACTGTTACGTTCCGTGCTTAACATTTGAACTTTATGAACTTATTGAACTTATGTTTGGTTTTACGTTATTTCTTCCGCTGTTAACTTAAAGTTGGTTACTCTTTTTGGTCACCAATTATATTGTGGTTGGTTTTATATACTTAATTACATTGTTCAATATGATTGGTGGCTCGATCCTGGTCATGTCACGCCTCTAAGCGGTGACACTCCGCATGGTGGATTTTGGGGGTGTGATAGTGCGGAGGTACTGATAGATGTGTAGATCGAGAAGAATCTTCTTGCATATGTATTCCATGTGCCAATCAATCTGTTGAGAATACCGAGTGGTTACTTCCGCCCTTATAATATGTGTTCTATACTTCATGGTCCTCGATTGTCCAATATAGGGAGGACCCCTTTGCCACACTGGGTTGTGTGACGCATAAATTGATTTGGCTTGGGCTCCATGAGTCCCAATATGGTTAATATGGTTTCCATGAATGCCGAATAGAGTTCGGTATATGGGTTACACTACAGGTCACGCCATGCTGCCTCCTTGGGGCAAACAGATGTCAAATGTTGGGGTCTATTGTAGCAACTACCATGGGTAAGTTGGGGTGTTGTAGGCTCCGTACAAATTTAAACACAAGGATCCCAAAGTGTTGAGGAGAATCTTTCCAGAGTGTTAACCATCTTCACTTGCTTAGATACCGGGTCCTAAACGACTCGTACTACACTACAGGTAGAGGTGTTAAGTGCGAAGTACGCAAAGATAAACTTCCTACTTTTTAGAGTGTCACACCCCCAAAATACCACATGCGGAATCCCCCGCGAGGCATGTGACGTACCAGGATCTAGCCACCAATTACATTTAACTCATAACGGGATTTCAAATAAAAACTTTCATTCATTAAAAGAAAGTTGTTACAAAACAATAATAATAATTCAATGTGTTCAGCGGAAGCATAAAATCGTTAGTTAAGTATTTCATAAACCAAGTGTATGAAAACCATTACTCTTGTCTCGTGATTCCATGTATCTCGACCCATGACCACTCTAGCATCCCAGATAGCAAGTTCCAAGGACATGTACCTATAGGCCTGCAAGCATTCAGAAAAGTGTATCAGACAACATTGGTGAGTTCATAGTTTTGTTTTGCGAGAATCGTATTACATGTTTTACTGTCAAAAGTTTAGTTCAGTTTAAAAGCAATTCCATAAATAATGTTGATAACAACTCGATACCGCAAGATGGCTCCGGATTTTTTGCCCTTCCCCAAGGCCCCTATCAAAGCATTGGTCGAGTGGTTAAGGTAATTAGTTCACGCCTGTCCTCCCCGGTATGGTGTGAGGGTGCCAAACCTAATAGTGCTATCAACTAATAACCCCGTTGCCTCCCCGGCAACCTTTTCGGTAGAAGATGGGACTTAAGGTGATAGGAGTGAGTGTATTATCCAACATTCCGGTTTAACATTCCAGTCAAACCCATTACCCAATATTCCTCCCCGGAATATTTACCAGATGTCCTTGTCCGGGAAGCATGCTTGATAAAGAGCAGTGAACTCACCCTAGATTTGCTCGGTATGTTACGTTACATTACCCGTTCCAAGTTGGTCAACCAAACCCTGTCGTGGTTACCAAAGATGATCAGTTTCGTAAACACATACCCAAATCACGTATTCAACAAGTCACATGTAATACCATTGTCACGTAACACATAGCAAATGATTGGATTTCATACACGTTTATAACATAAGTTCATGTTCCTAACAGTAGTTACCAATAACATCATCAAATCACGTATTGTCACAGACTGCATTCACTGCAAAGATTACCATAAATCGCAAAGCAAGTATTCAGTTCCCATACTAGTCCACATCCCATGTGCATAACGCATAATAACATTCAACAGGTAAGTTTTCTACTCACACAACTCAAACCGGATTTCTCATTCTTATTAGCATGCAACAGATAAATCTTATAAGCACAAATATCCATCATCATAAACATCATAAACTATTCTATTTGTTTACACACATGCAGCATCTCCATGAAGAGTCTAGTCTTCGTGGGATGCTTCCTTGGCGAAGAATCCTCTGGCGAAGAACCATTCTTCATCAAAGTGAAGGTGACAAAGAATCATATTGGCGAAGAATTCTACTTCGTCGAAAAGTGATTCCGGCGAAGAATCCTTGAGGTTCGTCGAAGGCCAGCCGACGAAGGATCATAATCTTCGTCATCCTGGACTCTTTGTGGGGAATCCTTCGCTGCTGCACTTCAACAGTTAGTGATGATTTCTCACAAACCCTAATCATGGCAGTTTCATGTATCACCGTTCAATTATTAAGCGATTTCCTTATGAACACTAGTTTCTACGTCACAACTTTCATATAGCATCTTACAACCATTAGACTCTTGTATTTAACCCTAAATCTTCATATGATCACAATTTCTCATGAAACACATACAATCACATTCATGAACATCAAGCCACCCGAACGATCAAAATACTACATCATACTACCCTAGTCCAACTATTCAACATTATGCATGTTCCAGATTCATGGCAACAGTTTAACATTATCAATCACAACATTATCCTACACACTAGTTATTAGATATCATTCATGAAATTAAAAACACTTAACATGATCAATCACAACAAAGAAACTCAATCAAAAGAGATGATAACTAACCGAGAGATGTAGAGCGGGAGAGGAGGTAATCATAATCGAGGGAAAGGGGTCTCCGACTAGAGGAATTGCCGTCGATCTTTAAGGAGGGAGGAGGGGAACTAGGGTTTGCTATTTTTGTGTGTTGTAACATTATGGGGAAGCCACACACAATCATGTATGTGTATGCGGCTACAACAAGGGCCAGGCCCAACCTTGGGCTGCACTCGGGCCGAGAATCATTGCACTCTTGTTTCGAGTTTAGGCCGAGGTCAAGGACAAGAGGGGTGCGATCACAAGTGTGGTGTGCAGCCAAGTATTGTAAAGCATGAACTTGTAACATCTAGACATTAACAACTCCTATACTACCTTTATCAACCAACCATAAACCATACATTAAATCACTCACATGTCGCACTCATGTTACAACGTAAAACGAATCTTGAAACAATACATAAAGGAAGGACCTTGGGATTTCGGGTTGTCACATAGAGTGTTATAGTAATTTTCTCGGTTAGTGTTCTATAAGATGGGAGTTTGAATAACTTAGGAGTTTCAAATAGATAGTGATCATTTGCTTGACCCGCAGAGTCCACCAGGATTTCCATGCACTGCAAGTTGTTATTACGTGGGCGGGCCCCCGTAATAATAAATTGTGTTGCGTCACCCTAATTTTCTCTCGTTCAAAGCAGCCGATCAGTCACAGAGGGGGCACTACTGTTCTCATACCCTTGACATGGAAAGGACCTTTATGATGGTCCACGCGCTACGTCCGATGTCGTTACGCGCGAAATAACACAATGCTACTAAAGGTAGAAATAAAAAGGGAGTTTCCTAGTGATAGTATGTCACACCCCAACCGATGGCGGAAACATCAGGATGAGACGAACACGAGATTGCAAGAGACTTCATAACACTATTTGTGACAATAATTAAACAATGGATTTCATTTCATTTCTAAAAGTCAAACACAAGGGTTAAGATCAAATACAACAAATTGGTATACAATACGTTCAATACAAGAATACAACAACAAGTACAAATTGATACAACATAATTAAACTTAAGACGTCTAAGTGTGTATGACGTCTAAGTGTGTATCTAAGCATCATCACTACTACAATTTCAAAGCGTCATCATCCTCAACCTGTAACATGTTTAAAATAATGTTTCAATGCAAACGCAAAGGCAAGTATACAGGTTTTCGTACGTAGCATAAAAAGATAAGTTTCAAACAATTACATGTGGCAAGCCCTTGATACAAGATAAACAATAAAATCGGCATGTGTTTAACATATAAAACCAATGAGGAAACGCAATAAGCTCATGACATAACCTCAAGTCTATGGGTGATGCGTTAATCCTATAGCGCTATATATGTCACGGATAGGCTCGTACGAAGTTAATGATAAGTCTAACACAAGATGTCATAAACCCAAGTTTAAAGTATCAAGTAATCAAATAAGCATGCGTGTAATAGGAATGTTTGTGTATTATGAATAAAGTGTATGTTTCATAAGTGAACATATTACACCCCAAAAAGTGATAAACGTATAGAGGGGTTCAAGTATACTCGCATAATTGCTAACCCTTCCGATTATCCAAGTGTTGACGAGTGTACGAGATTAGGAGGACGGAACACCGAGGTTACCCTATATGGGAAAACGATGGTGTAAGAGTAAGCGGAAAATTATGACAAAGAATTTGAATTGGGAATTTCAAGTATAAACAGTTGATATAAATATATATATATATATATATATATATATAGGGTAAGGATATGGTAAAAAGTGTTTAAAATGTGAGAAGGGTAAGAAGTGTTTTAAACCACTGGATATTTGATCTAATGGTTGAGATCAATAGGGTATAAAAATGTAAATTGTGTTTTAATTAGAAGGACCTTATGTAAAATTGAAGGGCAATAGTGTCTTTTCGGATGTTTCAAATATGGTAACCGTATCCTACACAACCAAACCCCCTCATCATTCTCCTAAAAACTAGCGACTTCCCTTCAAAAGTTGATTATCCGATTTCCTTGACTATTGTAAGAGACTATACAGTTTAATTAACAATAATCTGTTGATTTAAATCAGTTAATAATCATAAAACACTATGAACCAGAAAATTAAGATGTCTGTACAGAATATAACACTATTGATTGGGGATAAAACACTATGAAAGGAAATTAAGATGTCTGTACATAATATAACACTATTGATTGGGGATAAAACACTATACATATAAATATAAAAAAAAATAACACTGTTAATGATAAAACACTAAAACAAAAACTTACCCTAAACAATTCAATGTATAAAACACTATTGATTGGGGATAAAACACTATGAAAGGAAATTAAGATGTCTGTAAAGAATATAACACTATTGATTGGGGATAAAACACTAAGAAAGGAAATTAAGATGTCTGTACATAATATAACACTATTGATCATCCATATGACACTATACATCTAAATATAAAAAAAATATAACTCGGTTCGTGATAAAACACTATGAAAGGAAATTAAGATGTCTGTACATAATATAACACTATTGATCATCCATATGACACTATACATCTAAATATAAAAAAAAAATATAACTTTGTTCATGATAAAACACTAAAACAATTATAATTGATGAAGAATGATGCGTACATGAAAATCTTATTGGATCTTGAAAAAATTTACAAAATTCCAAAGAATCCCTAAAATATCTCATCGCCAGTTTTTTTGGGAGTTATCTTGGAATCAATTAATTGATAAGAATGGAAAATTACTAATACACCCTTTTGAATTAATTAAGATAAAGGACACTTGTCATTCCCAAATTATTTCTCACTCTTCTCACAAAAGTTGATTAATGTACAGGATCCTAAACCTATATATATACATATATATTTCATAAAGTTTATATAAAAAATTCTATATTAAGTCTAACACGAGGTGTAACACCCGAAAATTTTAAAACACAAAATGTAACAATCCTTATGAATTATAGTCCAATAGGAAACCCTAATTAAGACACCCAAGTAATTCTGTACAAACCCTAATATTTTCAGAATTTTCAGAATCAGGATTAGGGCCCCTAAAACTCAGGGGGGGTATTTCCCACTTGACGATTATCCTAATAATTCGTTGTCAGTTTAGAAATTTAAGAAAATGTTGACTCAGCTAGGCTAGTTCCACGCGTGGCTACCCTATAACCTATTTTCAACCCTTACGCATCGTATAGGTTTTAGCGCTACGATGCGCAGGCGTTTTAAAGTTTCATACGCATCGTAGGGGTTATACTGCTACGATGCGCAGGGCTGCCCAAAATTCAGCTATAAATAGAGGACATTGGCACTCGCTTTCTGGTGTTCAAACGACGATCAAACTCCAAAATTACGCTGAGTTATCATCCGATTACTCTTCCAAACACACACGAAACACAAATTAGGTATAGCGGGGTGCTGCAGAACAGGGTATTTAACTCGATCGCTATTACGATTCATTGTCCGATCGATCGATGTACTCAATGGATGTTTAAGTGCTGCCCACATTAGGGTGATGCTTTGTCGTTAATCGTGATTTCGACTGGATGTTGAGTGCCACCCGAATACGGGGAATACTCTGTCCTTCGTTGTGAATCCGATGGATGTTTAAGCATAGCACTTTGTCATTCGTTGTGAGGGTTGATCTCATGAGTTATCGTAAATGCTGTATTAAGTTACTTACCTAGTTTGTGTGCAAATTAGGTTAAGAGGATAATCAATAGGCTAAACTCTGCCTGTATAAATCTACAATTGAAAACAAGATAGCATCACCTGGAGATTTTAAGGTACGGATAGGTTCTTTTCTTTCGATTTACGTCGTTTGATATAAGTATATCATTCCTGATTTTAAAGTCCGTATTAAGATTTAAGGTATAAGTTATAAGTTCAGTACGAATAGATTCCTTTCTTTTGATTTACGTCGTTTGGACATTTCTGATTTTAAAGTCCGCATTAAGATTTAAGGTATAAGTTATAAGTTCAGTACGGATAGATTCCTTTCTTTCAATTTACGTCGTTTGAATATAAGATTCCTGATTTTAAATTCCGTATTAAGATTAAGTAAGTTATAAGTTCAGTATGGATAGACTCCTTTCCTTCAATTTACGTCGTTTGAATATAAGATTTCGGATTTTAAATTCCGTATTAAGATTTAGTTATAAGTTCCGTACGGATAGACTCCTTTCCTTCAATTTACGTCGTTTGAATATAAGATTTCTGATTTTAAATTCCGTATTAAGATTAAGTTATGAAATAAGTTATAAGTTCCGTACGAATAGAATCCTTTCTTTCGATTTATGTCAGTTAGGTACGTATAGAATCCTTTCTCTCGATTTATGTCCGTTGGGTACGGATAGAATCCTTTCTGTCGATTTATGTCATTTTGATATAAGTATATCATTACTGATTTTAATTTCCGTATTAAGATTAAGTTATGAAATAAGTTATAAGTTCCTTACGGATAGAATCCTTTCTTTCAATTTACGTCGTTATTCCTGATTTTAAGTTCCATATTAAGATTAAGTTATGAAATAAGTTATAAGTTCCGTACGGATAGAATTCCTTTCTTTCGATTTATGTCCGTTGGGTACGGATAGAATTCTTTCTTTCGATTTATGTCATTTGGATATAAGTATATCATTCCTGATTTTAAATTCCGTATTAAGATTAAGATAAGTTATAAGTTCAGTACGGATAGAATTCCTTTCTTTAGATTTATGTCCGTTGGGTATGAATTGAATCCTTTCTTTTGATTTATGTCAATTGAATACAAGTTCCGTATTAAGATTAAGTTAGGAAATACGTGTTGGAAGTTACAAATGTTTTGAAAAAGGTTTTGGTTTTACATCAGTTAGTTAGAAAATGGTTTATTTTATACGAGTTTCATTTCCTACTCTAGTGGTTCCTTATTAACGAGTCAAGGTTTTATCTTGTTCGTTTAATAAACCACATTTTGGGGACGAAATTGTGAAGATAGGATTGATATCCATACCTTGGTGACTGGTTCCACTCTTTACTCATTAAATTCATACACTCCTCACGTCTTTGATTATTGATTCATTTAACAGTCCGTTCGATTCCTATTCTAATCATTTGATTTAGTTTTCATGTCATGCGATAGTTTTTCTGTTAAGTTGTACTCATTATCGCATGTTCCAATATATGTTCCGTTTTGTTCTGAAAATAAGTTTTATAAGTTATGTGAATAAGACTCTTTATACTCTGATACCCTGAGTATCGCTTCTCGTGGAGTGTCCCACGAGCATGTTGTTGCGGCATCAACATCATGTGCTCCATCCGTGACGGAGAGATTAGTTCACGGCGTCTCTTAAGTACAAGTGTGGTACATATAATATATTAGGAGGCGTATGGATCGATCCTAGGATTTAAGTTTTCAGGAAATGGATAACGGGTATGCCAACTTGCCATTTCGTGTGATAAGTATGCAGGAGTAGCAACCTGTGTATTGTCACGTTTTCAGTTTGCTCATGGGTACATCCGTAAGATATGATTATGAAATTAAGTTATTTGCATCGTCAAGTTCCATCCGGTTATCAAAATAAAATAAGCTTTTGTTTTCCTCTATCCGCACACTGGGCAAAACTTTATCAAAATTTTGCTCAGACGTACGTTTTTGTTGTTGTTGTTTTCTTATTTACGTCAGGTTATCAAGACAAGCTGGGACGGAATATGGAAGAGTGCTCGAGTGTTTAGAAAAGACGGTAGAAATAATTGTAATGGATTAGTTATCCTTCATTAAGCTGTAAAGCCTTGTAATACATTTAAGTATAAATGGAATTATGTTTTTGATCTGACTACTGTTATAGTGACACGCCGGCCCGTTCCGGGACGGGGTGTTACAGCTATGGTATCAGAGCAAAGGCTCTTTCCTGTAGAAAACTTAAACATAAGTTAAGACCTGTGAGGTAATGGGTAGACATTGGGTTAGGATTTCGATGTCAAATCAGTCATACATCGGTTAGTAACTTTTCTTTTCACTTCATGATAGTCTCGAACATAAGTATTTCGTCATCTTCATTGTTTTTACTTTAGCTTTATTTCAAGTATGACTATTGATCATAATAGGCCGCGTTCAAGTATGATTATTATATATATATGTATGTAATAATTTCGAGGACGAAATTTTTTTAAGAGGGGTAGATTTGTAACACCCGAAAATTTTAAAACACAAAATGTAACAATCCTTATGAATTATAGTCCAATAGGAAACCCTAATTAAGACACCCAAGTAATTCTGTACAAACCCTAATATTTTCAGAATTTTCAGAATCAGGATTAGGGCCCCTAAAACTCAGGGGGGGGTATTTCCCACTTGACGATTATCCTAATAATTCGTTATCAGTTTAGAAATTTAAGAAAATGTTGACTCAGCTAGGCTAGTTCCACGCGTGGCTACCCTATAACCTATTTTCAACCCTTACGCATCGTATAGGTTTTAGCGCTACGATGCGCAGGCGTTTTAAAGTTTCATACGCATCGTAGGGGTTATACTGCTACGATGCGCAGGGCTGCCCAAAATTCAGCTATAAATAGAGGACATTGGCACTCGCTTTCTGGTGTTCAACCGACGATCAAACTCCAAAATTACGCTGAGTTATCATCCGATTACTCTTCCAAACACACACGAAACACAAATTAGGTATAGCGGGGTGCTGCAGAACAGGGTATTTAACTCGATCGCTATTACGATTCATTGTCCGATCGATCGATGTACTCAATGGATGTTTAAGTGCTGCCCACATTAGGGTGATGCTTTGTCGTTAATCGTGATTTCGACTGGATGTTGAGTGCCACCCGAATACGGGGAATACTCTGTCCTTCGTTGTGAATCCGATGGATGTTTAAGCATAGCACTTTGTCATTCGTTGTGAGGGTTGATCTCGTGAGTTATCGTAAATGCTGTATTAAGTTACTTACCTAGTTTGTGTGCAAATTAGGTTAAGAGGATAATCAATAGGCTAAACTCTGCCTGTATAAATCTACAATTGAAAACAAGATAGCATCACCTGGAGATTTTAAGGTACGGATAGGTTCTTTTCTTTCGATTTACGTCGTTTGATATAAGTATATCATTCCTGATTTTAAAGTCCGTATTAAGATTTAAGGTATAAGTTATAAGTTCAGTACGAATAGATTCCTTTCTTTTTATTTACGTCGTTTGGACATTTCTGATTTTAAAGTCCGCATTAAGATTTAAGGTATAAGTTATAAGTTCAGTACGGATAGATTCCTTTCTTTCAATTTACGTCGTTTGAATATAAGATTCCTGATTTTAAATTCCGTATTAAGATTAAGTAAGTTATAAGTTCAGTACGGATAGACTCCTTTCCTTCAATTTATGTCGTTTGAATATAAGATTTCTGATTTTAAATTCCGTATTAAGATTTAGTTATAAGTTCCGTACGGATAGACTCCTTTCCTTCAATTTACGTCGTTTGAATATAAGATTTCTGATTTTAAATTCCGTATTAAGATTAAGTTATGAAATAAGTTATAAGTTCCGTACGAATAGAATCCTTTCTTTCGATTTATGTCAGTTAGGTACGTATAGAATCCTTTCTCTCGATTTATGTCCGTTGGGTACGGATAGAATCCTTTCTGTCGATTTATGTCATTTTGATATAAGTATATCATTACTGATTTTAATTTCCGTATTAAGATTAAGTTATGAAATAAGTTATAAGTTCCTTACGGATAGAATCCTTTCTTTCAATTTACGTCGTTATTCCTGATTTTAAGTTCCATATTAAGATTAAGTTATGAAATAAGTTATAAGTTCCGTACGGATAGAATTCCTTTCTTTCGATTTATGTCCGTTGGGTACGGATAGAATTCTTTCTTTCGATTTATGTCATTTGGATATAAGTATATCATTCCTGATTTTAAATTCCGTATTAAGATTAAGATAAGTTATAAGTTCAGTACGGATAGAATTCCTTTCTTTAGATTTATGTCCGTTGGGTACTAATTGAATCCTTTCTTTTGATTAATGTCAATTGAATACAAGTTCCGTATTAAGATTAAGTTAGGAAATACGTGTTGGAAGTTACAAATGTTTTGAAAAAGGTTTTGGTTTTACATCAGTTAGTTAGAAAATGGTTTATTTTATACGAGTTTCATTTCCTACTCTAGTGGTTCCTTATTAACGAGTCAAGGTTTTATCTTGTTCGTTTAATAAACCACATTTTGGGGACGAAATTGTCAAGATAGGATTGATATCCATACCTTGGTGACTGGTTCCACTCTTTACTCATTAAATTCATACACTCCTCACGTCTTTGATTATTGATTCATTTGACAGTCCGTTCGATTCCTATTCTAATCATTTGATTTAGTTTTCATGTCATGCGATAGCTTTTCTGTTAAGTTGTACTCATTATCGCATGTTCCAATATATGTTCCATTTTGTTCTGAAAATAAGTTTTATAAGTTATGTGAATAAGACTCTTTATACTCTGATACCCTGAGTATCGCTTCTCGTGGAGTGTCCCATGAGCATGTTGTTGCGGCATCAACATCATGTGCTCCATCCGTGACGGAGAGATTAGTTCACGGCGTCTCTTAAGTACAAGTGTGGTACATATAAGATATTAGGAGGCGTATGGATCGATCCTAGGATTTAAGTTTTCAGGAAATGGATAACGGGTATGCCAACTTGCCATTTCGTGTGATAAGTATGCAGGAGTAGCAACCTGTGTATTGTCACGTTTTCAGTTTGCTCATGGGTACATCCGTAAGATATGATTATGAAATTAAGTTATTTGCATCGTCAAGTTCCATCCGGTTATCAAAATAAAATAAGCTTTTGTTTTCCTCTATCCGCACACTGGGCAAAACTTTATCAAAATTTTGCTCAGACGTACGTTTTTGTTGTTGTTGTTTTCTTATTTACGTCAGGTTATCAAGACAAGCTGGGACGGAATATGGAAGAGTGCTCGAGTGCTTAGAAAAGACGGTAGAAATAATTGTAATGGATTAGATATCCTTCATTAAGCTGTAAAGCCTTGTAATACATTTAAGTATAAATGGAATTAGGTTTTTGATCTGACTACTGTTATAGTGACACGCCGGCCCGTTCCGGGACGGGGTGTTACACGAGGTATTGTCGAAAGGTTGTCAAAAATAAATATTCATTTGTACCTATTTTATCAAAATTAATCGAATTTGATAGGTTTCGTGTTATAGATTTATCACGCTTCGTTTTACCGATTTTTACGAAAAACGGGCAGAGTTTCCTCTGTTTTGGACTATCCCGACAACACCAGCTGTCGATTTATTTGTCAAAACTCAACAATCAATGAAACATTATATATTTATACGAGTTATATAACAAAATATGTGTATTTATACAAGTCTCAAAGACACGTTAAAAGAACATGTTCAAGTAACTAGTGTTTCATGATTAAAACCGTCACTAAATATATAACAATAATAATAATGTTTGCGTCATTTAGGTTCATACCATGTCTCGGATCGCCAGTTGACCAGCTGTTGACCGGTTGACTCTCATTGACCGAGTTGACTGCTGTTGACCTGAGTCGACTAAACACGAAATAAAACCGAACCACTTGTTCCTTGTAACCCGAAACTGAAACATAGCCTAAACCTAACTTGGACTTAATCGGGATACCAAACTGAACCGAGACTGAAACCCAACCCAGAATTCGACTCGAACCTAAAACACGAACCCAACTGAAGCTGAAACCCGAACTCCCAAACCAGAACCGAGCCTGACCTGTGACAACCGGTAATTAATGACATCTAATTACACGATTAACAAATGTTTAGGACAATAATAAACAGGGTTTACGATGTAAATAAACTTAATTAGGCCATTGGAGTGTCTAGGAACGCCTAATCGACTTTACAGCGCGTGTATGACTATCTACGGAGAAACTGTTGAAGATTAAATGATAACAAATCGAAACCGTACAAAATACTGACAATGCTGACGAGTACAAATTTTTATATGAATATTTTATATTTATGAATTTAATTTTGTGAATTTATTGTGCTCCTGTACGTCACAAAACGCAAACGTGAACGAAAACACGACTGAAGGAACACACCGACAATGGAATGGAAGCATCGGACACGCGTAATTACCTTCAAAACTTAAATTTTACGCTATATTTGGCTCCGTAATAAAATTTTAATATTCGTGGTTGAAACCGGATCGAAAAATGGTTTACAAACAAACAACGACGAAAATCACGCTATTTTACGTAAGCGACGAACGGACGCGCCAATAACGACTATTGACACCATTTTTCTTATTTTTAGATCTAAACTTTTAGCGTACGACGTTACGGAGCATTCGGGTTCTTGATAACGAGTCTCGTGGGAATTTCGGGCCACTTAGACACGAGAGTGGGCTTGTGGGCCTAAGCCCAAGCCCACTTAAATGAAGATAACCCTTTGTATAAAAGGGGGTTCCACCCCTTTATTCAGTCATTTTTTCAACAAATGAAACACACACACAAGAAATTAACCACACTCATTCTCTCCCAGCTACCACTTTGAGTTCTCTACAGATTATAAACATACACACATAATTACTGTGTAGACATAACATTAGACCCTTATTTCCTTTCCCTCTCCCACTCGATTACAAACAAACCCACAATACACACATGTTACTCTCTCTCTCTCGATCTATATACAGTAAACATACACACATCCACTATCAATCTCTCTCCTTCAAAATATCCAGCCGGTGACACCGGTGGAGCTCCGATGGAGCCAGCGAAAGGCGACGGTTGCCGGTGGCCCTCTCCGACAATTAATCCCCCCTCTGACAACAACAACCCTCACCATCACCACCGTCTGGTGGTGGTGCGACGAATACAAACAGCAGAGAAAGAGAGAGAGAATCGGAGGCGGAGCAGCGCCGCCACTCACGGCGGCGACGGAGGTGACGACGGTGGCGAGTGGTCCGACAGGTTTCACGGTAGGTGGTTCAGCGGTTCAGCTTTGAGATGTATTTTGGTTCGATTATTTTCAGATTTGAGTCTAGGTTTGGATTTTGGTCACGGGTCGGCGTCTCGGTCCGACGGTCGGCATCAAGGTCCGGTGGTCCTTGCTATTATCCGACGGATTTTCCGGTAAGTAGTTTCGACTGATTCTTTTCCTTACATTCCGATGAAGAAGATGATGTTCGTGTTTAGATTTTATGTTTGGTTCGAGTCTCATTCACGGCAAAGTCAGCGGACAGACTTCAGATTCGGTTTAGTTTCAAGTCATGGTTGTCAACACGGGTTATCCTTCGGTTCGAGTATAGGCTCGGTTAACAATGGACAAGAATGGTCAAGCCAGCAGCTTTGGTGACGGGTTCAGCACGACTAAGTCCAACTCGGTTTGACTCGGTGCATTTCGGCTCGATTCGGTCCAACTCGGTCAAACCAAGTCAACTCAGTCAACTCAGCAAGTCAACTCGGTCAACTCAGCGAGTCAATTCGGTCAACTTAGTCAACGGTTTGACGCGAAGAGCGGTAAAGTTTTAACGACGTGAATTATTTCGTTATTAATATAAATCTATTTATTTTCGTGAAACGAGCTCAAACCGAATGGATTAGTAATTAGATCTCATTTTGTCGCTTTTACAAAAGTTATTCATATTGATTATTGAACATTGTTGAATTTTGATAAAATAACGACAACTTGTGTTGTCGGGGGCGTCCAAAAAACAGAGTAACTCTGTCCGTTTTTCGAGAAAACCCTTTAACAAAACGCGTTTTATTATAAAACCAAACTATTAAGATTCAAATGATCTTTTATAGAAACAAATACAAACATATAATTACTTTCGACGATACTTTACAACATATGAAGACCTCAGAGATTATTTACAACATTAAACATGGTTATTTTAAACTTCGAAAATTCGACGAATCGTTTATAAATAAATATAGTTTTTTATATTTATTTACAACAACAAACAACACGAATTCTTTTATAAATAAATATAGTCTATATATTTATTTGATATATCAAACGACACGAATTCGTTTTATAAAAGAATAAATATAGTTTATATATTTATTTTCAAACACAACTCGACGATTCTTTTGTAAAGCAAATGTATCTCTTCAATATTTATTTTATATGCCTAAACGACGTACACATATCTTTCGACCAGTATCATACGAGATGCGATACATAATACGAGTTTGTTATATGTTATTTTCACATAAATATTATTTTTATACACGTACGACTTCTCGGAACGACTAACACTATTCTAATGAGATATTTATATTTTTGTATAAATATTTATATATTTGAAATTTCTCAAAAACCAAGTCTTTCAAAGAATTATTAATTGTTAATCCTTAACGACGCTAATCGGGCTAACAAGTATAACTTCAACTTTTCACTTAAGTTAACAACTTACCGACGAATCGTTCGGTTAACGATTCGGTAGAGCTCGGTGACACGTAGTTTAGTTACCGCTTTTATTTAGAAACTCGTAAGATATTCCATGTTAGGAATATTGTAGAATGCACGCTAGCGAGTCACGTCTTGGAAACTACATCACGAAGTCGTATTTAGCTAGCTTTGCACATGGAAATCCAGGTGAGTTCATAACCCCCACTTTTTACTATTTTACATTTTTATAAAATGTTTTCAGGGGTGGAAAGACATGCAAGTTTTGCAAAAGTAAACAATTTTTCGATAAACGAAAACTCTTATTTCTAAACCATGTTACGAATGGATTCCAAGGAACTCAAATGGTTTACGAACGATTTATACTAGATATACCGGTTTTACAAAACAAATGTGTATTTTTGAAATTTGCATGATTTTCAAGATTAGGGACGTGATCGCCCTAGTTATAATAACGGGATTGGTTTGGTCTGCGTACGAAAAACGAGACAAACCAGTGAGTTCATTTCCCCCTTTTCTCTTAACTGTTTCAGGTTTTATAACTCTCGGGTGTGGAATAAAAGTTGCATACGTTTAAATGGTATGAATTGACTATGAAATGAACTATTAGAACATGTGAGCATAGATTAAATTTGAAATGCCATTAACTCTTAATTATGGACGAAGGTTAGATCTAACGGGTACGGCCGAGCCCCACTCATGGTCACTTGAGTGCTTTGGTGTCCCAGTCGAGGTAAATCGACAATAGTCAAGGTAAATTGACATAATCAAGGTAAATTGACACAATCGAAGGGGAATTCGACACAGTCGAGGGAATTAACGAGCGTATAAGCCTGCTCATATTGAGTACTCCCTATGTCTTCACATATATTAATGTCCTTGTAAAACATTAATTTGATCTGTTTCATGGACGCTTTTCATACCTGTTTTCAAAGGAGTCTCTCAAACGTTTACAAGTTTATTTGAAGCTCACATTTTTCATATAACAGACTGAGAAAAATGATTTTACTGTATTTTCTCAACATATTTCAAAAATCAGTTATTCAAAAAGATTTATTCCAAATCTTTTCCAAAACAAACTATGAAGTCGCTCAACTTTTTGTTGATTTTTCGCATGTTTCTTTCTCAGGTTACTTTTTCAAACTATGGCACGGTTGGAATAGGAGAACCATTGGAGATTCGAGTACTTAGTGGGCGTTCGTTTCCTAGAAGTCTTAGCTTATTTGCTTTCGATGTGCAATGAAGATACCGGTCCAGTCACGTCAGCTCTGATATTTCGGGGTGTGACATGACCCGCCGTTAGCTGTCGAACCTGGACCGAGTTCGCATAATACTCGCCTTTGAAATATACCCAAAACTGAGCTGAACATTCTCGGAGCTTTACCTGAATTGAGACTCAACTGGAACCGAGTTGAACTGAGATCGACCAAAGCTCGAACCGGCTCTGAATCGGAAGGTAAAGCCCGCTCGTCACCACCTACACCCGTCGTTATCGCTAGAAAACCGCCACCGCCGCCACCAGGAGTGGTGTCGGCCGCTGCTGAAAGAGAGAGAAAGATGAGCGAGGGGTGATGGCATTCGTGCGTGGTCGGAGAAGAAGGGGGGGCGTCGGAGATTCACCGGTCGTCGCCGGTTTTGCCGGTGGTCTTCGTCGGAGGGAACGAGTGGAAGCAGAGGGTCGAGGGAGAAGGAGTTTAGGTGGGCGTTTGTGATAGAGGGTGGAGGAGGTTGTCGCCGGAAAGACGGAGACACCGGAGCTCACCGGAGTGCGGCTCCGGTCGCCAGAAATTTACGAGAGAAAGGCAGGGGTGGGTGTGTGTGCAGCTAGGGTTTAAAGGGATGAATGAGGATGAAGAGGTTTTTATAGTTAGGGTTTCTCAAGTGGGATTGGGCCTAAAGCCCGTTAGCGGTCCAATTGCGTTTCTAGACCCGTTTTAGCACTCGAGATTCGTAAAATAGCATGTAATATTATTTTAAAGTTTAAATACGTGAAATACTGCCGGTGTTTGATATTTGTCGCGTTCGCTTGTCGGTCGCGTTAAAAGTGCGTAAACTGCGTAGTTTTCTGTTTTTAAACCGTTTTTTTATCAGATCTGAACTGCGTTTGTACAAATAGGAAACAAGCTCGTATTTTCTAAAAACATGGAAATACGGGAATACGAGGTGTTACATAGTAGTTGGAGGGGCACCTTCATGATGAGTACTTCATCCTCTTTGTCTGAAAGAGAATGTCGTCAATTATGTTTCGTAAATGCCTCAGGGACCTCGTCCCACTGCTAAGGTTGCTGTCCAAGGTTGCTTCCTCTGCCTCCCTGTCGCTGCCGTAGTCAGGCACCTTCGCATTCGAGAGGGAAGAACAACCATCGTCTACAGAATCAAGCTCAGGGTCTCATTTGGTAACTACGTCAGCCATAAGCTCCGCAATAAAAGCGAGGTCGATAGTCCCATTGTGCGAGTCAAGAATAATAACAGAATTCGAGGTCAAAGGTATCTCGTCTCGGTAATAATTATTACATACATGCATATATATTTATATATATATCAATGAATAATAATGTTACTTAGTATATACAGGCAATAAATGCAACATATCACATATAATTCTCGTTTGTTCTTTGGGGGTCCTTTTGTCTTTGGCAAGTCTATCCCACATGGACTGACTATACCTCAATTTGCACATTGGTCTGGGTATTCCCCTTCCCTACTAATGTCCTTGCTTTATCTTTGCTTTGTCTTTCCTTTGAAAAATGTTTGACTCATGGATCTTGGCGCTTTTTGTAAATTCAATGAAAAATATTTTGTGAAAGGTTTTTGGTGAGAGAATCCTAGTGATTGTAGTCTAGACTCGAGAATGAATCCTAGTTCACTACAATCGAAGCTTTGATACCAAACTGTCACGCCCTGACTTTTGCCGAAGCGTATGATGTGTGACTTGCTCAATATCATTGCATTCAATTATAATAAACAACTATATGATTAAAAATGATGCTCATCCATTCATAAGTTTAAAACGTTACAGACACCAATCATTTAAGTTCCAACCAACATAACCTCTGGTTAAGTTACAGACCAACAAAAGTGGATTACATCTAAACTTGAAATTTACGTCTTGAAAACAACATCAGCGCCCAAGATCCATCTTATTTCATGAAATACATGTAATTTTGAAAACATCAACAAAAGTTGAGCGAGTTCATGTGTTTCTGTATGAGTTCGAATAATCTTGTAAACATTTGTATGTACGCCTTTGTAAACCGGTATTAAAGCATCTATGAACAGATAATTAATGTGTAGCTAATACACTAAAATGTGTGCAATGGTGTAGGAAAGCTCAAACCTTTGCGGATTTCGTACCGGGCCACCCGGCTGGGACAACATAGTCACCACATGCGGCCAACTCGCGGACCCATGGGTGGGGCTCGCAACACCCAAATAGATCTATCAATCATGACCCTCTGTCCTTATACAAGAATTAATGGTCTTAAGTTAACACCTACACATTCACATGATCTAAGGGTTCATTCCTTAGCTAACCATACCATTTGAACATTTGAAGAAGTTATAAAACTACAAACAGTTAAAAGGAAAGGGGGTCATGAACTCACAGATTTGCATCATGTATCCTGTAACTCAAAGATCTCTTTCTGATGTCGTACTACTACCTACACGCGTGCTAAGTCTTATCAGACGTTTTAGGTCATGAAACGACTCTTAGTCTTAGTTGTTTATTAAGACTTATTTTGGAATCCATGGTATACTTTGAGTTTCATCCTTGATGTTTATTATATAATTCCAAAGTATATAATTATTAGTTAAAATAATAATATTTTAATTAAATTATATTTATCAATTGTTTTGTAATATTGTTAAAATAATATATTTTAACTTGGTTTATTATGTATTACCACATATGTATTTCCCAAGTATCGGTGTACTTGTACTTGTGTATTCTTATACTTGTGTATTTTTCCAAGTATTGGAGGTGTACTTCGGTGTGTATTTTATACGTAAGAGATTACGTATTTTCTCACATTTATTAAGTATTTTATACTTAATCTTGTATTTAATTTTCCCGGATTATTATTTTTAGACAACTAAAAAACACTAAACTTATATTTTCAATATATATATATATATATATATATATATATATATATATATATATATTTTAAGAGAATTTTTATAGAAAAATATCTATAAATCTTTCTTGGCAAAAATAATATACACTGATATATTTCTCAAAAATAACATATATTTTTAAGATTAACTTTAGAAAATATACTTTCCTATCTTTCACCCAAAATAATACATTGTTAACTTGTTTAAGAAAATATATTTTTTCCACTCAAAAATAATATATTTTCTATTTGTCAAAATATGGTATTCTTTGTAATACTTGTAAAAATCCATATTTTCCATTTCTTTGGTTTCAAAAATACCGTTCATCATACTTGTCGAGTTACGAATTTTATTTCCGGAATATATATATTTATCGTCCATATGTCCGCTTGTCCGTTTGTCCAATATTCGGGTATAAATTATATATTTGGTTTCTTGGGATTTTGTTAATATTTTCGTATTACAATTTTGGTATATTGGTGTGTTATATTATTTTTTTAAGTTCCTAAAATAATATAACTAATACACATAATATACAAATAGCTCACAATTTGTGACATCTAAATATATATCTTCCTAAATATGTACTTAGTCATTTTTATTATCAAATATCAACCTCCAATGTTTGTAATTTTTGTAATAAAAATTATGGCCAATTTTTATTTGAAAACCATGATCAAAATTTAGTTGTAAACACTTGTTTAGAAATATTTTTCTAAGTGTTTAATTTCTACAAAATTTTGCCATAGTTTCCCCTTAAAAATGGAGGTTTCCATGCTTAAAAGCATATCATTTTCTTTTTAAAATTCATCGGCAATCATCAACAATTTATGCAAGACTTACCGTATGTTTTAAATATGCATTTTACACTATGACATGAACTTGAAAGTTTGTAAAAATTTGTAGTAACTTCACATGTTGTTTAGTAAATCTAACATAAAACTTAATAAGATGTAAATCTCAGTTTAGTTACCTCTAAAAACATGATTTTTAGTTTATACAATTCATTCTTGTGAATTTTAGTTCTTTACAACTTGTACGAGAATTTTCTAAAAATAATTCTTCTTGTATTTTTCTTGTTACCAACATTTTTCTAGCTTTGATTTAACATTTAAACTTGTTTACTTTCTTTAAAACCCAAGTTCATGTTAATCTTGTAATAAACTTTGTTTTCTTGGAAATATTATCTTTGAAATCTTTTATTTTCAAGACTTATAACATGTACAAGAAATTATCATACACTAAAACAATTTCATTTTCAAGTTCATGTTTAACATAAAGGATGATCATTATGATTTTCTCAAGATCCATCCTTATACTTGCTAGATCATGTGTTTAATCATCACCTAATAAGCTTCTTATGATGATCAACATCATAGTCACAAGAAATCAACAAACAGCTTTCATACATACAATAAAACAACTTAGATTTACATCTTATTAAGTTTTATGTTAGTGTTCATGCTTATGTTTCTTTGAGATTCTTTAGTTTATCATTTTGCATAACACTTTAACCATTAAAATGAGAAGTACACACAAGTTACGAGGAGCTTACTACTAGCTTTATGGCTAGGGAAGAAACAAGGATGATGATGAATGAGGTGGATAAAAGCTCCTTGATGAGGTCCTTCAACTTCCAAAGCTTCCCACCTTCTTAGATATGATTCTTATACCTCTAGATCACCTTAGATTGTATTGAAATGAATTTGAAATGGATGTGTAGGTGTGTGGTGTGTGTGCCGTAAGTAGAGGAGAAGAAAGGAGGCGTTTGTGTGTTGAAGATGAAGTAATAAGAATGTGGTTTAGTCTTATGGTTTATAAAGAAAGATTTCCAACAAAACAAAGTCTAATGGTTATTATGTTCTCCAAGTCACCAACAAATCCAATAAAATATATGAAAGAAATCAAGGGGTGGGGCCCATTTTTATAACTGATTATGGGGGGGTGTTAGTTGTGTTTCAAATATAAGTTGAACAATCTAGTTAAAACGTAAGGGGTTTAGTTGGTGTTTTAAGTGTTTAGGGTTTATAGGATGTAATATGGTGTTTGATGTTCAAGACTAGCTTCATAACACCAAAACAATGCTTCTAGTGAAATTTTGATGTTTCAGGTAGTGTCCGGTTGTTCGTTTGGTTACCGGTTCGTTAAAGTGCAAAATAGCGCAGTTTAGTGTGCTTTATGTTCCCTTTTATGACAGTTTTGATTCCTGACACTTATCAAGGTATTCTGGGCCATTAAACCATAATTCTGCATTATATTTTGGAGTTAAAATGCTGAAAATTGCTGAATTTTATTGTTTTCTGCAGAATTCTGCAGTTTTAGATTGTTTCGGGCACTTTCCGGCACTTAAACTATCACTCGGAAGACAGTTTTATGATCCCTCCTTTCCTACACACTATTCTAGTGTAACTCTTGGTTTCGGGCTAATTCTGTGTCTTAACATCATGTCTGCCTGAGTACTAAATTCCGTCACTACTTCTAGTTTGTCTGATAATTGTGCTAACTTTGTTTCGGGCACTAATTGAACCACATTTTGTTGCATGCAATGATGATAAATAATCTTGCAACGTGTAATGCACTTGTATGTATATGACAACATTTAGAAATCCATTCATGTCATTAGTTTAATCAGGCACAGTCATTAATGCACAAATTACTGCTTAACATTGTACGGATACATGGAAAATTGCCAGTTGTCACAACTACAACTCGAAACATGACTCGAAACCTGTCCAGTTGCAACTCGAGACCATTTAGACTACAACTTGAAACGTGCTTCGAAACTTGTCCGGTTGCGAGTCGAGACCTCCATGTTTCGACTGAAAGCCTGAGTCGAATCCATGAGGTTTCGACTAATGAGCTACAACTCGAGACCTCTTGATGTCGACTCGACACCACTAGGTTTCGAATCGAGATCCCTTGTTTTCGACTGGTTTCCCCTTATCAGGCCCTCACTTGCAACGTACACACATAATGGGCCATGCACTATTCACAGTTCACATGTTAGGCTTAGGCCCACATACTTTACATGTTATGTAACAGTTTGACTTACATGTTATGTGTTTGATACGTGTAAGATATACATGGATTATTTGTATACAAACCTAATAGCAATAGTAACCATAATAGGACATGATTGACCAACTGTTTAAACAAGTAAACTATCTTCTGAGCAAACCTAGGTGAGTTCACAACTTTTTCTAAAAGCATACGTTCCCGGCGGTTGGGAAACGAAACTAAAAACATTATCTCCTTATGTGGGATACGGGTAACACTATCTCCTTGTGTGGGATATGGGTATTACTATCTCCTTGTATAGGATACGGGTAACATTCTCCCCTTGTGTGGGACACTCAGTTAATTACGATTTATATTAGATGCAACAAGTATATTAAACGAAACTCTATCACGAAGTCCCTACTCTCTATACCAATTAATCGCCTGGTCTGGCGAACAAGTTATCAGTTGATAGCACTATTAGGTCTCACCAACCTCACACTATGCCTAGATAGGATCGGGCGTGAACTAGTAGACTCTGGTAAACTGTTAATGATGATAGACATTGATAAAGGGGCCAATCACGTAATGTGCGGTCGCTAAGTGTTTGGTATTGCTTTGTTTAGTAGCTTACATATGGGTAGCTCCCCATGGCATGATATAAATGAGTAACTTAAACACGTTTTATGGAATTAAAATTGGACGACTCGTTAACTCGCCAACTTTATGTTGATAACCTACTGCATGCTTTGCAGGTACACAGTGATTGCTTTAGAGCTTGCAGCTTGGGAGCGTAGTGGTCGTATGAGCCCGTTTTGGGTTCCTTTATTAATAATTACAAACTTATGAAACTTATGGTTGAACTATTTAAACTATGCTTCTGCTATTACTTTAAACGTTGTTTTAAAAACTTTGGACTTAGACATTATTAGTCACTGATCATATTTTTGATAAAACTGCTTTATTACTATGATTGTTTAGTATGATTGGTGGCTGGATCCTGGTCAGTCACACGCCTCTCGGTAATACTCCGCATGTGGAAATTTGAGGGTGTGGCATCGTGAGTCATTGTTAGCCGAAGCTCACAGCACACCATTTTCAATTCACCCAGGATCTACAAAGATGTATCGAGACTTACGACAGAACTTCTGGTGGAAGGGAATGATGGAAAACATTGCTCGATACGTAAGTAAATGCCTCACTTTCTAACAAGTGAAAATTGAAAACAAATGAGCAAGCGGCCTGTTGCAGCCATTGGATATTCCCATATGGAAGTGGCATTAGATCGCAATGGATTTTGTTACTTGTTTGCCTAAGACCTTCAAGAAGAATGATGCTATATGGGTTTTAGTCGATAAGTTGTCAAAGTCGGCTCATTTTCTACCGATTCAACAAGGATTTTCGGTTAGTAAGTTATCCGAAATATTTCTTCAAGAGATTATTCGATTCCATGGCACACCATCTTCTATTGTTTCAAATAGAGACCCACGTTTCACCTCATGATTTTGGAATCGTTTTTAGGCAGCTTGGGGTACACGACTAAAGTTTAGTACGACTTTCCATCCACAAACAAACAGGCAGTCAGAACATGCAATTCAAACCTTGGAAGACATGCTCCGAGCATGTGCACTCGAATGGTCTGGGAACTTGGATGAATATCTATGCCTTGTTGAGTTTTCTTACAACAATAGTTGGCAAGCAAGTATTGGTATGGCCCCTTTTGAGCTTTTGTATGATAAAAAATGTCTAGCACCTATCTGCTGGGATGAAGTTGGAGAAACGATTATTGAGGGGCCAGAACTAGTTCAGATTACAAACGAAAAAGTCACTATGGCACGAGAAAAACTGAAAGAAGTTCAGAGCAGACAAAAAAGCTCTGCAGGTTAACATAGACGACCACTCGAATTTAAAATTGGTGACAATGTATTCTTAAAGGTATCACCTTGGCGTGGCGTTCATAGATTTGGAATTAAAAGGAAGCTTAGTCCGCGTTTCATTGGTCCGTTTGATATCCTTGAAAGAGATGGAGAAGTATCATATCGACTGGCTCTACCGCCTTAGCTCTCGCACGTTCATAATGTTTTTCATATCTCCTCATTAAGAGGATATAAATATCATCCACTCCATGTCATTAGTTATCCGTTATTTACAATTCACGAAGATTTGTCCTATGAAGAAGAACTAGAAGCAATTTTAGATCGACAAGAAAGGATTATGCGTAGAAAAGTATTCCCATTCATTAAAATCCTTTGGAAGAATCACTCTGAACGCGAAGCTATGTGGGAAACCGAGGAGTTAATCCGTTCAGTTTATCCTAAGTTGTTCGAACGATAAACCTTTAAGTCCAAGGATGTGTGAAACTTATTTTGTCTAGGTTTTAAAATTTCCGTTATGATACCTTCGTGATCATTTATGTTCTGACTCATTAATTCAAGAATTTCGAGGACAAAATTTCTTTTAAGGGGGTAAGAGTTGTAATAACCATAACTTTTAACTGATTTAATTATCAAATATTAATAATTAGTTTTAAATATTTTAGTATATACAACATAAATAGTAAACTAACGTTTATCTTATATGTATCAACAGAATTGTATGAAACAAAATATAAATAAAATCCGTTTCAGGTTTTAACAATTAAAAATAGAGTAAATTACAAAAATCGTCTTCTATGTATGTCACTTATTGCAAAATAGGTCCTTTATCTTCAGTAATTACAGAAAATGTACTTGATGTTTGCAAACCCTTTCAAGTTATATCCTTTAGGCCTAAATCAGTTAATTTTTTGTGGTTAAATATGACCAAATGAACCCCATATGAGGGTATTTTGGTCATTTTACTCTCATGTGTGATCTATTTGGTCAGATTTAACCACAAAAATACCCTCATGTGGGTTTCATTTGGTCAGATTTAACCACAAAAATTAACTGGGTTAGGGCTAAAGGACATTACTTGAAAGGGTTTGCAAACATCGAGTACGTTTTCTGTAATCATTGAAGACAAAGGACACAGTTTAGAATAAGTGACAAATATAAATGACGATTTTTGTAATTTACTCATAAAAATATTATTAAAATTATGAAGAAATCCTAAATATATTCTTTTGATAAACAACCATACGTACAAGTTAAATGAAAAAAAATGATAAAACCATCTATTTTAACAATCATATTTTAATAATGGTTTAAGAAAGATAAAAGTAATCTATTCATATAATAAAGTAAACCAATGTGTGACACGTGTCATTCATTGGAGGCGTCTATTTTTTTGTTTTCCCGCCTTTCTTTCATATTTATCTTCTAACAATTTATCTTTTAATTTGTAGATAATATTAATTAGAAAAATGTTTTAATAATTGTAAATAATATTAAATAGAAAAATGTTTATATGATAATTATAACCCTTTTATTGAAGTTTTAAAGGGTTTCACGCTTTTTTGCACCTGGTCTTTTATGTTTTAAATTCTAGGATTTGGCTAAAACACACTTTGCCATTAATCACATAATATTTTTGGATTTATTAAAAATTCATGACTATATTATATACTTATAAGCTTGAATATATATGTCAAACTTAAAAATTATTCTTCAAAAATTCAGTAACATCTATACTCTATATATAGTGACACGTGTCATTTATAGAAGACACATATTGTTTAAGTTTTCCCGCTTTTCTTTCATATATATCTTCTAATAATTGTAAATAATACTAAATAGAAAAATGTTAATTGAATACAAAAAATATAGGATAACATCAAATGTATATCGAGTATACACATGTATGAGATTTTTTTACTATTATTAATAGTTTCATTATTTATCAAATATATATAAGTGTGTCCGTCTTTGATTTGCATTTACAAGAAATATTTATTGTACAGGGTCGGCTCAACCATTTTAGAGACCTAAAGCAAGTTTCAAAATCGGGGCCCTTCTTGCCTATTTTTTTTCTTATCCAAAAAGAATAAACGACGGTCGATCCGCCTAAAGGAGATTCAAACCCGCCCCCTTAAGGTACACAGATGACATACACGCCAACTGGGCTACAACTTTTTAATAACAAGGCTCATACCCATATAGTATATAATTTTTTTTTTTAAATCTTGAGGCCCTATACATTTGGTGGTCTGAGGCCCGAGCCTCAAAATACTTGGGCTTGGGCCGACCCTGTTATTATATAGTTTAAATTGTTCAAGCCGTGTAACACACGGGAAACTAACCTAGTATTTTAATAATATAATCAATAAGAACTTGACGCTGGATGAAGACGCCCACGCTAAACCCGGCTAAACACACGAACTGTCTCCCTATAATACGCCAAGCTCAAGCCACCAACAAGCAAGATACACCTCTGTACACGAAACACACCCTTGACACAAGCAGTGCTTCCGCTACACATGACCCACACATTGCCCACCACCGCACACAGGTCGCCAACCTCCACGCACACGTTACACACGAGACCCACACCAGCCACCCGACGCTTGCCACTAGCCGCCCTCAGCCACAACCTACCATCCACACAAAATTATTTCGGCAAATAATAAACCCGATACAGACCTATATAACCGTTAGCCATGTCCACTATCACCACTCTGTAGTCACCTTCCGGCCACCTCTGAACCAACGTAATTGACGTCACGACAAGACCAATATTATCCGACCTACCTGCACATTTTCCAGCTAACCTTTGTTATCCGATGTATTGTTCACCTCAAACTTCAGGTATACATATAAACCCGTATATCTTTTATTTATGATTCTTAGATAACATAATTGATAAACTATAAAAAGAACCTATTACTTGTGTACGGAACCTGCGTTTTTAAGTATTTTCATGAAGGAGATGATTGAAATTAATATGTTATTATTTATTGTTTTTAGTAAGTCAAAGTTCTTTTTTTAACTGACACTCCAAAAGTTTGGGTGTATGATATTATATTTTTATATAGGATCTACATATTTACAAACTTTATTGCCTATTTCCACACCCTCCAAGACGCCTCGTATAGCTCTATACGAGGGGTATAGGGTTGATTTTCCGACCAGCTCTGCACCAAAGCACAATGTCAAATCAGTCACATCAGACGGGGAGTCTAGGTCTGTACGAGGGAAAGATACGAGGCACTAAGACGCTTCGTATAGGCCTATACGAGGCGTCTTTAGTGACTGATTTGACTATACGTTTGACTAGTGACTTAAAGCTATACGGGTAGTATAGAGCTATACGAGGCGTCTATGTCTCACATAAAGTGCAAGATACAGCGCATTCTTTGTCATTCATTCTGCTTCTTCTTGTTCCGTTTCTTTATTTATCATTTCATTCATTTCTTTCATTCTGCTTCTTCGAAAGAATTGGCATTTGTGTTCTTATCATCCCTAAGTGTTGAAATGTCATCATATTGGGACGGCAACTATGTCTTCGGGCAGTATTCTGTCACACCCTGGCTTTGCGGAAGCGTGGTTAATTTGGTGTGACTTCTTAATACCATAGCTTAACCATAACAAAGCTATATGAAATAAAATCATGCAAGATCATCCATTCGATTAAGTTTTAAAACCAGAGTAACATAACATTGTCTTAGGGACTTACAACCTCATAACATAAAACATTGTCTTGAAAAACATAAACATCAACATGAAATAAACGCAGTTTAAGATTTGTGACTCGTCCAGGAAAAAGTCACATTTCCTAAACCCGGATGACCTCGGAACCCATATGCAGCGGGAAAACATAACATACCGCGCCAGATCTTTAATTTCCTGAAATACATGTAAGTTGAAAAATCAACAATAATGTTGAGCGAGTTCATGTGTAAGTGAATAAGTAAACCTTTGTCAGTATAAAAATAGTCTTGGTATGTAGCAAATAAGGGAATTGAGATCACCAATGGTTTGCAAGGCCACTGATATATGTGAAGTGCAAATAGGGAGACTCAAACCTAGCAGATTTTGCCACGTCATTAGTATGTGGACAAAGTCACCCCGAGGTCCGTTTCTAGTTTGGCCTGGGGCTGGGCTCGCTACACCCAGATAGATCTACCGCTCATGTCCCTCGGTCCTGCCATGAGGACTAATGGCCTCATATTGCTCCTACCCACTCACATGATCTAAGTAGTAAACCTCCTTACGCTAACCATACCATGTATAAAGTACTTGTAATCAAAGTAACATGTATTTCACCCCCGCAGTTAAGAAAACTGAAAACAGTTAGAGAAAAGGGGGACATGAACTCACAGTGGTGCGTCTCTACCAAGTATGCCTCCAAATCGATTAGCTGTATGACGACCTACACGTACTAACTCTATTAGACGGATGGCCGTGCCTTAGCTTTATGGCTTAAGTTTTTGGGAAATAGTTAGGCAACTATTTCGTGTTTATGTTCTGTATATACTTGGTAGTCATTTTTCCTTCCCAAGGATGGGGGATTTAATACATGTGCGTTCGTATAATTTGTGTTACACTATTAAGTCTCACTTAATTTATTTTATTTCTAACTCCCAAAATATAAATATTCTTCTCAAAAATATTATATTTTAATACATGTGATTTTCCCAAAATAATACTTAGTAATATTATTTTTACTCTAAAAATAATGTTTACGTAGTTCACAAAATAATCATAAACACTTATACAAGTGATGTTGTGATAAATACATACTAAATACATTTATGTATCACGTTTTATTTTGTGAAATCCCACATCCGGTATTTTGTAAATAAGTTGTGGCGAAATCTATATTTTGAAAACAAGTCGAAAAGTATTTCTAACACTTATAGTGAAAATAATTCTAAGTGTTAGGTTTTTAGAAAAATTTCGCCAGAGTTTCCTCTGTAACTGGAGGTGGCCACGCTTTCAAGCGTATCATTTTCTTTTATAAATCAAACCAACCATTTTTATCATTCATTCAAAACAATGTTCAAATCACAACTAGTCAAAATATGTATATAAATCGCATATATTTCATGAACTTGTGATTTATTCAAACTATGAAGTAAATCCCATTACTTTTAGTGGATCTTTACATAAAACTATCCGATTTTGTAAAAACCTCGTTTTTAGGGAAGTTCCATCTTTACAACTTCTCGTCATCTTTTTCAAAAATAGTTATTTTGTCGAAACTTTGTGTTACACAAGTGTTTACACACTTGTGTGTTCTAAAAACCATTCTTGTTAGTGTAAGGTCCGTCTTTAAAAATATGTTTTCTCTTGACACGTGGTCCTTTGAAAATACCGCTTGTAGATACGTAGATCTACTAGTTTTAAACACTATTGTACAAACTAAAACACTTTTACACAAGTTCATGATCCGTGTGTGGTAGAGTTTCATCTTCTAACCCTTGTTACACTTAAACAAGCTTTATGTCATAATCCAAGATCATGACTAAACCGGGTTAAATGATCCGAGCTACCACAACATAGATCGGGTCCAAATAATCACACAATTCAAATACTACAAGTTTTACACAACATATGAGCTTTTAACCACCAATTTTAGTGTTTTAAGTAGACTTTTATGCTTCAACTTGTAAGTTAACGAGTTTTAACCGTTACAAATCATATTAACCACTTTAAAATAGTTCAAGAAGGTGATTTAAGCAACATACCACTAGCTCGAGGCTAGGGAAGAATCTATGCGAAAAATGCGTGGATAAAAGCAAGAGAGTGAGGTCCTTCGCCTTCCGCTTGCACCAAGACTCCTTATATGCGACCCTTAACACTTGTAGATGATTGGAATGTGATGATCAAATTTGAAAGGTGGTGGTGTTGCTTGTGTCTTCGGCCGAGAACCAAAGGGAGGGAGAGAGAAGTGTGCTCAAGTGTGGTGATGAAATGAATGGTGTGTTAAGCTAGCAACTTATAGACAATTCTTAAGGTGATTAACCATTGGTCCCTATGTCTTCAAGATCTTAAGCACCCAAGATTATAATAATCATCAAGTACAAGAGGTGTCCCCCTACATGGGGACGGTTTGCAATGGGGGGGGGGGGGGGTACTAGTTCGATTCCAACCAACTAGTTAGACTTTAGTTAGGTTAATATAGTTAAGTTTAGGGATTAACCCGGTTAGTTGTGTGTAGTGCTTTAAAGCGGGTGTTAGGGTATTCAGGGACCCTAACTGGCTCAGAAAAAGATAAATAATGAAAATAATAATATTTTCAGGTTCCGGGTATAGTCCGGTAGTTCGGTTGGATAGTAATCCGTTAAAGTGCTTAACAAAGCTTTAAAGTGTCGTTAATACCCTTTTTAGTGACACTACTTATTTCTGACACTTTGGAAAGTGTCTAGTAATATTTCTCTCATGTTTTGGCACTTTATTAGTTAGCTAAAAGCTGAATTATCATATAAAGTGCCGAGTTTTGTACTTAGAGTACGTTTTAGGCACATTCGGTCATTGAAACTTATTCCTAGAGACGCAGTTCTACAACCCTTGTATCCCTACACTCACCACTAGTGTAGCAAACTATTTCTGGCTCATACAGGCCTTAGAGGCAGTGTCTGCCTGATGCTGGCTTTATCAGCATGTTCTATAGGTTATCCGTTATAGTGCTACTGTGCTTTTTGTGCATCATGTTTGTCACTAAGGTTCAACATGTAATTAATGTAGTGACAACAAGTAAAGTATGATGCAAGTAAGTACATGTATCAGTAATCAAGTAGCAGTTTATTCACAAGTTCAAGCAAGCACAGTAATTAAGAAGTAATTAACTATTAATTAAGTTGTACGGATACCTGGTTTAGTGAGGGTTGTCACATTCTCCCCCCGTTAGAAAAATTTCGTCCCGAAATTTTAAGTTCTGCTTGTAGATGCAGGGTTCTTAGGAAGTAAGTGGGGGTATTTCTCTTTCATCCGGTCCTCACACTCCCAGGTGTATTCAGGACCATGTCTGGCGTTCCAACGAACTTTGACGAGCTTGGCACTGCTCCGGCGGGTCTTGTTTACTTTCCAATCCGTAACCTCAACCGGTTCTTCAACGAAGTGGAGCGTGTCGTCAACATGAATCTCGTCGATGGGAATGGCAATGGTATCTTGAGTTGGACTTTTCTTCAGGTTGGATACATGAAATGTATCGTGAACTGAACGGAGTTCAGCAGGTAAGTCCAGCTTGTATGCTACTAGTCCTATTCTTTCCAAAACTCTGAAAGGACCAATGTAGCGCGGTTTTAACTTCCCACGCTTTGCGAAGCGTGCCACACCCTTCCAGGGTGAAACTTTCAATAAAACCATTTCTCCAACTTGGAATTCCAAGTGTTTCCGGTTTGGATCCGCATAGGCTTTCTGTCTGTGGCAAGCTGCTTCGATGCGTTTTAGAATCTGCGCAATCTTGTCCGTCGTCTCTTGGACGATTTCGGGACCAGCAAGCTGCCTATCACTTGCATCAGCCCAGCATAGGGGTGATCGGCACTTGCGTCCGTAAAGGGCTTCAAATGGCGCGACACCAATACTGGTGTGATAGCTGTTGTTGTATGAAAATTCGACCAAAGGCAAATGCTTATCCCAGCTACCGCCCAAATCCATAACACACGCTCTCAGCATGTCTTCCAAAGTCTGTATCGTTCGCTCGCTTTGACCGTCAGTTTGCGGATGAAACGCAGTGCTCAGATTTAATTGTGAGCCAAAAGCTTCTTGGAAGGATTGCCATATTCTTGACACAAACCTTCCGTCTCTATCAGAGATGATCGAGAGAGGCACTCCATGACGTGCGACGATCTCTCTCATGTATATTTCGGCCAACTTGCTCGTATTATCCTTCTCTCTGATAGGTAAGAAGTGTGCTAACTTCGTTAATCGATCTACTATTACCCAAATAGTGTCATGACCTCTTGGCGTCCTTGGCAACTTTGTAACAAAATCCATTGGGATTTGTTCCCATTTCCACTTGGGAATCTCAGGTTGTTGCAGAAGTCCTGAAGGCTTCTGGTATTCCGCTTTAACCTTAGCGCATGTTAAACATTTGCTCACATAAACAGCAACATCGCCTTTCATCCTAGGCCACCAATAATAATCTTTAAGATCCTGGTACATCTTATCCGCTCCAGGGTGGATAGAGTACCGCGGCTTGTGAGCTTCATCGAAAATAACCTTCCTTAAACCTCCAAACAAAGGAACCCAAATCCTTTTCTCAAAACATAACGTTCCTTCCTTGTTTGGTACCAGTAGCTTCTCCATCCCACGGAGATATTCTTCTTCAAGGTTTCCTTCCTTGAGAGCTTCTTTCTGCGTGGCACGAATGCGCAAGGAAAGATCGGTTCGGATAATCATTTCTAAAGCCCTAACCCTTATGGGCTTGATCATCTCCTTCCGACTTAGGGCATCGGCGACCACATTCGCCTTCCCTGGATGATACTTTATCTCGCAGTCGTAATCATTCAACAACTCAACCCATCGTCTTTGCCTCATATTCAACTCCTTCTGGTTGAATATGTGCTGTAGGCTCTTGTGATCTGTAAAAATTGTACACTTTGTACCATAAAGGTAGTGTCTCCAGATCTTTAATGCAAAAACCACTGCGCCAAGTTCCAAATCAGGTGTGGTATAGTTCTTTTCGTGCACTTTCAGTTGACATGATGCGTAAGCAATAACCTTTTGGCGTTGCATCAACACGCAACCCAATCCTTGACGTGAGGCGTCACAGTATACCACAAAATCATCTGTACCTTCCGGTAGTGCTAAGATTGGCGCATTGCAGAGCTTATCCTTCAGTATCTGGAATGCTTCCTCCTGTTTGATTTCCCAATCAAACTTCTTATCTTTCTGCGTGAGGAGCGTCAATGGTTGAGCGATCTTCGAAAAATCCTCAATGAACCTTCGGTAGTAGCCAGCCAAACCCAAGAATTGTCGAATCTCGGTTGGCGTCTTTGGCGTTTCCCAATTCTTAATCGCTTCGATCTTGGTTGGATCCACATGGATTCCATCTCCATTTACCGCGTGCCCAAGGAATTTGTCACACCCCAAATTTCCACGTGTCACCGGTGGGCCCGGTGGGGGAGTATCGTGACGTGGTTGGCAACATAATAGTCAAACAACACAATATAATTATGCACAGCGGAAGCAAAAGATAAATATAATACATTCCGAATATAAGTAATGTAAAGTATTACAACGGAAGGTAAAGGATCCACAGGCGGATCAAGCAAAAGATACTAAAATTTTTCAACAGACTTCAGGCATCTAGAACTTGCAAGATTCCCTAATGACACCCTGAGCTCCCAGCCAATTATGCGTAGTACCTGTCACTTAACCTTTTGGAAAATACGTCAGTTTACACTGGTAAATACAAGTAACTGACTCATTTTGGAAAAAGAGTTTGGAAAATGATTCGAGTGCAAACGGCACAAAACTATCTTGACACATTGATTAAAATGCACAGAGGCAAAATTAATCTTTTATACTTGGGACAATTCTATTAATAAAAATCTTGTATCCGATTTACATGGTTGTCCAACATTTAGGGCCGGTGATTATACAATACAAGCCGGACAAGATTAATCGACACACCACAAATATAATCTCACAAGAAGATACCCTTACGAGTGAGTATACGTTATACATATGCAACAGGAGGTGTTATGTCTACACCTTGTGCTTACGTCGTGGCCATTCACTTTTTAAAATGAGCCAAGGATATCCAGGACACGGTCATTAACCCCCAATGTTATTTGTTATCAATCAATACAGATTAAAACGGGATTTTTCAATTTAATCATCTCCGATTAAAAGGTTTCTACACCCGACCAAGCGGTATTTTTATAATACCGTATCCCAAGCCCGTATAAGGGAAAATAAGTTAAAAGTATTTACCTGAGCTAGCTCCTGTCTTAATTAGCAAGAATCTAATAACTCAGCCGTAGTCACTTAAGTAAGCGTAGGTACAATTTACCGGGAAGCTCTAGTCTGGAATGATGGTATAAATAATTAATTAGAATGCTAACGGGTCTTTAATTAAGCCTAAGCTTAGACCGGTTAGTCTTAAGGGAATATACGGTTCTTACGCACGATTAAGCGAAGACCGGAGTAGAATGTGATTTAGACCCGACAAGTTCGAAGACTTGTATAATATGGGTAAACTAAACACATTCTGGATTTTGAGATAAAACCGTTAAGGTTTGACCCGTTTCGGCTAATTTATATAAACTAGTTATATAAACCGAACCGAACGCGAATGATGCGTAACGGTAACCGAATGAATCACGAACAGGTTTCCTAAGTTAATATGCTTTAAATATGTTGTGATATCATAATGATACCTTCCATAATGCCCAAAACGAGATTAGTCATTAATTATGCCCCGTAGGGGTATTTTGGTCATTTTAGAGATTATAAAAGGGATTTAACGTAACCCCGATGTTCGGGACTGAAGTAATCAGTAAACAACTTATTTTTAACAGATTATATTAGTTGGTAATAATCCCTATGTGTCAAAAATGGTTTTAAGCCTATACTACGCGTATAAACCCGTTTTAAGCGACGTACGATTAAAAATACGATTCTGGGTTTTCTGATTAGTTAAACAGGCTCAAACATTATATTTATTATTTAAAATCAGTAGCAATTGGATTCGCGTCAAAATTCCTTGTAGAAATCATTTTATGACCGAAAAGGGTAAATTCGGTATTAACCGAATTAAGACGATAAGCCTGGCTTAAGACCAGTTTAAAAATAATTAAAAAATCTTCAAAAATCCCAAAATATTATTTAACATCAGTGGGGAAAAGGTTTGGTGCCGAAAATCGGGTTTAGATAGGCCATGCGCTAATCGCGCCGTTTAATTAATAAAAAGTCTACCGTTTACGCTAATGCGCATATCTCCTAATCTAGACCTCCGATTGACGTGAAAATTTACGTACATGTTTAATAATCAGTAACTAAGATTATTGTACTTCCACATTTTCAAAATTCTCGTTGTATGGTCGTAAGGGCATTACGGTCCATTTTAAGCATTTAACGGAAACGTGTGAACGAATCGGATAATCAACGCAACAAGTATCGAGACTTATACTATCATGTAACCCAACCCTAATGAAGCACTAAGGCAATACCGAATCAAATTAAAACGGGTCAGAACCGAAGTCAATGCAAAAGTCAAAGTTTTGCGTCTTTCGGTTCCGAACCGGGTTTAAACAGAAATTTGTCGAGTCGGACAAGCGTAGACAAGTTTCTATACTTATTACCAAGTTATATTAAGTTTAAAACAGGTTACACGCCTCGCGGATTGCTAATCGTGCATTAAATCGCATTTTGTAATTCTGTTGACTTTTTCGGTCAACGTTTGACCCGACAAACGACCTAGTTAGGTCTGGATTTGGTACGTGCCCTTATAAGGGTTTAATACCCACATAATTACCTATCTAACGGTACTTTTAATTTGCGATACGACTGAGCTAACATTAATCAATCGCGAAGTCAAACCGAAGTTACGTCGGTTTGACTTTTAAGCTAATTACTAAGCTAGAATTAATTTAGAAGGGATTAGCAACTTACTAAAATGATTAATGATGATTAGGGAGCTTGTGATTCAGCTTGGAAGTCCCACAATTGATCAGAAGATGAATGGTGAAAGTTTGCAAGTTTGTGGGTCTTATATAGTGCCTCTAAACACCACTAAGTGTTGACACCAAGGTCTATGATCAACCACAAATGTTAAACACATGTCCCTAGTGTTCTAGATCAGTTTAGGGGGAATGCACATGCAAGAAAAACCGGCCAAGAGGGTTAAAATCGCGCAGAACTGGCTGCTGTGGGTTTTCTGTTGCTGGCACCTGCTTTACGGACCGTAAGGTCCCCATGCTTACGGTCCGTAAGCTTGACATCAGGGACCAGAATTGCCTGTTTGTTGGTGTATCGAAAGGGCAACCTTATTTCTGACTTTAGGGACCTCAATTATCAACTAAGGACCTCCAAGAAGTGCTCTTAACAGTTACATACCCCACCATTTAGATATGTTTCTTTGAATTCAAATTAAAGTCCCGAAAACAAGATCTATCATTCATTTCTTCGCGATATCCTATCATGCTTTACGTATTAACACGTATTAACAATGATTCACTGATTTTAGGGAATCATAGATGTGTAACATATTAAATCGGGTCTTGGGATTTATAATGGAGGTGTTCAGAGGTAACAATTAACATGACGCCTCTTTTCAAATCTTCCCGACACATCTTTATTAATCCGGTTTTATGACGACACGTGTCATTTATGACACGTGTTGTTTATTTTATTACACGCGAATTTTCGAGGTGTTACATCCTCACCCCCTTAAAAGAAATCTCGGCCCGAGATTTACCGAAATTAAGGAAGTATTCTCTGCCTAATGATGGCAACTTACAGATGGTTAGGAATTTGTATGATCTTGTTCGTTGCTTCCCATGCAACTTTCAGATCCAGATAATTGGACTTACCAATCTATTGTCCTAATCAATAGATTGTTTAATATTTCATTTATACAAGGTCTCCCAAGGGGCAGCCTTGATACTTATTTATCAACTTTTATAGAAAAGCTTATCTTAAGGTGAGATGGTTATTTCAACCACTGCTTAACAAATCTTAGGGAATAGCTAATCCTTGCCGTTAGTTGAACAATTCGACTACTCTGGGCAGCTGATGGCAAATTCTTAATCGTTGTCTAAGTAGGGTTGCGGTAACAATGCATAAGCAAAAATGAACCGTCTTTCTTACCCAACCATGCCAAACTCTTAGAATATCGAGTTAGGATATATGAATCTATATCTTAAAATTTTCTTAATCAGGCTTTCGGTTGTTCCATATTAAACATGGAGTTCTTACAACACTCTAACTCAAAGTGGAATGTTAATCTTAACTCTACCTGCCTCTAGGGAGGTAAACAGGGTAAACTTAGAAGAAGATAATCAAAGTACAAGGGGGTTGCAGAGATTTTTCATATCTCAGGCTCCAGTTCACTAATCGTTACTTATGTCGAATAAGTGACACATTTATGTTACTAGTCCACGAATTCCTTAATCGGGAATATTTACTTGGACAATTTCCTTTTGGATATCTTCTTTGAATACCATTAGTTGACTTTAGTATCATATGATCATTGGGATATCTTTGTGGTTCCATGCATTAAACCTCCATACTGATCAGGCATGGACGCAATCTATGGAACATTTTAAGATACACCAAATCCTCATATGGCGCTTTTGTCATTCCGTTTGGTATTCGAAATCAATAGAGATCAAGAGATATCAATTTCTTATGATGATGTACTTTATCTGGAGAGAGGGTATATTAGGGTTTTACGATTTGAAGATTTCAGAAAGAAATAGAAGAATTAATCCCTGTGTACTTCCTACCTGTAGGTTTTTACCTTAAACTTAATATATATAGGGTTCTTATAAAAAGTTTTTAAAAGTTTGTTATACTTATAGTTTATGAAGGATTTACTGGTATCCGAACCAAAATAAAACTCTTAGTCTTTAAATTACTGATAAAATGCCAAGGAATGTACCTGATGTCATTATTTATGGACTAGTTCAGGCATTTTAGGCGCTTTCAATTTTAGGCTTTACTTCCTCAACCGCTTTTCCTTTGACAGATTTAGGGCACGTAGTCTTGATGTGGCCCTTCTCATTACAGCCGTAGCAGACTGCATTCATCATGCCCTTACAGTCCAACGTTTTATGTCCCTTAGACTTGCAGATCCCGCAATGTAGAGGTCGAGGCTGCGATTTGGATTTTGGTTCGAACCTGCATTCCCCATAATGGCGCTTCTTGCAGGTCTCACATACTGGTTTCTGGTCGGACTTTTGTTTGTTCTTTTTCTTAGAACTCTGGGAGTTATCTACCTCCCTTTTCCTTTTTAGTTCATCCTTTGCATCAGAGGCATGAACGAGATCCTTCTTATGAGTAAGGAAATGTGGTCCTAGATAAAATTTGGACTGAACAACATGGGTCTCCTTTAACTTTTTCACAGCTCTCTTCACAGCTTTTCCAACGGCTGCGTCTATCATAGTTTGAAGAATATCTTTGGAAATTCTAAGGTTTACAATTTCAGCATCACTAGAATGCGTCGCGTCATCAATGGCGCGATTGCTTGTTGTCTTATCCGAGTTTGCCATACTCGATATTGGTTCCTAATACCAATAAAACAATTTCTTAGTTGGAATCCAACAATTACTATTTTTATTTTTGATGGCCTTAATATATACTAACCATGGTGCCAATAACCCATACAGGCTATTATAGCACTAACATTCTTAATGAACATTATTTGAAATATATCAATATTACTTAGCCTAGGTCACAAAAGACCATCAATGGCATTAAAGATTTGGACCTAGTCCATCACTTTTCTGACAGAGGATCAAAACGTCGCATCTGTCTTTATTATATTAAAGAATTTAGGTAGCTTGAAAGCTTGCCATAGGAATATCCGAAAAGAGTGATTCCTATTAGATATAAAATATCCATCTAAGGTTTGTTGGAGCATTTCTTAAAGTATCATCGGCCAATTTCTACTTCGTATAAAATGACCGAAGTCTTACTAAGACGGAGACAACAGTTCTCAACAGTGATCGCTCATTATTGGATCACATGTGTCAGCATCAAATAAATTTCTGCATAAACTGCTTGATAAGGAAAAGTACCTGCTATATAGTTATTCTCCTGCACCATCTACTGGCGTTCCTCCAGAAGACTCATGCGTTTGTTTTCCTGGTCTCTCCAGGCTTCTTTATAAGCTTTGGACAGTTGGTTTTGATGTGTCCTTCCTCGTTGCAATTGTAGCATGTGGCGTTCTTTAACCCCTTGCAATCTAAGGTTCTGTGACCCTTGGTCTTGCAAATTCCACACAATTTAGCGCGTGGGTCTATTGTACATTTTCCAAAATGCTGCTTTTTGCAGTTACTGCATTTGGGTCTGTTATCAAACTGACTCGAGTTCTTCCTAAACTCGGAATCCTTCCCGCGCTCCGAGCTTCCCTTCTTCTTCTTGTTAGTTTGATGAGAGTTTTCCTCCTCTCTTTCACTTCTTCTCTCGCCAGAAGCCTTAACAGACTTAATTCTGATTGCGTCTAAGGTTAGAGATAAGGATAAGTCCACCGCGGACCTATATGTGGTTGGCCTAGATGCTTTAACATTCCCTTTTATCTCTGGTGCTAGGCCTCCAATGAAACGCGCTATGCGTTTAGGTTCAGGGGTGACTAGATAAGGAACCAGGCGGGACATAGTGTTGAAACTTGTCACATATGCCTGACAATCCAAATTCTCCATGACCAGAGTCAAGAAGTCTGATTCTATCTTTTCTACTTCGTGCTGGGGGCAATAGTTTTCCTTGACTAATGCAACGAATTGCTCCCAAGATAAGTTGTAGAGTAGGACCTTTCTCGTGGCTTGGAGCAGTGATCTCCACCATGCCAACGCTTCTCCTTTAAATGATTGTGAAACAAATTTCACAATATCTTGCTCCGCACAACCGCTGATGTCAACAACAGCGTCCATCTCATCGAGCCATGTCATGCAATCGATGGCTCCTTTTTCTCCTGTAAAGTCTCTGGGCTTGCAGGAGACAAAATATTTATATGAACAGGTCTTAACTGGTGCCTCTTGATGAAACACAGCTTGTCTAGACAGAATACTCCTTTGATTTGACAAGTCATGAACATCGTCCTCCTTTGACTCATGTGTTTTAAGAGGGGGCTTACAACGAGCCGCAGATAGAGTCTTAGAATGGGTATCATTTGACTCATCATACTGCCGATCAAGTGCTCGAGTAACAGCATAATCTATTATTGCCTGTAGTTCTGCTCCAGTTACATTAATTCTGGTAGTATCATTGTCCTCTTTCATGTGGCTGTTAACTTCCTCTAATCCAGCCATGTAGCTTGATGTCTACATAAACATTGACAATGATTTATTCAAAGGTTATTATGGAATCATCATCCTTGACGATTCATCAACCATGGTAATATAAACCATATTGGTTAATTTGTTAGTTATATTAAATTTGTATTTTCATTATAATTTATCCTAGTTATAAAACATTAAGGATATTAAAGTGGCGCATAAGGCCTAGTCACAAGGACAGTTCTAAATTTTGTAAGCCCTGCTTTCAGAGAATCGAGGCATTAAGGTTTGAATCACGTTCATTACCCTCTCTTGACAGGGAGTTGTAGACTTCAACTGTCTTTTGTCTTTTAGGACAATAGATATAGCCCGTGGGCATTTCCCTTCTGAGGGATGGTTATAATATGTTCATCTTCTCAGATGTTATTAGTCGAGATTGTATGGATCCTACTGACTATTAAGCTTGGACCTGGTCCAAGGTTTTTAGATAGGAGGTCAAAGACCACCACTATCGTTGTCTTATCAGACAACAAGTTTAGTCCATAGGCACTTCATCACTATCGGATGTTTATAAAATGATCATCTTATAGGATGACACAAGCCATGATTTCTAATTCACTAGGTTAGATAAGAAGATTGGTAGAATCCAATATAAGGATAACTGTTGTGATTTTATCGAATCACATTTGTCAGGAGTGCTAACACGTTCTTAGGTGTTAACAAGGATTTGAATCTCTTGAGTAGGTTTCACCATCCTGGCCGCGTAGGCTAGGTTTCACCTTTAAGATTCTCTTTAAAATGCCTACTGGCAGGGAAAGAAGGATATTTATTTTATTCAGGATTTTTATCATAAATCCTAATTTATAAGTTAATAATAGCACAATGGCCTAGTCGCGTAGACAAGTTTAATTTATAAGCCATGATCGTCTGGGATCGAGGCATTTAGTAATAGCACAAAAGGCTTAGTCACGTGGACAAGTTTAATTTATCCATTATATGAAAATAAAAGTACAGAGTTGCCCTAAGCGGGTCTTTGAAGGGATAATGTGTCCTCGAAGGGACTGAAGGATAAATATGTCCTTATAAGGACTATTAAGGAAACGATCTTCAGCAAAAGGAGTTTCTTCTTCAAGTTATTTCTGAATGCTCCCCCTTGGCTGCACGTTTCATTCTGGCCGCGGTACGAAGCTCAGCATCTCAGGGCTCCGGGTGTGGAGAACTCCTATTACGGCTTCTTCACTTGGCGACGTATTTAATAAAAATTTTGGAAGTAAAATTTCCAGATTAGGATTGAGATCATTCCTATGTTAAGTCTAGACTCAGAAGATTTAGGAATGTGCAATTGTGTCATTGAGATTAAACACAAAAAGCTAGTGTTTAATTCACTCAATGTTGGCTCTGGTACCAACCTGTCACACCCCAAATTTCCACGTGTCACCGGTGGGCCCGGTGGGGGAGTATCGTGACGTGGTTGGCAACATAATAGTCAAACAACACAATATAATTATGCACAGCGGAAGCAAAAGATAAATATAATACATTCCGAATATAAGTAATGTAAAGTATTACAACGGAAGGTAAAGGATCCACAGGCGGATCAAGCAAAAGATACTAAAATTTTTCAACAGACTTCAGGCATCTAGAACTTGCAAGATTCCCTAATGACACCCTGAGCTCCCAGCCAATTATGCGTAGTACCTGTCACTTAACCTTTTGGAAAATACGTCAGTTTACACTGGTAAATACAAGTAACTGACTCATTTTGGAAAAGAGTTTGGAAAATGATTCGAGTGCAAACGGCACAAAACTATCTTGACACATTGATTAAAATGCACAGAGGCAAAATTAATCTTTTATACTTGGGACAATTCTATTAATAAAAATCTTGTATCCGATTTACATGGTTGTCCAACATTTAGGGCCGGTGATTATACAATACAAGCCGGACAAGATTAATCGACACACCACAAATATAATCTCACAAGAAGATACCCTTACGAGTGAGTATACGTTATACATATGCAACAGGAGGTGTTATGTCTACACCTTGTGCTTACGTCGTGGCCATTCACTTTTTAAAATGAGCCAAGGATATCCAGGACACGGTCATTAACCCCCAATGTTATTTGTTATCAATCAATACAAATTAAAACGGGATTTTTCAATTTAATCATCTCCGATTAAAAGGTTTCTACACCCGACCAAGCGGTATTTTTATAATACCGTATCCCAAGCCCGTATAAGGGAAAATAAGTTAAAAGTATTTACCTGAGCTAGCTCCTGTCTTAATTAGCAAGAATCTAATAACTCAGCCGTAGTCACTTAAGTAAGCGTAGGTACAATTTACCGGGAAGCTCTAGTCTGGAATGATGGTATAAATAATTAATTAGAATGCTAACGGGTCTTTAATTAAGCCTAAGCTTAGACCGGTTAGTCTTAAGGGAATATACGGTTCTTACGCACGATTAAGCGAAGACCGGAGTAGAATGTGATTTAGACCCGACAAGTTCGAAGACTTGTATAATATGGGTAAACTAAACACATTCTGGATTTTGAGATAAAACCGTTAAGGTTTGACCCGTTTCGGCTAATTTATATAAACTAGTTATATAAACCGAACCGAACGCGAATGATGCGTAACGGTAACCGAATGAATCACGAACAGGTTTCCTAAGTTAATATGCTTTAAATATGTTGTGATATCATAATGATACCTTCCATAATGCCCAAAACGAGATTAGTCATTAATTATGCCCCGTAGGGGTATTTTGGTCATTTTAGAGATTATAAAAGGGATTTAACGTAACCCCGATGTTCGGGACTAAAGTAATCAGTAAACAACTTATTTTTAACAGATTATATTAGTTGGTAATAATCCCTATGTGTCAAAAATGGTTTTAAGCCTATACTACGCGTATACTACGCGTATAAACCCGTTTTAAGCGACGTACGATTAAAAACACGATTCTGGGTTTTCTGATTAGTTAAACAGGCTCAAACATTATATTTATTATTTAAAATCAGTAGCAATTGGATTCGCGTCAAAATTCCTTGTAGAAATCATTTTATGACCGAAAAGGGTAAATTCGGTATTAACCGAATTAAGACGATAAGCCTGGCTTAAGACCAGTTTAAAAATAATTAAAAAATCTTCAAAAATCCCAAAATATTATTTAACATCAGTGGGGAAAAGGTTTGGTGCCGAAAATCGGGTTTAGATAGGCCATGCGCTAATCGCGCCGTTTAATTAATAAAAAGTCTACCGTTTACGCTAATGCGCATATCTCCTAATCTAGACATCCGATTGACGTGAAAATTTACGTACATGTTTAATAATCAGTAACTAAGATTATTGTACTTCCACATTTTCAAAATTCTCGTTGTATGGTCGTAAGGGCATTACGGTCCATTTTAAGCATTTAACGGAAACGTGTGAACGAATCGGATAATCAACGAAACAAGTATCAAGACTTATACTATCATGTAAACCAACCCTAATGAAGCACTAAGGCAATACCGAATCAAATTAAAACAGGTCAGAACCGAAGTCAATGCAAAAGTCAAAGTTTTGCGTCTTTCGGTTCCGAACCGGGTTTAAACAGAAATTTGTCGAGTCGGACAAGCGTAGACAAGTTTCTATACTTATTACCAAGTTATATTAAGTTTAAAACAGGTTACACGCCTCGCGGATTGCTAATCGTGCATTAAATCACATTTTGTAATTCTGTTGACTTTTTCGGTCAACGTTTGACCCGACAAACGACCTAGTTAGGTCTGGATTCGGTACGTGCCCTTATAAGGGTTTAATACCCACATAATTACCTATCTAACGGTACTTTTAATTTGCGATACGACTGAGCTAACATTAATCAATCGCGAAGTCAAACCGAAGTTACGTCGGTTTGACTTTTAAGCTAATTACTAAGCTAGAATTAATTTAGAAGGGATTAGCAACTTACTAAAATGATTAATGATGATTAGGGAGCTTGTGATTCAGCTTGGAAGTCCCACAATTGATCAGAAGATGAATGGTGAAAGTTTGCAAGTTTGTGGGTCTTATATAGTGCCTCTAAACACCACTAAGTGTTGACACCAAGGTCTATGATCAACCACAAATGTTAAACACATGTCCCTAGTGTTCTAGATCAGTTTAGGGGGAATGCACATGCAAGAAAAACCGGCCAAGAGGGTTAAAATCGCGCAGAACTGGCTGCTGTGGGTTTTCTGTTGCTGGCACCTGCTTTACGGACCGTAAGGTCCCCATGCTTACGGTCCGTAAGCTTGACATCAGGGACCAGAATTTCCTGTTTGTTGGTGTATCGAAAGGGCAACCTTATTTCTGACTTTAGGGGACCTCAATTATCAACTAAGGACCTCCAAGAAGTGCTCTTAACAGTTACATACCCCACCATTTAGATATGTTTCTTTGAATTCAAATTAAAGTCCCGAAAACAAGATCTATCATTCATTTCTTCGCGATATCCTATCATGCTTTACGTATTAACACGTATTAACAATGATTCACTGATTTTAGGGAATCATAGATGTGTAACATATTAAATCGGGTCTTGGGATTTATAATGGAGGTGTTCAGAGGTAACAATTAACATGACGCCTCTTTTCAAATCTTCCCGACACATCTTTATTAATCCGGTTTTATGACGACACGTGTCATTTATGACACGTGTTGTTTATTTTATTACACGCGAATTTTCGAGGTGTTACAGAATTGGACTTCACGTAGCCAAAATTCGCACTTGGAGAAATTGGCATACAGTTGTTCTTTCTTCAGCAGCTCCAAAATAGCTCTTAGATGCTGTTCGTGCTCATCCTTTGTTCTTGAATAAATCAAGATGTCGTCGATAAACACAATCACGAACTTGTCCAAGTACGGCTTGCAAACTCTATTCATCAAGTCCATAAAGACTGCAGGTGCGTTTGTCAAACCAAACGGCATAACAAGGAACTCGTAGTGTCCATAATGAGTTCTGAAAGCTGTCTTCGGAATACTCTCCTCTTGTATCCTTAACTGATGGTATCCAGATCGAAGATCGATCTTTGAATAAAAGCTTGAGCCTTGTAGTTGGTCAAACAGATCATCAATCCTTGGCAGAGGATATCTATTCTTGATCGTCAGCTTGTTCAATTCTCTATAGTCGATGCACATACGGAAACTACCATCCTTCTTCTTGACAAACAGGACCGGAGCTCCCCAAGGCGAGAAGCTTGGTCGGATAAATCCCTTGTCTAACAACTCTTGAAGTTGTGTCGACAGTTCCTGCATCTCAGACGGAGCAAGTCTATAAGGTACCTTAGCCACAGGCACGGCGCCTGGAACTAAGTCAATGCGGAACTCAACTTGTCTCTGAGGTGGCAGTCCAGGTAAGTCCTCTGGGAAGACTTCCGGATATTCCCTCACGACAGGGATGTCTTCGATTCTTGGCTCAGCAGCCTTCTTATCCACAATGTGTGCCAGGAAGGCAACACATCCCTTTTGCAAACACTTTCGCGCTTTCAGGCAGCTGATAATTCTTAACGGCGTATCACGCTTCTCCCCGTGAACCACAATTGTTTCGCCATCTTCGGTCTGGATACGAACGACCTTTTCGTGACAAACAATTTCTGCCTTGTTTCTTGATAACCAATCCATTCCTACTACTACGTCAAAGCTCCCCAGCTGGACTGGTAGTAGATCCAAAGTAAACTCACGCTCTCCCAATTCGATCACACAACCTCTGATAACTTCATTGGCTTCTACTAACTTCCCATTGGCCAATTCGATTAAGTAGGGAATATCTAACTTATTAGCGGCTAAACCAAGTATATTCTTAAACTCTAACGATAGGAAGCTAGAATTGGCACCAGTATCAAACAAAATAGATGCAAAAGTTTTGATTGATAGAGAACGTACCAGTAGTCACGCCTGGTTTCTGGCATGCTTCACAAGCTCCGATGTTGGATGTCCTTTCACGGTCTTGTTTCAACTTCGGGCATTCCCTCTTAAGATGTCCAACATCCCCACAATGGAAGCATCCTGGATACCTCCCATTTCCACCTTGAGCGTTGTTACTGTTTTCTCCTTGTCTGGGACCCTTCATCCCACAACCATCCTTGTTGTGTCCTTTCCTTCCGTACCTAGGCTTCCGACACCCATAATTGTGGTGACACTTGCACTCAGCACGTCTTGGTTCAGTTTCTAAGTAAATCTTATCATTGGCCTGTTTATTGTTAGGGCAATCTTTCTTGAAATGCCCTTTGTCCCCGCAGTCAAAACAACCTCGAATAGATCTTTGTTCATCCTCATTCATTCGGGTATCTTCGGTGAGCTTCCTTTTGTTCTTTCCGGACGACTCTACCTGAGTCTCCTTGTCAGGGTTTGCAAGTTTTTCTAGTCTAACTGCTTTCGTAACGAGTGCCAAGCCCATCTTACTTGCAGCCATAGTTGTCAGTGGCGTTGATGTTGTCATCAAGCTCAAGACTTGAGGTGCCAGTTCCCAAATGAATTGTTCCAATTTCTTTAATTCTGGTTTCACCAGGTACGGTACAACTCGTGACAAATCATGAAGTCTTTGCACGTACTCCAACACCTTCGGACCTTCCATCATCAGGCTCCGAAATTCATCTTCCCACTTCTGGGTTTCCGTTTGGGGGCAATACTTCTTATGCATCATTCTTTTCAGTTCGCCCCAGGTTAACGCATATGCTGCAGTAGCACCCTTCATATGGGTCTGAAGATTCCACCATAATCGGGCTTCATCTAGAAACAGCTCAGAAACGTATAGGACTTGTTGTTCCGGTGCACAACCGCTCACTTGAAAGATGGAATCCATACTTTCAATCCATTTCACAAAAGCTATGGCACCTCCAGTGCCGTCGAACTTCGGAGGCTTGTAGTTGAGGAAGTGCCAGTAGGAACAACCGTTATTTTCTGAGGTACCTCTGATAGGTTCGGAGCGTAGGGCCTCGTGCTGAGCTATAGCTGCAGCAATTACCTCTTGAAGTTCTGCCTCAGAGGTGGGCATGCGCATTTCGCGTCTTGGCGGCATCTTCTAAAAGATGTTTTACGTAGGTCAGGTAATAGCAAGTCAAGTGCACATATGTATTCATCAATATCAGCACATAACATCTCATGCTATAAATAGATCAGCCACATAACATTTCATGTCATAGAACATAAACAATAGATCAAACATCACAAGTGATGAGAATACTGCGATTGCATTGCCACAAATTGAGACCACAATGTAAAGCTTACAAGTACACAACTGTATCATACAACGTCAATGACTTACTAGGGGACGACCCTAGACAAGTCGTGAGATCACTGGACGTATTCAGGTATCTTTGGCTCGTCCACTTTCAAGTTCCGGAACTCCACCTCAAGCTTCTGGATTTCAGCCCTAGAACAGTATTTCTTCTCCATCATTTCTTTGAACTCGTCCCAGCTCAGTGTATAAGCAGCATTCTGTGCCAAGGCCTGAACCTGATGGTCCCACCATGAGAGTGTGCCATCTAGAAATGACCCCGAGGTAAAGGTAACACTCTGTTGGGGCGAACAGTTACTCATTCTTAGAATGGAGTCGGTCTTTTCGGACCAACGAACAAATGCAACGGCGCCTCCTGTTCCGTCAAAGTTCAAAGGCTTGCAGTTCAGGAACTGTTTATAGGTGCAGCCAGTTGGAGGGTTATTTCTAGTAATGCCATCGTTGTGCATAGAGCGGAGGGCTTCATGTCGTGCATTTATCTGTGAGATGCGTTCTTGCAGCTCAGCTTCTGTCCTTGGCAACGTACTGGTGTTTGTGTCACGTCTGGGTGACATTCCCTTTTGTCGAAGTGGTGTGAAGCGGGTTAGACAACGTTTCAATTGTCTATGAGGTATATATAGCAACATAAGCCATCATGTAATCACCCAATTTCACACGCAAATATACTAAATGTATGAGTGAGGAAATAAATTCTGAGCCTTCACGTAGGCTTGCCAATTTGGCTTGTTGCTTGTAATAGAATGAACTCGAGGCTACATTGCCTCGCCTTGGTCATTCGTGTTTTAGATATTTCCTGCTACATTGGTTTTCATTAGCTTAACCCACAGAGTCCACCAGGATTCCTGTGCACTACAAGTCGTTATTACGTGGGCCCCCGTAATAATAAATTGTCTTGCACAGTTACCCCAAATTTTCTCTCGTCCAAGCAGATGATCAATCAAGGAGCAATAGCAGGTGCATCGGCATGAACAGGGTCATGCTCCAATGCGGGGTCAGGAGCAACGCCTGGCTCAGGGGCCACGGCTGGCTCCGGATAAAAAAACTCCATCTCTAGATCAGCTGGATCAACAAACACAGGGGGTTACAGGATCCTCCAAGGGCTGGTCTAAGTGTATGAACTCAAGGTCATGGTCTGGATCATAACCAGGTGGAAGAACAAGATCACCCTCAATACTGTGATCAAACTCAAATCTGGGTGCGGGAACCGGTGCAGCTGATGATGCCGTATCAGGGTCGGCATCGTGTGAACGGTGCTGCACTCCCTGTATATGTGAAAATGCGGATGTCAGAAACTCAAATGAGTCTGGGACAGGGGAATGGGCATGAGTTTCCCCAACAGGAGCATCCGCATGCAGTAGGCTAATACCAACAGCAATAGGGCCCTGCCCTCGAATGGGTCCTCCTCTAGTAGATCGTTATCGTCGTCAGAGGCCACGTCGGGGGGCATATCATCAACAGGATAAGCGGCAAGGGGGCACAGCAGCAGGGATCACCGCGAGTGGCAAACTCCAAACAAGATGGCCATCAGTAGGCTCTGCTACGACTTCAGGCAGCGCAAAAAGGGCTGAAAGTCATCATTGTCTGTGCCGGTAGTATCGGAAATGTACACCTCGTGCTTCGATGAAACTATGTCGTCTGATACTATGGCCATGGGATTCGTAGTGTCCATCTTTCTAGTACATGATGAAAGCATGACGTTTGTAACACAAACTCATATACGTATAATAATCAATCATATAATCATATAAACATGTTAGTCAATCAAATAATTCTCCTAGTCCCACTAGCCAAATTCTTCCCAGCCTCTAAGACTGCTCTATCATCTACCTCGACCTCTTAGATCGAGCCTCGGCCTCTAAGACCGAGCCTCAGCCTCCAAGACTGAGCCTACTCTTCCTAGTCTTACTAGCCATCTACCTCGATTTCTTAGATCGAGCCTCGGTCTCTAAGACCGAGCCTCAGCCTCAAGACTGAGCCACTCTTCCTAGTCCAACTAGCCAACTACCTCGATCTCTCAGACCGAGCCTCGGCCTCCAAGACCGAGCCTCAGCCTCCAAGACTGAGCCTATAAATAATAAATAAAATGTGCTCAACATGTGTTTATAAAAGTTTTGGATCTGGACTTAAGTGGTATGCAGTAAAAATGTTTTCGTGAGAGCCCTAGTGATCATAGTCTAGACTCGAGAAAGAATCCTAGTTCGCTATGATCAGAGCTCTGATACCAAGCTGTCACACCCTGGCTTTGCGGAAGCGTGGTTAATTTGGTGTGACTTCTTAATACCATAGCTTAACCATAACAAAGCTATATGAAATAAAATCATGCAAGATCATCCATTCGATTAAGTTTTAAAACCAGAGTAACATAACATTGTCTTAGGGACTTACAACCTCATAACATAAAACATTGTCTTGAAAAACATAAACATCAACATGAAATAAACGCAGTTTAAGATTTGTGACTCGTCCAGGAAAAAGTCACATTTCCTAAACCCGGATGACCTCGGAACCCATATGCAGCGGGAAAACATAACATACCGCGCCAGATCTTTAATTTCCTGAAATACATGTAAGTTGAAAAATCAACAATAATGTTGAGCGAGTTCATGTGTAAGTGAATAAGTAAACCTTTGTCAGTATAAAAATAGTCTTGGTATGTAGCAAATAAGGGAATTGAGATCACCAATGGTTTGCAAGGCCACTGATATATGTGAAGTGCAAATAGGGAGACTCAAACCTAGCAGATTTCGCCACGGCATTAGTATGTGGACAAAGTCACCCCGAGGTCCGTTTCTAGTTTGGCCTGGGGCTGGGCTCGCTACACCCAGATAGATCTACCGCTCCTGTCCCTCGGTCCTGCCATGAGGACTAATGGCCTCATATTGCTCCTACCCACTCACATGATCTAAGTAGTAAACCTCCTTACGCTAACCATACCATGTATAAAGTACTTGTAATCAAAGTAACATGTATTTCACCCCCGCAGTTAAGAAAACTGAAAACAGTTAGAGAAAAGGGGGACATGAACTCACAGTGGTGCGTCTCTACCAAGTATGCCTCCAAATCGATTAGCTGTATGACGACCTACACGTACTAACTCTATTAGACGGATGGCTGTGCCTTAGCTTTATGGCTTAAGTTTTTGGGAACTATTTCGTGTTTATGTTCTGTATATACTTGGTAGTCATTTTTCCTTCCCAAGGATGGGGGATTTAATACATGTGCGTTCGTATAATTTGTATTACACTATTAAGTTTCACTTAATTTATTTTATTTCTAACTCCCAAAATATAAATATTCTTCTCAAAAATATTATATTTTAATACATGTGATTTTCCCAAAATAATACTTAGTAATATTATTTTTACTCTAAAAATAATGTTTACGTAGTTCACAAAATAATCATAAACACTTATACAAGTGATGTTGTGATAAATACATACTAAATACATTTATGTATCACGTTTTATTTTGTGAAATCCAACCTCCGGTATTTTGTAAATAAGTTGTGGCGAAATCTATATTTTGAAAACAAGTCGAAAAGTATTTCTAACACTTATAGTGAAAATAATTCTAAGTGTTAGGTTTTTAGAAAAATTTCGCCAGAGTTTCCTCTGTAACTGGAGGTGGCCACGCTTTCAAGCGTATCATTTTCTTTTATAAATCAAACCAACCATTTTTATCATTCATTCAAAACAATGTTCAAATCACAACTAGTCAAAATATGTATATAAATCGCATATATTTCATGAACTTGTGATTTATTCAAACTATGAAGTAAATCCCATTACTTTTAGTGGATCTTTACATAAAACTATCCGATTTTGTAAAAACCTCGTTTTTAGGGAAGTTCCATCTTTACAATTTCTCGTCATCTTTTTCAAAAATAGTTATTTTGTCGAAACTTTGTGTTACACAAGTGTTTACACACTTGTGTGTTCTAAAAACCATTCTTGTTAGTGTAAGGTCCGTCTTTAAAAATATGTTTTCTCTTGACACGTGGTCCTTTGAAAATACCGCTTGTAGATACGTAGATCTACTAGTTTTAAACACTATTGTATAAACTAAAACACTTTTACACAAGTTCATGATCCGTGTGTGGTAGAGTTTCATCTCCTAACCCTTGTTACACTTAAACAAGCTTTATGTCATAATCCAAGATCATGACTAAACTGGGTTAAATGATGATTCGAGCTACCACAACATAGATCGGGTCCAAATAATCACACAATTCAAATACTATAAGTTTTACACAACATATGAGCTTTTAACCACCAATTTTAGTGTTTTAAGTAGACTTTTATGCTTCAACTTGTAAGTTAACGAGTTTTAACCGTTACAAATCATATTAACCACTTTAAAATAGTTCAAGAAGGTGATTTAAGCAACATACCACTAGCTCGAGGCTAGGGAAGAATCTATGCGAAAAATGCGTGGATAAAAGCAAGAGAGTGAGGTCCTTCGCCTTCCGCTTGCACCAAGACTCCTTATAAGCGACCCTTAACACTTGTAGATGATTGGAATGTGATGATCAAAGTCGAAAGGTGGTGGTGGTGTTGCTTGTGTCTTCGGCCGAGAACCAAAGGGAGGGAGAGAGAAGTGTGCTCAAGTGTGGTGATGAAATGAATGGTGTGTTAAGCTAGCAACTTATAGACAATTCTTAAGGTGATTAACCATTGGTCCCTATGTCTTCAAGATCTTAAGCACCCAAGATTTTAATAATCATCAAGTACAAGAGGTGTCCCCCTACATGGGGACGGTTTGCAATGGGGGGGGGGGGGTTACTAGTTCGATTCCAACCAACTAGTTAGACTTTAGTTAGGTTAATATACTTAAGTTTAGGGATTAACCCGGTTAGTTGTGTGTAGTGCTTTAAAGCGGGTGTTAGGGTATTCAGGGACCCTAACTGGCTCAGAAAAAGATAAATAATGAAAATAATAATATTTTCAGGTTCCGGGTATAGTCCGGTAGTTCGGTTGGATAGTAATCCGTTAAAGTGCTTAACAAAGCTTTAAAGTGTCGTTAATACCCTTTTTAGTGACACTACTTATTTCTGACACTTTGGAAAGTGTCTAGTAATATTTCTCTCATGTTTTGGCACTTTATTAGTTAGCTAAAAGCTGAATTATCATATAAAGTGCTGAGTTTTGTACTTAGAGTACGTTTTAGGCACATCCGGTCATTGAAACTTATTCCTAGAGACGCAGTTCTACAACCCTTGTATCCCTACACTCACCACTAGTGTAGCAAAATATTTCTGGCTCATACAGGCCTTAGAGGCAGTGTCTGCCTGATGCTGGCTTTATCAGCATGTTCTATAGGTTATCCGTTATAGTGCTACTGTGCTTTTTGTGCATCATGTTTGTCACTAAGGTTCAGCATGTAATTAATGTAGTGACAGCAAGTAAAGTATGATGCAAGTAAGTACATGTATCAGTAATCAAGTAGCAGTTTATTCACAAGTTCAAGCAAGCACAGTAATTAAGCAGTAATTAACTATTAATTAAGTTGTACGGATACCTGGTTTAGTGAGGGTTGTCACATATTCTAGCGACAACTGGGTGGCCAAAAGTATTCCGGTAACAGTTATCAGCTTAAATATTTTAATTAGTTATTGTTTTAGTTTATTATTTACTAATGATGATACGATTGTTTATTTTGGATGAGTCTGGCATTCCCGATTCTAATGAGCAAGAGGAGGTTGTGTCTAGTATACAAGGAGAACAAAACAAACCGTTTCTAGATTTGAACAAGCATCCCCCTGTTGATGAAACAGCCCTTGTAGATGACTCATACCATGCTTGTCAACCAAGTTATCCGACGCAACAAGGGTATCCAGATTATAGATACGGGTGTGAATACGGAGGAGACGGTGGATACGGAGGAGACGGTGGATACGGAGGAGACGGTGGATACGGAGGAGACGGTGGATACAGTGGATACGGAGGATATGGTGGATATGGTGGTTACGGTAGATATGGTGGTGAGACACCTCCCATCCAGGACAGTCCGTACTTAAAAAAGCAGGTATTAATTACTATTTTTTTATTATTATTTAATTATTTTTATTATTATTAATATTATTATTATTAGTATTATTATTAATATTATTATTATTATTATTATTATTATTAGTATTATTATTATTATTAGTATTATTATTATTATTATTATTATTATTATTATTATTATTATTTATTATTATTATTTATTTATTATTGATTAAAATTATTTATTATTATTGTCGATGTTACAGGTTTTCAACTCTTTAGATGAACTAAAGAATCGGATACAAGAAATAGCAAACGCGGATGGTTTCGTTATTGTCACCCGTCGATCAAAGAAAACCGAGGGAAGAACCGGGAGGGTGTGGCTTGAATGTGATCGTGGTGGTGAGCACCAGACTACAGCAACACTTAGAAAAGACGGAAGCAAAAAAACCGGTTACCTGTTTTACCTGCTGGCTGTGCGAAACCACCCATATGAAACCTGGGAGATTAAAGACGGAAAAATTGAACATAACCACGAACTTTGTGAGGACCTGTCGGCCAACGCGTTTGTGCAAAGGTTTACTCCAAGCAAAATGAAACTGATCGAGCAGCTGACAGCTCAAAACATGGAGTCGCGCAAAATATTTAAAACGATAAGGAAGCTGGACCCCGACATGTTTCATGTTCAGAAAGATGTTCAAAACGTTGTGGCGAAGATTAGAGCCGAACAAAGACAAGGATTGACTCCCATGCAGTCACTAGAAACAATACTGATAAACAACGACTTTATTTACCAGACACGAGAGGAACCCGAAACAGAGATCGTAACAGAGATCTTCTTTCTTCATCGGGACTCGAGATGCATGTGGCGTGCATTCCCCCCGTCATGCTGATCGATGCGACGTACAAGACAAACATATACAATATGCCCTTTATCCAGATTGTTGGTATGACGCCTACCAACAAATCGTTTATTATCGCGCATGCCGTTGTTAGTAAAGAACGGGGTGATAACTTTGTGTGGGTGCTTAAGATGGTCAAGTCAATGTTGGATAAATGTATGGAGCCACGTGTGATTTTAACGGATAGATACCTAGCCCTTATGGGCGCGTGTGCTAAAGTATTTCCAGACGCCTCCAGGCTTCTTTGCAGGTGGCACATACAACAGAATGTTATGAAGCACTGCAAGGGTGCCTTCACAGACGAATACTGGAAGAAATTTTTGTCATTCCGGGGGACATTGATTGAGTCTCCATCCATACCCATCTACGAGTACCACTTGCGCAACATGCGAAAGCGACTTGTGGAGTGCAAACGTTCTAGTAAGTTTTTATAATAACATACGACTCACCTATGCAAATTTTATTAAATTATTTTTACTTTTTAAGAGTCTTCAAATACGTGTACGATAACTGGCTAAAAGACTATAAGGAGATGTTCGTCTTTGCATGGACTGATAAGAGGCGAAACTTTGGTAATCGTATCACAAACAGAGTTGAGAGCCAACACACCAACTTAAAGAGATACGTCCTAGATAGGAGCTTGCTGGACCGTGTAGTTGGTTGTGTCCGGGATATAGTTGAGACACAGTTCGGTGAAATAAGGAAGACTTTTCGAGAAAGCATCGAAAAAAGAATTACCCACCGCAAACACCCGTTGTTTCAATACCTACTTGGAAAAGTATCCCATACAGCCCTTGACTTGTTGAGGAGAGAGGCAATTAGGAAGCTAGATTTCTTGGAGCACTTTCATTCATCATGTGGTTGCCAAATGTGGCACAGCTGTGGGTTGCCATGTGCTTGTAGGATAGAAAAGTACATGCTTGAAGGTAATAATTGTTAAACGTACAACACTTGTGTGATATATTTTCGTTAATTATGTGACTTAAACAATGTTGTTTTTAACTGTGTAGAGCGTCCGATTCAACTCGAAGACATAGACGTCTTTTGGCGGAAACTTAACATCCAAAGTTGTAAATTGATAGACGATGGCATTGACGTGATCGAAGAGCGAAATATTGTTAGACAACAATTAGAGTCGCACCCCCCAGCTCAGCAAAAAAGCCTGATGTCAAAGATTAAAGCGGTGTTGGCTCCATAGAAATTTACCAAGAAACCACCGGTTGTCCAACAAAATAATTGTGGCCGACCAACAACAAAGCAGGTACAACAAAGGTTGGACGAGGCCTCTCGTATAGATGAAGAATTAGGGAGAAGCTCCTTCGGTGATGCAAACACGTGCTTTGAAGGTTCCCGACAAAGTAAGTACGATAAACCTCGCCACAGCTCGTACGTTCCGTCACAGGCCTCTCAAAAGTCGGTTATAAGGTCCCAAAAATTTGAATTTTGAAAATATTTTATGTTAATTACTAATATACCCCTGAAGGTCCCCAGTATAGGCCTTTAACAGGGGCTTAAAGGTAATTTAACAAGATAGACGACGCGTATAGATCTATACGACCCATACAACTATGGCGGCAACTTTTACACTTTTTCTTTTTTAATTATTAAAAAAATGTTTATTAAATTACCATTTTGTGTTAGGATCGGAGGCTCTCATGATAGTGTTTGTTTATGTAAATTGTATAATCAATAGAGATGAACAGAGTTTAAGTGCAGCGGAAATGAATAACAAACTTTGTAAACACAATCAATGAGAAAATAGTTTTGAGAAAGCATATGCAATTCATTTAGTCAGAAGATTTACAATAAGAATCAAATGATTACAGATATGCTTACATACTAAGCTCCCCCTCAGCCAGATGCCCCAAGGTTGGTTTGCACAAGATGAAAGGATTGAATTGAGGAGAAGAACTCTGTCAAAACAAATCAAATGTAACAGTACAGAGTACTGCTCCATTTATAGACAAACCAAACCGCTGAGGCATCTCAGCTGACGTCACCATGAAAGTGACGTTTAACAACCTAACAACCTGTATCTACTGACTTCATACAATCACTGCTAAACTTAACAACTGACTATACATGAATCAGATGATATACTAAACTACTGCACTTCCTATTCATCAGTGCTTTCCTCAAGGTTGATCAGTCCTTGATTGGGCAGTGCCTTGTCATCAGCAGTTTATACCAGCAATGCTTAGTATCCAGCAGTCTTCTAGGCTTCATCAGTAGTTAGGCAAAACGGCAGCAGTTGTAGGCGAACAGTGGATGTAAGACCTTCAGCAGTTTTAATCACTTTCAAGGGAGAAGACTTAGTGTAAACAGCTGCTTATTGTGAATCCACTGTTGTGATCAGGTTTTGGCTTTACATTATCTGTTCCTCTGGTAGGGTTCAATCCCAACAATCTCCCCCTGGAACAGATAATGCCAAAACCTGTCATTATTCTGGATCTTTATTACTCATCAGAAGTTCCTTAGCTTTTCTTTTAAATTCTTCTTCAAATTCTTTGGAACTTGTGTCATCTTCATCCCTGCACAGTGTAAATTTAAGGAGATCCTGCAAATCTTCAACACTAAGGCCTAGTGCTTCTTTCCTTGATATGTACTTCACTTCGCCATTGGATCTGACCAGGGTCAATACATGGGTTTTTTGATCAGACATCCACTTTAGTACTTTTAAACCCAATGGGTTTCTTGGGAGAGATGTATTCAATGATGAGTTGGGGGATGTTGGCCTTGTGAAAACTTGAAGACTTTCAGACATTCTTTTGAAGGGCATTTCAATAACATTGTTTGCTGCAGCTATGTCTTCTGCAGTTTCCTTCTCTATCTGCTCCTGTCCTTTTTGTTGATCTGGCTCAATGTCTGAAGCTTCTGAAGTATTTGGTGATGCAGGCTTAGTTAACACCTTCTTAAAAAGGTTTTGAAGTTTTTCTGAGTTTGCTTCTTTTAGACCCATTTTCATGATGGTTTCTTTGAAGTACTCAACTTCCTTTTCCTTTACCTCTTCACTGGTCAGCTGTTCTCCTTTTTCTTGGTTTGTCATAAGAGTAGATCGGAACAGTGTTTTGAGGTTTTCAATATGCTATTCAAGCTTCATCATTTGTTCACGCTTCTTTGAAGTGCCTGATACAGTTATCTTCCTTTTCTTCAGCCTTTCATAGGCTTCATCAGTTTGCTGCTTTGGCCATTTTGATATGGCATTTGCAGTGTCCACCTTTGCATCCACCAGCTCCTGTTTCCTTTTCTTGTACTCAGTTGTTTGGTCATTGATGAACTTTTTGTATTTACTCCAATTTGGAGAATTCTTCTTCTTTTTAGGATCGCTCTTGATTCTATCAATCCTATCAGCTTCATGCCTTAAAAGCACTATTGGCCATTCTTCAAATTGGTTTTCTTCAGCAGGATAAAATTTTTCTTGCATTATGTATGCAAGAAGTTTTCTTCTCATCTCTTTTCGTTGTTCTGCCTTTTCTTTGCTCAGCTCATGTGCAAAATCTTTTATTAGATCGACTTTTGTGAGCAGAAGTTCCAATCTTTCAGCAATGGCTTCATCACCTTGACCTTTACATTCAACCTTGGCTCTTATCTTAGCCTGTCTTACTTTGAGCTCAAGATATTCATCCATGTGTTCTGGAACCATGAAGCCAACGAGTGAAGAAAATCTTCTGTTTGAAGGATCATCAGCAATGTAGAATTGTCTCATCTCATTTTTTATAGCATCCAGTTCTAACGGATATCTTGCAGCAGTAGGATCATATTTGTCCTCATCTGGCTGAGTAAGTTTTCTCTTTCTGGTGTAAAGCTTTGCTGGTTGAGATGTGAGACTGGTGGAAACAGTGGTAGATGGCTGATTAACAGCTGTTGAAACAACTGGTGTTTCAACTGCTATTGTCATTACAACTGCTGATTTGTCAGCAGATGTCTTCTGCTTTTGAGCAGGGGATGGAGGTGGTGATGAGGTAGTTTTTGCTGATGGTGATGGTGGTGGTGAATCATCAGTTATGAGAATCCTTCTCCTTTTTATTGTAGGAGAGGCTGATGATGTTTTGGGTGGAACAGTGGTGGTAATTTGGGTGGCAGTGGTTTGTGATTGACTGACAGTGGTTGAAACAACTGGTGTCTCAATCACCGTTGTCATTACAGCAGATGTTGTAACATCTGCTGTCTTCTACTTTATGGCAGGAGGCAATGGTGATGATATGATTGTAGATGATGATGGTGGTGGAGCAGTGGTAGTGGTGATGGTGTGTGTTGAAGTTGTATGTGTTGATTAAATGGCAGTTGTTTGGCTACTGACAGCAGTTTTTGTAACCACTGCTGTATCAGCTGTTTGGATGGAAGTTTTAGATGGCTGTTTTCCTTGTTCTGGTTCAACATACAGACCATCTTCAATTCCCTTTTTCTTCATCTTCTTGACATTCTCTCCTTTTTTGGCATTATCTGCCAGGGGGTTATCCATAAAAAGGATAGTAGAGGGAACTTTTCCACCATGAGTCGTGCATTGTATATGAGCCTTGATAGCTTTAATATCTGCTTGAGTATCTTTAAACCTCGACTCTACCATGTTCGTCAGCATTTTTACATGAGTTTCATGCTGCTGATCAGCCATCTGCTTTTCGTGTTCAAGTAAGGGTTGAAAGATATTCCAGAGCTCATTTGCAGCAAATGCTTGTGGTGGAGCAGGTGCTTGAGGTGGAACAGCAGTGGCTTGTGCTTTTTGAGCTTTCAAAATCTCTTGCACCATATCTTTTATTTCAGCAACTGAATCTTCAAGTTTGTCAACTCTGCCCGTCAATTCCTGATATTTTGAATCATCACCTACATTAGTAGGATCATCTGAATCCCCACCAGCAGTGGATGTATCAATGTGTGACTTAGGAACTGAGTCCCATAAATCACCCATTGATGCCCCTTGTTCTTGGTATTGGGGACTTCTTTCTTCAGCACTTGATAAACCTTTGATGGTACCAGTGATTAGAACCAACTCACTGGTGGTTACCAATGGTGCTATTGAAGAAATTGCCTTCAAGGGAGTCTTACTTATGAAACAACTGTCCAACTGAAGATCTGTTGATCCATCAGTTGTAGTTGCTGCTCCACTTGAACTACCACCGAGAGTTACTTGTAACTCAGGGGGTGTAACCTCCTCAGTTGTTGCTGGGATAGCGGAGGTATAAACATCAGACCCAGTCACTTGTGGGGGTATACTCTCAGTGACAGGTGATAGAGAGGAACTGGTTTGTGTCTGAGCTATAACAACTGCATGCAACAAAGGTAGCATGGATTGTGGTAATATTATTGGTGAGGGTATGGGAGTTGAAAGAGACATGTCCTTGGGATCAGGACTGAGGAAGATGGATCCGATTGAATCCAGAGCTTCATATTGTGGGGTCCCTGTGGTTACAACATGATCCTTTTGTGAGGATGCAGGAGGAGTTTTAGTCAATGGTTGAGATCTTTCTTCCAGCTGCTGTGAGGAAGTAGCAACAGTGGTTTGTGGTGACATTTGTTTTGTCACAGACAGTTGCTCTGGGATCTCATCTTCCAGAGTTGCCTTTGTTTTAGGTTTGGTGGGTTTTCTGGATGGTTTTCTTTTGGTCTTTTTGGTAATGTCAGGTGTGGGTTTCAAAGCAGTGGTTATGCTGCCTTGATCACCTGGAGCAGTGGGCTCAGTAGCAGATGTCTGAGGAGCAGGGGTAACTACTGAAATCTGCTCAGACACCTCTGCTTTTGTTTTTATTGGTGCCATTATTCTGGAAAATGTTTCTTTTGTTAAGCCTTTTATTTGAAAATAGGCACCTTGTTTAAGCAAATTTTCATTTTCTTTTTCAAATTTTTGTTTGAAATAATAGCTTAGAAATCTTGGAAAAAGTAAAAATGATTTGCTATCAATGTTCTTTACCAAGTCGTTGAAGATCTCCTGGGAGTAGTTGTAATCTTTATTGTTTAAAATAGCATAGCCCAGGCATTGAATCTTCAATGGTATTTCATTAAACGATGTTGTTTTATTTGAAACACAACTTAAAAGTGTGTGGAATAAAAATCTAGGTGCGGATGGGAAATAACCTTTTTGTAAGGTATCTACCTTTGATTGTTCTGCATATCCCCTTTTCAGAAAATCAACTTTTAACTCGTTTTTGTCAAAGGAAGTTTTACCATTCTGATCGTCGAGTATGAAGACTTCTGAGATTGTTTGCAGAGTGATTTGAATCACTTTACCCTGTATCGAGGAGTTAATGGCTATGACTTTATCGTCTTGTTTTTCAAGCGTCGCCTTTTTCCAGAACTCTGTCTGGGTTTGCAAATAAATGGGAGCATCTGCTGTCAACAAAGTTTTGTACTTTGATGCAGATAATGTATCAATGATGGAGTCGAAGGTGTGGTTATCAGTAGGTTTTGCGAGCAAACCCAGATAATTATGAGGAGATTTATATGGTATCTCGATGGGTTCTTCGGCCGTTTGAGCGACCTCTTTTGAAGATGATGGTGATTTTGGTTTAGATTTTGATTTTGATTTTGACTTCGTCATTTTGATGAAGAAGAATCGGAGAGAAATTTGGGAAGAAAAGTTGGAAACTGCTTTGAGAAGAGAACTTTGGAATTCAATTCGACAGTGTAAAACCCTGTTTGGGGTTTTGATCAGGGTTTTATTTAGGGAAAAAGTGATCGCTGATGTGGCAGCGGTTATTTTGATCTGAAGGCTAAAAACTGACCACGTGTTAAACACACTGATGAAATGGATGAAGGGTGGAGAACAGTTGTTTTAGGAACCACTGATGTACCAAGCATCAGTAGTTACAACGGTAATAAAGTGAAATCAGTGGAAGATTTTTACTATCAGTGGATAGCATATCAGCGAATAAGACACTGATTTTGAGCATCAGTGCTTGCCAAGTACAATGAGGGGTCAGTGGTTGACTTTCAGCAGTGGATAGTAATTAGGAAACAGACGTTTGAGCAAAGCAGCGGTTAGGGTTTAAAGTAATGGTAGTGGTCTGAGGGTTCATTTTCAACAACTTTTTAAAGAAATTTTCATTCAAGGTTTTGCCATATGTCAATTTCCTTTTGAGATTCATATGAATTACTGACAGTGGTTTTGTACCCCGGATGATGAGAACTTTTTACTAAGGTAACTCATTTTCATTAATATCCAAATTAAAACATGAGTGCCCCAGTAATTTAAACATTGTTTAGCAATCAACCTTTGATTAGTGTTTAAAACAACCCTGAGTATGACATGACTTTGACATATGCACCATTTCCTTTTGACCCATTTATGAGGACAATAATACCAATACAAAAATAAGGTACTATATCCTGGCAGGAAATTGAAACTATTGCCAACAAAAACAAGCAAAAGTTCAAAATATATTATTCTTAAAAAAAGTGAACAATATATCCTGGTTATTCGAGAAAATCCTTTAAAAAAGGATTTTCTGAGAACAGCATCAAAAAGGATCTGGAATGATTTCAATAGAGTACATAATCATATCATTCTCAAGTTTATGAAAATGGTCAGTGGTTTGACAGCAGTGGTAGGAAACTTTTGAATACATTTTGACCACTGTTTGGTACCATTTTCTAGTTAGTTAATTGCAAACAAGAGAACACATGGGCACATGAGTTCTGAAGATCATGTTATAGATCTTGTTACCATGTGATGATTTTTGAACATTTGTCTAGTCCTCTTGTAAGTTCAACCACCGGAAATTTCATTTTTTCTTAAACCTTTTCGTGAATAGATAAATGCACATAGTTGCTTAATGACCATTATTACCCTAAATTTTGACTCTCCAGTGTTTTATGTTTATACTCTTTTCTTCTGACTTCAGAAGTTTTGAGTTGAACACACTTCTGAGTTTTTGTGAATTTCTTCTTCCCTTTTTACCCTTCCCAAACACAAGTATTGAGATACTTACTGAGGGGTATTTATTGAAGGAATACTTGTTCCAAAATCATTTTGCAGTAATGTTTTGAGAGATTTGGTCATTTCTGCACATGCTTATGCCAACCTCCTCATTACCTATGATTTGGATATTTTTTACTCCTGGTTTTCTGAATGTATTTTAACAAAGTTGATTTTGTCCTTTTGAGGAATTCAACCTGTTTTCAACACATAAGATCTGAATGACTAAAGTTTTAATTTCCCTCTTTTTATGTTAGCAAAACATCAATGTTTTTATGAACATAGGTTTTGTTAATCTGAGGTTCATACTTTAGTATTTAATGAAATGAAAACATCACAAATTTCATAACAATAGTTGAAATCAATTTTGAAAATAATAAATAATCTCATAGTTTAACAGATATGTTTTCAGATCTGGAAACCATGAGTGTCTTGTGCATGAAATCACTTGTTGTGTGAAATTTGTGTGTCATATGACATCTTGGTTGATTTACAGTGTTTTTGAATAATCACTTTGAACATGGTTTACTCGGTACTCTGTTTTTCAACTAAATGCACCCAACCTTAGTATCAATGAATAATGAGCCGAACTGTTATATCAAATTGATTGTTAGATCGAATTTGACTGTCCAGGCTCTGATGCCAATTGTTAGGATCGGAGGCTCTCATGATAGTGTTTGTTTGTGTAAATTGTATAATCAATAGAGATGAATAGAGTTTAAGTGCAGCGGAAATGAATAACAAACTTTGTAAACACAGTCAATGAGAAAATAGTTTTGAGAAAGCATATGCAATTCATTTAGTTAGAAGATTTACAATAAGAATCAAATGATTACAGATATGCTTACATACTAAGCTCCCCCTCAGCCAGATGCCCCAAGGTTGGTTTGCACAAGATGAAAGGAATGAATTAAGGAGAAGAACTCTCTCAAAACAAATCAAATGTAACAGTACAGAGTACTGCTCCATTTATAGACAAACCAAACCGCTGAGGCATCTCAGCTGACGTCACCATGAAAGTGACGTTTAACAACCTAACAACCTATATCTACTGACTTCATACAATCACTGCTAAACCTAACAACTGACTATACATGAATCAGATGATATACTAAACTACTGCACTTCCTATTCATCAGTGCTTTCCTCAAGGTTGATCAGTCCTTGATTGGACAGTACCTTGTCATCAGCAGTTTATACCAGCAGTGCTTAGTATCCAGCAGTCTTCTAGGCTTCATCAGTAGTTAGGCAAAACGGCAGCAGTTGTAGGCGAACAGTGGATGTAAGACCTTCAGCAGTTTTAATCACTTTCAAGGGATAAGACTTAGTGTAAACATCTGCTTATTGTGAATCCACTGTTGTGATCAGGTTTTGGCTTTACATTATCTGTTCCTCTGGTAGGGTTCAATCCCAACATTTTGCCCCAGTAAAGCCCCCAGTATAGGCTTTAGTCAGGGGCAAAATGGTAATTAACCATTCTAGACATATCTTTTTGGATTGGTTAATTACCATTTTGCCCCTGAATAATGCCTATACTGTGGGCTATACAGGGGCAAAATAGTCATTTAATAAAAAGCATGGACGACGCATATAGGTCTATACGAGGCGTCTATGCCTCGTATAAGGGTGGGGGGGCCTAGACGAGGCTGGTTATCACCCCAAACAAAAAAACAAAAATACATATGGAGCACCCACCTCTATACGCCTCGGATTAGTATTTCGACCATATTTTCAAAGATTTGAAGCATCACTGGTACGTATTTCATCCCGTAGTTTAGTATTTTTGCCTCGTTTTTGCCTTTAGACCGTAGGTTTGCCCTGAAATTTGGTTTTTGTTGGGTTTGGGGGTTTGAATCTAAGGTTGAAGATGAAGCAGGTAGAACAGGACGCCGAGTATAGCCCTATACGAGGGCTATACGAGGCTCTGCAACTTTTTTTTATTAATGTTATTAGTGTTATTATTATTGTTATTATTATTATTTTTATTATTATTATTATTATAATTATTATTATTATTATTATTTATATGTATTATTATTGTTATTATTATTATTTATTAATTATTATTATTATTGTTATTATTATTGTTATTATTATTATTATTGTTAATATTATTATTATTATTGTTATTGTTATTATTATTTATTAATTAGTATTATTATTGTTATTATTATTATTATTTATTAATTATTATTATTATTAGTATTATTATTGTTATTGTTATTATTATTTTTTTATTAGTATTATTATTGTTATTATTATTATTATCATTTATTAATTATTATTATTATTATTATTGTTATTGTTATTATTATTTTTTTATTACTATTATTATTGTTATTGTTATTATTATTTATTATTTATTATTATTAGTATTAGTATTATTATTGTTTTTATTATTATTATTTATTTATTTTTTATTGTTTTTATACGTATACGTTATTTATTTGCAGGTTTATTATGGAGGGCGATGACATTCAGATAGAGCTTGATGGGGCACCGCCGGGGGGTCAGCCGGTTCAGCAGGTTCAGCCGGTTCAGCAGGTTCAGGAAGGTCCACGACGGAGACAGCGGCCGCCTCTTGATACGCTGCAGGGTTGTCCATATCTAGAGTTTCCCAACGGCACCTGTGACACCCCAGGAAAACCAGGAAAGCACGTAACCAAACTAGCTTCCTCAGTAACTACTTTCCAAATTTCGGGACGAAATTTCTTTCAAGTTGGGGATGATGTGACAACCCTAACTTTCGAGGTCAGTATCTCTTCGTCACGAGATCTTGTTTCTCGTTATTTCTCTTTCGTATCTTCCCTGTGATGATAAATTGGTAAACGCTTGTGACTGTAACATAATAGCTAAACGTATTATGTGTTTCAGTAAAGGTGTGTAAGTGTGTAAATTGGATCCGAATCCTGTGTCGTGTATATGATTGGTCTACGTCCTCGTGTTGTTATTAAAATGGTCGTTTTAATTTGGCCGCACCTCAATTCTTTGAAGCCCCGCCAACCCATTAATATATATATATATATATATTGATTGAAGCCCAAGTCCATTAGCTATAAGTTGTTACGGAAGCCAAGTGTGTGGGCTTGGCCCAGATCGGTTGAGAAGTCCAACGACCCAACCTTTACAATCATATATGCATACGTAATATAGATCAAAATTAGATTAAACTTATATCACAAGTCATAAACCCTAAGGTTCCCCCCCCCCCCTGATCGCACGACTTCAGTGGAGATCCCCCCCCTTCGAGAACATCATACATCAGATCGAACTATTGGTTAGTAATTTCTTCGTTTAAGGTCTGTTGATAAGCTTGTTTGTGAGATTGCATGATATAGAATTATGATGAATATTGTATCAAAATTCCTGTTGTATTTAATCAAGAGTATGATGATTGATTGGTATGTTGTGTTAATGGAATATGAAATTGAATGATAAACTATATAGAGGGGTAGTTTGGTAGTGGCCTGACATACTAGTTATTATCACACATGATCCTGATAATTTAATCACTATACTCACATGCAAACATAATTAATCATCCAGGTGTACATGGCCGACAACTATCAGTTTATTGGAATGCATCTTATCTCTTTTAAACACTTTGATTTTTATGTGACCATCAAATACCATCATAGGTCATGATAAACTTATAAGATGAGTGTGTGAAATTAAAGTCCTTATACATATATTTGTGCGTAATGATTGAGGATGAAACAGTGATGTAACACCTGTGCCTCCACGGCCATCAAACAAATACCAAACCAATGAAATATTATATTTCATACTTGGGATTTGTAAAAATATGTGTATCATTTGCACATATCAATTCTCGTTCAATTTCAAACTCTAAATCGCTTTCTGTAAGGTTATACGCTCACCGATGCGTAAATATAACCAGTTTAATGCAACAAACACTCCGGAATAGTGACATAGGCTTAACATACCTTAAATAACCTTTACATAACTTAGAAATAAGTTTTGAAGGCTTTGGTATGGCAAAATCAAGTTAAATCGCTTACAGGGACTAAAGTTGACAAACTGCGAAAGTATGCCAATTTGAACTGTAACAGACATTCCGGAACATGACCATAAGTTAAACATACCATAAATATCCTTTACATAGCTTAGAAATAGGCTTTGAGGGGTTCGGTGTGCTAAAATAAACTTTTGGGTCATTCAGGGACTAAAAGTGTCAAAAAGTGCATAAGTTTGCATTTTCGCGCATAACTTACGTTCTAAATACATCCGGACATCAAAAAAAATATGTAAGCATGACTATATTATGCTTTAGTGTTTGGCTTGCCAAAAATCCATTCGTCGCGTCATTTGGATCGTTTATCGCGCTTGTGCGTATTCCGTCGTAATTAACCGAACAACGCAACCGTACGGTTAAACGAACCGACATCCGAGATATTTTTGAACACATTTTAAGTTCCCTATACTTTAACTTCATTTTAGAGCTTTGAAATGGGGTTAACGGGTCTTAAACGTGTCGAAAATGGGCTGAATGCATGACAGGGACCAAAAGTGTAAATCTGCCAAACTTAGGCCTAGCGCACCTCTACACTTATATTGTAACGGTGCGCTAGCCAAGTCCAGACCAGATGCAGAGTTTCTTAACAGCCTGTTTGCAGCTGATTAATCCACAACCACATGTTCTCCATTGCCTAGTCAGATGATAAGGACCATTTTGAGCCACCACAACTTCCCGACACTTGTACAGATGGGATTAAGGCACGTTTTCCATGAAACGATCCTAACGGTTACCCGAACACTATAAATACCCCATCACCCCAATGCAAAACTTACAAGAACTTTGATTTGAGAAACTCTAAGTTGAAACTATTGTTTCATACCTGAGATTTTTGAATCGAGGTTAGCATTCGGGGACCCTTCGTAAGTATTCTTTCGTTCTTTTCCTTATTTTATTGCTTTTCGAGTCAGAAAGTCAAACTTTGTTTGACTTTCAGCGTTGACCAGTAATGGTCAATGCGAAGTTCATTTGAACTTCGCAACGTGAGTGTAATCACGTTGGTCATAGTCCCTTGGGACTATGCCCACTGATTACCACGTTGTCTAGGGTCGTAGGGTAGGCGATCTAATAAATCGCCTATATCCTCGAACCCGACCCAGTTTGGTCGATCATTAGGATCCGACCAAATACATTAGGTGACCATAGTAGGTAGGGAATAACCTTCCGAGGTTATACCCTATGGTCACATCGTTTAAGTAGTTGTATGATAGGTAGTTTATATGCCTTAGGTAAATTACCAGAATACCCTTTTCAGGTATAATTGGTAATTAAGCATATGTAACCTAAACTTTTGTCACATAACTGATTATGTAACATGTTTAGGCATATAACACTTGTCGTAGAACTAGTTAGGCGGTCCGAACGCGTTTCACGCGAACGACGCGTTAAAGTAGCATAAGCTACCTAAACGGGTCGTAATGGGTCGTAAGCTATTAGGTTGGGTTTCATTTAGCATGTAGGCTTTGATAAACCATATGACACGAGTCTCTATACTCGTTTGGTTTACGAAACCTCATTCTATCCGATCTTCCGATTTAAGTCCGGTTTATTAATGTAGTTACCTATATTAGGTGCCGTTTGATTTCCGTGATCTCTAGCATTGTTTGGTTGTCACTCAAGGACTACTGAGCATTCTCAAGTGAGTACATAGACCCCTCTTTTACTGTTTTCCAAACTGTTTTGGGGTGAAACACATGTGCCTACTTGTTACTTTCATGCTTTCCTGTTTTCACATCATATACATGCTATGTTCGTTAGTACATTATAGTATATGATTTCATTACATTTTATGCTATGTATGTCCATTGCGTGCATACTTAGTACATCGTTTTACATTTACATTTTATGCTATGTATGTCCATTGCGTGCATACTTAGTACATCGTTTTCATCACATGCTTACATTTTGTTATGACATTTGGGTTGTTTACAATGGAACAATACATTCATTAACATTAGCTATGCCATTTGTTAGTAGGTAGTGGTACCATAGGAATTGACAACTCCCGTTCCGGACATCCCAGGGAAAGGGGATGAAAGGAATGACCGAATTCGATATACATAATTTAGATAAACCTTTAAGTGGTTTAAGGGTTTATCGCCTCAGTCTCAAGGCTTGGATGTATGCATTATAACAATACCGCATAGATGTTCCTATCAGTAAAGCATGCATTTACACAAAACATAGCTTTGATTTAAACCAAGTTTTACTTCAATACTTTGTTTTTGTGCATATGGTTTAGTTGATATTTATCACTAGCCATACAGATCAGTTTGGTTTACATATTACATGATTTACATTGATCATGCATTTACACAAAACGTAGCTTTGATTTAAACCAAGTTTTACTTCAATACTATGTTCTTGTGCATATGGTTTAGTTGATACATTTCACTAGCCATACATATTATTTTGGTTACATATTACATGATTTACATTGATCATGCATTTCCACAAAACATAGCTTTGACTTAAACCAAGTTTTACTTCAATGCTTTGTTTTGTGCATTTCATCTATGGTTTAGTTGATGCATTTTCACTAGCCATACATATCATTTTGGTTACATATTACATGGTTTACATTTGACACTTAAACACTTTTGACATTGGTTATACATTACATGATTTACATTAGACATGAACATTTTTACATTGTTGGTTTGGTTTGAGTAAGTGATTAAGTAACGATGCGTGTGTAATATGATACAAGCATGGTGGATACGCCGCTGGTACTTCCTATATATAAGTGTTTGTATGGTATTACATATCGTAGCGTTATTTGAATCATTTCAGTTTTTGACATATAACATTTTATACAAATAACTTACTTTTCACAAGACATTGTTTTACAAAACAACTTATCTTTTACAAACTCATTTTACTTGGTTATTCATTTAACCATGCATTATTCTCTTATTTATACGTATCATCTGAACTTATTGTTTTTCAAATGATTTACAAAGACAAAGCAAATTACAAGGTTCATGACTAAACATTTTTCTCAAACATAAGTCATGAAACCTATTTTCACAAAACCTATGTATCTCACAGGCATTTTTATGCTGATGTACCTATTTTCACATGTGTTTTCAGGAGCTGTTGCATAAGATGATCAAGATACACATAGGCAGACTTGGGCTTTAGTGACAATAAAAGATGCAAGACTAGTTAATTATGTTGTATTTCTTTGTTTGTTAAGACATTGTAACACTTTTAATCAATAAAACGAAACTTAAATTTCCATGGTTGTGAAACATTAATTCTGTTACAACACTCCCCGATGTTTCCGCCACGTTTTGTATGTTCTACGTGGTAGGGGTGTGACAAGTGAATTGATAAATTAAGAGGGATAACTGATTCGGATAAATGATGTGATGTTTCGGTTATGTGCTAGAATCATATTTACAAGTCATGAGAAACCTAGGAAGTAGATTAAATTATGCAAACTGTGGCAATATACTAGATGTAATATTTAAGCAGTTGGGCCGAGGGGTAAAGTTTAAGTGGCTGTTCAGTCAACACCTATACGGCTGGGCTGCCTGACTCCGGGTCACCAGCCGAGCGCATGCTCTTGTGTGCATTAGATTGTTTACTGGGTTTGGGCCACACACATGTATTAGAGAAATCACATTGGGCCGCACACTTTGAAACCATTTGCACCTTACTTGTTTGGGCCAGTCATGATGGGCCGCAGATAGACATGCGGATCACACACTGTTACGAGTTAGGATTTATACCTATGGTCATGAAAACAAACGGACATTGGGGGATTTAATCACCTATTACTATTACTATGTGATATGATGATTTATGTTGCTGATTTCATTTCATGGTTAACTGTTACAATGCGTAGGATAGTGTGTGTGTGTTACATGTACATAAAATTGCGTGTTATGTGATTAGGGAGTATGTGAATTAAACATGCATGATATGTCAAGCATAAGTGCGTTCGAAACTGATTGCTACTAGTACTCATGTTAGGACGCATTTGATCAACTGTTGAACAAGTAACTAACCTTACCGAGTAAACAAAGGTGAGTTCACACTTTCTACAAGGCATGGGATTCCCAAGGGTTGGGAATGGGTAAAGGATTTGAATTGAAACTACGTGATCTCCTGGTTTGGAACACGTACACACCCTCTTTATTGAAGGGTGCCAACACGTACTAAGAACTTAATCGGAACCTGCGTAATCTCCTGGTTTGGGGATTACGTGCACACCCTCTTATTTGAAGGGTGACAACACGGATACTAGACCGAAATCTCTATCATGAAATCCCTCCTTTTTATATCGACTTAATCACCGGGCCAATGGCGAGCGGGTCATTAGTTAGATAGCGCTATTTAGGTTTGACAAGCCTCACACCGTGCCGCAGAGGTAGCTTACGCTACTTTAACGCGTCGTTCACTATGTTAAACAATCGGTACCTAAATTGGGATCTAAATTGGGAGATCGGGTAGGATGAGGTTTCGTAAACCAAATAAGTATTGGGACTCATATGATATGGTTTACAAAGCCTACATTCTGAATCAGAACCTATCTTAAGTGCTTACGACCCGTTACGAACCATTAAGGTAGCTTACGCTACTTTAACGCGTCGTTCACGCGAAGGCACGTAAAAGATGCCTAACAAGTCCTATGACAAGTATTATATGCCTAAACATGCTTAAATATGTTGCATAATAAATTTAAGTGAGAAAAGTTAAGTTACATATGCTTAAAATCAAATTATGCATTAAAAGGGTATTTTGGTCATTTACCTAAGGCATATAAACTACCTATCATACAACTAATTAAACTAAGTGACCATAAGGTATAACCTCAGAAGGTTATTCCCTATACAACTATGGTTACAAAATAAGCTTGGTCGGATCCTAACGATCGACCAAACGGGTCGGGTTCAAAAGTTAAAGATGTTGTTTTGATCGCTTATCTTATGAACCTATACAAGCACTAGACTAAAAGTGACGAGTTAAACATGTTAAAACATGATTAACTAAGTTAGAAAACAAGTTCGATATCAAAACCAAGTGTTTTGATACCCGAAAATTTCATCGATGCAAAATACGCATAAACACGTATTTTGACCGAAACTTTGACTCGTCACTTCGACTAATCAACGTGGTAATCAGTAGGTATAGTCACAAAGGACTATAACCATCGTGATTACGATCACGTTGCAAAGTTCAAACGAACTTTGTGTTGGGCAAATCGTGGTCAAAGCAGAAAGTCAAACACTGTTTGACTTTCATGCTTGAAATACATAAAAAGCATGAAAGAAGCTTACAAAAGGTCCAAGCAAGGAAGGATTTGATTCAAATTGCTCAGGTATGAAGTATAGAACTCCAACTGTTGGGATAGAACCCTATAGAGGAACAGATGATATAAAGCCAAAACTGGATCAGGGGAGTGGATCTAGCATAAGCAGATGTTTGGTACTTAATCTTCTCCCTTGAATGTGGCCTAACAACTGCTGATCTCTTAGTACTGCTCTCCTACAACATCTGCTGGTCTACAATAACTGATGAAGCCTAAAGATTGTTGAAGACAAAGTGCTGCTGATCAAGCTACTGCTTTAGCTCAAGCACTGCTGAAGACCAAAGCACTGCTTGGGATGAAGCAGTGGAATGAAGAATCAGTTGTTTGCTTTTCTTTATTGTATTGTAATCAGTGGTTAGCTAGCAGTAGTTGTCTAGATCAGTTGTTAGAGTTTGTTAGTTGTTAGATGTCATTTTCATGGTGACATCAGCAAAGATGCCTCAGTGTTTTGTTCTGCTCTATAAATAGAACAGTGCTCTGTACTGTTCTATTAGCTCTTTTATCACTTGTCATTCCTGTACGAACAAACCATTGTGAACTCAGGCTGAGGGGGGAGATTGTATTGCATGCATGCAAAGTGTAATTGAATTATTGTAATAAATATAATCATTCGATTCCATGGCAAACATGTGTGTTGAAAGCAATTCTTCCATTTGATTGTGTGTTGAAAGTTTATTCCATCTATTTCCGCTGCATCTACTTTGTTTCATTTTCATTATTAAGTAAACAAAAAACACAATCATACCAAACTCAGATCCTAAAAATTGGTATTAGAGCCTTGGACAGTCAAATTTGATCTAACAATCATTTTGACGTAAAAGTTCAGCTCGTAATCGTTGATACTTTTAATTGTTTATTTTGTTGAAAAACAGAGTAAGGTTTAATCACGAGCAAAGTTGATTAATCAACACCTGTAAAACAACCAGGATGACGTCACAATCACAAGATGTTAACAATAGCATCGATTCACTCTTCTAACCACCCATGTTGAAACGAAATGAATAAAACATCTAGAAGAGAAGGATGGGTCACATCCTTGCTCAACAAAATACAGGATGTTGGAATCGGTCATCTTTGGACCACATGTTCCAATGGTGCCGAGTGCTGAGGATCTAAAGGTTTTTGTTCCTAAGAAAATTGAGAACTATACTGAACAGGATTTTCAGAAAATTGAACTAGATGCCAAGCATTCAGCATCGTTGCATCCGCACTACCAAATGAAATTTATGCTGGGCTGTTACACTGTAACAGTGCTAAGGAATTGTGGGACGCACTAAAGGAACAGTTTGGGGAAACTGAAGAAGTAATTGAAAATAATAGGGAAATTTTGAATCAATAGTATGAAACATTTTGTCACATTAAGGGTTAATGTTGAATTTGCTAATTCAACACAAAATAGCAGGTTGCCTAGGTCTAACCCTGATACAATTGCCTTTGTGACTAGAAATTCAGTTGGGTTCAAAGATCTAACCCTAACCCAACTTCATGGTAGACTCCTGACCTATGAAAGGGAGTTAAACCAGAAAAAAAAGTTGCAAGAGTCTGGCAAAGTTGCAGATGACTACTCATTTGGCAACACAGCTCTTCAGGGGGTCAGGAAGAGTCTGGTAGTAGTAAGTATCAGAGTTATGTTCACTTTATTGACATAACTGCTGGTGGAAACTTTAACTCTGATCCTCACTCATCCAGCTATGCTTTCACAGCAAATGGAGAAAGCCAGAACTCTGACAATCTATGCTTTGAACTCAATGATTTACAGCACTTTGATCCAACTGACTTAGAGGAAATGGACATATTACACCAACTTGCACTGCTGAGTGTTAGAACCAGCAAGTTTTACAAAAGGACAGGGATAAAATTCCTAGGGTTGCATGGGAATCTGAAGTAGGGTTGGATAAATCTAAAATAAAATGCTACAAGTGCAATAGGTTAGGTAATTTTTCTAGAGAGTGTAGAAGTCAAACAAGTGGGTCAATTATCACACACCCTAGCTCAAACCCTAGACCACAAAATAATCAAAGCACTGTGTAGTATACCCATTATACCCCTGCTACCCATGTAAACACTGCTCATTATGCAAACCTGGAATCCCTGTTCCTACGCAGTATGTCCAAACCACTGTTCCTCAAATTCAGTATGTCAAGGCCCCAGCTCCTCAGGTTCAGGTGCAACAAGTTACACCTCAACAAGCTACCCAAACCACTGCCTAACCAGATCAGCATAGCCTTTTCACTCAAGGCTTTGTGGATTGGAGTAGTTTACCTGATGAGCAACGTGATGAAAATTTTGCACTCTATGCTAATAATGATACTTTTAATGATGATTTTTGCTTAGCAGCATTAGAGTCTATCCAAGAAGGGCTGGCAGCTGATGAAGGACAGTTGAATGAAGAAACAGTGGATGAAGTTGCTGAAGCAGTGGTTACTGCTGTTGCTGGTGAAATAATGTTGGGAGAAAATTCAGAACTCCTAGTGGAACCTCTGACTGACTCCTGGTCTGGAGAGGAAGAGAAGAAACATGGTGAAAAGGAAGAGAAGGTGGATGGTGAGAAAGAGGGAGAATGTGATTGTGCAATGATGGCTGCAAGCAAGGTATCACCTCAGGTTCTTAAAAACCTTTGTTCAAACAAATGCATCATAGCATTTGTAAACATTAAAGAGTTGAATGAAAACATTGTTGATAAATTGCTAACCTGGGAAGTACAATTTGAAAGATCATTAAAAGATTTGAAAAACAAATTGTCAGAAAAGGAGAGTGATATCTGCAGCCTCAAACAAGAGCAGAGCATAACCAAGGACTAACTCCAAACTATGATTGAAAATATAACAAAAAGGAGTTGGAATCCACCCAAATCACATGTGAGAAATGGGTGGAATCCTGCAAAGGTTATGAGGTCATGCTTGAAAAACAAATTAAAAGCAATGTAAAATTTGGTGTAGGTTTTAGAAAGCATGACCAAGTTGAAAACACTGCTGAGAACAAAAATGTTCAAACCACTGTCCAAACCACTGAAATCATCCCCATAAACAATGATAGCCAAGAGGTGAAAATCATTGACAAACTTGGTAACAAGATCACTTTGGAAGACCTGTGGGATCCTCAACTTTTGAGGAAATTGAGAAATATAAATTTAAACCCACATGGTCTGATGAGTGTGACATCCTTGAAAATATTAAACCAATGGACTTCATAACTATAGATAGTGTCAAAGCTCCCAAGGAAAAAATCATTCCTCTTAAGGACATCCCAACAGTAGTTCAAAGCTCTGTTGCTAAGGAGTCTGAAAAGAAGAAAAGAAAAGAAAAGGTTAAAAACTTGTTTGGTGATTTCTGTGAAAAAGAAAAACCACCTGACCAAAGATTGTTTTCATTTGAAAGCCTATGATATTAACAAAACAAGTGAAATTGTGCCTTCAAAGAGCTGCACTATCTGTGGTAAAACCAACCATTCCACTCAAAAGTGTATGTACTTGAAATCCTTTGAGGTAAAAAGGAAGAGTACATTTCAAAAACACCTTTGAGTTCATCAAAATCACAAGTCAAGAAACAACCACAATTCCAGCCAGTTGAAATAGTTGTTACAAAACAACTGAACCAAACCTCTGTTAAAAGAGATGTTCAGGTGACTAATGCACCCCCTGCTAACCATTACCAAAGAGGTAAAGGTCAACCACCATATCCAAGGGTTCCACACGTTTATGAAGCCTATAAAAGGCCTACTAAAACTAGAGTGAATAGGCATCCCTTTGGTTATCAACAGTTGTTGGGTAATGACCCCCAACAGTGGTTAGAGAAAAATGTTTCAAAAATTGACCAAACCCCTGAGCTAACCATTGTCCATCAACCTGAACTTGACACAAACAATGTTGAGACCCCATCCAAAGACATCTTGGCTTTGGAGACCCTCCTGAACTAATTATTTACTTGATGTGCAGGGAGCTTCTGCATTCTTAGATAGTTTGTGGTATGTAGATAGTGGAGGTTCCAGGCACATGATATGATGTAGAGCCCTTCTTAAAGATTTCAAAACTCATGGAAGGGGTGATATATCTTTTGGTAATAATAGTAAGGGAAAGGTTTTGGGTTCTGGTACTGTAAAATCTGGAAATGTTAAGTTTGAAAATGTCAATCTAACAAAGAGACAGAACTATGGCACAGAAGATTGGGGCACACAAATCTCAAGACAATCATTGCTATTTCAAAAAATAGCCTTGTAAGAGGTCTTCCACAAAAATCATTTTCATGTCCTGAGCATTGTGTTTCCCCCCTAAAAGGAAAACAACATAAAAGCTCATTTAAGTCCATCGAAGAGTCCAAAACAACCAAGTGCTTGCAAATTCTTCACATGGATCTGTTTGGCCCAGTTCAAGTCATGAGTCTTAAAAAGAAAAGATATTGTTTGGTGATAGTAGATGACTTTTCTAGGTTTACATGGACATACATTTTACATTCTAAATATGAGACTGCAGGCATACTGCAAGACTTTGTTACACAGGTTGAAAAGCAGTTTGACTTGCCAGTAGAAGTCTTCAGGAGTGACAATGGCATAGAATTTAAAAAGAAGGAGTTGGATACCTTCTGTGTGTCAAAATGGATTGTAAGGCAGTACAGCATCCCAAGAACACCAGAGCAGAATGGGGTGGTTGAAAGAAAGAACAAAACTCTGATTGAAGCCGCCAGAACCATGCTTGCAGATTCAGGTTTGCCTTTAACTTTCTGGGCAGAGGCTGTAAACACTACCTGCTATGTCCAGAACAGAGTTTTAATAAACCCTAGGCATCAAAAGACTTCTTATGAAATTCTGTATAAAATCAAACCACTGATCTCATACTTCAAAATATTTGGCTGGCCATGTTTCATTTTAAACTTAAAAGATTCCATATCAAAATTTGCGGCCAAAGTAAACAGTGGATACCATTTGGGATACTCAACCACTGCTAAGGCCTATAAAGTGTTTAACACCAGGACCAAAATAGTGGAAGAGACTTTGAATGTAAAGTTCAATGAGCTTTCATCAATTAAAATCCCTGCAAATCCTGCAGAGTTATTTGATCTTGATAAATTTACCATTGAAAATACTATTGTTAAGACTAATAGTGCAGGTCCATCTGAACCACCTCCACAAGAATATGGATATGAAGTTGTGATTCCAAAACAAAAATTCAAGTCCTCCATCAGGGCAACAGATGTTCAAAACAGCTGTCAAAGTCCAACCACTGCTACATCAACAGTTGTTGACCAAAGTAGCCCTTCAACCTTTGCTTCCACATCCATAAGCCCTGTTGGTCAAAAATTGCCAACAGTGGATGAAAATCAACATACTTACACTCCATTACCACCTTTTCCTCCTCCACCTTTCCAAACAGATGTTGAGTCTTCAAAGTCCTCAATATATGTTAGCTCAGATGATTCACATCAGCAGCCTTCACCAACCAATGCCATCATTCCATACAAGGGAGATTTAATCTTCTCGAGGTCTCATCCACCTGATCAAATCATTGGCAACATAAATGAAGGGGGTGCTCACAAGAAGCCAATCCCAAAACATTTGCCTCTTTGCTGGTTTCCTATTACTCCATCAACCTGTCAAGTATCAAGATGCTTTGAAAGACAATAGTTGGGTAGAGGCCATGCAAGAGGAGCTCCAACAGTTTCAAATACAACATGTTTGGGAACTTGTACCATTGCCTAAGGATGTAAGTCCAATTGGCACAAAATGGGTCTTTAATGTCACACCCCAACCGCGTAAAACAACAAACTGCAGCGGAAACGTTGGGGAGTGGAGCGACAAAATTATTGTTTCAACGACCATGGTAATTAAAGTTTTGTATTATTAAGATTGAAGTTTACATTGTCTTGGATTTCAAACAAAACATATCATAAATAACTGTCTTGTAAGTCACTAAGGCCCAAGTCCGCCTAAGTGAATGTGAGTTTAGGATCGGATCGTAAACGATCACTAGATCTGTGATGAATTCGATTTAACGTGCGGAAACCGTTAAACCGAACCGTAATCGTGCGCGAAAACGTAAATAACTATCGTTTTATTACGTAACGACGACAACCGGACAGAGTTTCAACTCGATCTATACAACGAACAATCAAAATCTAAGAAACATGACGAAATTGAGAGTGCTAGATGAAGATCTGATGAACTTGAAGAACTTGTGTTCGTACAAAATGAGTTCTCTGATTGCCCCCCCCCCCCCCCGTGCGAAATGAGATCACTGATATTTATAGTTGGTCAAACTTGCATTTCGTACGAAATCGAATTCCAGCATGTATGCCATTTCGTGTGAAGTTGAATTCCATGATGTAAGATTGTGATGTCATCACACAAATGTGATGACATCATTCCTGATCAAGCCCACTCTCACCGTTTCGTGTCATACCGAATTCTTTTGTATCCTAACACTACCTAATAAGACCTAGCGAAACCTCTGTCCGGTATTTTACAGACTCAAGACACTAAACTTTACATGTACAGTTAGATTTCTATCTATGGCCACACACATAGTGCACTAACAATCTCCCCCCTGGACATAGCTAGAAATCTGTGATGTTTAGTCTTGAACTGCCTTGGATAACATCTCTAAGTGAAACCACAGTCTCCCCCTTGAATGATGCCCGAATTTCTAAGATTTGACGTTTAATCTTGCTCCCCTTTCAATTTAGCTTCTTATCATTATTCAAACGTTTAGATTTGACTGGTGAAAGTTTTCTAAACATATAAATGTCTATTATCATATTTGACTTTTAAGCATGATAAAAATCAGTAACCCTCACAGATGATCGATTTTTTAAATTTTCATTTTGAAATTCAAGTTTCAAAATCATTTCTCATCACAAACAAACTCTCCCAACCCTCTATCGTTCATTATGTTTAGCACTTGGAATTTTTTGAAAATCAGCTTTTCAACATCAGTTGTCGAAAATACGATGAACTAAAATCTTTTTGAATTTTCAAAACTTTATGCTAAAACACATTCTTTTTGGATTTTTGTTTTTAATGAAAAGCAGTAAAGAAATATTTACAGCCAATATTTTTGTGAGTTTGTGTAAGAGGATCATATCAGTTTATGACAAATCACTAGCACTGTTGAGCTTTAAACACTTTAAGTTCTAAACGATTCACATAGATTGACGATATTGTTATCCTCTTAAACTCAATCTAAAAACTTTCGAAATGCTTACCGATACGTTAAGATATATTAATTTTGCACTAAATTCTTATGGACTCCACGATCTCAGCATATCCCCTCATCATGCAATATACTAACTCAAGTAATGCCTTTAAACTTTCATCAACTGTGATATGTGCGAAAACAACGCAAAATGTTTAAAGATTAACAATCAGGTCGATCTTTCGATACGCAGAGAAAGTCCAATGTTTAAACAAAATAAAAAATTAAAACAAGTTGAATATGTTTAGATCTTAACCACCAGATCGATATTCACATATATGCAGAGGTGATCCAAGATTTAAACAAAACACCAAGAAAAATAAAGCAGAACGTTCAGGCACTAACATCCAGTTCGATACTCATGTATACGCAGAGGATGTCCAATGCTTAAACAAAATAAAGAAATCAAACAAGTTTAAATCTTTGCAAAATGAAATGCACAATCACAGTGACTTTTTCAGCAAGTTATGAAAGTTCACAAACTGACTGGTTTTTATGCTCTTTTAGCATTCAGCGATTACTGAGTAGATACACAGTCACGAAGGATAAAACTAAGTACTATGCTTTCAACCGCGTTTCCCAATAGAACTTAGACTTTTTCATTTAAGTTTGTATCGTTATCGCAAATCTACTAGTCTAGCTGAGCCTATCGTCACATCTTTAGTGAGACCGTTTATTACATTTTAACTTTCCATTTCTTTAGCGTACTATGATTGTCCACTGATGTACAATTATTTCCTCTTTTTTCACAACAAAACTAGTTTTTGATTTTTCAATGTTTTTGGATTTTTCAAATTTTCAAAATTACTAATTTTTTTACTCCCCCTAAAATCAAAATGTGTTTCAATTTTGATTTTCCGAGAAAATTTGAAAATAATAAACTGTACAAATAAAATGAAAAACTGATATGAATTGCTTCAAATCGCCATTCACTTGGCTAAACAATCAGAACTCCCCCTGATAACCAACTATTTTCCCATTATGATTTCAAAACATTTAAGTTTGTTTTAATCAAAATGGTTTTTCCAGAAAATTAGTTTATTTGTCATTTCACAAACATGGGGTTTAATCATCACATTGTTCTCAACCACTTGCAAAAACTCATTTCTTTAACCCCTTGAAAGAAAGTTAGATCAAGTTCAACTTAATGACCTTGATTAACCACTTGTAGGTTCTCCACAACACTACTACTTGTAAATCGAAATATCACAGACTGTGTTGGACCGTTCTATGACCTTAAACCGTCAGTTAAGGTAGTTCATCTTTGCGTACGAAGGCGGAATCAACGTAAACAAAGTCATAACAGCTCTAATCCTTTTAATCCTTCTTTACTGATTGATATTTGTGCTTATACAACGTTTTCTGATACAAATCCGGCAGCACTTCGTGATTCACACAATGACCAAGTTACTAACAAATGAACCCACACAACCTATTTATAAGCATATGATTTCGCTTGAGATGGTTTCAAGCGAAATCTTCACCTATTGATTTCGCTTGAACTTGTTTCAAGCCAAATCTCAAGATGTTGATTTCGCTTGAACTGATTTCAAGCGAAATCTACAAGATACACACTTACAAACCCTAATTAAGACCCTGTTGTGTGTTCATTCAAACAATCAAGACACAAGACTTGATTATGACATAATCAGCAGACATTTTGTGCACCAACAGACTCCCTCTTGGATGTTGATGAAGTCTTTGGCTTCAAGGCTTTGTCTTTAACAATCTTTAAACATTGTAAAAACTCTCATCAATCTTTATCTTCAAACTTTAAACTTTAAACTTCAATCTTCCCTTTGACCGTTGATCCATCCCCCTTTCACAGACTCCCCCTCTCGATATGCTAGAATCTGAGATATCTGGTTCAAGCTTTGACAATTAGCTTCCGTTGGGAATAATGAAGTCCAAACCTGTTTCTCAACCAACAAACATTACAATTCTATCTTTTCAACAATAATTCACAAACCAATCAGTTTTTAGAAATCCACTCAAGTATTCAGGTCCAAGTTAATGACCCTGATCACTTGATTAATCTACCAAGTTCAAATTAATGACCTTGGTTGATCTTTTGACGAATCAAACTGATTTTAAAACAACAATTTCAAGCATTTTCTGAAAATAACAAGTATCAAGTTAATGAACTTGTTTTTGACTTTTTAAACAATTTAAACTTCTTCAAAGTAAGCTCTCCTCATTCTTCAGTCCAGAATCTCCTGCATCTGCTTCAAACATCTGAGAATCCAACAATCAACTTTCCACTTTGGTTCGTCGGAAAATAAAGCAGAAATAAAATCTTTTTGGATTTTATCAAAGTGTTCTAAACTAAGAAATGAAATACAGAAAACTTAAATTGCAGAAAGTAAACAAAGTAAACTATTTACAAACATATTTTTGACGAGCGTGTCAGGGAATCATATCAGCTTTTCAGACAAATTACAAGTACCGTTAAGCTACATTACATACTCAGATTTAAACAATTCACCTCGATTGTCGATATACTGATCCATCTTAAATTCTCACACAAATTTCAATTTACTCAGGATACGATTTAGATGAATTAAGAACTTAGCTCATTCATGTGTCCCACCTCTTGAATATACTCCCGTATCCAGAATCTCAATAATCAGTCTTACAGGTGAGAATACTACAATGATATCTGTATATAATTTAGGTATGCGAGGGCCGAGGTATCTCAGATCGATACTTCCGTATACGCAGAGAGATATCAGCTTCGACTTTTCAGTGTGTCCCCTTTAGAGGATCTTTTTGCTTACAACAACAACATTTATCAATTTTATTGTTTCAGCATGCTGAGGGTTTAATGCTGTGTTTCAAGCATTGCAGCAAGTATTAGCCAGGGACTAGGTCAGAACCACCGTTCAGCAGAAGTCCCGGAATAATACCCCAGATATCATTGAGTATAAAGACCTAGTATATCAGATTAAGAGACCTTTCAAACGAGATTTCAGGGGTTACCTATATATCCAAGTAGTGTTCCCCACGAATTCACAAGTTTGAATTTTAGGTTTATATCCCGAATAAATCTACTAAATGTACGAAAACCTATCGACACATCATCAGTAAGATTGTTTAACTATTTTATACTTTGCAAATCTTTAGCATACTGTAATCGTCTAGCTGATGTACTATCATTTTCCCTATATTCACAAGCTCTTTTTCAGATTTTATCATGTTTTTGTATTTTTGCATTTTCTACTGTTTTTGTATTTTCTGAAAACATTACTATGTACAAACATCTACTCCCCCTAAATACCAAAACAAGTAAAAAAACGACAAACCATTGCAGATTGTTTCTCGTCTTCATCCGCAACAGTACTCTCATCAACGCCAATTATGCCATCCGACACCGACAGAAGCTTCATACCATTCAGTTTTAACAAATATTTAAACCGATTTTTATCAAAAGCTTTGGTATGTAAATCAGCTTTCTGTTCGTCAGTGTGGATTTTCTCAATTCGTATCAACTTTTTCTCAAAGCAATCACGAATAAAGTGATGACGAATTTCTATGTGTTTAGTTTTAGCGTGATGAACTGGATTTTTAGTTATATTTATTGCGGCCTCATTATCAACAAAAAGAGGTGTGTTAAGAAACTGCAAACCGTAATCGCGCATCTGTTGCTGTATCCACAAGATCTGAGAGCAGCAACTGCTAGCAGAAACATACTCCGCTTCACATGTAGATAACGCCACAGACGTTTGTTTCTTACACTGCCAGGTAACCAATCTAGGACCAAAGAACTGGCATCCTGCAGTTGTTGATTTTGAATTGACTTTGCAGCATCCAAAATCCGAATCGGAATACCCTTCGAGCGTAAAGTCGCCTTTCCTAGGATACCACAACCCCAATGAAGGAGTTCCTTTCAGGTAGCGCAATATCCTCTTCACAATAATCATATGCGATGCTCTCGGGTTAGGCTGAAATCTTGCTGCGAGGCACGTTGGGTACATGATATCAGGACGTGAAGCAGTTAGGTACATTAAAGAACCTATCATGGAACGGTAAAACGTTTCATCAGCCCTGTCTCCGGTGAGATCTGGGTGAATCCCATGATTTGTTGCAAGTGGGGTAGCAGCTGGAGTAGAACTTGACATCCCAAATTTCTCTAGAATATCATGAACGTACTTTGACTGATGAATGAAAATTCCCTCAGGAAGTTGTTCAACTTGTAATCCCAGAAAGAATTTCATCTCCCCCATTGATGACATTTCAAACTTTTGCTTCATCACTGATTCAAAATCTTTGCATAGATTTTCATTTGTTGACCCAAAGATTATATCGTCCACATAAATCTGAACTATCAGAAGATGACCATCGACCTTTTTAGTGAAGAGAGTGGCATCCACTTTTCCACGAATGAACTTGTTGGCTAGTAGGTGTTGAGACAAAGTCTCGTACCAGGCTCTCGGGGCCTGGTGTAAACCATACAGCGCTTTGTCCAATAAGTAGACCTTGTTTTTGTGGATTGGATCGGTAAAGCCCGGCGGCTGACCGACATAAACCTCCTCTTTAACCTTCCCGTAAAGAAACGCCGATTTAACATCCAACTGATAAACTTTGAAGTTCTTCCAAGACGCAAATGCTAGGAAAATTCTGATTGCCTCTAATCGTGCTACAGGAGCATAGACTTCGGTAAAATCAATTCCCTCCTGTTGACTAAATCCCTGAACAGCGAGTCGAGCTTTGTTCCTTACAACAACTCCTCTATCGTCCCTCTTACACTTGAACACCCACTTGGTATTAATCTTTCTCTGACCATCCGGCAAATCAACTAACTTCCACACTCCCAATTTCTCGAATTGACTAAGTTCCTCCTGCATTGCATTGACCCAAGTGTCTTCAGTAAGCGCCTCTTTGTAAGTTCTTGGCTCAACCTGCGAGATAAAACAACTTAATGAGAATTCAGTTTGCAAAGGAGCAACTTTTGTATAAAAACATGTAAGCCCTTTATCAATCTGATTTCGAGTGCGAACGCCTGTCTGCAATTCTCCTATGATCAACTTCTCTGGATGATATGAAAAAGTTCGCGGCATCACTTCACTTGGAACATTTACATTTCCCTCCAGATTGGTAACATTCTGCTCTGCATCTTGTTCACCAATTTGGTTTGTTTGACTTGAAATCTGAATTTGCTCCCCCTCAGAATCTGAATCTGAATCACCATGATCAAATACTGGCATGTTTTCAGCTTCTAAATTATCATTCTGAACCGACTGATTATCTTGAGCAACTTCATTCTGTTGGACATCATCATGTTCACCAGCATTACTCGGACCTGCTTCATCATCGTTTGAAGTTTCCCGTGGTCTCCTCGAATACTCAGCTGGGAACCTTAACTGCGACTCATATTCACGCAAAATATCCAACTCATCAAAGAAATCTTCATCATCCTCTGATTCTTCTCTCATGTCAAACGAATCCCAAAGTTTGTCATAATGATAACGCCATGAATCACCAGGATTCTGCAGCGGCATAGTATAACCTTGACATTCAAAATTTGCAACTTCAATAATCCGCTTCTCACTTGGAACGAAGACACGTCTCAACGGATTTGAATAACCAACAAATATTCCCTCAATACTCTTCGGACCAAACTTTCCATGAGGCTCTATAACCGTACAAGGTGACCCGAACGGTTCTAGATACTTCAAATTCGGTTTGCGGTTATTGATTAGCTCAAAGCATGTTTTGTTGAACTTCTTGACAGTAAGAACCCTGTTGAGCGTATAGCATGCGGCAGAAACAGCTTCAGCCCAAAAATTAATTGGTAACTTTGAATCTGCGAGCATAGTTCTAGCCATCTCGATTAGTGTCCGATTTTTGCGTTCTGCGACTCCATTCTGCTGTGGAGTGTACTGAGCACTAAACTCATGCAAAATACCTCTTTCATCACAAAATTCTTCCATCTTGCTGTTCTTGAATTCAGTACCATTATCACTTCGAATTCTCTTGATACGCCTTTGGTACAAATTCTCAATCTTCCTGAACAACCCCATCAAACTGTCAAATGTTTCATCTTTCATCTTCAAGAAAGAAACCTACGAAAATCTGGAATAATCATCAGTAACGACCAAACAATAGTAATCTCCTGTAATACTTTTGACATTCACTGGACCAAACAAATCCATGTGAAGTCGTTCCAGAGGTCTCGAAACTGAATTGACTTGCTTTGTAGGGTGTGACTTTTTCTTCTGCTTGCCTTTGATGCAGCTAATGCACTCCCCTTCCAGATGAAAACCTTTGATATTAACTCCCAATACCAAATCATTATGCACCAAGTGATTCATCTTCCTTAGGTGAATATGCCCCATCTTTCGGTGCCACAATCTTGATTCTTTCTCAGTTGCTCTAGACACGAAACAATGTGCTTGACCAGTAGTTGTAGTTGCTACAGATATATCTAACACATATAAATCATTCACTCTAGGTGCCCTCATAATAATCCATTCTTCAGGGATAACAAAACCAGGTTTCAAGATCAAACATTCCTTATCAGTGAAGTGAGTAGTATACTGATTGTCACAAATCTGCGAGATACTAAGCAGATTGTTCTCCAGCTCAGTGATGTAGTTAACTCTCTCAAACGTCACTATCCCATTGGATAACGTTCCTTCACCAACAATTCTACCACCTTCATGACCTGCAAATCCCACATAACCACCATTGATATTCTTCACATCATACAGTAATGCAGTTTTTCCTGTCATATGTTGAGATGCGCCACTATCCATGATCCATCTTGAAATGGCTCTTGGAAGATCCTGCACATACCAAACTTCAAATTAACCAACTTTTAAGAAAGATGCTGATTTATGCTTCGCGATCCAGGAAGCTCCGGCAATTCAAACTGCTTATTCGAACATGGTGTCCACCCAGGCCTCATCAGCCTTAGGTGTAACCTTGACTCTCGCAATTTGAATTTTGAAATTTTCAGCCTTCAAAGGTGGAAAATTTGCATCATAATCAACCGAAATTGATTCTTCAGCCTTTTTCACTTCAGAAGTTGAAATTTTCATTTCAGTTTTTGGTTTCCAAACTTGTTGAGATAATGCAACCTGTTTATAAAACTTGTTGTTTTTAGTTACCACTTTCTTTACAGGTTCATTTTTCACTTTGATGTTGTCATTTTTCACATTCTTTTTCTCAACAACAATTGGTGCTTTACCCTTCACATCAACTTTCTTCTTTTGGAACCATCTGTCAACAACTTCAGTCTTAGGCTTGGAGTTGGTGCAATTTCTTGCAATGTGACCAACTTTGTTACATCTAAAACATGTACGAGTATCAACAACTCGACTAATGCCTTCAGACTGAGGTTGTGAAGCTCTCTTCTCAAAGAACTCTTTATTTGATTTTGAAAAAATTTAATTTTCTTCATCAGCAAGTGAACTTGAACCATTCACAAACACCTTCTTTTCAGCAAACCTTATGTTTTGAAAACTCTTTTTCTGATAACTATTACCACCTCGATAACCACCCGACCAACTGTTTCGATTTTTATTATAAAAACGTGGTGGAACAACAGACTTTTTGTAATAAGCTTTATCTTTCTCAAAATTCATTTGCCTTTTTGTTTGACACAAACTGTTCACTTCTGACAACTCAACTTCAACTAACTTGAAAACATTTGTCAACTTTTTCACATTAACATTCTCAATTGGAAATTCAGAATCCGAATACAACTTATCAGATCCAGCCATCTTGTACATCACAAGACCCGGTTCATCACTTAAGTTGTTTTTGGACTTTGATTTCTGAATGTATTTGTCTAAGAAACACCCATCATCTTCAGTTGAATCAGACATTAAAACACTTTCAGCTGTGCTCTTAACAATCTCTGTCTGAACACTATCATCAGATAATGTAAAAGTGACATCAATGTTCTCCGGAAGTTTAACTTCTTTTTCTTCCTCAATTTCAACCAACCCAGACTGCTTTTTAGTGTAATTATCAAGAACAGGTGGTGGAACTTGATGAAACCCCACCCCAGTTCCATCACAATACACATCTTCACCCGCTTTGTCTTTCCCAATGGGTTTGGGAATGATATGTTGCAAAACAAAGCTTGCGGAGCTGTAACTGTTAAGCTTCAACTGGATTCGCTCATTTTCGATTACAACCTCTTGAACTTTAAGTTTCAATTTAGCGATTTCATCCAGTTGTTGATTGATTGATTCTTCTTTGACTCTAAGCACTGCTCTTAGATGTTCATTTTCTTTAAAAGTTTTACAATTTCGATCATCACAATCTTTCAATGTGCTTTTGAGTTTTTCAAATTTTTCAGAAATCTGACGGTTTTCAAGAATCAACTTTTCATTTTCTTGTTTAATTTTGTCATGATCAATTTTATCATTTTCAATTTGTTTAGTTAATTCTCTTATCCGTTCAGTTGAAGCTTTAATTGTTTTGTCACGATCAAGAATCTGATTCTCAACGCTTCTGACCTTAGCTGTCAGATCATCAACTTTCTTCCCGTTGAGATACGTGACTGTGCTACAAAATTTGCACTCTTTGTTGCAATTTTTGCAGTCAGCATTTCCATCGATTTTCTTACCTGACGCATTCGTTGACACATCTGAACTGACCTGGCTTTTTGACTCAGACACGGAGTTAGAGTCTACCTCAAGTGCCTTAGCAGCTAGCACTTTGTCAGCCATTCTTCCAAGATTCTCAGCAGTCAACTCCTGCGTTGTGTCAATAACCCCAGTATCAATCTTCTTTGGTTTCTCGATCTCTTCTTTCTCCTTTCTCTCTTTCTCTTTCTCTTCTTCAATCATTTTCGAAGTTGGAGTTCCCCACCATTTGTGTTGCCAATACTCATCATCTTCTTTATATTGCTGGATTATGGCTTCAATATCAAGTGTACTATCATCGATTGCAATATTTCCATACTCATCAAGATAGCACTCTCTATCTGGATCCCATCTATTAGCTCTCCTTGCTTCCAGATAGATACGAGAAATTCTAATGATTTTGTTTTCAGCTATCATTTTTCTATATCTATACTTTTGATCTTCAGTTTGATCGTCTTTCCACGGAATAGGATCGTCATTTCTCGCCATGAATGCGTAACCAACCGCATCTTCTTCCGGTAGAACCTCTTGACTCCAGTCATAACCCTCATCATCGTAAATCACCGCAAGAGCTCTAGATTTCTCTCTGTTTTCTTCAACCTGCTTCAATCTAGGCGGCTCAGATTTATTCTGGTGATAAATTTCCTTCTTGTAGTAATCATCTCTGAAAGGGTTCTCCGACTCATCTGCATAAGCGTTTCGGCATTCTCGTTTGAAGTGACCCTTCTGCTTACATTTGAAACATGTCACCTTCGATTTATCGAACCCCAGCTTGGTAGAAGCACCACCAATTGTTTTTCTGCCAGTGATTTCCATGAATCTTTGTGCACGACGAACAGCACTTGCCATAGCCCAACGAATATCGATCAGTTCCATTTCCTCCGGATCAATCTGATCGTAATCTTCTTTCGTCAGATTTGTATTGCCAATCTTCCCAGCTACCAATCCTTCATACGATTCCAACACCGATGCTAGAAAGATCATTTGCTGCTTTGCCGACTCTTCGTCAAAATTTTGAGCATTCTTCAAGTCTATTGCAATATTGCATTGAAAACGATTCTTTGCATCAGCATTTCCAGAAGATGAAGATCCACTGTGAAAACCACTGTGACTTCCACTGCTTTGACCACTTTGACTTTCTTTGCCGGCTGTCGACACATTTTCAGCAGAAAATGCAGTTTTTGGAGAAGTTGCTTTTGGCATCATGCTTTTTCGATAGTATAGATCCAGATTCTGTTGATAAGATGAATGATTAACTTTGTACGTCTTTTTCAACTCCAACTCGTGACTCTCGAGTTTCTCAATCACCAAATCTGGTTTCAACAATTCAGAAGGAATAGTGTTCTTAAGCATGAGAGCATAATATCTCCACTCCATCTCGTCTGGCAACGAATCGAACAACTTGTCTACTTGCTCATCATCAGAATATCTGATATCATGTCTTGCTAATTCCAGCTTCAGATGACCGAACCTTTCAATCATTTTACACACTGACTCATTCTTAAGACAACCAAACATATCAAATTCTTTCCTAAGAAGTTTCTTTTTGTTTTTTACGATATCAGTACTTCCTAAACATTTCTTTTCTAACTTTTCCCAAAGATCTTTTGCGTTTGAATAATCGATCAATGAGATTATGTCTTCCCGGACGGACTGAAATAACAACGCCACACACTTTTGTTCAGCTACAAACGAGTCAATCTCCTCAGCTGCTCTTAAAGTTTCACCATGTTTCTTTCCATTGGCATAACCGTTTTTCAAACTTTTCCAGCTAGAAAATGCGAATGCCATCAACCAGTCTTCAAATTTTCTGGACCACCGACTATACTCCTCAATAGCCATTAGCTTCGGAGGTTTATTAAATGTTCCGAAAGCACTTTCTGATTCCCAAGCTTCCTTTTTCTTCTCCTTTGGCGGGTTATCATTCACATTGCTTGACAAAGTATCAGTGTTTCCGGAATCTCCAGCGAACGCGTACATATCGCTAAACGGGTTCATGAAAATATCATCCATTATGAACGTACCTGAAAAATCAGTCAAACACTTAGAAAAATTTTTAAGTTTTGAAAATTCAGCAAGTTCAAGCGAAATAGAATAGCTTGAAGCGAAAACAACACTATAAACTGTTTGAAGCGAAATCTAATCCAAACACTATTCAAGCGAAAACTACTATTTCGCTTCAACTGATCAGAAGCTTCAAGCGAAATCCCAACAGATCAGATTCAACAATTTCAAGCGAAAACTATATGAACTATTTCGCTTCAGATGATTCAAGCGAAATCCAAGATAACAAGTCCAGCAGATTCAAGCGAAACCTCACAACACTATTTCGCTTCAAATGTTCAAGCGAAATAGTCCAATATCAAGCGAAATTGTCTGTTTTTCAAGTGAAATCAGCTATTATCTTCGAACTAACTCAAGCGAAATCCAGTTTTAGGTCAATTTTAACATGTTTTAATCTGAATTTTAGTACGAATCTTTGTAGGCTTTGTTAAAACTACGTTTTACACGATATACTCGAAAATCAGACCATTTCGACCGTTGGAACTTGTTCAGATCTGAAAAATATAAAAAGAAATGAGTAGAAAAAAGAGAATCCACTGCTATGGTATGAACTCCTCGTCCTGAGCTCTGATACCACTTGTTGGACCGTTCTACGACCTTAAACCGTCAGTTAAGGTAGTTCATCTTTGCGTACGAAGGCGGAATCAACGTAAACAAAGTCATAACAGCTCTAATCCTTTTAATCCTTCTTTACTAATTGATATTTGTGCTTATACAACGTTTTCTGATACAAATCCGGCAGCACTTCGTGATTCACACAATGACCAAGTTACTAACAAATGAACCCACACAACCTATTTATAAGCATATGATTTCGCTTGAGATGGTTTCAAGCGAAATCTTCACCTGTTGATTTCGCTTGAACTTGTTTCAAGCCAAATCTCAAGATGTTGATTTCGCTTGAACTGATTTCAAGCGAAATCTACAAGATACACACTTACAAACCCTAATTAAGACCCTGTTGTGTGTTCATTCAAACAATCTAGACACAAGACTTGATTATGACGTAATCAGCAGACATTTTGTGCACCAACAAATTTCTCAAGAAAGATGCCAATTCATGCTCCATGATTACCAACTTGGGAGCTCCGGCAAGTCAGGTTTTAAGTAAAGAAAGGTGACACCCAAGCCTGACCAGTCTTGGGTGCATACGAGTTATTTTTACTTAGTGTACCAGTTTTCCTCTTTGATTCATAAAATTCCTTTACCCCTTTGACTTTTTCATTAATCATTTTTCCAAAAATGTTTAGAACATTGGGGTTAAAGGCTTTTTCAACATCAAAATATTACTTTTCAGAAAAAAATTGATTTGAAATCTCAACTTTGTCAACTTTTTGTTTTAAATTTTCAGCTCGCAATGGTGGAAAGTTTACGTCATCCATTGGTGGCACTAAATTTTCACTTTTGAGCTCAACTTGTGGCTCCTCTGATTTTGACGAATCTGAATCATCGCCAGAATGTGGTTCATCTGACTTTGACAAGTCAGATTCATCGCCAACCTTTATTGGAACCCAATCTACACAGGATTTAGGTTTTCCAAATTCATTAACCTGTGACATGAATGACTTTTCTCAGTTACTTTTATACTCAAAAACTTTGATAAAGATTTTATCCGAAAAATTAACTTTCTTTGATTTTTTACAAGTTTGATTAGTAAATTTTTCTTTCTTTATCCTCTCTTTTGTCCTCAGATTTGTATCTGATGAATCCGTTTTACTTGACTGTGTTGAGTAAAGCGATTCATCAGAACTTTTATCTGAATCAACAGTTGTGTTGGTGCATACGTCTGTCGACTTCGTCTTGTATTGAGTCTTGTAATAGAAATGTTAGATCAGGGCACGTAGTACGAGGAAATTAGGGTTTGGATGTGATTGGGCTATTTCGCATGAAATAGCAAAGTGTTATTTCGCACGAAATAAGCTTTGGCAGTTGCCTATTTCGTGCAAAACCACACTGCCTATAAATACCCAAGCTGCTATTTCATTTGTAAGGTTCGTGATTCCGGTACTGAAGTGCTGCCGACGTGTCGTTTGATTTGTAAACGTGTTAAATCAATAAAACAAGACAATTTAGAGTGAATCAAGCTGTTACAAAGTCTAATCAATGAATTCCGCCTCTGATTAGACCGAGAACTCTTCTGATCGACTTGTTTGGGTCACAAAACGATCCTACAAGTGGTATCAGAGATCAGGAGGAAGAGTTCTTACCAATTTCAGCTTGATGTCTTGAAATTTCTGACTTCTACACCTTCTTTTCAAAATTAAACAAGATTTAACGGTCAAAATGACTTGAATTTCATTCATTATAAGCGAAACTGTGTTTTAATGAATCCTTGAATAAATCGGACCTAAATTCGAACTAAAACTTGTAAAATTGGTCATTTCGCTTGTAAATGTTTTCGGATAAGATGACGTCAGCAGTATTTCGCACGGAATAGACAACTTGAAATCGCTATTTCGTTTGAAAACTCAGTTCATTTCGTACGAAATCACTATTTCATTTGAAATTGTGATTGATTCCGTACGAAATCACCTATTTCGTACCAAACCACTTTATTTCGTACGAAATCAAATCTGTTTTCGTTTCAAATTCTTATTTCGTATGAATTGATTTCGTTTGAAGTTGTTTTGCAGGTTATTTCACATCAAAAGTTGATTTCGCTCCAAAGTGATCTCGTTTGAAATTGTATTTCGTGTGAAACTTGTATTCCGCTTGAAATTGTGTTTTTGTGAAAAAATTTCCGAAAGATGGAAGAGGAATTTTACAATGCGTTTGCTACACCAATGCGTTTGCTACACCAGTTGCTCCAGTCACTGCTAATGATACTCTTTACAGTGAAAACGAGATGGGAACTTATCAAAAACCGCCAAAGCTTATGTACATTGAAGATTTTAGAGGATGTAAAACCGGTTTGTAAAATGGGTGCAAGCTTACAAGTTTGACGCATGGTGTGCATTAGAGGTAGATTATGAGAAACCAAAAAATGAACGTGGGCTTGTAAAAGCATTTAGTGACTATTCAGAGAGTGAAAAATTGAAATACACAAGTGAAAAAATGATTATCAGCATTCTCCAACAAGCAGTTAAAGAAGATATCTTTGTGTTGCTTCAACATTCGGGTACTACAAGGTCAATTTGGACTTCATTGATTCAAAAGTTCAAGGGAAGCGCTGATATGATAAAGAACAAAAAGGCTTTATTAAAGAAATCATTTGATATGTTTGTAGCATTTGAAGGTGAAACAACAAAAGCGACAATTGATAGATATTGTCATCTGGTTCTGGAAATGGGTAGGTTAGAAAAAAAGAAAGACGACGATGAGTGGGTTGATAAGTTAGTCGATGCGCTACCACAACATAAATGGGGAACGTATTTGCTGATTTTAAAACACATGAGAAAGTCTGAAAATATGAACTTGGCACAGTTTATTCAGAAGATTGAAGAGCATGAGTTGGGTATTCAGAAAATGGCTATCATGTATAATCCAAATGCACAACAAGATGTCAGTTTGTACTACCGAGGAAATAAATCTGATAACACTCCAAGTCCAAAAATCAAAACTGCTTTCAGTGCTGATGGTTCTTCTGGTTCAAATGTTGGTACTACAACTCAAAGTGGAGGTTATTCCTCATCATTTTCAAGTTTTGATCCGAACGGTACAACACCGAGTCCTCAATGACAGAATGCAACAATCTGCAATGTAATGTTACTTTGAACATTCAAAATGGTCAAAATCTTTCTCTAGAAATAGCTAAACAACACATGGCTTCACTGGTAGCTATGTTAGAGTCATATGAAAGTTTAGTTGCGGGTAGAATTGGAAATCCGATGCTCACAAAAGAGGATTATGATCAGATTGATGCTGTAGAACTTGAGATGATGAATATCAAGTGGTGTCTGGCTAGTGCTGTAAGAAGAGCTGAAAAAATTTCAACAAATCACCGGAAGAGATGATTTTCGAGATATGAGTGCATCTCCGATAGGTTTTGACAAATCAAAGGTCACTTGTTTTCGTTGCAAAGAAAAGGGACATTTTAAACGGGAATGCAAAAACAAAGAAGCAACTGAAAGACAAGACTCGTCTGGAAACAACAATTATTATCAAAAATCAATTTTTCATCAACTTACACAACAACAACTATCGTCCTCACCTGCTCTTGAGGATGGAAAGAAGAAAGCTTATCTTGTCAATCAAGATGATGAAAAGCTAGCAGAGGGTTTTAGCTGGGACAACTATGTGCCAGATAAAGAATTTTTAAAGAAATCAGCTCTTAATGCTCAAATCTTAGAAGCAGAATCAGTCAAATCTCATCCAAAAAGAATACCGATTTTTCCAGAATTAGGAAGTGATGCAGATACCGATGATGAAGAAGATTATATTAATAAACCTAGAAAAGGCCTGGATACTGATAGTTTTTATTTGTTCTTTGCAGATAAAGTTGAGATGCTGACTGAGAAGAAGGCTACTAGATTGAAAAGAGAGTTGGAAGCAAGAAAGATTGCTGAAGAAACAGCAAAATTGGAAGCTGAAAAAGCCAAAGCTGAGGAAAATTTAACAGAAAAGGTCAAAGATCAAGAGTCTGAAGTAAAAATAGTGGTAGATGAAAAACTGGGTGTGGTTGAAAAGGTTGTGGAGAAAGTGGTGGAGAAAATAGTTGAAGTTGAGAAAATTGTTGAAGTGGAAAAGATAGTTAAAAAAATTGTGGAAATTGAAAAGCTTGTTGAAGTAGAAAAGATTGTTGAAGTAGAGAAAATTGTCGAGGTCAATAAACCTTGTCAAAAATGTTCAGAATCTTGCAAGAATTGTGATGAAAAAGATAAGAAGATTGCTGAATTAGAAAAGATGAAAGAAAATTTATTGTTTGATGTGAAATACGTGAAGGAATCATATGATGTCCTGAACAAAACAGTAAATGGTCTGAAAAAGACAAATTCAGAAATTGAGGCTGCTATGACAAAGATGAACTCAACTTTAATGACAAAGCAAAAGGTCATTAATGAATACATTGAAGATTGTGCACAGTTGAAGAAGGAATTGGAACTCGAAAAGATAGAAAGTGAAAGAATCAAACGTTTGTTGTTGAGTTATACAACATGTGATTATTTGATTGATCGAGTTTATCCTACTGTTGCAGGTCTTGAAGCTTTCAAAGATAAAAAGAAGGAATAAACGGATGCTGGTAAGAAACAAAGTGTCAAGTTTAACAAGTGTCTGCCTCCAATCTATGAAAGTTATTCCCCCAGGAATCCAAATGAGGAACATCTAAAAAAAGCTCTCAACATAAAGTTAAAGTCTAAAACCATTGATGAGTTACCAGACAACATTGATGTCACATTCACAGCGTCTGACACTGATCATGAGTCTGTATTGTTAAAGAAAGTGGTCGATCAGATGTTGGATATGGATGAAGAGTCACAGTCGGAGTCTAAATCTGAGAGTTTGAGTTCGTCAGACAAGAGTCCGAGTTCACCAGTCAAACGGGTTTATAATAAAGAATTCTTGTTATCGAAAAATAATTTGAATGATGAAACATTTTAGGTTGCATATACTTTGAATGATTCGGACAAATTATATTCTGATGAAGAATTCCCAATAAGAAGTGTCAAAACTGAAATGATAAACAGGTTTTCAAATTGACAGAAATTAATATTTCTGAAATAAAAGATGTAAATCTTTCTGAAAAACCTAAAAAATACACTTCAAGAGTTCAACAGAAAGTGAACAAGAAAATGGGTTACGGTTCTGGTTATAGTTTCTTAAAGAAACCAAACCATAACAGTAATTTCAAAAAGAAAGGTCTAGGTTTCATTCCTCTAGAAAATTATAAAAATGAAAATACTTATAAATCAAAAACAAAATTTGTTTCAGGAGGAAGTGCTAAAGAGGAACAGAAGAAACCATTCTGGAGACAGTCAAATCAAGAGTTTCTTGCTGAGAGGAAGAAAAACATGAAGAAGTTTGGTCCAAGAGTTGATCGAAGAACCTGTTTTAAATGTCAGGAAATTGGACACATTGCGTGGAATTGCCCCAGGTCCAATTACACAAAACAGGGAGTTTTTTATAACTCTGAATTGAGAAAGAAGTTTGTTGATAAAACAAAACAATTTGCAGAAAAGGTTAAACAGTTCAATGATTCAACTTTCGAACTTGGTGAAAGTTCAAAACGTTTTTACAAAAGAAAAGTTGATATGAACAAACAAAAATGGGTTGTTAAATCAGAAAGTAGTTCTGACAATGAATCTGATTCCATAAAAACAGAGGAGTCATTTGTTGAGAAACATGTTGAGAATTCCGTTCCAAAGATGAACGAAGAAAATTTTCCGCCATTGACAAAAGAAAATTTAAAGTTGAAAGTTGGTAAGGTTGAAATTTCAGAACAATTCTTCCCTGGTAAGGAAAAATTTGATGTTGAGAAGGCTTTCAATGGAAAAGTCAAACATATTTTTGGGAAGATGGTAAACAGGAAAGTTAAGGGTGCAAAAGAGTTTTACAGATTAAAAGGAGGTTGGAGTCAAGATGACTCAAAATCACCCAAGGCTGGTCAGGCTTGGGTGGACATATTTTTTTATTAAAAACCTGACTTGCCGGAGCACCCAGGTTGGTAAGCGTGGAGCATGAATCGACATCTTTCTTGAGAAATTCACGTTTGGTGATATTTCGACCAACAAGATTAATCAGGGACATTAAGTTGTACTTGATTTATCTTTCCTATATGTGGTGGTTAAGAAAACAATGTGATGAAGTATTCCCCTAACCTGCAAGTGGTTGGTAAAATTCAACAAAACTAATTTTCCGGAAAAACCATTTTGATTAAAACAAACTTAAGTGTTTTGAGATCATAATGGAAAAATAGTTTGTTGTAAGGGGAAGTTCTGATTGTTTATGCATAGTGGATGGCGAATTGAAGTGATTCGATATCAGTTGTCACTTTACTTGTATAGTTTGTTTTCAATTTTTTTTAAATGGTTTTGAATTTTAGGGGGAGTAAGAAATTTCAGAAAATCCAAAAACACTAGAAAATTTGAAAAAGACAAAAACTTGATAAAATCTATAAAATCCAAAAACATTGAAAAATTTAAAAAAAAAATGAGTTTTGTTGAGAAAAGAGGAAATGATAGTACATCAGTGGACTATCACAGCACGCTAAAGAATTGGAAAGTCAAAAAGTAATAAACGGTCTCACTGCGGATGTGTCAGTAGGTTTTTGCACATTCAGTAGATTGTTTTGAGATAAAAACCTAAAATTCAAACTAACTTATCTCATGGGGAACATCTCTCGGATATATGGGTAACCCCCGAAATCTTGTTTGAAGGGCTTTCTATTTTTGACATACTAGGTCTTTGTGCGTGGTGATATCTGGGGTGTTATACCAGGACTTATGATTTTGCGGGAGCAATAACCTAGTCCTCATATAATACTTTGCAATTGCTTTATTTCTTAAAGCCAGCCCTCAGTACAATAAATGATGAAACATTGAAAAATGCTAATCATGTACTGTTGAAGAAAAGATTCTCTAAAGGGAACACACCGACAGTCGAGCCATCATCTCTTTGTCTGAACGGAAGTTCTAACCTGAGCTCTCATGGTTTCGCATTTACCCTTTTACAGATACCACTAGTGTACATTCACCTGTAAGACTGAATATAGGAGTCTGGATACGGGAGTATATTCTGAGGTGGGACACGCGAATAAGTTCATGTGCTTAATACACAAATCTCGTATCTCGAAACAATTGAAGTTTGTGTGAAAATTTAAGTGGATCAGTATACTGACAATCTAAGTGAAGCGTTTAGAACTTAAAATGATTAAAGCTTAACGGTGCTAAATGATTTGTCTCGAAAACTGATATGATCCTCTTTCACAAACTCACAAAAATATTGTCTGTAAATATTTCTTTACTGCATTTCATTACAAACAAAATAGAGTTTAAGTGTGTTTTAGCATAAATTTTTGAAAATTCAAAAGGATTTTCGACAACTGATATTGGAGAGCTGATTTTCAAAATTCTAAGTGCTGAGCATGATGAACAATTGGTTTGGGAAAAATTGTTTATAAAAAGAACAATAATTTTCATACAAGTGGTCATCAGAGATTAAAATTGTTAAATCATTTTTGATGTGATTTCTGTCTAATGATGTTTTTTAAAAAAAATTGTTAAATTTTAAATTTTATGAACCTTATGTTTTGGGTAGAGGATGTGCAGGTTTCCGTGTCTAAGCTTGAGCAGAATGTGAGCCAGGTCACGATCTTGAACCTGTGACATTGTGAAAGATAGATTACGATCTCAGCAAAATTTAAGGGGGAGTCTGCAAGCTTAAGGAATCAAGAGATCTGATCAAGAAAATTAGAGTGAAGAAAAAGCCAGGTCGAGATCCTGGAGATGAAAAGAAGACAGAGATTGAGAATGCTAACACTGTCAGATATTTGGAAAGAGCCCAAAGACTGATCGAGACTTAAGACTGTAAAGACTCGACACCGAAGACTTCGTCAACATTCGAGGGGGAGTTTGTTGGTGCATACGTCTGTCGACTTCGTCTTGTATCAAGTCTTGTAATAGAAATGTTAGATCAGGGCACGTAGTATGAGGAAATTAGGGTTTGGATGTGATTGGGCTATTTCGCATGAAATAGCAAATTGCCTATTTCGTGCGAAACCACACTGCCTATAAATACCCAAGCTGCTATTTCATTTGTAAGGTTCGTGATTCCGGTACCGAAGTGCTGCCGACGTGTCGTTTGATTTGTAAACGTGTTAAATCAATAAAACAAGACAATTTAGAGTGAATCAAGCTGTTACAAAGTCTAATCAATGAATTCCGCCTCTGATTGGATCGAGAACTCTTCTGATCGACTCGTTTGGGTCACAAAACGATCCTACAAGTTATACCCGAGGACAAAATCTTTTCAGGATACTCCCTTGCTTTCTTTCTTTTCTTTATCAATCTATCTTTCTGCCCTTATGAAAGTTTCACCTTCTGTTCTTTCACTTTCAGTTGTTTGGGCTTTTCTTCGTTTTTGACTGATTTCTTTACCATTCCATGAGATTCAGCCCTCGATCTTCCCATTGATCTCATTGGGCAATCTCTGGCAATATAACCTTTGATTTGTCATTCATAGCATCTTCTTGTCTCAAATCTCTGACTCTGGCAGTTAACAGTAATGTGTCCTTCAAAACCACATTTGTAACAACCCCTGTTATCATACCGTTCTCCATTTTCAAACCAAACACTCAAATCATAACATTGTTTGGCCTTGTTGTAATCATGACTTCTCCCGTAATCTTGATTTGACTTTTGAACACTGTGGTCAAACCTGCACCACTTATTACCAAATTTTTGTGAGTTTTGATTCTCAACTTTTTGTGATTTTTTATAATGACTGAATGATTGAACTGATGATCCTTTATTGTTGTTTTGAAAATTTTTCAAATTTTTAACATTTTGTTTTTTGTTCTACATTCTTCTTAAAAGGTTTTTTGCTTTGAGCATTCACCTCTTTCAGTAGATTGTAAAACAGTTTCTTGAAATTTTTCTTTTAATTTAAAAAATATTTTCTTTTTCTCATTTTCATCATCAGATTTATCATCACAATCTTCAACTATGACTTTTTCATAATTTGTGACATTGTCACTTATTAGAATTTCATTGATCGGTTTTGGACATAAATGATTTAGTAATAATGATGAAGTCACAAAACCTTTCAACTTCTTTTCTAAATCATTGATTTTATTGTTAGCACACTCAACTTCATTTTCAAGTTGAGTAATTTTCTCAAAATGAGAATTTATTACATTTTGATTTTCAATTTTATTTTCTTCTAAAAAAGATTTTTCATTTTCTAAAATTTTTATTTGATTTTGAAATTCTGTTTCTTTTTCTTTAACTTTGTTTTCTAATTTTATCCAAACATCTTCATTTTCTAAAATTTTTAATTTATTTTCAAAATCTTTTTCAATTTTCAATTTTTCATTTTCTAAAAATGTTATTTTATTTTGTAAATCTTTTTCATTTTCTTTTAAATTTTTGTTTTCCAATGTCAAACTCTCCACATCTTTCAGAAGTTTGACATTTTCTGATCTAGATTTATCATATTTTGAGCACACTGGTTCAGATCTTGAAGTTTCATTTTTCTCAGATTCTTCATTCTTTGGAATTAACTCTGTCTCTGTCTCTGTCTTGAATGTACCTGCACAAAAATTTTTAACAAAATCAAGAGGGTTCAAATTATCATCTATATAACAACCCCTCTTAATATCATACTTTATAACATTTTTTGCTGCAAGACAAATATTGACTCTTCTGCTTATTTCAAGAATCACATCCAAACTTATTATATCTAGTTTCTCTTCTATATTTTTTATCAAATCTTTCTTTTTCTTATTAATTTCGCAATCATGTTTTTGAAGCTCATAGACAAACTGACGTAGATAAAAACTTGAAAATCTAGAATCCTTCTTCAATTCAATCAAAAATTCATCCCACTCTAAAGGTAACGTTTCTGCAAATTTTGATATCTGTTCAGCATTCGACTTTCTTATCTTGAACTCTTTTAAATTTTCAAGTAATTCATCATACTGTTTTTTTCAACTGATTCAACGATTCATTTTCTTTACTCAGAAAATTTTCAAATCTCTTAACGTAAATATTTTTTTTTCAACTTCAAACGCCAAACCTCTTCAAACCATTCATTTATTCTTACAAGCTCATTGTTTTCCATTTGGTCAAACATTTTAAACACAATTTCTTTGTTAAATGATTTGGTTCAAAAATTATTTTTAGCCCAAAGTCCACAAAATTTCAACTTTCACGAAACCCACTAAACGTTTGTAACCAACAAATCCACAAGCTAGCGACCCGTTAATCAAACAACCCACTTTATCACACACAAACCAATTTGAGACTCAAAATTCAACCAAACACTTTTTGATCCAAGCCCACTAAAAATTTCAACCAAATAGCAAAAGGATTCTCGGCCCAATATTACCTAAAACTCACTTATAAAAATTTCTGCCCAAGACAAAACTTAGTCCAAATATTGTTAATCAGCCCAAAATCGTAATAATCTCTGCCTAACTTGACAATTTTATCACTATCAAAATTCATGGTCTCAATTCAAGCTAAACAGTTCAACCAATCTCGAACCACTGTATCACGGCCCAAACAAACTTTGTATTATCCAATTCGAATTCACAGTTCAAATTAAAAATGTCCACTTTCAAAAGAATTAATGAACTGTCCATCTTATCTTTTCTTTATTTCTAAGAAATCTTAAAACCTTTTTAACTCAGTTGATAACCACTAAAACATCATTATCTATCTATTATACTAAAGCAAAATAATTTTGACTTTTTGACTTTTGATGTGGCAATGCTCTCTGGCCAGATAATTGAGTTTTGAGCGGGCTTTTCCTCCTTTCTCCTCATTTTGTGAAACCGCCTAATGAAGATATGGAAACCAATCAATTTTCAATCAGTTGAAATTCTTATAGAAAATTATCAATGCGTTTCCATTATTAACGCAAATTGTCTATTTTTAATCAGAGAATTCAAACGCTTTTGATCTTTCAATCGCTGCTTAATCTTCAATCAATCGATTATCATTGTGTTTTTCTTCCATTCCAGGTATGTTATTCAATGGTTGTATAAGATTTTTTCACAGGTATGTCTTCACAGGTATGTTATTCAATGCTTGCTTGAAGGTATCTACGGCTTCATCTATGGCTTCATCTATGTTGATTAAGAATTTGATCCTTCACTCGCGATCTAGGGTTTTGCTCCAGAAACCCCTTTCTATCATCCAATCCATCTGCTCATTCTTTTTCAATCAACATGTTTGTACTCACTGGATTATTCATCCTTTTTTTATGTGTATTTCTCTCAATCATGTGTACGATACCTTCAAGCAAGCTAAATATAATTGTTGATTCTGTTAGATTTTTTATATTGATTGTAATGTAATACTCTTGAAAATTTAGGGTTTCGATTCGTTGTTTTGATTCTCTTTATCCTACATCTTATGTTTCAGTTATTATTACTTTTTTATGAATTCGATTGAAATTACATATTCTGATGTTTTGCACGCAGATCTAGAACATAAATTCATATGTATATATTTATATTCATATCGAGATTTGCATCTATTAGTCATCTATTTGGGGACTGATTGTTATGTTATTAAGATATCGCATTAATGCTTGCTGGTTTTGTCTTGTGACAGAATTTTGTGATATGTTTAATCATAAGCTTAGGATTGGATGTATGATATATAAAGAATGATCAATTCAAAGGTATGTTTACTCAATTGTGTTGTCGTATGTGTTATTTTGTCTTGGTTAGGATGAGTCTTCATTCATTATTTTGTCTTGGTGCTCGTGTTCCTTGAATATGTATAGTTCCTATTGGGTGTTTTTATGTTTGGCACAACTGTTAGATTGGACATGTATTCAGAACTGTTAGAAATTGTATAGTTCCTATCGCATAGAGTCTGTAAGTGCCTTTATGTTTTTTCTAGAAATTATATTCAGTTCTCATTTATTTTGCAGGAAATTGTATTCTATGAGCTTGCTTTCCACTTCAATCCCCATTGTGCAGAAATATGCAATAATCTTGGAGTCCACATACGATTGTGTTTTACACATCTTCTTTTGGTTGGAGAGTAAAATCTATATCCAAATGATGCTCATACAAGTAGCCTGGTCGAAGCCCCTTCAATCTCTATACTTTCATGAGGTATTTTTCGCCACATTTTCTTTATTGATTTTTAATTTGTTTTGTTTCAAGATTAATTGATTTCGTTAGTGGAGATTTTGGGGTTTTTTATTTTGTATACTACCGAAGTTGGGTTACACCGGAGACATTTGTTTCGTCTTTCAACAAGATTTTCTTTATTTGATTCAATTGTATTGTTGCTTTTAGTGGTTTTTATGGTTTTACTTCGATATGCCCTAATTTCATCCCTAGGGTTCTTACTTCACAGGTTATATTTTTATTTACCTCATAATTTGTTCACAGTACGTAATATATTTAGTCAGACATTTGATTTTAATGGTCACTACTAATTTCCATGTCAAACTTCGTATGAGATTTTGGTAATAAGAGGTTAAAAATTGTAGGTAATAAGTATGAGATTCTGGTAAAAAAGTGTAGGGAAATTGATTGATCATGAAATTCTTTAATATGGATCTTCATCTATTTTATTTTCAATCTGTGTTTAGTTAAATGATTGTGGGCAAATTGAGCTTTAACGAGAAGATTTTATTGTTTTAACAGGTTCGTCTATATCTCCTTTCTATATAGAGGGGCGTTAAGTAATTTGAAAAACAAATAGACAGAAGTCGGTGTATGTTAATATTCTGTATTCAGACTAACTGACTAATTTGGTTAACCGAATCTGATTTTAGGTTTGGAATTGAGCAAGAGTACACTTTGCTTCAACCAGATTTGAAGTGGCCTTTGGGATGGCCTGTTGGAGGCTACCCTGGTCCATAGGTACTATTCATCATTTTTTTAATCAAATTTGACACAACACTTATACATATAAAGTTTAAAATATTTTGGACAAGAAGTTTCGGTTATGATCCGAACCCATTTTGACCTGCCCATCTTGCCACATATAGAAACAACAATTGTTATTTTAATTAATATATATTTTTAAAACTACAGGGTCTATACTACTGTGGTGCTGGAGCGGATAAGTCATTTGGAAGAGACATATCAGATGCACATTACAAGGCTTGCTTATATGCCGGAATTAACATCAGTGGAACCAACGAAGAAGTTATGCCTGGACAGGTTTTTCCCTACTCATTCTCTGTATTTATTAATTAATTATAATCTATCTCTTATTGCTCTTGGATCCGTATAAATCTGAATTGGTCAGGAACCCTGTTTTATTTGCTAAATTATGGTTTTCCCCCTATTTTGAATCCTTATTTGATTTAACTGATGCATGATTGCAACTGTGATACCCCTTTTTTGATGTCTATTCATATTGGTAACTAATTCAAGAATGTTGTGTTGATGTTATGTATGTGTTTATGGCATATGAATGTGGAGAAGCTAATGAAAATGGTGGTCAATGTTGACCTTATTGACCATGATATTTATACTGGTGCAGATCTCAAAAACAACAAGAAGTTTTGACCTGGTTGCTCGAGCCTTTAGGCCATCAGCGGGCTAAACTCGAGTGGAAAAATACATATTTATAGGTCTGGTTAAACTGCATCATCTGTTCTATATCGATTGCCTTCTCATCATCTGTTGTAAGTTGTAACAACAAGAAGTTTTGACCTGGTTGCTCGAGACTTTCAAGTTTGTGATAGTTGGAAGTAGAAATGCTGATAGGAATTTCGTTAAACATGGGATGGAAATTTGGTAAAATCAGGCAAGATGGTGTTGCCATCAGACCGAAAGGGTAGTTTATTTTGACATCTTGAACAAAATCATGCTTTGTTAGCTATAAAGGATTCTAAATACATGTTTTTTTCAGTTGTTACAACAATGGCGATGGTTTGGTGGTTTCAAGCCAAGCAGAGGCAGTGATGGTGTTCAGCGAATCAGCGGCGGCTTGAGATGACTGGTTTTGGTGATAGTTGATTTTCAATGACAAGCGACTAGGGTTCCAAACGCGATCTCCATTTTCAAAGAGTCACATATGTGCACTGAAGGTTTGTGAACTAGACTTGATCTTCCATTTTCATCAGGTTCTGGAGCATCATATGGTTATGATTAATTAAAAATCAAAGAGTCACATATGTGCATCATTCCTTGATGGTTTTGATTCATTTACATTAATCTGTTACACCAGTTCTTATATATTTGTTGACTTATTCGTTTTTGCAGACTTATTATATATTGGATGAGATCTTAATAGCAGGCGAACTTCAGGAATCAAGCAAGACGGCAGTTCACCGACTAATAGATGCTCAGGTATTAATTAATATAAATTTTGACCCAGTTTACCGACAAACGGGTCGGACATATCTTAAAGTGTATATTTTTAAAGCATAAAACCTCCAAACTCAAATCTATATAAAAAATTAGATTCTTGCTGGAATAATCCAAGTTTTGTAATCATCTCTCTCACACTTTAAGACACGATTGACCCATTTGACCGGTTATGCTTAACCCTTAACAGGTCCAATGGTTCTTAAAGTGTATTTTTAGCAAAAAGTGTGTATAAAAACTATATATATGATTAAACTATATGGGAAAAGAGTATTGGGTCAACCATACCAGCAACTACTAAATAATAACTAATTTAATATATGCCTAGCCTGAGTGATTAAATCGTTGAGCCGGTTAATCTAGAGGTATTAATATGTTTTACGTAACCTGATTTAACATAATTTGATGTCTATGTAGTCTGGAGGTTAAACGAGGATCATATCGCAGATGATTAAAGGATAAGGTTTGGAGATTTTTTAATTGTAGTTATTTCCGTTTTGTGTAGTTGATCTTATGAAGATTAGAGCGTTTTTGTAACTTATTGTTGTTTTGTTGTTATTTCAGCTTATTACCTGCATTGTATGCAATTCCTCTACGTCGTTCATCGGTTAGTTCATTTTTCTGTCTTTTGTGTTTAGTTTGGTTTGGCTGAGTTATTGTTCATTCTTTGTTGTTCTTTGAGCATAATCCATGACATTTTTGTAACTTATTGTTGTTTTGTTGTTATTTCAGCTCATGACGTACATTGTCTGCAGTTCCTCTACGCCGTTCATCAGTTAGTTCATTTTTCTGTCTTTTGTGTTTAGTTTGGTTTGGTTGAGCTATTGTTCATCCTTTGTTGTTCTTTGAGTATAATCGATGCCGTTTATTTTGATTAAGTTTCTTGAAATGTGGAAGGATGTCAGAATTCTGTTGATAGTATAATCCATGCCGTTTGTCAGCAACCTTCCACTATCAATTTTATTAGTTGGAGTTGATGATGGGCCGTGGGACACAATAAAGGAATTCGATGATAATATCCCTTCTCGCTGCTTTGATTGCTCTTACAGTTATGTAGTGGATTGGGATTCCTTTTTTTGCTACTGGATTGATTGCTACTCTGATTGACAACACTTCTAAGATACCATTTGTAAGTCATTTGATTGGGATACCATGTGTTAGAGCTTTAAAAGGTTATGTATTATTTCTAAGGAATCTATGTAGCTTGAGTTACTTTAGGTTCTTACATTAATCATTTCTAACGAATCTCAGCTTCTTAATCTGAATTTCGAAGAATAGTTGGAACTGAGGATTCTTGCCGAGGCTGCACGTCCTCGACTTTAGTGGCGACGTGGACAGGTTTGTTAAGTCCTAAAGTCAGTATTTATTAAAAGAAATAAAATTTAGGACATTGTTTTATGAGTATTATACATGGTTTAGGGTGCAATTTGTTATGGTTGTGTTTTGTTTATGAGTATTAATACAACTTATTTGACCCATATCAAACATAGCTGATATAAAGCTGCAACCTCTTTTCATACATATTTTTTTACATAGACCAGCAGAATCAGCAGTCGATATAAAACAACCTACATTTTACAACAGCGATCGTTATGTAAACGTCCAGGTTGACCCCTTTAACCCGTTTGATGAAACAGGCTGACCACTTTAAACTGTTTAATGCTGACCAGTTTAAATCATTTGATGAGACAGGCTGACCCGTTTAAACTGTTTGGTGAAACAGGATGAGCGTTTAAACCGTTTGATGAAACAGGCTGATCCATTCAAAGTGTCAATCGATCATGGAACTATTTTCATGATTGTTACCCAAGTTCTCGGATTCTGCATATTTGTTGGTGTTAGACAGTTTGAATATTGCATACAATTAATGCAAGCGTTTGGTACCATGTTCACGTACCAAGGTTTCAATTTGTTGCTGATTAGGGATTCAAAAGTTGGTAAAAGTTCTATTTTTTTGAGTAAACTACCATTGAAGTTCTTTATCCTACAATTGGTTAGAAGTTGAAGCTTGCAGTGTGGGATCCGGTAACCATTTTCTTTGCTCTGATTTTAATTAATTAGTTTATCTTTTTTTAATTAGGTTACAGGTATGATTTTCATCGGATTGGGACACCGGTTAATGATCTGATGATGTGGAATGATGCAGCAAAATTAACACTTTGGTTCAGGTTAGGGTCATTTTGTTTCCTACCATTATGTTTTACAACTGAATAGCTTCAGGTAATTCATCCTCTTTTCCCTGTTTCGATTCTTACAAAGTTATCAAACTCATTTTCTTCCTATGGTCAGCCGACCTGTTCAGATTATGAAGAGGGAGAACAAAGGAGGTGGTGTTGGTTGTAGACAAGATAATGACGGTGGTGCACTGGGTGGATGATGGTGGTGGTTTGTGATTGTTCCGATTGCACCAGGTTACGAAGCTGGTGTCCTAGGGTCTCGATGATGTCGGCTGTGGTAATCATGTTAATTAATATTAAGCGGTCAAGATGTTGAAAGAGGTGCTTTCAGTCACATGAATTCTGTTGTGCATGATCAAGAAACAGGGGAGTGTTACTGTCTGTTGGATCATGTAATGATGAATAAACACGAGTAAACCGTATGCAACAGGTCAATGCATTTTTGGATAAACATCTATACATGATTTCTTATATTTTTTTCTTTACATTTTTCTTGATGCTTACATGATGATATAAAGTTCTTTTTCGAAGTTTAGTGTGTTGTGCTTTGACTTGGGCTACTCAATGGAAAAACGTAATTAACTGGTATTGTGGCAAGCTCAGTTTGGTGACTTTTTTTTCCAATGGGCCCAAGTTATATTTGATCAATTCTTGAGTAGTGATGAGGCTAAGTGGCTGCTAGACTGGGTTAGTTGTGTTGCCACTCATGGTTAAGATGGTTAAGGGCTCGAACACTCCAGTGCAAGACTTGAGCGTTTTCTTTAGGTATTACAAGTTTCAAGGCTCCTTTTATAAATTTCTCATTGTTGACTCAAGTCTACTTTTGTAAAATGTGATAATAGATGAGTGATATGATGATAATCTGTTTGTTATACATGAGATGGAACCAACACTAAGCAATCAAATTCAAACATGCAATATGCATATTGTTAATGTTACGACACTAACAAATTATTTCCATATGTTACGTCGGCATGTGCATTCATCAAACTTATTTTTTTGTTTAAGTTTTAACACTTACATTTTATTGTTATTTTTCAGCTGCATAGGGAGTTCCATAAGCCGCTTATCATTATGTCTTCTAAAAATTTGCTTCATCACAAAACTACAAGTTGAATTTATTTGAGTTTGATGATGTTTTCAAGGATATCATCCCTGGGTATATTAATATGAATTTAAATAAGAATTTAGATATTGAAGTTTATATAAAATTGATGTCAATCAAAAGATGAAAACCATGACCTTTCGTTGATCTATTAAAGGTTCGCTGGTATGTAACAGGTTTTTGGAAAGGGAAGTGATCACTCTGTTCGGTTATGGGTTTGTACCGGTTAGGGTCGTGTATTGTCTGTTTGGGACCTGTTTCAACCCTTAGACGTGAAGCCTAAGTTTGGAAAGACCTAGAACAAAAGTGATGATCTACATGGGCTTCAATGCCAGTAGATATTATATGTTTGTGTTAAGCCATCCGCGAAACTCGCGGGATCTTAGACTAGTTGTTATTATATATATATATTTTTTAAGCAATTCAAACCCTACTAGAATGTCTTTTCAGTCCATTGAAACCTTTTATTTTTTTAAACAATTTTGCCTTCTTTCTTATGAATCCATCCGCACCACAATACTATTTTATGACACTAAAACTGTCACTTATACTCTGCAAGTCATCAATTTAACTTCTTCGATTTCTTATCAGCAAACTACAATTACCAGCTTCTTCGTTAAACCACCAGCAACTATAACCACATAGCCATATCCTTCGATCTGAAATTAACTGATTCAGTTTGAAAGTTCAATTGAAAAACATTGAAACAAACTAAATTTCAACCAAACTTGATCAAATCAGTCCGAAACTAATAATATTTGATCCGAAACAGATCAAATCAACTTGAAACTCTCTGAAAATCAATCGAAAGCAGTTTGAAAAACACATACGACACAACAAAACTTGTCTTAAATCAACCGAATTTGTCCGAAATTCAAACGAAACAATCCGAAACTAGATCGAAATACGAATCGACACCAGCTTCTTTCAGCAACTCAGATTCAGATCAGTTCGTTCAAATATAGTTGTTCAATCAGTATGTAAACAGTTTAAAATTGTCTTATAATTTCTGAAATCTCAAAACTTCGATCAAAAACACTGATTCACACACAGAAACTTGAACAAATTTGATCCAATTTCACCAAAAATCAACCAAATTCAGTACGTAATCAATCGAAATTAGCCGTCTCGTTTTTCTTTTTCGTTTTAGTTAACAACAACACAGCGTTTCAATCAACAATATCCAGATCTGTATCAGATTTGAAACAACTCAAATCAATACACAGTCCCAATCAAACATCAATACACTGTCCCAATCAAACTGCTCGATATTCTCAAACCATCTCACCTTCAATCTAAATCAGATTCAGATAGATATAATATTCAGATTTCTAACGAATCTTTTTGAAAAAGACAGACCTGCAACTCAACTCAGATCTAATCACGCACAAATAACTTCAGATTCGAATATTTGAAGATTATAAAGATCATAAAGATGACACAGGAATTATGATGTGAAACAGTGATACGACTTTCAGATCTATGAAAATTTCATCAACACATGTAACAAACTCTATTATTTTATCTTTTTAAGATCAGTTAGTCTTGTAAAATCTATGTTTTCACCAATTATTAGCTGTGTTTATCTGTGATATCAAACAGAAACTGTTCGAAAGCAGTGAAAAAATTATCATACAAGATCAAACAATATGCTGAATCACTACGAAACTTGACTGAAACAGTCCAAAATCACATCGAAACAAACCGAAACTCGTCCGATTTCAATCACGATTACACGCAGAGCATCCGTAGCTCTGATACCACTTGTGAGTTCAGGATCGGATTGTTGGTGCATACATCTGTCGACTTCGTCTTATATCGAGTCTGGGTTGCATTGCGGATCTGAACAAGCGTCACATCATATATGTGACATCACAAGTGACATCATAATGGTGACATCATCAATTGCATCATCACATGAAATATATCAAGGCTTTCGCTTGAAACAGAATATTATATTGTATGTGTTTTCGCTTGAAAATCATGTATGTTCGCTTGAAAGTTATTTAGGGTATTTCGCTTGAATTGTCATAGAATGTTTCAAGCGAACCTAGAAGGCTATATATAGGCTAGAGTCGTTCATACCAAAACAGCCTGTTTTCATCACAATATCTGTTTTCTACACCTTCTTTCACAAAATTGATAATTTTTCACGATTAAAATCGGATCAAATTCTCACATAATGTGCGTAATCATGTTTTAACAAATCATGGAAAGTTTCAGAACTTAAATCGACTTAAAACTGGTTAAATTCATAGTTCCGCTTGAAATTTTGTTGGATATGTTGATGTCATCTGGTAGTCCGCTTGAAAATACATTATGATCTCGCTTGAAATTACATTTTTGTGACTGAGTCCGCTTGAAAACGACTGTCCGCTTGAAAACGACTGTCCGCTTGAACACACCGCTTGAAAACGACTGTCCGCTTGAACACACCGTGTCACACCCCCAAATTCCCACCTAGGGTATGTCCCTATTAGGAGTGCGACGATCCAACAACGAGCCACTAATTATATCAAACGCATTCAATTAAAAGATAAAGTACTTGATTGTAAATAAAACACTGTCTGTAAGTTTGAATGAAAACCAAAGTATCAGCGGAAGAAAAGTTAAACAGTTTTAAAACTAAAGTAATGTATCAATAAACCAATAAAATAAATACGTCCAGCAAGACCATTGTCACACCCCCAAAATCCACACGCGGAGTACCACCGCTTGGAGGCGTGACATGACCAGGATCAAGCCACCAATCATATCAAACATAATAAGTGATAGAGTAATTTAAACCAAAAGATATGATAGGTGTCCAACAAAACATGTTAAGTGTATAGCGGAAGCATAAAATGTAAACCCAACGTAAGTAATAAGTTCAAATGTTTAATGTTTCAACATAAGATCCACAATCCGTGCCCACAACGACCTCGCCTCCCGTGCAAGCTCCAAATGTACCTATGGTCCTGCAAGGCATGTAACAGAGAGTCAACAACTAGTTGAGCGAGTTCACAGTTGGTTATTCAGTTATAGTGTTCGTATTGTAATTCGTAAGCTCGTTTAGTAATCATGTAATGTATGTAATGGTATCGCGGCCCTCCAGGCATGTTTGCGAAGTTTAGTGGGGGTTTCCCATGTTTTCTAGACTAGGTATATTTGTATCGCGGCCCACTCGGCATGTTTGCGAAGATTAAAGTATAGTTCGCCGTGAGCCCCTTCGACGAATCACTCTTGTTTCGTCATAACTAGTCTCGGCGAAACACAATGTGTTTTGCCATGTCGGTTTCGTCATAACAATGTGTTTCGCCGATGCTTTTGTTTCGTCGAATCCCATATCAATTCCAGCAATAAAAAGCAATATGACCGAATCTTAATTGCCCTAGTGGCCGACATCTAACAACCACCGCCAAGCATCATTGGACCGAAATAAGATCAACGTTTTACATTGGACCTTTCCTTATCTTTATTTTGTATGGCCAACATCTACTACACAATCACATGTATTGCACAATTGACTTTATACTACTCACATCACAAAACACATGGCAGATGCTATGATATATCACATGAATATTCTGACACTACAAGACCCTCATGTATTTCATCATTACAATTACGTAGCATCAACAATTAATTCAACAACATGGCCTTACCTAACAAATCTGACAACACTTCATCAATTGTGCACATGGTAGGGTTTTAGTCAAAACCACCACACATCGTATCATATCAAGTTTACGTAACACGTTCATGCGAAAACCTTTCCTATGTATATTTGTGTATTATCAGTTTAACGACGAGCATATCATGACAAACATATAATATCTATAAAATAACAAACCCTGATAATGAACATATTAATCAGTTTCACAATCAACATCGATACGTGACATCCGATTTTTGCAAACCCTAGTTATAATCACCATGCGGATCGATCGAAAGAACGAGATACACATCTATCACATAACAATCAGAAAATAAACAATCGATTAGAACTAACCGGAAGTATAGACGATGATCAGTTCGGTTACAAATCTCCAATGGATGTTAGGTTGCCGTCACAAAGCCTCTAGGGTTTCGAAAGTTGCTAAAATGTCTGATTCTATACGTGACTTAATATTTATACGTGAAACAGGCTTTTGGGCTTTAGTGGGCTCGGCGAATCAGTTTGGGCCGGCGAAACAGGCGGCGAATCAACTCTTGACGAATCAAAACTTGATTCGTCGTGTAGGTAATGGCGAAACAGATTCTTGTTTCGTCGCTATGTGTGATCCGTCGATCCGGTTTGTGTTTCGTCATACACTCAAGTGTTTCTAAATTGTCTAAGTGTTTAAGTGTACTATATACAATCAACACATATTATTAACACATATAAAACCAGTAACATTCTCACATAAATTCATACATTAAAGCTCAGTGTTTTACAATTTCATTTCAAACAGACAAACAATCAAACAGTCACACGTGCATTAAATGCGAACATGGAATTCGGAAAGTCGAGTTGTCACATTATCCCCAACTTGAAAGAAATTTCGTCCCGAAATTTAGCATGCGGTTACTGAGGGAGCTAGTGGTGTGACGTTGTTTACCTGTATCGTATCGCGGCTCCCCGAGCAGGTTTGCGAAGATTACTGGTTTTCCTGGGGTGTCACATCATCCCCCCGTTGATTTGGAATTTCGTCCCGAAATTCTGTTGTAGCTTCGGTCTCAGTAGTGGTTGCCTGGTTTCCGAATAACTGGGGATACTTGAGTTCCATTTGGTCTTCACGCTCCCAGGTGAACTCTGGGCCGCGACGGGAGTTCCAACGAACTCGTACAAGAGGGATTCTCGTGTTCTTGAGGACCTTGACATCCCGGTCCGTGATTTCAACTGGTTCCTCGACGAATCATAATTGTTCATCAATAGTGAGCTCTTTCAGAGGAACTATGTGGGTCTCATCTGACAGACACTTCTTCAGATTCGACACGTGAAAGACGTTGTGAACTGAACTGAGTTCAGCTGGTAGGTTCAATCTGTAGGCCACCCTGCCTATCTTCTCAATGATTTCGAATGGTCCGACGTATTGTGGATTAAGTTTGCCGCGTTTGCCAAAACGAACCACACCCTTCCAGGGTGAAACTTTGAGTAGCGCTCGATCCCCAATCTGGAATTCGAGTAGTTTCCTGTCTTTATCGGCGTATGCTTTCTGACGGTCACGTGCTGCCGCCATGCGTTGTCGTATTTGAGCAATCTTTTCAGTAGTATCAACTACCATTTCTGGACCTGTGATCTGACTGTTACCCACCTCTGCCCAACAAAGAGGTGACCGGCATTTACGCCCGTACAATGCCTCAAATGGAGCAGCTTTAATGCTGGTGTGGTAGCTGTTGTTGTACGAAAATTCCACAAGTGGCAGATGTTTTTCCCAACCATTGCCAAAGTCAATTACGCACGCCCGAAGCATGTCTTCTAGAGTTTGAATAGTGCGCTCAGACTGCCCATCTGTCTGAGGATGATAAGCTGTGCTCATGTCTAAACGAGAACCAAAAGATTTGTGCATTGCTTGCCACAGTTCTGAAGTAAAACGTGCGTCACCATCAGAGATAATAGAGGTTGGCACCCCGTGCCTCGAAACCACTTCTTTTAAGTAGATGTCTGCTAAGGTAGAGAACTTGTCTGTTTCTTTAATAGCCAGGAAGTGAGCAGACTTTGTGAGTCGATCCACGATCACCCAAATAGTATCATTTTCGCGCTGGGATCTAGGTAAGCCAGTAACAAAATCCATGGAAATTTTTTCCCATTTCCATTGTGGTATCTCAGGTTGTTGAAGTGGACCTGAAGGTTTCTGGTATTCGGCTTTGACTCTCGCACAAGTCAGGCATTTGCTAACGTATGTTGCTATGTGGGCTTTCATGCTAGGCCACCAATATGTAGTTTTGATATCGTGGTACATTTTATCCGAACCTGGATGTACCGAGTAGCGAGACTTATGAGCTTCATCCATTACAAGCTCGCTTAAGTTACCATAGAGTGGAACCCAGATGCGTCCCGTTACGTAATAAGCACCACCTTCCTTCTGTTCTAAGCGTTGCCTTGAGCCAATTAGGGCTTCAGCCCTGACGTTGTCTGGTTTCAATGCTTCTACCTGAGCATCTCGTATCTGAGAAGGAAGGCTAGACTGGATAGTAAGTTGCAATGCTCGTACACGCCTAGGCGTAGTATCCTTTCGACTGAGGGCGTCAGCCACCACATTGGCTTTGCCAGGATGGTACTTTATGGCACACTCGTAATCGTTCAGTAGTTCGACCCATCTACGTTGTCGCATGTTCAATTCTTTCTGCTTGAATATGTGCTCAAGACTCCTATGGTCGGTGTAGATGGTGCATTTAGTGCCATACAGGTAATGTCGCCATATCTTGAGTGCAAAGACAACCGCTCCCAGTTCTAAATCGTGTGTTGTGTAGTTCTGTTCGTGAATCTTAAGTTGGCGTGAAGCATAAGCAATGACTTTATCCCGCTGCATCAACACACATCCAAGACCCTGGATAGATGCATCGCAATAGACTACAAAATCGTCCGTGCCTTCAGGCAATGAGAGGATAGGTGCGCTACAGAGTCTATCCTTTAAGTGCTGAAACGCTGTTTCCTGTGTATTACCCCAACGATAAACAACACCTTTCTGTGTCAGTAGCGTAAGCGGCTGAGCAATCTTCGAGAAGTCTTTAATGAACCGTCTGTAATAACCTGCCAAACCCAAGAATTGGCGTATTTCTGTCGGTGTGCGAGGTGCAGGCCAGTTCTTGATCGAATCTACCTTGGATGGATCAACATGAATCCCATCCTTGTTGACCACGTGGCCTAGGAAGTGGACTTCACGAAGCCAGAAGTCACATTTGGAGAACTTAGCGCATAGCTGTTCCGTTCGAAGAAGTTCCAAAATAACTCGTAAGTGTTGTTCGTGTTCCTCCTGATTCTTCGAGTAGATCAGGATGTCGTCGATGAAAACAATGACGAACTTGTCGAGATAAGGTTTGCACACCCTGTTCATAAGATCCATGAAAACCGCAGGCGCGTTCGTCAACCCGAAAGGCATGACCAGAAACTCGTAGTGGCCGTAGCGTGTTCTGAACGCTGTTTTGGAGACGTCCTCATCCCGGACTCTCAGTTGATGATACCCTGACCTTAGATCAATCTTCGAGTAATAGCTCAACCCTTGCAACTGGTCGAATAAGTCGTCGATGCGTGGAAGAGGATAGCGATTCTTCACGGTTACATTGTTCAGTTCACGGTAATCTATGCACATGCGGAAGGTACCGTCCTTCTTCTTTACAAATAATACCGGAGCTCCCCAAGGCAAAGAGCTAGGACGTATGAAACCCTTTTCCAAGAGTTCTTGTAGTTGCTTAGACAGTTCTTCCAGCTCCGTTGGAGCTAAGCGATAAGGTGCTCGAGCTATGGGTGCTACTCCTGGAGCTAGCTTGATCTGAAATTCGACCTGGCGATGAGGCGGTAACCCAGGTAACTCTTCAGGAAACACTTGAGGAAAATCGCGTACTACTGGAATATCCTCAATCTTTTTCTCTTTCTTCGATGTATCCGTAACGAGTGCTAAAACAGCTGTGTGGCCCTTTCGTAAACACTTTTGAGCCTTCAGGAAGGAAATGATGCCATTCACGACACCACTCCTGTCGCCTTGAACTTCGAGGGGTTCTTTGCCAGAACGAGGAATACGAATGATCTTCTCCTTGCATAGGATTTCCGCTTGCTGTCGGGATAACCAATCCATACCAATGACGATGTTGGAACCATCGCAACGCTGGGGTCATTCCTAGTATCACCCTGACCAATCACGAACACTCGACCCCTGGCACCATTGCCGTCGTTATTACCCCCGTTGTTGCCTCCATTATTGTTCCTGTTTCCTTGGTTGTGGTTCTGATTCTGGTTCTGGTTCAACCGTGGGCAGTGTCTCTTGAAGTGACATTCAGCACCACACTGATAACATCCCTTGTTACCCTGCTGTTGCTGCTGATTCTATAGATCTTGTGTCTGTTGTTGTTGGTTCTGGCTCGCAGGACGTGAGTTTCTACCATCTTTGGCTCCATGACCAAGCTTGTCGCATCATTGACAATGATTTCGGTTGCACTGCCCGCTGTGGTGCAAGTTACATCGTTTGCACTTAGGGTGGTTTCCCCTGTATCCACCCTGCCCTTGACTACTAAAAGGTTGCTGACCAGGACTTTGGGTGTCATCGATCTTTCACTGCTGTGCCTGGGACGGAATCGTAGTCGAACCCTTGCTAGAGGTTCCATCCCACTTTCATTTGTTGTCACTGGGAATAGCAGAAGTAGTAGTAGTAGCACCAATACGTCTAGGCAGCTTGTTCTGTTCCACTGCCTGGTCTGTGAGACGATGAGCAAGATGAGTAACATCTTGAATAGTAGCAAGATTAGCAGTCATCACATGGCTTTGAATTTCTGGTACTAATCCTTTGAGGTACAGCTCAATGCTCTTGATGGGAGGATCCACCATAGTTGGACACAAAATTGCCAGTTTGTTGGATCGTTTCGTGTACGCTTCTATCTCTGACCCCGTCATCTTCATGTTAAAGGACTCCACTTCCAGCTTGTGGATGGCATCATAACTACTGTATTCACGTTTGATCAGTTCCTTAAAATCATTCCATTGGGTGGCATTAGCAGCCGCCAGCCCCAGCATCTGAACTTGCGCGTTCCACCAAGTTAACGCAGTGCCTTCGAGAGTATCAGGGGCATATTTCACCTTACGAGCCTCGGGTCATTCACACACTCGAAGACCAATTTGATTTCCTCGAACTAATGGAGGAGTCCAACAGCTCCTTCAGTGTCGCTGAAAGTAGTAGGACGACAGTCCATAAAAGTCTTGTATGTGCATACAGGTGGCTGAGCGTGTTGACTTGTCGTGTGCGTTATTGTAGGTCCCCTATTCGTATGGATCTTTCACAGAATTGTCTTTCCAATCAAGAGTGCGGAATCCTTTAGATAGCTTGTAATTAGATTAAACGATAAACAGTTAGCGGGTTTAGCTTTGTAATAGTTAGTTGAAATGTTTGGGCTAACCAAACCCAATGAATTGGGTGTATGGTGGCGAATTGGGCCTGTCCAATTCGCAGTCCATGATGTTTAACCTTGGCCCAAGTAGTAACCTTGTGTTATATAAACAAGGTTAGGCTTTAGGGTTTAGGTTAATCAGCCAGAACATTGTTTGAGAGCAATTTCGTGAGAGCTTTAGGGTTTGGACGAAATTGAGAGTGGTTAGGGATCTTGATTGATTGTAATCAGTTTGATAGTTAATCAATAAAGATCCCTAACCACTCTCAATTTCGTCCAAACCCTAAAGCTCTCACGAAATTGCTCTCAAACAATGTTCTGGCTGATTAACCTAAACCCTAAAGCCTAACCTTGTTTATATAACACAAGGTTACTACTTGGGCCAAGGTTAAACATCATGGACTGCGAATTGGACAGGCCCAATTCGCCACCATACACCCAATTCATTAGGTTTGGTTAGCCCAAACATTTCAACTAACTATTACAAAGCTAAACCCGCTAACTGTTTATCGTTTAATCTAATTACAAGCTATCTAAAGACCAAATCTAAGCTGTTGTCACAGAATATGCACCAACAGTTATAGTAATCAAAATTAAGCACAAGTGTTGAGTTACGAGAGTAGGATCTAAAGATCCTAGAGTAAGTGGTGATGGCAGGTTACACCCCCTGCCTGGGCAGCTGCGAGTGCTGCAGTAACTTGTTCAGTGATCGAAGCCGCCAACTGGGCTTGAGTTAGGTTAACGCGTCCACTCATGATCTTGACATCAAGGAGAACATGTGGGTGAGAGGTTCGCGAATAGTGCGAAGAGAGTGAGCACACAAGTATTCTCAAGCAATAACATATAGTAGGTTCTGTAATCTGAGCATACCACGAGCAAAGTTCTATGTAATTCTAGCAAGTACGTAAAGTAATCATGAATAGTAGTTCCTATGATGTTGAGCCTTGCACGTGGAGCGAAGCGTCGTTGTGGATCGTTGAGAGCACTATTCTGGTTATAGTCTGGTTTTAACAAAATCGTTTTCCCCTTATTAAAACCGAGTTCTCTATAACCAATGGCTCTGATACCAATCTGTCACACCCCCAAAATCCACACGCAGAGTACCACCGCTTGGAGGCGTGACATGACCAGGATCAAGCCACCAATCATATCAAACATAATAAGTGATAGAGTAATTTAAACCAAAAGATATGATAGGTGTCCAACAAAACATTTTAAGTGTATAGCGGAAGCATAAAATGTAAACCCAACGTAAGTAATAAGTTCAAATGTTTAATGTTTCAACATAAGATCCACAATCCGTGCCCACAACGACCGCGCCTCCCGTGCAAGCTCCAAATGTACCTAAGGTCCTGCAAGGCATGTAATAGAGAGTCAACAACTAGTTGAGCGAGTTCACAGTTGGTTATTCAGTTATAGTGTTCGTATTGTAATTCGTAAGCTCGTTTAGTAATCATGTAATGTATGTAATGGTATCGCGGCCCTCCAGGCATGTTTGCGAAGTTTAGTGGGGGTTTCCCATGTTTTCTAGACTAGGTATATTTGTATCGCGGCCCACCCGGCATGTTTGCGAAGATTAAAGTATAGTTCGCGGCCATTCTAGGCATGTTTGCGAAGATTGTTCTAGTATCGCGGCCAATCCCGGCGTGTTTGCGAAGAGAGAGTATATGTATCACTAGTCTAGCAGTATCTACCAATAACCTTCCCCTCCCGAGGAATACTTCCATTAATCATGTAAGTATAAGAATCATTCAACCCATTCCCAACCCCGGGAATCCCATGCCTTGGTAAGAGTGTGAACTCACCTTGGTTTGCTCGGTATGCTAAGTATGTGCTCAAAGTAAATCAATCACGTCCTAAAGTACGCACGTACACATAATCAGTTTGTATTCGCTAAGTCCATGTAAGCATATACAATCACAATAGTGTTGGACTAGCAACCATGAACAACATAAGGCACACATTCAAGTTCATACAAGTCATGCATATCAGCTAACAGTAGTTAATAAATCCAGTTAACTTTTAACAGAACAGTTACTGTGCAAATTACCCAACTCGGCGAAACACCCTTTGTTTCGCCGTGAGCCCCTTCGACGAATCACTCTTGTTTCGTCATAACTAGTCTCGGCGAAACACAATGTGTTTTGCCATGTCGGTTTCGTCATAACAATGTGTTTCGCCGATGCTTTTGTTTCGTCGAATCCCATATCAGTTCCAGCAATAAAAAGCAATATGACCGAATCTTAATTGCCCTAGTGGCCGACATCTAACAACCACCGCCAAGCATCATTGGACCGAAATAAGATCAACGTTTTACATGGGACCTTTCCTTATCTTTATTTTGTATGGCCAACATCTACTACACAATCACATGTATTGCACAATTGACTTTATACTACTCACATCACAAAACACATGGCAGATGCTATGATATATCACATGAATATTCTGACACTACAAGACCCTCATGTATTTCATCATTACAATTACTTAGCATCAACAATTAATTCAACAACATGGCCTTACCTAACAAATCTGACAACACTTCATCAATTGTGCACATGGTAGGGTTTTAGTCAAAACCACCACACATCGTATCATATCAAGTTTACGTAACACGTTCATGCGAAAACCTTTCCTATGTATATTTGTGTATTATCAGTTTAACGACGAGCATATCATGACAAACATATAATATCTATAAAATAACAAACCCTGATAATGAACATATTAATCAGTTTCACAATCAACATCGATACGTGACATCCGATTTTTGCAAACCCTAGTTATAATCACCATGCGGATCGATCGAAAGAACGAGATACACATCTATCACATAACAATCAGAAAATAAACAATCGATTAGAACTAACCGGAAGTATAGACGATGATCAGTTCGGTTACAAATCTCCAATGGATGTTAGGTTGCCGTCACAAAGCCTCTAGGGTTTCGAAAGTTGCTAAAATGTCTGATTCTATACGTGACTTAATATTTATACGTGAAACAGGCTTTTGGGCTTTAGTGGGCTCGGCGAATCAGTTTGGGCCGGCGAAACAGGCGGCGAATCAACTCTTGACGAATCAAAACTTGATTCGTCGTGTAGGTAATGGCGAAACAAATTCTTGTTTCGTCGCTATGTGTGATCCGTCGATCCGGTTTGTGTTTCGTCATACACTCAAGTGTTTCTAAATTGTCTAAGTGTTTAAGTGTACTATATACAATCAACACATATTATTAACACATATAAAACCAGTAACATTCTCACATAAATTCATACATTAAAGCTCAGTGTTTTACAATTTCATTTCAAACAGACAAACAATCAAACAGTCACACGTGCATTAAATGCGAACACGGAATTCGGAAAGTCGAGTTGTCACAACCATGCCCACTCCAGCTGCTCCAGATAGCAAGTCCCAAAGTATCTCAGCTAACGACCTACAAGCATGCAAACAAGTGTGTCAGACTACGCTGGTGAGTTCAAAGTTTTGTTACCGAGTTTAGTTACCAGTCACATGTGTAAAACAGTTTAATAAGATGATTTGTTGATTTGAGGTTGTTATTACTCGATTACCGAAATGGCTACAAGATGTGATTGCCCAACCCCAATGTCTCTATCAAAACATTGGTCATGCTTTAAGGAAATTAGTTCACGACCGTCCTCCCCGGTATGGTGTGAGGGTGCCAAACCTAATAGCGCTATCAATTAATAACCCCGTTGCCTCCTCGACAACTGTCGGTAGATGTAAGGGGTCTTACGAGATAGATACTGAGTACAATAACAAACATCCCAATAAACACGCGTTCCTCCCCGGAACGTTACCCGATATCCCTCCCCGGGATGCATGCTTGAGAAAAGCAGTGAACTCACCTTCAGTTTGCTCGGTTAGATTAAAACACGTATTCCAAGTTGATCAATCAGACCCTACCATGATAACCAATAATAATCAGTTTCGTAAACGTTTTGATTACATACCAGCTGCACACATATCACCATTAGCATACCAGCAATGCATGTAACATGACACTAATCATGACAGTTAATTCGGCACTTATCAGTTCATAATCATCACATAACGAGCATGCTTATACACCAAAACACCTAGTTACCAACTTGCATACAATGTACATACTCTCGTGATAGCTTTAACCGTTCAGTACACGCATTGGTTCATAAAACAGCTTCACAATTCCAATTAACATCCTAGTATGGCATGTCATAAAGTTAATCACTTAATAAGATGACACATGGGGGTTTGGGTCGTATATTCAACACATATAACTAATAGTTCCTAACTGTTAATATGGTGTTCATAACAACTCGGTCCATCTAAGTGCGGCCCAAATACATTATGTGTGCATGACGGTTTAAGGGTGCTGGGCCTTCTTTGATATTACCAAACACTACATCATCTCATCATTTAATATGTATACATCCTTACTGAATACTTATAAAAAACAAAGTCTATATTGTTCAATTTGATCACCACATGTGCCGCCACTTTTAGTCAAGATTACACACTTTCTTATATCACGTACTTTCAATATCATTGGACCTCTAAAGACTACTGACATAACAACATGGGTATTTGGAATTTGCAATTTCAATGGACCACTCAATTCGGATCATGCACAAGGTATCACATAGAATTTATATTTGACGTCCATACTCTCCTAATCATACCGATCCTAGCACACTTTGAAATCACAATTATTTATAACAATCAATTCTTTTACATACAACCTAACAATCTACTCTTTTGCAAACAACGTAACCATCGATTCTTTTACAAATAACATACAACCAACAAGTATAATCTCGGCCAAATATATCCAAGAATCAACACAAAATAATCAGAGCACACTAACCGAATGACGAAACGTAGGAGAGAGAGCTGGATACGAGGGAAGGAGGTCTCTACTGAAGTCACGAACCAGGGAAGAATGAGATAGGGTTTTATGGTATTGTATTGTTATAAGAGATATAATAATATGTGGGGGAAATATATAATCAATTCACGTACCTTAGATACAATCCAATTAACTCAACAACAAGTGGGCCGGTTATGGGCTCAAGGTTACAATAATGTAAATGGGCTGACAAGGTTAGCTTACAATAAGTGATGCATATTGGGCTCGGCGGTTGTGAAGACGCGGCCCAATGTGTCAAGAAATTAGTTAACAAACTAGTGTACCGATCAATCCAACAATGTTGTTCAAATAGGACGTTTTAACATATTAGAGAAACATAACGAGAAGTAAGGATCAAAAGATGGAACGTTACCGACCTTGAACGTTCGGGTTGTCACATCATCCCCAACCTGAAAGAAATTTCGTCTCGAAATTTGACAAGTAGGCACAAAGAAGTGAAGTAAAGAATCAAGATTGTTGCACGTTTTCCCCAGGTGTCACATCATCCCCAACTTGAAGAGGAATTTCATCCCGAAATTAACCAGATTCACCAGATTTAGACTTGTCGTTCGGAAAAAGTTGAGGATATTTGAGTTTCATCTGAACCTCGCGCTCCCATGTGAACTCCGGTCCACGTCTTGAGTTCCAACGAACTCTAACAATCGGAATACGACTATGTTTACGCACCTTGACCTCCCGGTCCATGATCTCTATAGGTTCTTCGACAAACTGCAACTTGTCGTCGATCCTCAACTCTTGATATGGTACCACTAGCGGGTCGTCTGCAAAACACTTCTTCAATTGCGAAACGTGGAAGACATCGTGAACATTACCCAGCTCAGCAGGTAATTCTAGCTTGTAAGCCACTGTACCGATGCGCTCAAGAACTCTAAACGGCCCAACTTAGCGTGGATTAAGCTTGCCACACTTTCCAAAACGTGCAACACCTTTCCATGGTGAAACTTTAAACATGACGCGGTCACCCACTTCGAATTCTACCAGTTCACGAGCTGCGGCCATACGTACTGATCTGCACAATCATCTCCGAAGTTTCTAATACCAGCTCAGGACCGGAAATCTGACTGTCACCCACTTCGGCCCAACAGAGAGGTGAACGACATTTCCTCCCATACAATGCTTCAAACGGAGCTGCCTTGATGCTAGTGTGATAACTGTTGTTGTAGGAGAACTCAACCAACGGCAAATGTTTCTCCCATCCTTTCCCAAAATGAATGACACACGCTCGCAACATGTCTTCTAGTGTCTGAATAGTGCACTCACTCTGACCATCAGTCTGTGGGTGGTAAGCCGTGCTCATATCAAGACGTGAGCGAAACGACTTATGCATAGCCTGCCATAACTCTGAAGTAAAACGAGGATCTCGATCAGAAATGATAGAAGTTGGCACCCCGTGTCTAGAAACCACTTCCTTAAGGTATACTGCTGCTGAGAATGCTTATCTGTCTCCTTGATTGCTAGGAAATGCGCTGACTTCGTGAGACGGTCGATAATCACCCATATAGTATCGTTCCCAGCCTGGGTTCTTGGTAGCCCTGTGACGAAATCCATGGAGATCTGCTCCCATTTCCACATTGGTATCTCTGGTTGTTGGAATAGACCAGAAGGTTTCTGGTACTCTGCCTTGACTCTAGCATAAGTCAAGCACTTACTCACGTATGTAGCAATGATAACTTTCATGTTCGGCCACCGGTACAGAACCTTGAGGTCCTGGTACATTTTATCCAACCCCGGATGAATAGAATATCGTGACTTGTGCGCTTCTTCCATCACAAGCTCTCGAAGGTTACCAATTAAAGGAACCCATACCCGTTCCATAATGTAGTGGATACCATCAGACCGTTCCTCAAACTTCTTCTGCATACCCCGCAAACCCTCAGCTTCGATGTTTTCTTCCTTTAAGGCCTCGATCTGAGCTGAACGAATCTGAGCAGTTAGATCAGAGTGAATAGTAAGTTGTAGAGCACGAACCCGCTTCTGTTTCGGTTCCTTGAGACTGAGAGCATCTGCTACAACGTTGGCTTTACCCGGATGATACTTAATAGCACACTCATAATCATTAAAAAGCTCGATCCAACGATGCTGCCGCATATTCAATTCCTTCTGGTCGAAGATATGCTGGAGACTCCTGTGATCGGTATAGATGGTGCATTTGGTACCGTACAGGTAATGCCTCCAAATATTTAATGCGAAGACCACAACGCCTAACTCCAAGTCGTGAGTCGTATAGTTCTTCTCGTGTACCTTCAACTGTCGAGAAGAATAGGCTATCACCTTGCCGCGTTGCATCAACACGCAACCAGGACCCTGAATCGACGCATCACAATGAACCTCGAAGTCCTCCGTACCCTCCGATAGGGACAAGATCGGTGCACCATACAATTTCTGCTTTAATAGCTGAAAAGCATCTTCCTGTTTCGCTCCCCAAGAATAGACTACCTTCTTCTATCTCAAGGAGGTGAGAGGTTGAGCGGTCTTAGAGAAATCCTGAATGAAACGACGATAATATCCCGCAAGACCAAGAAATTGTCGCACCTCCGAAGGGTTCTTCGGTGCCGCCTAATTCCATATAGCATCAATCTTTGCAGGATCTACATGTATACCCATCTCGTTAACCATGTGCCCAAGAAAGTGTACTTCTCGAATCCAGAAATCACACTTAGAAAACTTCGCGTACAGCTGCTACTTCCTCAGGAGCTCTAAACTAAGACGTAGATGTCACTCACGGTCCTCCTTGCTCTTGGAGTAGATCAAGATGTCGTCGATGAAAACAATGACAAAGTTGTCAAGATACGGTTTGCACATGCGGTTCATGAGATCCATGAAGACCGCTGGTGCATTAATCATCCCAAACGGCATAACCAAAAACTCATAGTGGCTATACCGTGTTCGAAAAGCTGTTCTAGGTACATCCTCCTCTCTGACTCGTACCTGATGATAACCTGACCTCAAGTCGATTTTAGAATAGAAACTTGACCCTTGTAGTTGGTCAAACAAGTCGTCGATACGTGGTAAAGGATAACGGTTCTTGACCGTCACCTTGTTGAGCTCGCGATAATCAATGAACATGCGAAAGGACCCATCCCTCTTCTTCACAAACAACACAGGGGCTCCCCAAGGTGAAGAGCTAGGTCGGATAAAGCCTCTTTCCAACAGCTCTTGAAGCTGATTTAACAACTCCTGTAACTCCCCTGGTGCGAGGCGATAAGGAGCGCGGGCAATCGGTGCTGCTCCTAGCTGGAGATCGATCTGAAATTCCACCTGACGATGTGGAGGTAAACCAGGGAGTTCTTCGGGAAATACATCAGGAAACTCTCGAACAACTGGAAGATCTTCAAGTTTCCTCTCATCAGTCTGTGAATCGGTAACAAGAGCCAAAATAACAGGATAGCCCTTACACAGACACTTCAGAGCCTTCATTACTGAGATAATACTAACTGTGGCACCACTACGATGACCCTGAACTGATAAAGATTCTCCGCTAGGGAGAGGAATACGCATGATTTTCTCCTTGCAGAGAATTTCTGCCTGATGCTTGGATAACCAGTCCATGCCGATAACCACATCGAAGCTTCCAAGAGTAATAGGGAGTAGGTCAATGTCGAATACCTGACCCATGAGATCGAGTTTGCACCCAACAAGAACGTGTGAAGCTTTAATTGTTTTACCGTCAGCTATCTCTACTATATGTTTAGTTACAAGTGTTGTAGGACTTAACCCTAACTGACGACTGAACCCCAAAGAAACATAACTCCAATCGGCACCAGATTCGAGTAAAATAGAAGCAAATATACCATTTACTAAAAACGTACCAGTCACTACGTTGCCGTCATTCCGTGCCTCCCCAGCTCCAATAGTAAACCCGCGCCCACGCGCAACATTTCCCCTGTTGTTCCCAGTGTTATTATTATTACCCGCGTTCTAGTTTAACTGAGGGCAGTCTCGCTTGATGTGACCCTCAGCTCCACACTGAAAACACCCTTTCCTGAACCCCTGATTATGCTGAGGTGGCTGCCCTTACTGTCGCGGATGCTGCTGATTCTGCTGCTTTGGCTGTGGAGCCCTGCAATCCTTGGCCTCGTGGCCTACCTTTTCACACCTACGACAAGTTCGAGCACACTGCCCAAAATGATGATAATCACACTTGTTGCACTGGGGCTTCTTCCCAACATAAGAACCCTGATTCTGATTAACAGATGAAGACTGGCTAAAGCTGCGAGTACTGTCGGTGTCTACTTTCTTCTGTGACTGTACTAAATTGGACGCCTTGTCCATATCGTTCAACTTACGCTTACCGTCAGTGGCAGGAGTAGTAGCTGGTGCTGCAGCAGTAAGGGTAGCAGCAGATTTGCGAGGCGGTAAGTTGTTGCATTCGACTTCCTGATCATTAATCTTATGTGCCATACGAACAATCTATGCCAGATTGTTGTGATTCGCTGCAGTGACATACCCCTTAACTTCTGGAGCCAATCCCTTGAGATACAGTTCGATCCTGCGAGGTGGAGGTCTAGACAGATTGGGGCATAGAATTGCTAACTCGTTAGACCTCTTAGTGTACGCCTCTATTTCCAACCCTTCCATTTTCAAGTTGTAGAACTCATTCTCTAACTTCTGAATGTCGTCCCGAGAACAGTACTCCTCCCTGATCAACTCTTTAAAGTCATCCCAAGTGGTGGCGTTTGCCTCTTCAATACCCAACAGCTGAACCTGGGCATTCCACCATGTCAGAGCAGCATCCTCGAGTGTGCCCGAAGCAAACTTCACTTTGTCCCCATCAAGACAGTTACATATAGCAAAAACAGACTCTGCCTTCTCAAACCATCTCAGTAGTCCCACAGCCCCTTCAGTCCCACTGAAGGTCTGTGGCTTACAGTCCATAAATGTCTTGAATGTGCAGGCGGACGGGTTGTTCTGTTGCGCTGGCTGACCAGCTTGATAGGCTGCCAATGCCTCAGGCACGCGCTCGTTAATCAGATTAGTTAATTGTGCATGAGTCATATTGATGTTGCCACGTCCACCGCCGCGGCCACCTCCACGTCCACCATTTCGTCCGCCACGTCCGTTCATGATTCTATATAAGGAGAGAGGGAACGAATTTAAGAGTCGAAAATGGGGTAAATTGGGTATCACATTAAAATCTACGAACTACCAAGTTCATACACAATAGGGAAGAATCCCTCTTACGCTTGTTAAGCCTCACTGGGACTTGCATGCACCTCGCGTTATTTTTATGTGTGCACCCATGATAATAAGGCAATTTGCATGCTCATCTCAATGCCTCTTAACTTGTGTTTGAAGTTTCTTCCCGCATTCAATTAACATAGAAGCAGGTACTACATGATTACGATTCACAAAAGTCGAGGAGTGGTGTTACACCATCAATTTACTACGGTATCTAACATATCGTTTCATGCATGCTATGAGTGTGTGATTACTAAACGAGTAATGCATAAAGTAACAGGAGACGAACCTTGCAATCTGGAGCTGAGTGTCATGGTCGATTTCAGATCAGTTCGGTTCGGTTATAGTCTGGTTTTTATAAAAACGTATTTAAAACCAAGTTCTCTATAACCAGTGGCTCTGATACTAAACTGTCACACCCCCAAATTCCCACCTAGGGTATGTCCCTATTAGGAGTGCGACGATCCAACAACGAGCCACTAATTATATCAAACGCATTCAATTAAAAGATAAAGTACTTGATTGTAAATAAAACACTGTCTGTAAGTTTGAATGAAAACCAAAGTATCAGCGGAAGCAAAGTTAACCAGTTTTAAAACTAAAGTAATGTATCAATAAACCAATAAAATAAATACGTCCAGCAAGACCATGCCCACTCCAGCTGCTCCAGATAGCAAGTACCAAAGTATCTCAGCTAACGACCTACAAGCATGCAAACAAGTGTGTCAGACTACACTGGTGAGTTCAAAGTTTTGTTACCGAGTTTAGTTACCAGTCACATGTGTAAAACAGTTTAATAAGATGATTTGTTGATTTGAGGTTGTTATTACTCGATTACCGAAATGGCTACAAGATGTGATTGCCCAACCCCAATGTCTCTATCAAAACATTGGTCATGCTTTAAGGAAATTAGTTCACGACTCTCCTCCCCGGTACGGTGTGAGGGTGCCAAACCTAATAGCGCTATCAACTAATAACCCCGTTGCCTCCTCGACAACTGTCGGTAGATGTAAGGGGTCTTACGAGATAGATACTGATTACAATAACAAACATCCCAATAAACACGCGTTCCTCCCCGGAACGTTACCCGATATCCCTCCCCGGGATGCATGCTTGAGAAAAGCAGTGAACTCACCTTCAGTTTGCTCGGTTAGATTAAAACACGTATTCCAAGTTGATCAATCAGACCCTACCGTGATTACCAATAATAATCAGTTTCGTAAACCTTTTGATTACATACCAGCTGCACACATATCACCATTAGCATACCAGCAATGCATGTAATATGACACTAATCATCACAGTTAATTCGGCACTTATCAGTTCATAATCATCACATAACAAGCATGCTTATACACCAAAACACCTAGTTACCAACTTGCATACAATGTACATACTCTCGTGATAGCTTTAACCGTTCAGTACACGCATTGGTTCGTAAAACAGCTTCACAATTCCAATTAACATCCTAGTATGGCATGTCATAAAGTTAATCACTTAATAAGATGACACAGGGGGGTTTGGGTCGTATATTCAACACATATAACTAATAGTGCCTAACTGTTAATATGGTGTTCATAACAACTCGGCCCATCTAAGTGCGGCCCAAATACATTATGTGTGCATGACGGTTTAAGGGTGCTGGGCCTTCTTTGATATTACCAAACACTACATCATCTCATCATTTAATATGTATACATCCTTACTGAATACTTATAAAAAACAAAGTCTATATTGTTCAATTTGATCACCACATGTGCCGCCACTTTTAGTCAAGATTACACACTTTCTTATATCACGTACTTTCAATATCATTGGACCTCTAAAGACTACAGACATAACAACACGGGTATTTGGAATTTGCAATTTCAATGGACCACTCAATTCGAATCATGCACAAGGTATCACATAGAATTTATATTTGACGTCCATACTCTCCTAATCATACCGATCCTAGCACACTTTGAAATCACAATTATTCATAACAATCAATTCTTTTACATACAACCTAACAATCTACTCTTTTGCAAACAACGTAACCATCGATTCTTTTACAAATAACATACAACCAACAAGTATAATCTCGGCCAAATATATCCAAGAATCAACACAAAATAATCAGATCACACTAACCGAATGACGAAACGTAGGAGAGAGAGCTGGATACGAGGGAAGGAGGTCTCTACTGAAGTCACGAACCAGGGAAGAATGAGATAGGGTTTTGTGGTATTGTATTGTTATAAGAGATCTAATAATATGTGGGGGAAATATATAATCAATTCACGTACCCTAGATACAATCCAATTAACTCAACAACAAGTGGGCCGGTTATGGGCTCAAGGTTACAATAATGTAAATGGGCTGACAAGGTTAGCTTACAATAAGTGATGCATATTGGGCTCGGCGGTTGTGAAGACGCGGCCCAATGTGTCAAGACATTAGTTAACAAATTAGTGTACCGATCAATCCAACAATGTTGTTCAAATAAGACGTTTTAACATATTAGAGAAAGATAACGAGAAGTAAGGATCAAAAGATGGAACGTTACCGACATTGAACGTTCGGGTTGTCACACACCGCTTGAAAACGACATTCCGCTTGAACACGCCGTTTGAACGACATCTCGCTTGAAATTACACCGCTTGAGTCAGCTTATCCGTTTGAAAGTGCATCGAGTTGTGTGAATTAACATGTCTTTGTGTCAGTGCATGTGATATTATCGTTTTATTTGAAAGAGGTTGTCAACATATGCATGTGATTGTATTAACTGGATGTTGTATTCAATGCATGTGAGGTCTGCCAAGTTTGCATGTGATCATCTTTGTTCAAAGTATTAAAGTTCCAATAGGATTAAAGAGGTTATTAAACAAGTTGCTTTGTGTATCGTGTGTCACGAGATTCAACACTAAAGATAAGTTCATCTTATTTTGGTCCAATCAAATTGTAAGAGTGTCTGACATTAAAAAGATTGTATGTGAATTGATACTACATTGTCGGTTCATTAAAGTCTACATGTGATGACTTTTATGTGTGCATGTGAAGTTTTTTTTAGTATTATTGTGTGCATGTGAATATATCGGTTAATGTGATTGCATGTGATAAAACAAAATGTCGGCAATACTTTGAAAGTTGTCTCGAGAATTGAATTGTTTTACTTACATTTGTCAGCTTTACAAGTTGTTTTGTCCCAAGGAAATTTGTTGTATCCATGTGACTTCACAGTTGAACGGCCAAATTATTTTGATAAAACCCAAATTGTTATTTGTTGTTGAATAGAGATTAAAATTTTGATCGCCCACTAAGTCACACATTTTTGAATTGTTGTTGGCCCAATACTGTCCAAAACTTACGGCCCAAGGATATTTCAAAAATTTGCATGGAAGGATTAGTTGTCAGCCTGTTATAGTTCACGGCCCAATATTAACTATAATATCATTAAGCCGATTAGTGAAGGCCCAATTGAATACATTTTGTTTTGATCAACACATTCATTCCGTGATCTCACTTAAACAACATTGAAACGAGTTCGCAACGAGTTCGTAAATCTTCGACAACGAGTCTTAGATTGATTTCATCAACACACACTTTTACGTATTTAGTACGTTTAAACTGATTGTTTGTTTGTTTGTCATTCATGTGTTTTACAAGGTGATCCAGCTCGTTTGAGACCAGTATTTTTGAAACAAGAAAGTTTGTGTCTGTGAAGATTTGACTTTGAATCCTGGCTGAAGAGTTTTACAATGCGTTCGCAACACCGGTTGCTCCTGTTACTGCTGCTGAGACTTTATACAGTGAGAATGAGACGGGTACTCATCAGAAACCACCGAAACTCATGTACATTGAAGATTTTCAGGGTTGGAAAAATCGATTCGAGAATTAGGTACAAGCATACAAATTTGATGCATGGTGGTCGTTGTTGAAATATTATGAGAAACCAAAGAATGAACGGGGTATTGAAAAGGCTTTTTGTGATTATACCGAGAGTGACAAATTGCAGTTTACAAGTGAGAAAATGATGATAAGTATTCTTCAATAAGCAATTAAAGAAGATATCTTTATTTTGCTTCAACATAATGGGACAGCTAGATCAATTTGGGAGGCTTTGATTCAGAAATTCAGAGGGAGTGCTGATATGATCAAAAACAAAAAGGCGTTATTGAAGAAATCATTCGATATGTTTACAGCCTTCGATCATGAAACAACAAAACAGATCATTGATAGATATTGTCATCTGGTATTGGAAATAGGTAGATTGGACATCAAGAAAGAGGACGATGAGTGGGTTGATAAACTAGCTGAGGCGTTAGCACATCATAAGTGGGGAACATATTTGATGGTTGTGAAACTCATGAGGAAGTCTGAGAGTATGAACTTGGCACAGTTCATTCAGAAAATTGAAGAGCAAGAGTTAGATATCCAGAAGACAGCTATCATGACAAATCCAATTGCTAAACAGGATGTCAGTTTGTATTACAGAGGAAACAAGTTTGAAGCTACTCCCAGCCAAAGTCCAAAGACTAGCACTGCTTTTAGTGCTGATGGTTCTTCTAGCCCAAATGTCAGTACAACGACTCAAAGTGGTGGATATACTTCTTCATTTTCAAGCTTTGATCCTAACAGCAACACACCAAGTCCTCAAAAGCAAAATTCTACAAATCTGCAGTGCAATGTTACTTTGAACATTCAGAATGGTCAACATCTTTCTCTAGAGCTGGCTAAGCAACACATGGAATCTCTTGTAGCTATGTTAGAGTCATACAAAAGCTTAGTTGCAGGAAGAATTGGTAATCCGATGCTCACAAAAGAAGACTACGACCAAATCGATGCAGAAGAACTTGAGTTGATGGATGTGAAGTGGTGTTTAGCAAGTACTGTGAGGAGAGCAGAAAAGTTTCAACAGATTACTGGCAGAGATGAGTTTCGAGGAATGGCTACCTCTCCATTGGGCTTTGACAAATCTAAAGTAACATGTTTCCGATGTAAAGGAAAGGGTCATTTTAAACGGGAGTGTAAAAACCAAGAATTAACTGGGAGTCAAGAAAAGAACAATTATTATCAGAAATCGATTTTTCATCAGATTGAACAACAACCATCCTCATCTCATGTCAATGACAATGGAAAGAAGAAAGCTTTAATCATTCATCAAGACGATGAAAAGGTTGCAGAGGGTTTTAGTTGGGACAAATACATACCTGATTCAGCTTTAGTTGCCCGAGTACTGGAAGATGAAGCTAGTAAGAAAAGAATTCCAATATTTCCAAATTTAGGAATCGATGTTGATACTGATGATGAGGAAGAATATCATAGCAAATGTAGAAAAAGCATTGATCCTGACAACTTTAATTTTTTCTATGCAGATAAAGTTGAGATGCTGAATCAAAAGAAGATTGACAGATTGAAGAGAGAGCTGGAAGCAACAAAGTTACTCACTGATGAAAAGGCGAAGACAGAAGCTGGAGAAACAAAAGATGAAACAGTGTTTGAGACTGCAATAGAAAAAATTGTTGAAGTGGAGAAAGTGGTAGAGAAAATAGTTGAAGTTGAAAAAGTTGTCGAAGTGGAGAAAAGATTGTTGAAATAGAAAAAATTGTTGAAATTGAGAAACCTGTTGAAATTGAAAACATTGTCGAAGTTGAGAAGATAGTTGAAAAAGTGGTTGAAGTTGAAAAACCATGTTTGAAATGTTCAGAATTTTGCAAAACTTATGAAGAAAAAGACAAAAAGATTGCTGAATTAGAGAAGATGAAAGAAGATTTACTGTCTGATGTGAAGTATGTGAAGGAGTCGTACGATGTACTGAACAGGACAGTTGATAGTTTGAAAAGAACGAATTCAGAAATTGAAAAAGCAAATGACAAAATGAGTGCAACTTTAATGACAAAGCAGAGCGTCATCAATGAGTACATTGAAGATTGTGCTAAGCTGAAGAAGGAGTTGGAACTTGAGAAGACTGAAAGTGAAAGGATTAAACGATTACTGTTGAGTTATACTATTGTGATTATGTGATTGATCGTGTTTATCCTACTGTTGTAGGTCTGGAAGCGTTCATGGATAAAAAGACTGAAGATACTGATACTGGTAAGAAACCAAGTGTCAAGTATAACAGATGTCCGCCCCCGATCCATGAAAGTTATTCTCCCAGGAATCCTAACAAGGAGCGTCTAAAAAAGGCAGTCAACATCAAGTTAAAGTCTGAAATCATTGATGAATTACCAGACAATATTGATGTTACATTCACAGCGTCAGACACTGATCATGAGTCTGAGTTATTAAAGAAAGTGGTCGATCAGGTGTTGGATATGGATGAAGAGTCAAAACCGGAGTCTAAGTTTGAAAGTCTGAATTCGTCAGAAAAGAGTCCGAGTTCACCGGTTAAAAGAGTTTACAATAAAGAATTCATGTTATCAAAATCTAATTTGAGTGACGAACCAATCAAAGTGGCTTATACTTCGAATGATTCAGACAAATTATATTCTGATGAGGAATTCCCAATAAGAAGTGTTAAAACTGAAAAGATCAAACAGGTTTTCAAATTGACAGAAATTAATATTTCTGAAATAAAAGATTTAAATCTTGCTGAAAAACCTAAAAAAATACACTTCAAGAGTTCAACAAAGATTGAACAAGAAAAAGGGTTACGGTTGTGGTTATGGTTTTCAAAAGAAACCAAATCATAATGGTAATCTTAAAAGGAAAGGTCTTGGTTTCAATTCATCATAAAATTATAAAAATCAGAAAACTTATAAACCAAATACAAAATTTGTTGCAGGTGGAAGTTCAGAGGATGAACAGAAGAAACCTTTCTGGAAACAATCGAATCTAGAGTTTCTTGCTGAAGTGAAGAAGAATGTGAGAAGGTTTGCTGAAAGAGTTGACAGAAGAACTTGTTTCAAATGCCAAGAAGTTGGTCACATAGCTTGGAATTGCCCCAAGACCAACTACCAAAAACAGGGAGTTTCTTCTAACTTTGTTTTGAGAAAGACTTGTGTTGATAAGAAAAGAACAACCTGTGAAAAATGTTAAAAAAGTTTGAAAATTCTACTTCTGTGGAAGGTGAAAGTTCAAAACGGTTTTACAAAAGAAAAGGTGATATGAACAAGCAAAAGTGGGTGGTTAAATCTGAGGGTAATTCTGACAATGAATATGATTCCATAAAATCAGAGGAGTCTTTGGTTGAGAAAAAGGATGTGAATTCCGTTCCAGAGGTGAACGATGAGGATTTTCCTCCATTGTCAAAGGAAAATTTGATGAAGAAAGTGGGAAAGGTAGAGATCTCAAATCAATTCTTCGCTGATAAGGGAGAATTTGATGTTGAGAAGGCTTTCAATGGAAAAGCCAAACATATTTTCGAGAAAATGGTTGATGGGAAGGTTAAAAGTGCAAAAGATTTTTAGAAATCAAAATGTTGGTGGGATAGATGTGACCCAGAATCTCCCAAGGCTGATCAGGCTTGGGGAAAGTTTTTCCAAACTAAAAATTCTGACTTGCCGGAGCTCCCAGGTTGGTAAGAGTGGAGCAGGAATCGGCATCATTCTAGAAAAAGGTTTGGTTGGTAAATCTACAGGTGATATCTTTTAATTGTTAGATTTTGATTTACAAGTGATTATGGTTGGTAAGTGAACCTGTAAGTGGTTGAAAGAGGTTTTCATTGACAAGTGGTTAATCAAGGTCATTAAGTTGAACTTGATTGGACCATACTTACATGTGGTATTTTGGAGAACAATGTGATGAACCCCTAACCTACAAATGGTTTCTTAAAATCAACAAAACTAATTTTCCGGAAAAACCATTTGATTAAAACAAACTTAAGTGTTTTGAAATCAAGTGGATGGAGAATTGAAGCGATTTGATATCGGTTGTCAATTTTTTTAAGAAAACAAACTGTACAGGTAGAGTATCAAAATTTGTTTTCAAATTTCCTAAAATGTGTTTGCATTTTAGGGGGAGTAAAAATTTCAGAAAATCCAAAAACATTTGAAAATTTGAAAAAACCAAAAACATGATAAAATCAAAATGAGTTTTGTGTCAAAGAAGAGGAAATGATAGTACATCAGTGGACTATCACAACACGCTAAAGAAATGGAAAGTTAAATAGTGTTAAACGGTCTCACTGATGATATGCCAGTAGGTTTTTGCACATTTAGTAGATTGTGTCGAGATATAAACCTAAATTCAAACTTGCTTAATTCGTGGGTAACATCTCTCGGATATATGGGTAACCCCCGAAATCTTGTTTGAAGGACCCCTCTTTCTGAGATACTAGGTCTTTATGCTTAGTGATATCTGGGGTATTATCCCGGGACTTCTGCTGAATGGAAATTCTGACCTAGTCCCCGGAGAATACTTTCTAATTGCTTGAAATATAGCGCCGCCCTCAGCAAATTGATGAAACATTAAAATTGATAATCATTGCTGTTGTAATACAAAAGATCCTCTAAAGGGGACCCACCAATAGTCGAGCCGTCATCTCTCTGCTGAACGGAAGTTCTGACCTGAGCTCTCACAGTTTCGTACTATAATTTATTCCCTTACAGATATCATCTAGGTATACTCACCTGTAAGACTGAATATTGGGATCTGGATACGGGAGTATATTCTGAGGTGGGACACGCGATTGAGTTTAAGTCTCTAAAACATTAATCTCATTTCTCGAAACAATTGAACTTTGTGTGAAAATTTAAGTGGATCAGTATACTGACAATCTAAGTGAATCGTTTAGAACTTAAAATGTTTAAAGCTTAACGGTGTTGATGATTTGTCGCAAACTCACAAAAATATTGTATGTAAATAGTTCTTTACTGCATTTCATTTCTGTTATATCAAAAATCCAAAAAAGATTTTCGGTGTGTTTTAGCATAAATTTTGAAAAATTCAAAAAGATTTTAGACAACTGATGTTGAAAAGCTGAATTTCAAAATTCCGAGTGCTAAACATGAAGAACAGGTATGGGAAAGTTTGTTTGAAGATGTGTGAAATGAAAATGATATATATTCAAGTGGTTCATCAGAAATTGACATGATAAATCATTTTGTTTGATACTTAAAAATGATGTTTTCAGGGTTGTGTCTTCAAGTGATTAGCAAATTTTCTAAATTTGTTATATCTTATCTTTTATGAAACTTATGTTTTAGGTAGAGAATATGCAGGTGAGCCAGGTTGCGATACCTGAACCTGTGAAAGCCAGACTACGATCCCAATTTATCTTGAGGGGGAGTATGTTAGAAAGAGAGAATCTGAAGTTGCTAGAGTCAGCAGTTGATCCTGAAGAATACAAGAGAGAGTTACATCATCCAAGGAGGAGATTAGTTGAAGAATGTTAGAGTGATAAAGACTGATAAAGACTGAAGATTGCAAATACTCGACACTTAAGACTCGTCAACATCTGAGGGGGAGTCTGTTGGTGCATACATCTGTCAACTTCGTCTTATATCGAGTCTGGGTTGCGTTGCGGATCTGAACAAGCGTGACATCATATATGTGACATCACAAGTGACATCATAATGGTGACATCATCAATTGCATCATCACATGAAATATATCAAGACTTTCGCTTGAAACTGAATATTATATTGTATGTGTTTTCGCTTGAAAATCATGTATGTTCGCTTGAAAGTTATTTAGGGTATTTCGCTTGAATTGTCATAGAATGTTTCAAGCGAACCTAGAAGGCTATATATAGGCTAGTTGACTTGTCATTTGATACGGAGGTGCTGCCGGTATTCCTTGTGATTGTAATCGCTATTATTTCTATACACAAGACGTTTAAAGTGATATTCAAGCTGTTTTTACATCCATTTCTTAGTTTCCGCCTCTGAAACGGACTAGAGCTCTTCCGAACGACTCATTCAGGTCGCGATTCGATCCTACACAGATCGTAAACGATCACTAGATCTGCGATGAATTCGATTTAATGTGTGGAAACCGTTAAATCGAACCGTAATCGTGCGCGAAAACTTAAATAACTATCGTTTTATTACGTAACGGCAACAACCGGATAGAGTTTCGACTCGATCTATACAACGAACACTCGAAATCTAAGAAACATGACGAAATTGAGAGTGTTAGATGAAGATCTGATGAACTTGAAGAACTTGTGTTCGTACGAAATGAGTTCTCTGATTGCCCCCGTGCGAAATGAGATCACTAATATTTATAGTTGGTCAAACTTGCATTTCGTACGAAATCGAATTCCAGCATGCATGCCATTTCGTGTGAAGTTGAATTCCATGATGTAAGATTGTGATGTCATCACACAAATGTGATGACATCATTCCTGATCAAGCCCACTCTCACCGTTTCGTGTCATACCGAATTCTTTCGTATCCTAACACTACCTAATCAGACCTAGCGAAACCTCTGTCCAGTATTTTACAGACTCAAGACACTAAACTTTACATGTACAGTTAGATTTCTATCTATGGCCACACACATAGTGCACTAACAGTGAAGCACAAACATCATCACGCATTAGCACCTGAAACACATGTAAAAATAGGTACGTCAGCATAAAAATGCCTGTGAGATACATAGGTTTTGTTTACGCAGGATTCATGACTTGTAGTTAAAAGAAGTGTTTAACAAAAATGTAGTCATGAACCTTGTAAAATGTTTTCCTTTGTAAAATCATTTGAAAATCGATATGAAAATCAAATAATAATAAAAGAACAATGCATGGTTAAATGATTAACCAAGTATAAATGAATCTTGTATAAAATGTGTAATTTGTAAAACAATGTCATTTACTTGTATAAAATGTTTCATGTCTTGTCAAAGTGGTTTAGATAACGCAACAATGTATTATACAATAAAAGCACTTATAAATAGGAAGTACCAGCGGCGTATCCACCATGCTTTTATCTTATAACACATAGCCCCGTTACATAAGTCACTTATCAATAACCAATCAAAATGTCTTGTTCAATGTCAAAATGTTTATGTGTAAACCATGTTCAATGTCATGTGTGAAATGTATCATGTATAATCAAATGTAATGCATAGCAAGTAGAAAGTATCTACTCAAACTAGGTGATAATGTCAATGTGGAAACAAATGTCATGTATGGTGAATAACTAGTACTTACCCAACCCCATAAGAAAATGTACAAAACAAGGTTTTTGAATAAACCTAAGTTTAAATCAAATGTTATGTTTTGTAGAAAACAATGCTTTATGATTACAAACATTTATGCAGTAATGTTAATCGCATACATTCAAGCCTTGCGACTGTGGCGACAAACCCTTAAACAAATTAAAGGTTTATCTAAATTATGTATATCGGATTCTGTCATTCCCAACTTCCAAACAAATCTAGGATGTCAGAAACGGGATTTGTCAAGTCCTATGGTACCATTACATACTACCGAGCGGCGTGATCAATGTTAATGAATGTATTATTGGCCCGATTAAACATACCAAATGTCATAACCAATGTAGCATGTAAAAACCATGTACCAAGTATGCTAAGTAAACATACATAGTAGAAATGTTCATGTAAAACAATTGTGCTAGCATGCTCAGTAAACATACATAGCAGAAATGTCATGTAAAACAATGTGTTCATATGCTAAGTAAACATATGCAACAAATGTCTAAGAAATCAATGTGCTAGCATGCATAACATACATAGCAAAACATAGTTGAAATCATGTACTATATGTGTACTAGGTGAAACTAGCATGTTTATGTCATAAAAGAATGAAAAGCATGAAAGTAACACGTATGTACATGTGTATCACCCCAAAGTATTTGAAAGTAGTTAAAGAGGGGAACTATGTTCTCACTTGGGATTGCTTATTAGTCTTGGGAATAAGACCAATTTAAGCTCCAAGGATCACGGAATCAACAAGGCACCTAATATGGGTAACTATGTTAATAATCGGATCCTAAATCGGGAGATAGGATAGAATGATGTTCTATAAATCAAATGAGTGTTTGAACTCATGTGGTATGATTTAATAGAGCTAACATTCTGATTTGAAAGTCTACCTAAGTGCTTTTGACCCGTTTTGACCCATTATGGTAGTATAAGCTACTATGATGCGTCGTTTGCGTAAAACTATCTTCGGATGGTTAACTATGTGCTATGTCAAGTCTTACATGCCCAAATATGCCTAAACATGTTACTAAATCAGATTATATTTTAAAAATATGTTCACATAGGCAAAATACGGATTTATGCTTCAAAAGGGCATTTTGGTCATTTCCTATGGGCATACAAGCTACTTAACAAATAACTAACCAATCCTATGTGATCATAAGGTATAACCTCAGAGGTTATTCCCTATGCAACTATGATCACTAAACATGCTTGGTCGGATCCTAATGATTGACCAAATGGATCGGGTTCGAAAGTCTAAGCGGTTGTTTGGACCGCTTAACTTACGACCCTAAACAAGCACTAAACTAATAGTGACGAGTTAAACATGTCAAAACATGTTTAACTAACTTAGAAAACTGATTTGGTATCTAAACAAAATGTTTTGATACCTAAAAGTAGTTCCGTTGCAAAAAGCATGCTAAAACGCATTTTGACCGAAACTTTGCTCGTCACTACACCTAGTTAACGTGGTAATCAGTAGGTATAATCGCTAAGGATTATAACCATCGTGATTACAATCACGTTGCAAAGTTCAAACGAACTTTGTGTTGACCATTGACTGGTCAAAGCTGAAAGTGAAACACTGTTTTCCTTTACGCTAGGAAAGCGATAAAAGAACAAAGGAAGCTTACAAAGTGTCCTTGCTAGGGAGAACTTGATCTTAATCTTGGGTATGAAGTATTGTAACTTCAACTTAGAGAAATCAGATCAAGGGTGAGTTGAAACAATGAAATGGCCATGCTATTTATAGTTGTGGTGAACTCACAAGATCATGCCAAGTTTTTGTGTAACTTCCAAGCAAAAGATCTCAACCATACAAGTGTTAGAAGCAGGTTAGCAGCCTTGGAGAGGTGTTAACTTGGTTAACACGTAAGAAAATTTGCATAAACAACCCCTGGACATCAAACAGTTTGCTGAAAATGGATTTTCTGGAACTGGGCACTGTTAGGCGGCCCGCGTAAGCTGAGGGATAGGGCTTACGCGGCCCGTGTACTACCTGCAGTTCAACACAAGTTTCATTTTTGACAGTTTAGGTCCCTACACATGCATAAGCCCATTTTTGGCAATTTTAACACCCGTTAAGCCATTTTCAAGGCCCTACAAGGTGGTAAAAGTATAGAGGACTCAAAATGTGCTCAGAAAAGTCTCGGATGTCGGTTCGTTTGGTCGTACGGTCTCGTTATTCGTCTAATTACGACGAAACTCGAACGGATGCGAAAACGATCCAAATTAAGCGATGAATGGTATTTTTGCATGCCGATCACTAAAATAAAAATATTTTAGTGTGTACAAAAATTTTGGATGTCCAGATGTGGTCAGAACGCAAGTTATGCGCGTAAATGAAAACTTACGCCGTTTTTGACACTTTTAGTTACTGTATCATCAAACAAGCACATTTTCGCACACCGAACCACTCAAAGCTTATTTCTAAGCTATGTTTAGGTTATTTATGGTATGTTTAACTTATGATCATGTTCCAGACTGTACGTTGCCTTACGAAACGACAGACTTTTGCAAGTTGACGCAAATAGTCCCTGTGAGCGAATAAACTTGTTTTTGTCATACCAAACCCTTTAAAACTTATTTATAAGTTATGTAAAGGTTATTTAAGGTATGTTAGGCTTATGTTACTGTTCCAGAGTGTTTGTCGCGTTAAACTGATTACGTTTACGCATCAGTTTGCGTATAACTCTCTAGAAAGTGATATAGAGTTTAAAATCGATCAAAAATCAAAACGTACAAAATGTCAAACATAAATAACAAACATTGGGATCGAAACAAATTGTTTTATTAATATTGAATTGTTCAGAGTCTGTACAATGATTACACAAGCACAGATGTGACACCTGTGTCACTTCAACCATCAAACAAATACCAAACCAATGAAATATTGTATTTCATACCTGGGATTTGTATAGATATGTGTATCATTTGCACATATCAACTCTTGTTCGATTTCGGGCTCTAAATCGCTTTCAAGAAGGTTATACGCGCACTGATGCGTAAATATAACCAGTTTAATGCAATAAACACTCTGGAATAGTGACATAGGCTTAACATACCTTAAATAACCTTTACATAACTTAGAAATAAGTTTTGGAAGGTTTGGTGTGCCGAAATCAAGTTTATTCGCTTACAGGGACTAAATTCGACAAACTGTGAAAGTACGCCAATTTTTACTGTAACGGACATTTCGGAACATGGCCATAAGTTAAACATACTCTAAATATCCTTTACATAGCTTAGAAATAGGCTTTGAGGGGTTCGGTGTGCTAAAATAAACTTTATGCTCATTCAGGGACTAAAAGTGTCAAAAAGTGCATAAGTTTGCATTTTCGCGCATAACTTACGTTCTGAATACATCCGGACATCCAAAAATTTATGTAAGCATTAAAATATTTTATTTTAGTGTTCGGCACAAGAAAAATCCATTCGTCACGTAATTTGGATCAATTTTCGCGTTCGTGCGCGTTTCGTCGTAATTAAGCGAATATCGTAATCGTACGACCAAAAGAACCTACATCCGGCATATTTTTGAGCATTTTTCATGTCCCTCATACTTAGGCATCATTGTAGAGCCTTAAAAATGGTTTAACGGGCCTTAAACGTGTCAAAAAAGGCCTTAAACACATGGAGGGACTAAAACTGCAATTTCTGAAACTTGATGTGCAGACCAGAGGCCCAGGCGGCCCTCGTAAGCCCCTATTAAAACTTACGCGGCCCGCGTGGGAACACCAGATCTGCACAGAATGTAATTTCCAGCTGTTTACAGCTGTTGCACCTGTTTTATTCACTTGCAAATGGGTGTTACAATACCATGGGCTCATACTAGGGGCTCCAATGGTATTAGAAAACAAGGGGCACACTTGGACGACCCAGATCGAAGCTCGTTTTACGATGAATGATCTTAACGGTTTCACGAAAACTATTTTTTGTGTTTTTAGCTTAAAAGTTAAACTGCGTTTGACTTTCAGCATTGACCATTTTATGGTTAACGCGAAGTTCGTTTGAACTTCATAATGTGAGCATAATCACGATGGTTATAGTCCCTAGTGACTATACCTACTGATTACCACGTTATCTAGGCTTAGTAACGAGTCGTAGTTTCGGCCAAAATGCGTATTCTTGCGTATTTTGTAACCAAACTACTTTTGGGTATCAAGACCCTTTGTCTTTATACCAAACCTGTTTTCTAACCTCGTTAAACATGTTTTAACATGTTTAACTCGTCACTATTAGATTTGTGCTTATATAGGGTCGTAAAGGTAAGCGATCTAAACAATCGCTTATACTTTCGAACCCGACCCGTTTGGTCGATCATTAGGATCCGACCAAACACATTAGGTGACCATAGTTGTATAGGGAATAACCTTCCGAGGTTATCCCTTATGATCACGACGTTTACTTAGTTGTATGATAGGTAGTTTATATGCCTTAGGAAAATTACCAAAATGCCCTTTTTGCGCATAAATACATTTTAAGCATATGTAACCTAAATTTTGACATCTAAACTAATTAGGTAACATTATTAGACATATTAAGGCATATAATACTTGTCATAGGACTAGTTAGGTGGTCCGAACGCGTTTTATGCGAATGACGCGTTAAAGTAGCGTAAGCTACCTAAACGGGTCGTAATGGGTCGTAAGCACTTAGGTTAGGTTTCATTTTAGTATGTAGGCTTTGTTAAACCATATCATATAAGTTCCAATACTCATTTGGTTTACGAAACCTCATACTATCCAATCTCCCGATTTAGGTCCGGTTATTTATGTAGTTATCTATATAGGGTGACGTTTGATTCCGTGACCCCTCTAGCTTTGATTGGTTGTTGTTCAAGACTTCTAAGCACCCTCAAGTGAGTTCATAGACCCCTCTTTTACTATTTTCCAACATTTTGGGGTGAAACACATGTGCCTACTTGTTACTTTTGTGCTTTCCATGTTTTCATATCATATGCCTGCTATGTTCATTAGTACACTATTAGTACATGATTTCATTGTGTTTTTGCTATGTATGTCCTTTGTTGCATACTTAGTACATTGTTTACATTACATTTTCTGCTATGTATGTTTACTGAGCATGCTAGCACATTGATTTACATGACTTTTCTGCTTTGTATGTTAACTTAGCATACTTAGTACATTGTTTTCACATAACATATTTACATTTGGTATGACATTTGGTTTATACAAACGGGACTAAAATGCGTTCATTAACATTAGCTACGCCGCTCGGTAGTAAGTAGTGGTACCATATGACTTGAAAAATCCCGTTCCTGACATCCTAGGTTTGTTTGGATGAAAGGAATGACTGAATCCGAAAACATTTTTTTTTGATAACCTTCACTCTAAGGTTATCCTTCTGTATCAAGGCTTGAATGTAGGCGTTTTACATTACCGCATAAATGTTTGTATCAGTAAAGCATGCATTATCTTACAAAGCATAACTTTTGATTTATTCAAATACTTTGTTTTGTACATTTTTACATTTGGATTAAGTAATCACATTTTACTTACCTTACATAACATTTGTTTACACATTACATGATTTACATTTGATGGTTTTCACATAAACATTTGACATTTGACTATACATAGACATTTTTACATTGGTGGTTTGTTTGGGTAAGTGATTTGAGTAACGAGGCATGTGTAATATGATACAAGCATGGTGGATACGCCACTGGTACTTCCTATATATAAGTGCTTATATAATATTACATATCGTAGCGTTATTTAAATCATTCAATTTAGATATATAACATTTTACACAATTGAAATATTTTTTCACAAGACATTGTTTTACAAACAGTTTGTTTTATACAACTCATTTTACTTGGGTATTTATTTAGCCATACGTATTTCTTTTATATCATCTGATTTTTGTGACACCTGTGTCACTTCAATCATCAAACAAAGACCAAACCAATAAAATATTATATTTCATACTTGGGATTTGTAAAAATATATGTATCATATACACATATCAATTCTTGTTCAATTTCAAGCCGTAAATCGCTTTCTGGAAGGTTATACGCGCACTGATGCGTAAATATAACCAGTTTAATGCAACTGATGTGTGTAAAATGCAACATATAAATTACATCAAAAGAGGTATAAAACTAATCCTTTTTTAGTACTAATATTGGAAAAAGAGTGTTTTTGTCTTCCTTTTGTATTTTCAGGATTAAATGAGCTCAAAAACGCAAAAGAAGCAAAAAGACAGCTAAATCCAACATAAATACAAGAAAAGGAATATTAGTGGACTGCCCGAACCCTCAACGGCACCTTCCAAAGCAAAATAGAGAAAACAGAAGACTGAACACGCCCCGTGCTCAGCCAGCACGGGGCCGTGCCCAAGAAGCAGCAGAAAAGACAAACCTATAGAAGCTTCTATTGCCCATCACGGGGCCGTGCTCAGCGGACACGGGGGCGTGTCGAAAGTACAACAGGCGCATTTATTGTAATTGCGAATTACAATTAATGAGGAGAGAGAGTGTCAGACGGACACGGGGCCGTGGCCAGCGGACACGGGGCCGTGTCCAGCCCTCTGTTCAGCCTATAAATAGGATTGCTTGGATTCATTTCATCTCATCCCTTGGCACACCACCTCTCTCACACTTCATCCACCACCCACCACCATCACAACACCATCATCCACCACCATCATCCATTGTCCATCATAGAGTGTGTGAGTCATCTCGGGATCCAAGATTGATCGTAAGAGTTCTTGACAATCAAGGCCATGTTTGCCTAAGTCTCTTACATCACTTGGTGAAGACAAAGTGTCTAGTATAATACTTTTTATTTCTAATATTTTGCACTTTTTATTTGGTTTTGTATTAATGACTTTAATAACTAGTTACTTATGTTGAAGGTGATCTTTCCTTATCGTTTGTCCGTGGTGTCTTGGCATTATTAAACTGTCTATATAAAATAAAGGATTTTCACCATTCATATCTCCACGGTCTATATGGAGATATGTTGGCTACCTGGTAGGGGGTTAAGGGAACGGTTTGGTAAAGGTCTTGCCATTGTTCAGCGTTTAGAGGTCCTGCAATGGACCTGGGTCAAATTTAGTAGGACCTCCTTCAATACTTCACGGTATTGGATGGCGGGGGTCCAAACTCTTTGACCCCCTCATAAGTTAACTACTATTAATACTATAACCCGGCTATTTAGGACTGTATCCCTGCTGACTCAGACTACTTAGCCGAGGGTAACGTCACCGCCAAAAGCGGGGCCTACCACAATACTGCATTAATAACTTAATTCATTATCTTCCAATAATCCACCCTTTTAGGATTGTATCGCTGCTGACTCAAACTACTGGGGTGAGGGTAACGTCGCCTTCAAAAGAGGGGCCTACTACAATAACTAAGATAATCTCTTAATTATGTGCAAAAGTGCGGAAATAATCAAAGGTTATACTAGATACGAGTCGGAACCAAGTGATTCATCTTGTCTATCTGTTTTTATTTTTATTTTATTTTCAGCATTTTAGTTAGTTTTATTTTTCTTAGTTTAAAAACATTTTTCTAAACTTTTATTTTGGTTAGACGTTGAGGATAAACCGGTACTAAAAGCTCTTGTGTCCTTGGACGACCTCGGTATCTTACCAACGCTATACTACACTCAACGATGGGTGCACTTGCCCATATGTGTGTTTAGTGTTAGTAAAATATCGTGTTTTATAAATTTAAAACTTGGCTAAAATAAGTGTTAAAAAGGGCTTAAAATATACACCTAAAATATACAACACTTTCACGCACATCAAGTTTTTGGCGCCGTTGCCGGGGACACAAGGATTTTGAGAAAGTTTAAAATCAATGGCCTAATCAGTTTTTCAAAACCTTTTCAAAACGCGCGCACATTTTTCTGCATTTTAGTTTAGTTTGCATTTACAGTAGCCTGAACACGGGGCCGTGCTCATTGAACACGCCCCCGTGCTGCATATTTTTAGCTAGATACCCAGATACAGAGTCTGAACACGGGGTCGTGCTCGCTGAACACGCCCCCGTGCTCAACGTGACCAGTAACTTTAATTAAAACGCCCAGATACAGATCCTGTACACGGGGCCGTGTTCACCAGACACGGGGCCGTGTCTAGCCTTCTGTTTCAGTCTTTGTTTTCGTTTTCTGGTCCCGAGACTCAGTTGTGGTCTGCTGAGTGATTCTTATGGATCAATACTCAGGAGGTTACAACTACACCTATGATGAGGATGATTATAGGGGTAATTATTGCACTAATTGTTATAATGCGCGTTCGATTCAAAATAATCACTCGTATCAACCATCCGATTCATACGCTTACTATGAGGAACCCAGGTACGAGCCATCAACTTCATACACATCCTATGAAGACCAAAGGTATGAACCTCCTCCCTCATACTCATATTTTGATGAACCAAGGTATGAGCCTTCTTACTCATACTTTGAGGAACCAAGATATGAGCCACCACCTTCATATGCTTACTATGAGGAACCTTGGCGTGAACAACCCACCTCATATGAGTATTATGACGAACAAAATTACGAACCTTATCCATCATATGCTTACAATGAAGGACAATGGTGTGAACCATCAACTTCATATGGGTATTATGGGGAACAAAGGGTCGAACAACCGGAATCAAGCTTAGAAAATAATGATTCTTTTTCTATAACCGAAGTGACCGATAGGATATTAGAACACATTAGAGTTATCGATCGATGTATAAAAGAAGCTCACGCAAGGGAAGAGGAGTCCCGCGCAAGAGAAGAATTAAAAAAGGAAGAGATAACTAAAAATGAAAAAATGGAAGAACAAATAAGTGAAAAACCGACACATGAGTTAAGCAACGAAAAAGGTGAGTCCAATAACGTTAAAATCCAAGAAGAGTCTAATTTTGAAGAAATTAATCTCTTGACACCTTCTTTCGAAAATCATTGTTTAGTACCCACTCATGCTAAGTTTTTAAAAGAGTTAAACACTAACACTAAAATTGACGAAACGGTAAGTGTTAAGTTAACTAATGATCAAACCTCGCTAATAAAAGAAGACCCATTTGAAATTAACATTACACCGGTTCCATGTTTCTTTCAAAATTCGTTTATTAGTAATGTCACAATCGATAAAGATCTTTGTGTTAACATAATGCCTAACTACATTTTCGAAAAATTAAGTATTAGTGATTTTTCTCCACTTCAAATACCCATTTTTCTATCCAATCGGAAAGTAATAAAATCAATCGGTATAGTTGAAGACGTTTTGGTTCAAACAAATCAAATGGTAATCCCAACCGACTTTGTCATCCTCGATGACGCTCCTCTAGTGTTGGGACGACCATTTGTAAAAACTCACGAAGCTTTGAAAAACCGGAAGTTCAGTAATTTACCTCTTCAATTAGGGGCATTTAAAAGAAGTGTCGATCTCGAACGATCAATGAAATATCCCTTCGGCAATAATGACCCCCTAATTGAAGATGAAGATGAACCACCCGATACAAGTGAAGAGATTGACCACTTTGTTGAAGAAGAGGTCGCCATAGAACAAACTTTTAAAGTTCTTGATCGAAACGAGCAACCAAATAAGGAGTCTCCTAAAGACCCACCACTTGAGCTCAAAGAACTTCCAAAAGGTTTGGAATATGCTTTTCTAGACAAAGATGGTAAGTTACCTGTAATTATTTCGTCTAAATTAGATAACTTAGAAAAAGAAAAACTAATCAATCTTTTGAAAAAACACAAAAATGCAATAGCTTGGAAACTTGTTGACATAAAAGGAATTAGTCCTTCTATGTGCACACACAAAATTTTGATGAATGATGACTACAAATCGGTCATCCAACCACAACGTCGCGTAAATCCAAATGTTCAAGAAGTGGTTAAAAACGAAGTCATCAAATTACTTGACGCCGGACTTATCTATCCTATTTCCGATAGTCCTTGGGTAAGTCCCGTCCAAGTAGTTCCAAAGAAAGGAGGTATGACGGTAATTACTAATGAAAAGAATGAATTAATACCAACGAGAACCGTCACAGGATGGAGAGTATGTATAGATTATAGACGATTAAATGAAGCAACAAGAAAGGATCATTTTCCTTTACCCTTCATTGATCAAATGTTAGAAAGATTATCCGGTCATAAATTTTACTGTTTCTTGGATGGTTTTTCAGGTTACTTTCAAATCCCGATAGCACCCGAAGACCAAGAAAAGACAACTTTCACATGCCCCTATGGAACTTTTGCTTATCGACGCATGCCTTTTGGTCTATGTAATGCCCCTGCAACATTCCAACGTTGCATGGTAGCCATTTTCCATGACATGATAGAAAAGACAATGGAAGTCTTCATGGACGACTTTTCTATCTTTGGGGATTCATACGACCAATGCCTCGATAACCTTGAACGAATGCTATCCCGATGTGAGGAAACTAACCTCGCCCTTAATTGGGAAAAATGCCATTTCATGGTAACAGAGGGAATAGTACTCGGTCACAAAATCTCAAGCGAAGGAATGGAGGTGGATCAAGCCAAAATAGATACCATTTCTAGGTTACCTCCTCCATCCTCCGTAAGAGCTATTAGAAGTTTCCTAGGGCATGCCGGATTTTATAGGCGGTTTATCAAAGACTTTTCAAAAATCTCAAGGCCACTAACAAAATTACTTGAAAAAGATGCTCCTTTCATCTTTGACAAGGATTGCAATCAAGCATTTCTAAAGGAAATGCTAGTCAATGTGCCTATCATGATAGCACCTGATTGGAAATTTCCTTTCGAAATCATGTGTGATGCTAGTGACTTTGCAGTTGGAGCTGTCTTGGGACAGAGAAAAGAAAAGCATTTCCACCCAATATATTATGCTAGTAAAACACTTAACGATGCACAAGAAAATTACACAACAACTGAAAAAGAGTTACTAGCTGTGGTATTTGCTTTTGATAAATTTCGTTCTTATCTTGTTCTTTCTAAAACTATAGTCTATACAGACCATGCAGCCATTTGATATCTCTTTAAGAAGCAGGACGCAAAACCACGTTTGATTAGGTGGATTCTACTCCTCCAAGAATTTGACATTGAAATCAAGGACAAAAGAGGAGCAGAAAATACCGCAGCAGATCATCTTTCACGCTTAGAAGACCCAACTTTGGAGGCAACCAGGGACGAGCAAATCAACGAAAAATTTCCAACTGAATCCCTGGAAATGGTGGAATATAAGGAAGAACCATGGTACGCCGATTTTGCTAACTACCTAGCTAGCGGAATAGTCGCAAAAGGGTGGCCACATCATCAAAGAAAAAAATTCTTTGCCAATGTGAAACACTATTTTTGGGAAGATCCATATCTTTTCAAAATGTGTGCCGACCAACTCATCAGACGATGCGTACATGGTAGTGAAGCACGAAGAATTCTCCGCCATTGTCATAAAGGTCCATACGGAGGACATCATGGTGCTGCCAGTACCGCACGAAAGGTATTCGATTAGTACTAGTATTGGAAAAAGAGTGTTTTTGTCTTCCTTTTGTATTTTCAGGATTAAATGAGCTCAAAAACGCAAAAAAAGCAAAAAGACAGCTAAATCCAACATAAATACAAGAAAAGGAATATTAGTGGACTGCCCGAACCCTCAACGGCACCTTCCAAAGCAAAATAGAGAAAACAGAAGACTGAACACGCCCCGTGCTCAGCCAGCACGGGGCCGTGCCCAAGAAGCAGCAGAAAAGACAAACCTATAGAAGCTTCTATTGCCCATCACGGGGCCGTGCTCAGCGGACACGGGGGCGTGTCGAAAGTACAGCAGGCGCATTTATTGTAATTGCGAATTACAATTAATGAGTAGAGAGAGTGTCAGACGGACACGGGGCCGTGCCCAGCGGACACGGGGCCGTGTCCAGCCCTCTGTTCAGCCTATAAATAGGAGTGCTTGGATTCATTTCTTCTCATCCCTTGGCACACCACCTCTCTCACACTTCATCCACCACCCACCACCATCACAACACCATCATCCACCACCATCATCCATTGTCCATCATAGAGTGTGTGAGTCGTCTCGGGATCCAAGATTGATCGTAAGAGTTCTTGACAATCAAGGCCATGTTTGCCTAAGTCTCTTACATCACTTGGTGAAGACAAAGTGTCTAGTATAATACTTTTTATTTCTAATCTTTTGCACTTTTTATTTGGTTTTGTATTAATGACTTTAATAACTAGTTACTTATGTTGAAGGTGATCTTTCCTTATCGTTTGTCCGTGGTGTCTTGGCATTATTTTACTGTCTATATAAAATAAAGGATTTTCACCATTCATATCTCCACGGTCTATATGGAGATATGTTGGCTACCTGGTAGGGGGTTAAGGGAACGGTTTGGTAAAGGTCTTGCCATTGTTCAGCGTTTAGAGGTCCTGCAATGGACCTGGGTCAAATTTAGTAGGACCTCCTTCAATACTTCACGGTATTGGATGGCGGGGGTCCAAACTCTTTGACCCCCTCATAAGTTAACTACTATTAATACTATAACCCGGCTATTTAGGACTGTATCCCTGCTGACTCAGACTACTTAGCCGAGGGTAACGTCACCGCCAAAAGCGGGGCCTACCACAATACTGCATTAATAACTTAATTCATTATCTTCCAATAATCCACCCTTTTAGGATTGTATCCCTGCTGACTCAAACTACTGGGGTGAGGGTAACGTCGCCTTCAAAAGAGGGGCCTACTACAATAACTAAGATAATCTCTTAATTATGTGCAAAAGTGCGGAAATAATCAAAGGTTATACTAGATACGAGTCGGAACCAAGTGATTCATCTTGTCTATCTGTTTTTATTTTTATTTTATTTTCAGCATTTTAGTTAGTTTTATTTTTCTTAGTTTAAAAACATTTTTCTAAACTTTTATTTTGGTTAGACGTTGAGGATAAACCGGTACTAAAAGCTCTTGTGTCCTTGGACGACCTCGGTATCTTACCAACGCTATACTACACTCAACGATGGGTGCACTTGCCCATATGTGTGTTTAGTGTTAGTAAAATATCGTGTTTTATAAATTTAAAACTTGGCTAAAATAAGTGTTAAAAAGGGCTTAAAATATACACCTAAAATATACAACACTTTCACGCACATCAGCAACAAACACTCCGGAATAGTGAAATAGGCTTAACATACCTTAAATAACCTTTACATAACTTAGGAGTAAGTTTTGGATGGTTTGGTATGCCGAAATCAAGTTAATTCGCTTACAGGGACTAAATTTGACAAACTACGAAAGTATGCCAATTTGAACTGTAACAGACATTCTGGAACATGACCATATGTTAAACATACCCTAAATATCCTTTACATGGCTTAGCAATAGGCTTTGAGGGGCTCGGTGTGCTAAAATAAACTTTTGGGTTATTCAGGGAATAAAAGCGTCAAAAAGTGCATAAGTTTGCATTTTCGCGCATAACTTACGTTCTGAATACATCCGGACATCCAAAAATTTATGTAAGCACTAAAATATTTTATATTAGTGTTTGGCATAAGAAAAATCCATTCGTCAAGCAATTTGGATCATTTTTAGCACTTATGCGCATTCCGTCGTACTTAAGCGAACATCGCGATCGTACGGCCAAACGAACCGACATCCGAGATATTTTTGAGCACATTTTAAGTTCCCTATACTTTAATTTCATTTTAGAGCTTTGAAATGGGGTTAATGGGCCTTAAACATGTCGGAAATAACTCAAAACACCAACAAGGACTAAAACTGTCAATTTGCCAAAGTTGCTGGCTTACGGACCGTAAGCCCTAACCCTTACGGTCTGTAAGGAGTCCCCAGATCAGCAGATTCTGATTTAACAGCTATTAACAGCTGTTAAGCACTCCCAAACCCAATGCCACATGTTAATCCCTGATGTTGGGGGGCCAATTTGATGTACCAAGGTATTGCAACAAGTGTAGGGACGAGATTGAATCACGGTTTTCAATAAACGATCCTAACGGTTCTACCAGATCTATAAATACCCACTAACATCACAACCAAAAACCCACTTGATTTCTGATGTTTTCTCTAAGTTGAGGTGTAAAAACGCTTCATACCTGAGAAATATTTGGATATCAAAGCTTGCGGGGATCCGTTGTAAGTCTTCCTTCGTTCTTTTCATTCGTTTTAGCGTTAAAGTCAAACTTTGTTTGACTTACTGCATTGACCATTTTATGGTTAACGCGAAGTTCGTTTGAATTTCTTAACGTGAGCGTAATCACGATGGTTATAGTCCCTAGTGACTATACCTACTGATTACCACGTTATCTAGGCTTAGTAACGAGTCGTAGTTTCGGCCAAAATGCGTATTCTTGCGTATTTTGTAACCAAACTACTTTTGGGTATCAAGACCCTTTGTCTTGATACCAAACCTGTTTTCTAACCTCGTTAAACATGTTTTAACATGTTTAACTCATCACTATTAGATTTGTGCTTATATAAGGTCGTAAAGGTAAGCGATCTAAACAATCGCTTATACTTTCGAACCCGGCCCGTTTGGTCGATCATTAGGATCCGACCAAACACATTAGGTGACCATAGTTATATAGGGAATAACCTTCCGAGGTTATACCTTATGATCACGACATTTACTTAGTTGTATGATAGGTAGTTTATATGCCTTAGGAAAATTACCAAAATGCCCTTTTTGTGCATAAATACATTTTAAGCATATGTAACCTAAATTTTGACATCTAAACTGATTAGGTAACATTATTAGACATGTTAAGGCATATAATACTTATCATAGGACTAGTTAGGTGGTCCGAACGCGTTTTATGCGAATGACGCGTTAAAGTAGCGTAAGCTACCTAAACGGGTCGTAATGGGTCGTAAGCACTTAGGTTAGGTTTCATTTTAGTATGTAGGCTTTGTTAAACCATATCATATAAGTTCCAATACTCATTTGGTTTATGAAACCTCATACTATCCAATCTCCCGATTTAGGTCCGGTTATTTATGTAGTTATCTATATAGGGTGACGTTTGATTCCGTGATCCCTCTAGCTTTGCTTGGTTGTTGTTCAAGACTTCTAAGCACCCTCAAGTGAGTTCATAGACCCCTCTTTTACTATTTTAAAACATTTTGGGGTGAAACACATGTGCCTACTGTGACAACCCTCACTAAACCAGGTATCCGTACGACTTAATTAATAATTAATTACTGCTTAATTATTGTGCTTGCTTGAACTTGTGAATAAACTGCTACTTGAATACTGATACATGTACTTACTTGCATCATACTTTACTTGCTGTCACTACATTATTTACATGCTGAACCTTAGTGACAAACATGATGCACAAAAAGCACAGTAGCACTTTAACGGATAACCTGTCACACCCCCAAAATCCACACGCGGAGTATCACCGCTTGGAGGCGTGACTGACCAGGATCAAGCCACCAATCATATTGAACAACGTAAATAGTAAATGTAATTCAACCAAACCAATATGAAAGGTGTTCGAAACATAAGTATAGTTCTATGTTTAGCGGAAGCATATGAGTAAAAACCCAACATAGTAAAGTATGTAATGTCATAAAGTTTAATTAAGCATTCACGATCCTTATCCACAACGACCGTGCCTCCCGTGCAAGCTCCAATAGTACCTATGGTCCTGCAAGGCATGTAACAGAAAGTCAACAACTAGTTGAGCGAGTTCACAGAATGTACGTTCGTTGCATATCAATGCGTTATTCACTAAATCATTTGTATGTTCAATAGGTGGGGGCTTCCTATGTCGTATGTACTATTAGTGGGGGTTTCCCATGTTTATATTTACTAGACAAGTTATACCATAAGTGTTCTTCCTAACCCGAGAACAGGATTGCGTATGTGGTTTACGTAGGCTTTACATAAGTGCCCTTCTCAACCCGAGGACAGTGGTACGCGAGGTTTACGTAGGTTTTACATAAGTGTCCTTCTTAACCCGAAGACAGTAGTGTATATGCGTTTACGTAGGTTTTACGTAAGTGTCCTTCGTCACCGAGGACAGTGGTAAGTACAAGTATACGTAGGTTTTACGCATGTGTCCTGCTCATCCGCGGACGATGGTAGGTAGTCTAGTAAGTGTGAAAGTCCAAGTAATCGTTCAATATCATTATTCAAAACCCATTCCCAGCCCCGGGAATCCCATGCCTTAGTAAGGGTGTGAACTCACCTTGGTTTGCTCGGTTTGACTAGTTACGTGTTTCAAGTTGCTCAAAACAATCCTAACATAGTTTATCAGTAACAATCAGTGTCGCTTTCAATTTAAATCACAAGTATTATCTACTAATTAACACTTGAAAGTTTATTGCCTCCATCTTATTAAAGCGCAGCCCACATGACAATTAACTTAGTTCAAATGCAGCAGTCCAATATATGATGACCCAACTAATATGTACACAATATATCACTGTATTCGGCCCAGACTAGTGTGTAAAGCCCCAAACAATACTTATATTACTTATTCCATCAATCCCCTATTTCATCATGTACAGCTAATGAGATTTATGCACAAAACAAAACAATATACTTATCAATGTTAACTGGGTCCATACACCTTAAAAACTTCGGCCCACATGTAATTACCCAAACCGATTTATGAATTAATTTAAATAGGATAAGGGCCTTCATATTAGTAAAATCACACAATTCCATTTATTCATTGAATACCATCATTGCTTTCTGACATCATCATATGTACTACTCAATGTGTCTATCTGATTGGACCTTTTGTGAGTGGGTTTGTTGTTTAATCTTGATATTTTAATGACTCATATTAAATTCACTGGTTGACAAAAGATGTTTGTTATATTACACACAATTTGACCAAGTATAAGACAAAAACTCACAAGTATAAGACAAGAACCCACATGGCATTAACATAAAACCTTTGACTAAATCACATAATGGGCGGCAACCAGAATCCTAATATCCACTCTATTGGGCCGCCATTAACAAAGAGGTCACATGCAATTATAGTTTAGGCACAACAGTCAATACACTACACATATATTCCATCATCTATTTCCTGATAATGCACATGCAAGTAAAGATAATACTGGCTGCCAATTTACATGAATATAATATGCAATCTCATGTAATTAAAACACAATGGCCGACCATATTATGTAAAACATGTGCTCATCATCATCAAAATCGTTATATAATATTCAAACAAACTTCGCATACGAATAAGATCAATACGAGCAAGATTCATCATGTAGGAGAATTAACTAACCACAATTTTGATCAAGTAAGAATGATGCTTCGAAGAGGGTATCTACTGCCGCACGTACGCAAGGAACTCTAGGGTTTGCTAGTTAAAGTTTCACGTACAGATTTACATCAAATTATATACCTGATTGTACTGGGCCTAAGGCCCATTTGGTTTTCGGCAGGAATCAATAGACGAAAACACTTCAAGTGTTTTCATCATGGTGTTTTCGTGGGTGGTGGTTGGGGTATTCGGCCATGGCTCTAAATTAAACCGTGAATATAATCATCAAATATGTTATTAACTCATATTCAAATATGATGCAACACCCTATTATACAACCCACTTGATAACGTACTAAATACACATCAAATATAAAGTATCATTCACAATACGCTTTAAGATATAATCAACGTTTACAGTTGTGAAACAACAAGTCGTGTCAGTAAACAAATAAACCATTAACGTGAAATAGTGCGAAGATAGAAATCGTGGAAACTCGAGTTGTCACATAACCTATTGAACATGCTGATAGAGCCAGCATCAGGCAGACACTGCCTCTAAGGCCTGTATGAGCCAGAAATATTTTGCTACACTAGTGGTGAGTGTAGGGATACAAGGGTTGTAGAACTGCGTCTCTAGGAATAAGTTACAATGACTGGATGTGCCTAAAACGTACTTTAAGTACAAAAATTCAGCACTTTACATAATAATTCCGCATTAAGCTACCTAATAAAGTGCCAAAACATGAGAAAAATATTACTAGACACTTTCCAAAGTGTCAGAAATGAGTTGTGTCACTAAAAAGGGTATTAACGACACTTTAAAGCTTTGTTAAGCACTTTAACGGATTACTATCCAACCGAACAACCGGACTATACCCGGAACATGAAAATATTGTCAATAACATTATTTATCTTTTTCTGAGCCAGTTAGGGTCCCTGAGTACCCTAACACCCGTCATAACACACGACACACAACTAACCGGGTTAAGCACTTAACTAACTTACTGAACCTAACTATACACTTAACTAATGGTTGGATTTGAACTAGGGACCCCCCCCCCTTGAACCGAAATCGTCCCCTAGGGGACACCCTTGTACTTGATAGATTATCATAATCTCTTGTGCTTAAAATCTAGAAGACATATAAACCATTGGGTAATTAACTTATGATTTGTCTATAAGTTAGATCCATAACACAACATAACTTACATTTCACAACTCACCACTCACACTTCTCTCTCCCTCCCTTTGGTTCTCGGCCGAAGACACAAGCAACACCACCACCACCTTTTGATTTTGATCATCACATTTCAAGTTCACACAAGTGTTAAGGATCACGGATAAGGAGTCTTGGTGCAAACGGAAGGCGAAGGACCTCTCTACTTTGCTTTTATCCACCCAATTTGCGCTTAGATTCTTCCCTAGCCTCGAGCTAGTAGTAAGTTGCTTAAATCACCTACTCAAACTATTTTGAAGTGGTTAAAATGATGTGTAACGGTTAAAACTCGAAATCTTACAAGATAACGCTTTAAAGTCTACTTAAAACACTAAAATGGTGGTTAAAAGCACATATGTTGTGTAAATCATGTAGTATTTGATTTGTGTGATTATTTGGACCCGATCTATGTTGTGGTAGCTCGGATCATCATTTAACCCGGTTTAGTCATGATCTTGGATTATGACATAAAGCTTGTTTAAGTATAACAAGGGTTAGAAGATGAAACTCTACCACACTCGAATCATGAACTTGTGTAAAAGTGTTTTAGCTTGTAAAATAGTGATTAAAACTAGTAGATCTACGGATCTACAGGTGGTATTTTTAAAGGACCGAGTGTCAAGAAATCATGTTTTTCTAAAGACGGATCTTACACTAACAAGAATGGTTTTTAGAACACACAGGTGTGTAAACACTTGTGTAACACAAAGTTTCGACAAAATAACTATTTTTGAAAAAGATGACGAGAAGTTGTAAAGACGGAACTTCTCTAAAAACGAGGTTTTTACGAAACCGGATTGATTTATATAAAGATACACTAAAAGTAAGAATCTTTACTACATATTTTTGGATAAACCACAAGTTCATACATTTATGCGATTTATATATATTTTGACTAGTTTGTGGTTTGAACATTGTTTTGATTGAATAATAAAAATGGTTGGTTTGATTTATAAAAGAAAATGATACGCTTGAAAGCGTGGCCACCTCCAGTTACAGAGGAAACTCTGGCGAAATTTTTCTAAAAACCTAACACTTAGAATTATTTTCACTATAAGTGTTAGAGATACTTGTCGACTTGTTTTGAAACTATGAATTTCGCCACGACCTTATTTATAAAATATCGGAGGTGGGATTTCACAAAATAAAACGTGATACATAAATATATTAAGTATATATTTTTCACAACATCACTTATATAAGTGTTTAGGATTATTTTGTGAACTACATAAATATTATTTTTAGGGTAAAAATAATATTACTAAGTATTATTTTGGGAAAATCACATGTATTAAAATATAATATTTTTTGGGAAGAATACTTATATTTTGAAGTTGGAAATAAAATATATTAAGTGAGACTTAATAGTGAAATCCGAATGTTACGAACATACATGTATTAAATCCCCCATCCTTGGGAAGGAGAATAACTACCAAGTATACAGAATGTAAACACGAAATAGTTGCCTAACTATTTCCCAAAAACTTAAACCATAAAGCTAAGGCACGGCCATCCGTCTAATAGAGTTAGCACGTGTAGGTCGTCATACAGCTGATCGATTTGGAGGCATACTTGGTAGAGACGCACCACGGTGAGTTCATGTCCCCCCTTTCTCTTAACTGTTTTCAGTTTTCTAAACTACGGGGGTGAAATACATGTTACTTTGATTACAAGTACCTTATACATGGTATGGTTAGCGTAAGGAGGTTTACTACTTAGATCATGTGAGTGGGTAGGCGTGAACTGGAGGCCATTAATCCTCATTATAGGACCGAGGGATGTAAGCCGTAGATCTATCTGGGTGTAGCAATCCCAACCCCAGGTCCAACAGTACGGGCCTCGGGGTGACTTTGTGCCCCGACGCAAAATCGCAAGGTTTGAGTCTTCCTACTTGCACTTCACACATATCAATGGCCTTGCAAACCGTTGGTGATCGCTTTTTCCTTATTTGCTACATACCAGGATTTTTATACATACAAGGTTTATTTACTCACTTACACATGAACTCGCTCAACATTACTGTTGATTTTTCAACTTACATGTATTTCAGGAAATTAAAGATCTGGCGCGGTATGTTATGTTTTCCAGCTGCATAAGGGTTCCAAGGTCATCCCAGTTTAGGAATTGTGACTTTTTCCTAGACGAGTCACAAATCTTAAACTGCGTTTATTTCATGTCGATGTTTCTGTCTTTCAAACAATATATTATGTTATGATGTTGTAAGTCTCTAAGACAATGTTATGTTACTTCGGTTTTAAAACTTAAATCTATGGATGATTTTGCATGATTTTATTTCATATAGCTTTATTATGGTTAAGCTATGGTATTAAGAAGTCACACCAAAATAACCACGCTTCCGCAAAGCCAGGGTGTGACAGCTTGGTATCAGAGCTCTGATCATAGCGAACTAGGATTCTTTCTCGAGTCTAGACTATGATCACTAGGGCTCTCACGAAAACATTTTTACTGCATACCACTTAAGTCCAGATCCAAAACGTTTTTACAAACAAATGTTGAGCACATTTTATTTATTATTTATAGGCTCAGTCTAGAAAGGCTGAGGCTCGGTCTGAGAGGCCGAGGCTCGGTCTGGGAGATCGAGGTAGTTGGCTAGTGGGACTAGGAGAAATGGCTAGTGGGACTAGGAGAATTGGCTAGTGGGACTAGGAGAATTGGCTAGTGGGACTAGGAGAATTGGCTAGTGGGACTAGGAAGAGCAGTCTGAGAGGCTGGGAGGCTAGTGGGACTAGGAGAACTATTTGAATGCTTACTTGGTAACTTATGTGATTATCTGATTGTATGATTGACTGTTTGTGCATGTTTGTGTTTATGTTACAGACACCATGGACACCTCTGGCACTGGTGATTCAGACACCACAGGACCTAGACCTATAGTATCGGACGACCTAGAGTCTTCTGAGCGCGAGGTTCACACATCCGACGTTACGAGCACGGACGAGGATGATTTCCAGCCCTTCGCTTTACCTGATGGTGCTGATGAGCTCGCTGATGGCCCTTTGGCCGGGGACCTACCGTTAGTGGAGATCCCTGCTCCCATACCGCTTGCTTCATATCCTGCTTACGATTTACTCATCGACGCCGACGCTGACGACGACGTCGATCTTTTTGATGACGAGCCCTTAGAGGACGAGGTTCAGGGCAAGGCCCTTCTTGCTGCTGGAGATCTTTTGATGATCGCAGATGCTCCCGCTGAGGAGTCACCTGCTCACTCACCGGTCCCAGGCTCTTTCGAGTCTGTGGCCTCCGCACCTTCACACACTCAGAGTGCGCATCACTTTTCTCATGGATCAGATCCCGACCAGGCATCCTCTGTTGCCCCTATTCCTAGCTTTGCTTTTGACCACGATGATGTGGAGGATTCCGATCCTGACTTTCCCCCAGGATTCGACCCGGATGAGGATATAGAGTTTATACCCATGGATCAGCCTATGGAGGATCCAGTCGACCCAGTTGACCCCATCGATCCCGAGTTTGATTTTGAGATGGCCTTTGATGAGCCCGAGCAGCCACTAGACCCTGCTCCTGACCCAGTACTTGAGCATGACCCAGTTCATGCTGACGCACCTATTATTGAGCCTGTCTTTGCTGACCCACCTATTGATGATCATCCTATAGACGCTCCGTTGTTAGAGGGCGATCATGTTATTGTTGCTGATCATGTTGATCCCCCACTTTTTGCTGATGCACCAGTTGACCCCCTTGTTGCACCTCACCATGATCCTATGCCAGCCCAGTTTGATCGTGCGCTTTTTGAGGCACGGATCGACCCCCGAGATGAGCACGCCCAGTGTGGGTGGATTCCTGCTGATGACGAGGTCCCACCTTTTCCCCCTCAGATCCCTGATACCCGTCACATTGATACTTCCTTTTCATTTCCTCGGTTTACACTTCCAGCACGAGCTGGAGAGGGCTCTTTGGCTCACCCTTTTGGACACATACCGGTATCTATCCCTACTATACCACCGTCTGCTACTTTTCCCCCTGTTTCTCCATTTCATGTGGCACCTTTTGATCCCACCAGTGAGCCCTTCCTTTGGACATCATCTTCTACTATGCCACCGACTGACCCCTACCATTCTTTCCATATGGGGTATACTATTGAGGACGTTTTGATGTCTTTTGTCGCCCAGCACGAGGCACACACGCAGCGCATACAGGAGCTTGAGAGAGCCCAGCCGCCGCCGTGTCAGTGCCAGGGTCAGACCCACTCTCCTTTGCAGCCCTCTCGACCTGTACCACCAGACTATGCTGCACGCCTTTTTGCCCTGGAGCAGCAGGTTGCTTCATTCTTGCGTACCCAGAGAGCCATGGAGGAGGACTGGCTCCACTTGCGCCGCTCGTTTTACACTCACTTTCCCCCTCCTCCACCGCCATCCGTGTAGAGCTCTTCAGTACCGTATGGGTAGACGTTGGTGAGAAGACGGCGAATGCTTTTGACTGCACAACATTTTTGGAGACTACATTATGATTCCGACTTTTGTTGACTTGTATTTGATGTACTGACACTGAATTGATATAGTTTTTGGACTAGGGTGATGTAGCCCTTTGTCGACTGATGTTGTATGACACTGTGATGTACTTGTACGCTTACTATGTGGTCTCATTATATGGCAATCGCAGTATTCTCATCATATTTGATGCTTGATTTGATTATTTATATTCTTTGACATGGGATGTTGTGTGATTGATGTGATTATAACATGAGATGTTATGTACTATTACTATCATTATATACGTACGCTACACTATGACCTGACTTACGTATTATAACATGGGATCTTTACTATGGCCTGAGCAACGTAAACCCTCTTTTAGAAGATGTCGCCGAGACGTGAGACACGCATGCCTACCAATGAGGCGGAACTCCAGCAAATTATCGCTGCTGCCATCGCACAATACGCCGCCTCTCAAGGAGGGACTAGTGGAAGCAACTCTGGCAACACTGGCAACAACAATAATCCACCTCATGGTAATACTAAGACATTTAGACATACCATGACCTAATTGGATATCTTTAGCAATGATGCTAATGCCGATCGTATGTTATAATGTATGTGCAGGGTGCACCTACAAGCAGTTTCTAGACTGCAAACCGGTCAACTTTGATGGCACAGGAGGTGCTGTCGCCTTTGTTCGTTGGGCCGAGAAAACCGAATCTGTTCTTCGCATGAGCAAATGCGCACCAGACCAGCAAGTCACCTATATCTCAGGGCTATTCTTGGATGGAGCCCTCTCTTGGTGGAATCTACAAGTACAGACACTTGGTGAAGCTGCTGCCTACGCGCTAACCTGGACCAAACTGAAGGAACTTATGCGCAGGAAGTATTGCTCTCGCGCGGAAATCCAAAGATTGGAAACTGAGTTCTAGCATTTGAAAATGGACGGTCCAAAGATCGCAGAATACGTTCAAAGGTTCCATGACTTATCGCATGTGGTACCCTACATGGTCACTCCGGAGTTCAAGAGGATTGAGCGTTTCATTTGGGGATTAGCTCCTCAAATCATAAGCATGGTAACCTCATCCAAGCCTGCGACCATTACTGAGGCGATTGATTTGAGCGTAGCTCTCACTGAGGAGGCTATTCGCCTGAACAAGTTTGATGAGATCAAGACGAAGAAGGCTGAGACTTGCGTCGAGTCATCAGGAGGTAACAAACGGAAGTTCTCGAACTTCAAGCAGGGCACCAGTGTGGTTGTTAAGAAAGGAGAGCAAAACGTGCCAGCTCAGGATACAACTGGTGGTAGGAGGAAAGGTAAGGGATATATGGGTGCACATCCCAAGTGTAACTCTTGCCAACGCCATCATTCTGGCCGATGCGGGCCAAAAGTATGTGAAGCATGTGGAAAGACTGGTCACTTGAAGGATTCTTGTTGGGTTAGTGCTGGCCGGGGAGGCCAAGGAGGATTTGGGAATAGGAATAATAATCGTGGTGGTATTGGGAATCGCCCACAGGGGAACAATGGAGGAAACGGGAATCGAGGCAACATTGTGAATCAGGCTGGTAATGCGAACCAAAACAACAACCAAGCTGGAAATGGAGGTGGAAACGGGCAAAGACTTAGATGCTTTAACTGTGGTGATATTGGGCATTTTAAAAGGAACTGCCCAGAGTTAAACCAAGCCCGTGGAAGAGTGTTCCAAATTGAAGCGAGGGAAGCGCGCCAGGACCCCAATGTTGTTACTGGTACGTTCCCTGTAAACCAACGCTATGCATCCGTTTTATTTGATACTGGTTCCGATTATAGCTTCGTGTCGTTAGAGTTTAAGAATATGCTTGGTTTAGCCGCTAATAAGTTAGATATTCCCTACTCAATCGAATTGGCTAATGGGAAGTTAGTAGAAGCCAATGAAGTTATCAGAGGTTGTGTGATCGAATTGGGAGAGCGTGAGTTTGCTTTGGATCTACTACCAGTCCAGTTGGGAAGCTTCGACGTGGTGGTAGGAATGGACTGGTTATCAGGCAACAAGGCTGAGATAGTTTGTCACGAAAAGGTTGTTCGTATCCCAACCGAAGATGGCGAAACAATTGTGGTTCACGGGGAGAAGCGTGATACGCCGTTAATAATTATCAGCTGCCTGAAAGCGCGAAAGTGTTTGCAGAAGGGATGTGTTGCCTTCCTGGCACACATTGTGGATGAGAAGGCTGCTGAGCCGAAGATCGAAGACATCCCTGTCGTGAGGGAATATCCAGAAGTCTTCCCAGAAGACTTACCTGGACTGCCACCTCAGAGGCAAGTAGAGTTTCACATTGACTTAGTTCCAGGCGCCGCGCCTGTGGCTAAGGCACCGTATAGACTTGCTCCGTCTGAGATGCAGGAACTGTCGACACAACTTCAAGAGTTGTTAGACAAGGGTTTTATCCGACCAAGCTTCTCTCCTTGGGGAGCTCCGGTCCTGTTTGTCAAGAAAAAGGACGATAGTTTTCGTATGTGCATCGACTACCGGGAGCTGAACAAGCTGACGATCAAGAATAGATATCCTCTGCCAAGAATCGATGATCTATTCGATCAACTGCAAGGCTCAAGCTTTTATTCAAAGATCGATCTTCGATCTGGATACCATCAGTTAAGGATACAAGAGGAGAGTATCCCAAAGACAGCCTTCAGAACTCGTTATGGACACTACGAGTTCCTTGTTATGCCGTTTGGTTTGACAAACGCACCTGCAGTCTTTATGGATTTGATGAATAGAGTTTGCAAGCCGTACTTGGACAAGTTCGTGATTGTGTTTATCGACGAAATCTTGATTTATTCAAGGACAAAGGCTGAGCACGAACAGCATTTAAGAGCTATTTTGGAATTGCTGAAGAAAGAACAACTGTATGCCAAATTCTCTGAGTGCGAATTTTGGCTACGTGAAGTCCAATTTCTTGGACATGTGGTGAATGGAGATGGAATCCATGCGGATCCAACCAAGATCGAAGCGATTAAGAATTGGGAAACGCCAAAGACGCCAACCGAGATTCGACAATTCTTGGGTTTGGCTGGCTATTATCGAAGGTTCATTGAGGATTTTTCGAAGATCGCTCAACCATTGACGCTCCTCACGCAGAAAAATAAGAAGTTTGATTGGGGAATCAAACAGGAAGAAGCATTCCAGATATTGAAGGATAAGCTCTGCAATGCGCCAATCTTAGCACTACCGGAAGGTACAGATGATTTCGTGGTACACTGTGACGCTTCGCGCCAAGGATTGGGTTGCGTGTTGATGCAACGCCAAAAGGTTATTGCTTACGCATCGCGTCAATTGAAAGTGCACGAAAAGAACTATACCACACATGATTTGGAGCTTGGCGTAGTGGTATTTGCATTAAAGATCTGGAGACACTACCTTTATGGTACAAAGTGTACAATCATCACAGATCACAAGAGCCTACAACACATATTCAACCAGAAGGAGCTGAATATGAGGCAAAGACGATGGGTTGAGTTGCTGAACGATTACGACTGCGAGATAAAGTATCATCCAGGGAAGGCGAATGTGGTCGCCGATGCCCTAAGTCGAAAGGAGAGGATCAAGCCCATAAGGGTTAGGGCTTTAGAAATGATTATCCGAACCGATCTTTCCTTGCGCACTCGTGCCGCGCAGAAAGAAGCTCTCAAGGAAGGAAACCTTGAAGAAGAATACCTCCGTGGGATGGAGAAGCTACTGGTACCAAACGAGGAAGGAACGTTATGTTTTGAGAAAAGGATTTGGGTTCCTTTGTTTGGAGGTTTAAGGAAGGTTATTTTTGATGAAGCTCACAAGTCGCGGTACTCTATCCACCCAGGAGCGGATAAGATGTACCAGGATCTCAAAGATTATTATTGGTGGCCTAGGATGAAAGGCGATGTTGCTGTTTATGTGAGCAAATGTTTAACATGCGCTAAGGTTAAAGCCGAATACCAGAAGCCTTCAGGACTTCTGCAACAACCCGAGATTCCCAAGTGGAAATGGGAACAAATCTCAATGGATTTTATTACAAAGTTGCCAAGAACGCCAAGAGGCCATGACACTATTTGGGTAATAGTGGACCGATTAACGAAGTCAGCACACTTCTTACCTATCAGAGAGAAGGATAATACGAGCAAATTGGCTGAAATTTACATGAGAGAGATCGTCGCACGTCATGGAGTACCTCTCTCAATCATCTCTGATAGAGACGGAAGGTTTGTGTCAAGGATATGGCAATCCTTCCAAGAAGCCTTTGGCTCACAATTGAATCTGAGCACTGCGTTTCATCCGCAAACTGACGGTCAAAGCGAGCGAACGATACAGACTATGGAAGACATGCTGAGAGCGTGTGTTATGGATTTGGGCGGTAGCTGGGATAAGCATTTGCCTTTGGTCGAATTTTCATACAACAACAGCTACCACACCAGTATTGGTGTCGCGCCATTCGAAGCCCTTTACGGACGCAAGTGCCGATTACCCCTATGCTGGGCTGACGCAGGCGACAGGCAGCTTGCTGGTCCCGAAATCGTCCAAGAGACGACAGACAAGATTGCGCATATTCTTAAACGCATCGAAGCAGCTCGCCACAGACAGAAGGCCTATGCGGATCCAAACCGAAAACACGTGGAATTTCAAGTGGGAGAAATGGTGTTATTGAAGGTTTCACCCTGGAAGGGTGTGGTACGCTTCGGAAAGCGTGGGAAGTTAAATCCATGCTACATTGGTCCTTTCAGAATTTTGGAAAGAATAGGACTAGTAGCATACAAGTTGGATTTACCTGCTGAACTGAATGGTGTTCACGATACATTTCATGTATCCAACCTGAAGAAAAGTCCAACTCAAGATGACATTGCCAATCCCATCGACGAGATTCATGTGGACGACGCGCTCCATTTCGTTGAAGAACCGGATGAGGTTACGGATTGGAAGGAAAACAAGACCCGCCGGAGCAGTGTCAAGCTCGTCAAAGTTCGTTAGAATGCCAGACACAGTCCTGAATACACCTGGGAGCGTGAGGACCGGATGAAAGAGAAGTACCCCCACTTATTTCCTAAGAACCCTGCATCTACAAGCAGAACTTAAAATTTCGGGACGAAATTTTTCTAACGGGGGGAGAATGTGACAACCCTCACTAAACCAGGTATCCGTACGACTTAATTAATAATTAATTACTGCTTAATTACTGTGCTTGCTTGAACTAGTGAATAAACTGCTACTTGAATACTGATACATTTACTTACTTGCATCATACTTTACTTGTTGTCACTACATTATTTACATGCAGAACCTTAGTGACAAACATGATGCACAAAAAGCACAGTAGCACTTTAACGGATAACCTATTGAACATGCTGATAGAGCCAGCATCAGGCAGACACTGCCTCTAAGGCCTGTATGAGCCAGAAATATTTTGCTACACTAGTGGTGAGTGTAGGGGTACAAGGGTTGTAGAACTGCATCTCTAGGAATAAGTTACAATGACTGGATGTGCCTAAAACGTACTTTAAGTACAAAAATTCAACACTTTACATCATAATTCAGCATTAAGCTACCTAATAAAGTGCCAAAACATGAGAAAAATATTACTAGACACTTTCCAAAGTGTCAGAAATGAGTTGTGTCACTAAAAAGGGTATTAACGACACTTTAAAGCTTTGTTAAGCACTATAACGGATTACTATCCAACCGAACAACCGGACTATACCCGGAACATGAAAATATTGTCAATAACATTATTTATCTTTTTCTGAGCCAGTTAGGGTCCCTGAATACCCTAACACCCGTCATAACACACGACACACAACTAACCGGGTTAAGAACTTAACTAACTTACTTAACCTAACTATATACTTAACTAATGGTTGGATTTTAACTAGGGACCCCCCCCCCCCCTTGAACCAAAATCGTCCCCTAGGGGACACCCTTGTACTTGATAGATTATCATAATCTCTTGTGCTTAAAATCTAGAAGACATATAAACCATTGGGTAATTAACTTATGATTTGTCTATAAGTTAGATCCATAACACAACATAACTTACATTTCACAACTCAACACTCACACTTCTCTCTCCCTCCCTTTGGTTCTCGGCCGAAGACACAAGCAACACCACCACCACCTTTCGATTTTGATCATCACATTTCAAGTTCACACAAGTGTTAAGGATCACGGATAAGGAGTCTTGGTGCAAACGGAAGGCGAAGGACCTCTCTACTTTGCTTTTATCCACCCTATTTGCGCTTAGATTCTTCCCTAGCCTCGAGCTAGTAGTAAGTTGCTTAAATCACCTACTCAAACTATTTTGAAGTGGTTAAAACGATGTGTAACGGTTAAAACTCGAAATCTTACAAGATAACGCTTTAAAGTCTACTTAAAACACTAAAATGGTAGTTAAAAGCACATATGTTGTGTAAATCATGTAGTATTTGATTTGTGTGATTATTTGGACCCGATCTATGTTATGGTAGCTCGGATCATCATTTAACCCGGTTTAGTCATGATCTTGGATTATGACATAAAGCTTGTTTAAGTATAACAAGGGTTAGAAGATGAAACTCTACCACACTCGAATCATGAACTTGTGTAAAAGTGTTTTAGCTTGTAAAATAGTGATTAAAACTAGTAGATCTACGGATCTACAGGTGGTATTTTTAAAGGACCGAGTGTCAAGAAATCATGTTTTTCTGAAGACGGATCTTACACTAACAAGAATGGTTTTTAGAACACACAAGTGTGTAAACACTTGTGTAACACAAAGTTTCGACAAAATAACTATTTTTGAAAAAGATGACGAGAAGTTGTAAAGACGGAACTTCTCTAAAAACGAGGTTTTTACGAAACCGGATTGATTTATATAAAGATACACTAAAAGTAAGAATCTTTACTACATATTTTTGGATAAACCACAAGTTCATACATTTATGCGATTTATATATATTTTGACTAGTTTGTGGTTTGAACATTGTTTTGATTGAATAATAAAAATGGTTGGTTTGATTTATAAAAGAAAATGATACGCTTGAAAGCGTGGCCACCTCCAGTTACAGAGGAAACTCTGGCGAAATTTTTCTAAAAACCTAACACTTAGAATTATTTTCACTATAAGTGTTAGAGATACTTGTCGACTTGTTTTCAAACTATGAATTTCACCACGACCTTATTTATAAAATATCGGAGGTGGGATTTCACAAAATAAAACGTGATACATAAATATATTTAGTATATATTTTTCACAACATCACTTATATAAGTGTTTATGATTATTTTGTGAACTACATAAATATTATTTTTAGGGTAAAAATAATATTACTAAGTATTATTTTGGGAAAATCACATGTATTAAAATATAATATTTTTTTGGGAAGAATACTTATATTTTGAAGTTGGAAATAAAATATATTAAGTGAGACTTAATAGTGAAATCCGAATGTTACGAACATACATGTATTAAATCCCCCATCCTTGGGAAGGAGAATAACTACCAAGTATACAGAATGTAAACACGAAATAGTTGCCTAACTATTTCCCAAAAACTTAAACCATAAAGCTAAGGCACGGCCATCCGTCTAATAGAGTTAGCACGTGTAGGTCGTCATACAGCTGATCGATTTGGAGGCATACTTGGTAGAGACACACCACGGTGAGTTCATGTCCCCCCTTTCTCTTAACTGTTTTCAGTTTTCTAAACTACGGGGGTGAAATACATGTTACTTTGATTACAAGTACTTTATACATGGTATGGTTAGCGTAAGGAGGTTTACTACTTAGATCATGTGAGTGGGTAGGCGTGAACTGGAGGCCATTAATCCTCATTATAGGACCGAGGGACGTAAGCGGTAGATCTATCTGGGTGTAGCGAGCCCAACCCCAGGTCCAACAGTACGGGCCTCGGGGTGACTTTGTGCCCCGACGTAAAATCGCAAGGTTTGAGTCTTCCTACTTGCACTTCACACATATCAATGGCCTTGCAAACCGTTGGTGATCTCTTTTTCCTTATTTGCTACATACCAGGATTTTTATACATACAAGGTTTATTTACTCACTTACACATGAACTCGCTCAACATTATTGTTGATTTTTCAACTTACATGTATTTCAGGAAATTAAAGATCTGGCGCGGTATGTTATGTTTTCCCGCTGCATAAGGGTTCCAAGGTCATCCCAGTTTAGGAAATGTGACTTTTTCCTGGACGAGTCACAAATCTTAAACTGCGTTTATTTCATGTCGATGTTTCTGTCTTTCAAACAATATATTATGTTATGATGTTGTAAGTCTCCAAGACAATGTTATGTTACTTCGGTTTTAAAACTTAAATCTATGGATGATTTTGCATGATTTTATTTCATATAGCTTTGTTATGGTTAAGCTATGGTATTAAGAAGTCACACCAAAATAACCACGCTTCCGTAAAGCCAGGGTGTGACACCTACTTGTTACTTTCGTGCTTTCCATGTTTTCATATCATATGCCTGCTATGTTCATTAGTACACTATTAGTACATGATTTCATTGTGTTTTTGCTATGTATGTCCTTTGTTGCATACTTAGTACATTGTTTACATTACATTTTCTGCTATGTATGTTTACTGAGCATGCTAGCACATTGATTTACATGACTTTTCTGCTTTGTATGTTAACTTAGCATACTTAGTACATTGTTTTCACATAACATGTTTACATTTGGTATGACATTTGGTTTGTACAAACGGGACTAAAATGCGTTCATTAACATTAGCTACGCCGCTCGGTAGTAAGTAGTGGTACCATAGGACTTGAAAAATCCCGTTCCTGACATCCTAGGTTTGTTTGGATGAAAGGAATGACTGAATCCGAATACATTTTTTTTGATAACCTTCACTCTAAGTTTATCCTTCTGTATCAAGGCTTGAATGTAGGCGTTTTACATTACCGCATAAATGTTTGTATCAGTAAAGCATGCATTATCTTACAAAGCATAACTTTTGATTTATTCAAATACTTTGTTTTGTACATTTTTACATTTGGTTTAAGTAATCACATTTTACTTACCTTACATAACATTTGTTTACACATTACATGATTTACATTTGATGGTTTTCACATAAACATTTGACATTTGACTATACATAGACATTTTTACATTGGTGGTTTGTTTGGGTAAGTGATTTGAGTAACGAGGCGTGTGTAATATGATACAAGCATGGTGGATACGCCACTGGTACTTCCTATATATAAGTGCTTATATAATATTACATATCGTAGTGTTATTTAAATCATTCAATTTAGATATATAACATTTTACACAAATGAAATATTTTTTCACAAGACATTGTTTTACAAACAGTTTGTTTTATACAACTCATTTTACTTGGGTATTTATTTAGCCATACGTATTTCTTTTATATCATCTGATTTTTGTGACACCTGTGTCACTTCAATCATCAAACAAAGACCAAACCAATAAAATCTTATATTTCATACTTGGGATTTGTAAAAATATATGTATCATATGCACATATCAATTCTTGTTCAATTTCAAGCCTTAAATCGCTTTCTGGAATGTTATACGCGCACTGATGCGTAAATATAACCAATTTAATGCAACAAACACTCCGGAATAGTGAAATAGGCTTAACATACCTTAAATAACCATTACATAACTTAGAAATAAGTTTTGGATGGTTTGGTATGCCAAAATCAAGTTAATTCGCTGACAGGGACTAAATTTGACAAACTACGAAAGTATGCCAATTTGAACTATAACAGACATTCTGGAACATGAACATAAGTTAAACATACCCTAAATATCCTTTACATATCTTAGAAATAGGCTTTGAGGGGTTCGGTGTGCTAAAATAAACTTTTGGGTAATTCAGGGACTAAAAGCGTCAAAAAATGCATAAGTTTGCATTTTCGCGCATAACTTACGTTCTGAATACATCCGGGCATCCAAAAATTTATGTAAGCACTAAAATATTTTATATTAGTTTTTGGCATAAGAAAAATCCATTCGTCAAGCAATTTGGATCGTTTTTCGCACTTATGCGCATTCCGTCGTAATTAAGCGAACATCGCGATCGTACGGCCAAACGAACCGACATCAGAGATATTTTTGAGCACAATTTAAGTTCCCTATACTTTAATTTCATTTTAGAGCTTTGAAATGGGGTTAATGGGCCTTAAACATGTCGGAAACAACTCAAAACACCAACAAGGACTAAAACTGTCAATTTGCCAAAGTTGCTGGCTTACGGACCGTAAGCCCTAACCCTTATGGTCCGTAAGGAGTCCCCAGATCAGCAGATTCTGATTTAACAGCTGTTAACAGCTGTTAAGCACTCCCAAACCCAATGCCACATGTTAATCCCTGATGTTGGGGGGCCAATTTGATGTACCAAGGTATTGCAACAAGTGTAGGGACGAGATTGAATCACAGTTTTCGATAAACGATCCTAACGGTTCTACCAGATCTATAAATACCCACTAACATCACAACCAAAAACCCACTTGATTTCTGATGTTTTCTCTAAGTTGAGGTGTAAAAACGCTTCATACCTGAGAAATATTAGGAAATCAAAGCTTACGGGGATCCGTTGTAAGTCTTCCTTCGTTCTTTTCATTCGTTTTAGCGTTAAAGTCAAAATTTGTTTGACTTACTGCATTGACCAGTTTATGGTCAATGCGAAGTTCGTTTGAACTTCATAACGTGAGCGTAATCACGATGGTTATTGTCCCTAGTGACTATACCTACTGATTACCACGTTATCTAGGATCAGTGACGAGTCGTAGTTTCGGCCAAAATGCGTATTCTTGCGTATTTTGTAACCAAACTACTTTTGGGTATCAAAACCGTTTGTTTAGATACCAAACCTGTTTTCTAAACTCGTTAAACATGTTTTGACATGTTTAGCTCGTCACTTTTAGTTTTGTGCTTGTCTAGGGTCGTAATGGTAAGCGATCTAATCAATCGCTTATACTTTCGAACCCGACCCGTTTGGTCGATCATTAGGATCCGACCAAACATATTAGGTGACCTTATGGTCATGACGTTTAGTTAGTTGAATGATAGGTAGTTTATATGCCTTAGGTAAATTACCAAAATGCCCTTTTTACGCCAAAATTCATTTTTAACATATGTAACATAACTTTTAGTATCAAAACTAATTTGGAAACAATATTAGACATGTTAAGGCATATTTTACTTGTCATAGGACTAGTTAGGCGGTCTGAACGCGTTTTACGCGAACGACGCGTTAAAGTAGCCTAAGCTACCTAAACGGGTCGTAATGGGTCAGAAGCACTTAGGATAGGTTCCGTTTTAGTATGTAGGCTTTCTTAAACCATATTACCTGAGTTCCCATACTCATTTGGTTTACGAGCCCTCATTCTATCCAATCCTCCGATATAGGTGCGGTTATTAATGAAGTTACCTATATTAGGTACCGTTTGATTCCGTGTTCTTCTAGCTTTGCTTGGTGGTTATCCTAGGACTTCTAAGCAATCTCAAGTGAGTATATAGACCCCTCTTTTACTGTTTTCAACTGTTTTGGGGTGAAGCATGTGTACCTATATGTTATTTTCATGATTTCAAAGGATAATTGATTATACATGTTATTACTTATCATTTGACGAACTAAATGACTATCTATGGTTTAAACACTGATTTCTCAAAGAACATAAAATAAAATGTTGAATTGTACTTATTTTATGTTCACCAGACCAATTGGTAGCATGATATAGCGCTATAGTATTAGACACCCCATTCCTGTTGTCATGGAATGTCTGAAACCAATTTGATTCTCCATCCAAATAGGGATTGCCTTTGTGGTATCCCTATAGTCTCAAAGGTGTAATTTGATGCACTATGTCTGAATGAATTCTTAAATCACATTATTTTTGTATATTTAGTTATACACCCAAAAGTATAGTTTGATATGCTCCCATATACGATATTGTACAAAACCAACATATAATTTGTTAATTATCCAAAGCATATTTTGATATGTTATTTACAAAACCAAAACATAGTTTAATATGTTATTTATAAATCCGAAGTATACTTGTAATATATGTCACACCCCGACCACGTAGAACATACGAAACGTGGCGGAAATGTCGGGGAGTGTTGTAACAGAATTAATTGTTTCAAATCCATGGCAATTGAAGTTTCGTTTTATTGATTAAAAGTGTTACAATGTCTAATCAAACAAGGAAATATAACATAATTAACTAGTCTTGCATCTTTTATTGTCACTAAAGCCCAAGTCTGCCTATATGTATCTTGATCATCTTATGCAACAGCTCCTGAAAAACACATGTGAAAATAGGTACGTCAGCATAAAAATGCCTGTGAGATACATAGGTTTTGTGAAAATAGGTTCCATGACTTATGTTTGAGAAAATGTTTAGTCATGAACCTTGTAATTTGCTTTGTTTTGTAAATCATTTGAAAAACAATGAGTTCAGATGATATGTATAAATAAGTGAATAATGTATGGTTAAATGAATAACCATAGAAAAATGGATTTATATAAGATAAGTTGTTTGTAAAACAATGTCTTGTGAAAAGTATGTTATTTGTATAAAATGTTATATGTATCAAACTGAAATGATTCAAATAACGCTACAATATGTAATACCATACAAACACTTATATATAGGAAGTACCAGCGGCGTATCCACCATGCTTGTATCATATTACACACGCATCGTTACTTAATCACTTAATCAAACCAAACCAATGTCAAAATGTCTATGTCAAATATCCATGTCAAATGTCTATGTCAAATATCCATGTCAAATGTCTATGTCAAAATATCATGTATGGTAAGTGAAATGTCTCAACTAAACCATATACACAAAAACAAAGTATTGAAGTAAAACTTGGTTTAAATCAAAGTTATGTTTTGTGGGAAATGCATGATCAAATGTCAATCATGTTAAAATGTCTATGCCGAAATGTCTATGTCAAATACGGTTCACACAGTTCACAGATACAAACGGTTCACAGATATCAACGGATCACAGTCAAATGATTACAACGGTTCAATATGTAGTATAATGTGTTCATATGCTGGATAAGCATATGCAACAGAAAAGCAATGAAAAACGATGTACTAAGTACGCACACAATGGGCATACATAGCATGAAATGTAATGTAGAACAATGTACTAAGTACGCACACAATGGGCATACATAGCATGAAATATAATGAAATCATGTACTATAATGTACTAATGAACATAGTAAGTATATGATGTCAAAACAGGAAAGCATGAAAGTAACAAGTAGGCACATGTGTTCCACCCCAAAACAGTTTGGAAAACAGTAAAAGAGGGGTCTATGTACTCACCTGAGATTGCTCAGTAGTCCTTGAGTAACAACTAAACAATGCTAGAGATCGCGGATATCAAACGGCACCTAGTATAGGTAGCTACATTAATAAACCGGACCTAAATCGGAGGATCGGGTAGCATTAGGGTTTGTAAACCAAACGAGTGTAGAGACTCGTGTCTTTTGGTTTAAAAAAGCCTACATACTAAATGAAACTTAACCTAAGTGTCTACGACCCATTACGACCCGTTTAGGTAGCTTATGCTACTTTAACGCGTCGTTCGCGTGAAACGCGTTCGGACCGCCTAACTAGTCCTATGACAAGTATTATATGCCTAAACATGTTTAATAATCAGTTATATGACAAAGGTTTAGGTTACATATGCTTAATTACCAATTATACATGAAAAGGGTATTCTGGTAATTTACCTAAGGCATATAAACTACCTATCATACAACTACTTACACGATGTGACCATAGGGTATAACCTCGGAAGGTTATTCCCTACCTACTATGGTCACCTAATGTGTTTGGTCGGATCCTAATGATCGACCAAACTGGGTCGGGTTCGAGGTATAAGCGATTTATCAGATCGCTTACCCTACGACCCTAGACAACGTGGTAATCAGTAGGCATAGTCCCAAGGGACTATAACCAACGTGATTACACTCACGTTGCGAAGTTCAAACGAACTTCGCATTGACCATTACTGGTCAACGCTGAAAGTCAAACAAAGTTTGACTTTCTGACTCGAAAAGCAGTAAAATAAGGAAAAGAACGAAAGAATACTTACCCAGGGTCCCCGAATGCTAACCCAGATCAAAATAGCTCAGGTATGAAACGAAGGTTCCAACTTAGAGTCTTTTCAATCAGATTTGTGGGTTTTTAAGCCAAAGGGGGGTGGGTATTTATAGATAAAGTAGAGCCGCTAGGATCGTTTCTTGAATATCGTGACACGATCCGAGCCGTACACTTGTCGGAACCTTATGGTGGCTAAAAATGATGTTTATCAATAGATTAGGCAAGTTGCAAACATGTGGTTGTGGTTAAAACAGCTGCAAACAGGCTGTTAATACACTGCATCTGGTCTGCAGGTTGCCTTACGGACCGTAAGGTTATGGATGTTGCGGTCCGTAAGCTTATTTTTGGCAGAATTACAGTTTTGGTCCCTGCAGTGCAATCAGCCCATTTTCGACACGTTTAAGGCCCGTTAACCCCATTTCAAAGCTCTAAAACGAAGTTAAAGTATAGGGAACTTAAAATGTGCTCAAAAATATCTCGGATGTCGGTTCGTTTAGCCGTACAGTTGCGATGTTCGGTTAATTACGACGGAATGCGCGTAAGTGCGAAAAACGATCCAAATGACGCAACGAATGGATTTTTCTTAAGGCGAACACTAAAATATAATGTAGTCATGCTTTCATAAATTTTTGGATGTCCAGATGTATTCAGAACGTAAGTTATGCGCGAAAATGCAAACTTGTGCACTTTTTGACACTTTTAGTCCCTGAATGTCCCAAAAGTTTATTTTAGCACACCGAACCCCTCAAAGCCTATTTCTAAGCTATTTAAAGGATATTTAAGGTGTGTTTAACTTATGGTTATGTTCCGGAATGTTCGTTACAGTTCAAATTGACATACTTTCGCAATTTGTCAAGTTTAGTCCCTGTAAACGAATTAACTTTGATTTCACCACACCAAACCTTCCAAAACTTATATCTAAGTTATGTAAAGGTTATTTAAGGTATTTTAAGCCTATTTCACTATTCCGGAGTGTTTGTTGCATTAAACTGGTTATATTTACGCATTAGTGCGCGTATAACCTTCCAGAAAGCGATTTAGAGTTTGAAATCGAACAAGAGTTGATATGTGTAAACGATACACATATTTTTACAAATCCCAAGTATGAAATACAATATTTCACTGGTTGGGCATTTGTTTGATGGTTGAAATGACACAGGTGTTACAGTCTCCCCTACTTTAGGAAATTTCGTCCCGAAATTAATTCGTAGGAGTCTGTCTATGACTTTGTTTCAAATAGTCATCAAAGATATGTAAAGCATAATCTGATTATTTTCCTCAACGGATATTTTTCAGAAGCGAAAATGAACGAGCAGAGTCATTTTCTTCAACGGGTTCTTCGGAAATGGAAAATAAAGGAATTAACTAAACGGATATACATTTCCCTCAACGGATATTCTTCAGAACGAAAATGAACAAACGGGGTCATTTTCCTCAACGGTTTGTTCTTCAGAATTTGAAATGAAAGAAAAATCAACGGATATTCATTTCTCTCAACGGATATTCTTCAGAACGAAAATGAACAAACGGGGTCATTTTTCCTCAACGGTTTGTTCTTCAGAATTTGAAAATGAAAGAAAAATCAACGGATATTCATTTCCTCAACGGATAAATCTTCAGAAACGAAAATGAACTAACGGAGTCATTTTCAACGGTTATTTCCTCAGAGTTGGAAATGAAGGATTACACAACGGATATTCATTTCCTCAACGGATAAATCTTCAGAAACGAAAATGAACTAACAGAGTCATTTTCAACGGTTGCTTCCTCTGAGTTGGAAATGAAGGATTACACAACGGATATTCATTTCCTCAACGGATAAATCTTCAGAAACGAAAATGAACTAACGGAGTCATTTTCAACGGTTGCTTCCTCAGAGTTGGAAATGAAGGATTTCACAACGGATATTCATTTCCTCAACGGATATTCTTTAGAACGAAAATGAATGGATAATTCATTTTCCTCAACGGTTATTCTTCAGAATGGAAATGAAAAGATAAACAACGGATATTCATTTCTTCAACGGATATTCTTTAGAACGAAAATGAATGGATAATTTGTTTTCCTCAACGGTTATTCTTCAGAATGGAAATGAAAAGATAAACAACGGATATTCATTTCCTCACCGGATATTCTTCAGAAGTGAAAAATGAATAGCTAGTTCATTTTTCCTCAACGGATGCTTCATCAGAATTGGAAATGAATAGGGTTAACTCTTGATACATGATAGAACTTGCTGTGATTTCTGTGCACTAAATTCCATAATTATGTATGCATCCATAATTACGTAATTCCTTGCACAGTCCGCACAGTTTGTTTTGGAATGTTGTGGGGAAAGATATCAAACCTGAGATGAGAGTGACTAGACTACCATAGGGTCCTTTCAATTAGATCAACAGAGGATCTTCTTAATTAGGCCACTAAGGAGTCCTTTCAGCTATATCATCACATGATATCCCTAACCAGATTTTTGGATCAATCTGTTTAACTAGACCACTAAAGGGGTCAAATTTTGAGGTAGTACATTATAATCCAAGGGACTTTAACTACAACGTAGAAGTCCATTAAGGATTTAAGTAGTACCTTTGGGTATCCTACTATGAATCTCTTGCACAAAGATATGTAAGATTTCACGAGTATTTGAATAACATAAATTGGATTACATGACACATAAAGGATAACACATAAGCACATAACCACATAATTGTTTAATTGTTATTTTTCTTGTTATTGATTGCTATTAACTTGGCGCCTCGTACATCGTTTCTCTTGGAAGAAACGGGTACTTAGGATTTTCGTGGAAACGCAAGAGATTATACAAGGGAAGAAATTTGGAAGTAGTCTGTTCTTCAAGGAATGCGGTTCCTTGATTGTCGGTATTGTAGGGGATATGTTTATACATGCAACCACATAAACATATTGAAATGTAAATGAAAGATTTATTTATAAACAACAATAACAACAACGGTTTCATAGATTGTGATAAAAGAAAATAATACACAAGGCTCGATTATTTTCTAAACAGCGTTATCTTCTGTCGGTCAGATACTCATCCCTGCGCTGGATTTGCATCAGCAAGTCTTGGGCAATTTCTACTAAAATGGCCCATCTCGCCACAGTTGTAGCAAGATCCCAGTGGGAAACGAGCTTGAGCAGGATTGTTGTTAATCTGATTTGGTGCTGCTGCTGTTGGGCAAACCCTCACTGTATGACCTATAAGTCCGCAAACTTGGCATGTGCGGCACTTCACACCAGCATGATGATGTAGGCCACATTGGTTGCACATGGGTGCAGTTCCTTTGTAGGGTTTCCTGGCAGGGGGTTGAGCTGGTTGGTTGGGGACGGCTTGATCATTGTGAGCGACCACGGCGAAGTTCTGAGAAGCCTTTCGCTTCTTTGACTTCTTAGAGGATCCAGTCTGTTCATCCATGGTCTTTGATTCCTCGATTGGTTTCGATTCCTCGACCAGTTTCTTGTCACCCTTTCGGAAAAGCTTACGTTTCCTGATCTGCGATTCAGTCAAGGTTGCAGATAACTCAATGGCCTGCCTAACAGTAGTAGGGTTGCTACCAGTCAAAATGTCTTGTATTGAGTCGGGAAGGCCATCAATGTACTTTTCGATCGCCTTATCCAAAGGCGTGACCATGTTTGGGCATAACAGACTTAACTCCTCATAACGGTCCGTGTAGGCTCGATGCTCACCGCTGTCTTGCTTAAGATCATCAAATTCCCTTTCCAAAGCCCTGATCTCGTGACGAGGACAAAACTCCTTCATCATGAGAGCCCTAAGTTCGGCCCATGTCTGTGCTAGAGCAACTTCTGCACCACGATCTCTCATAACCCCGTTCCACCACGTAAGAGCTCTCTTCTGGAACACACTCGAAGCAAACTCGACCTTGCGATTGTCAGGACACTGCACATGGCGGAAAGTATTCTCAATGCTCTCGAACCATTGAAGAAGCCCAGTCGCTCCCTCAGAACCACTAAACTTGAGTGGTTTCGCCGAGTTAAAACTCTTGAAATTGCATGGACCATTGTTGTTGTTGTTGGCTTGATTCCATTGAGCAAAGAGGTTTGGGAATTGAGCAGCCATTTGCTGCGCAATGATTTCTGCCAATTCGGCAGTGTCTATCTGGCTTTCGCGTCGAGGAGGCATTCTAAAAGAGGAAACATGAAAAGAAACGAGTGAGAGAGTTAGACGAAACAAATGAGGTGAAACAAATCTGATGAATGCAAGGATGGTGGTCATTTGTTTGTTACTACAAAGCAACAAACGACCTCGGTGATTAAAGTAAATAGGTCAAAAATAATGTATAGCGAAGACATGCTCGCCTATAAGTGAACACTCATCCCAAGAATTCCCAGGTAAGCACAACTGGTCTCGCGTCTGATGAGATGTATACGAAGTGCTTGCCTAGACAGAAAACCCAGAATACAGGCATTCACCCTTCCAGTTTGCACGTGTTCACATTATTTAAAACCCAAAACCTTGACGAGATTTTTGAAAACTCAAAGGGGTTCAAAACCATATAACAGATGGTTCAAAACCTTACAATAAATCATCCTAGAACAGATGATTAGTTTTCAAAACGGTTTCGAAAAATTATGTTCTTGTTGTGGTAGTCGCCTAAGGATAGGTGACGGTATTGTTTTATGACTAAACGCAAGTAAACTCGCGTTAGGGTCCTAAGAAAGTTATAGACTAGGTCAAAGCATTACTAATAACCTAATTCCCTATAACCATTGGCTCTGATACCATCTTTTCTGTCACACCCCGACCACGTAGAACATACGAAACGTGGCGGAAATGTCGGGGAGTGTTGTAACAGAATTAATTGTTTCAAATCCATGGCAATTGAAGTTTCGTTTTATTGATTAAAAGTGTTACAATGTCTAATCAAACAAGGAAATATAACATAATTAACTAGTCTTGCATCTTTTATTGTCACTAAAGCCCAAGTCTGCCTATATGTATCTTGATCATCTTATGCAACAGCTCCTGAAAAACACATGTGAAAATAGGTACGTCAGCATAAAAATGCCTGTGAGATACATAGGTTTTGTGAAAATAGGTTCCATGACTTATGTTTGAGAAAATGTTTAGTCATGAACCTTGTAATTTGCTTTGTTTTGTAAATCATTTGAAAAACAATGAGTTCAGATGATATGTATAAATAAGTGAATAATGTATGGTTAAATGAATAACCATAGAAAAATGGATTTATATAAGATAAGTTGTTTGTAAAACAATGTCTTGTGAAAAGTATGTTATTTGTATAAAATGTTATATGTATCAAACTGAAATGATTCAAATAACGCTACAATATGTAATACCATACAAACACTTATATATAGGAAGTATCAGCGGCGTATCCACCATGCTTGTATCATATTACACACGCATCGTTACTTAATCACTTAATCAAACCAAACCAATGTCAAAATGTCTATGTCAAATATCCATGTCAAATGTCTATGTCAAATATCCATGTCAAATGTCTATGTCAAAATATCATGTATGGTAAGTGAAATGTCTCAACTAAACCATATACACAAAAACAAAGTATTGAAGTAAAACTTGGTTTAAATCAAAGTTATGTTTTGTGGGAAATGCATGATCAAATGTCAATCATGTTAAAATGTCTATGCCGAAATGTCTATGTCAAATACGGTTCACACAGTTCACAGATACAAACGGTTCACAGATATCAACGGATCACAGTCAAATGATTACAACGGTTCAATATGTAGTATAATGTGTTCATATGCTGGATAAGCATATGCAACAGAAAAGCAATGAAAAACGATGTACTAAGTACGCACACAATGGGCATACATAGCATGAAATGTAATGTAGAACAATGTACTAAGTACGCACACAATGGGCATACATAGCATGAAATGTAATGAAATCATGTACTATAATGTACTAATGAACATAGTAAGTATATGATGTCAAAACAGGAAAGCATGAAAGTAACAAGTAGGCACATGTGTTCCACCCCAAAACAGTTTGGAAAACAGTAAAAGAGGGGTCTATGTACTCACCTGAGATTGCTCAGTAGTCCTTGAGTAACAACTAAACAATGCTAGAGATCGCGGATATCAAACGGCACCTAGTATAGGTAGCTACATTAATAAACCGGACCTAAATCGGAGGATCGGGTAGCATTAGGGTTTGTAAACCAAACGAGTGTAGAGACTCGTGTCTTTTGGTTTAACAAAGCCTACATACTAAATGAAACTTAACCTAAGTGTCTACGACCCATTACGACCCGTTTAGGTAGCTTATGCTACTTTAACGCGTCGTTCGCGTGAAACGCGTTCGGACCGCCTAACTAGTCCTATAACAAGTATTATATGCCTAAACATGTTTAATAATCAGTTATATGACAAAGGTTTAGGTTACATATGCTTAATTACCAATTATACATGAAAAGGGTATTCTGGTAATTTACCTAAGGCATATAAACTACCTATCATACAACTACTTACACGATGTGACCATAGGGTATAACCTCGGAAGGTTATTCCCTACCTACTATGGTCACCTAATGTGTTTGGTCGGATCCTAATGATCGACCAAACTGGGTCGGGTTCGAGGTATAAGCGATTTATCAGATCGCTTACCCTACGACCCTAGACAACGTGGTAATCAGTAGGCATAGTCCCAAGGGACTATAACCAACGTGATTACACTCACGTTGCGAAGTTCAAACGAACTTCGCATTGACCATTACTGGTCAACGCTGAAAGTCAAACAAAGTTTGACTTTCTGACTCGAAAAGCAGTAAAATAAGGAAAAGAACGAAAGAATACTTACCCAGGGTCCCCGAATGCTAACCCAGATCAAAATAGCTCAGGTATGAAACGAAGGTTCCAACTTAGAGTCTTTTCAATCAGATTTGTGGGTTTTTAAGCCAAAGGGGGGTGGGTATTTATAGATAAAGTAGAGCCGCTAGGATCGTTTCTTGAATATCGTGCCACGATCCGAGCCGTACACTTGTCGGAACCTTATGGTGGCTAAAAATGATGTTTATCAATAGATTAGGCAAGTTGCAAACATGTGGTTGTGGTTAAAACAGCTGCAAACAGGCTGTTAATACACTGCATCTGGTCTGCAGGTTGCCTTACGGACCGTAAGGTTATGGATGTTGCGGTCCGTAAGCTTATTTTTGGCAGAATTACAGTTTTGGTCCCTGCAGTGCAATCAGCCCATTTTCGACACGTTTAAGGCCCGTTAACCCCATTTCAAAGCTCTAAAATGAAGTTAAAGTATAGGGAACTTAAAATGTGCTCAAAAATATCTCGGATGTCGGTTCGTTTAGCCGTACAGTTGCGATGTTCGGTTAATTACGACGGAATGCGCGTAAGTGCGAAAAACGATCCAAATGACGCAACGAATGGATTTTTCTTAAGGCGAACACTAAAATATAATGTAGTCATGCTTTCATAAATTTTTGGATGTCCAGATGTATTCAGAACGTAAGTTATGCGCGAAAATGCAAACTTGGGCACTTTTTGACACTTTTAGTCCCTGAATGTCCCAAAAGTTTATTTTAGCACACCGAACCCCTCAAAGCCTATTTCTAAGCTATTTAAAGGATATTTAAGGTGTGTTTAACTTATGGTTATGTTCCGGAATGTTCGTTACAGTTCAAATTGACATACTTTCGCAGTTTGTCAAGTTTAGTCCCTGTAAACGAATTAACTTTGATTTCACCACACCAAACCTTCCAAAACTTATATCTAAGTTATGTAAAGGTTATTTAAGGTATGTTAAGCCTATTTCACTATTCCGGAGTGTTTGTTGCATTAAACTGGTTATATTTACGCATTAGTGCGCGTATAACCTTCCAGAAAGCGATTTAGAGTTTGAAATCGAACAAGAGTTGATATGTGTAAACGATACACATATTTTTACAAATCCCAAGTATGAAATACAATATTTCACTGGTTGGGCATTTGTTTGATGGTTGAAATGACACAGGTGTTACAATATACTACTGAAAACTATTATTTTAAACAACTAAGGTGTATTTAATTTACTATCTACCTAACGATTGGGTTTTGTTTAGTGTTTAGATAACGAGACGGGTGTAATGTGATGAAAACATGGTAGATACGCCGCTGGTACTTCTTATATATAAGTGTTTTCATTGCATTACATACCGTGGCATTATTTAGTACAGTTGGGTTAACGATATTGGAACTGAAATATATTTTAATATATTACTCATTCGATTCTCTTAAAATCCAAAGTATATTTTCACATATACTATAAGCCTTTTTATCAAAATATTGTTGTTCGAACAATACATTCAATACAAACTCATTTTACATGGTTATTCACTTAACCATACGTTATTCTTTTATAAATATATATCATTGTTTTGTTTATCACTTTTCAAATGATTTACAAAACAAAACAATTTGCAAGGATCATGACTACTTTTTTTAAAACATTCTTTTTCTTTAAACTTATAAGTCATGAATCCTACTTTCATAAAACCTATGTATCTCACAGGCATTTTTATGCTGACGTACCTATTTTTACACATGTTTCAGGTTCTGTTTTGTGATGATTGTTGATACACACTACACTTAGGATGGACTCGTTCCTTAACAACTTTAAAACTTGGAAGATCATAGTTGTACTTATTTGATTGTATTAAAACAATGAATTCATTTATTCAATAAAACAAAACTATTTATTCCATTGTTACGAAACAATGATTCTGTTACAACACTCCCCGACGTTTCCGCCACGTCTTATTGTTTTACGTGGTCGGGGTGTGACAGAAAAGTTGATATCAGAGCCAATGGTTATAGAGAATTAGGTTATTAGTAATGCTTTGACCTAGACTATAACCTTCCTAGGACCCTAACACAAGTTTTCTTGTGTTTAGTTTTAAAACAATACCGTCACTTATTCTTAGGTGACAACCACAATAAGAACATAAATTTCTATCCCGCTTTGAAAAATAATCATCTGTTCTAGGATGATTTATTATATGGTTTTGAATCCTTTAAGTTTTCAAAATACCGTCAAAGTTGGTCTAAATAATGTGAACACGTGCAAACTGGAAGGGTGGGTGCCTGTACCCTGAGCTTTCTGTCTAAGGCTAGAGTGTTCGTACAAATCCGCAATATCGGACCAGTCACTCTTACCTGGGAACTCTTGGGGTGAGTGTCCACTTATAGGCGAGCATGTCTTCGCGATACATTATTTTTGACCTACTTACTTTGATTAATCACCGGGGTCGTTTGTTGCTTTGTAGTAACAAACAAATGACCACCATCCTTGCTTTCATCAGATTTGTTTCATCTCATTCGTTTCTTCTAATTCTCTCACTCGTTTCCTTTCATGTTCCTCTTTTAGAATGCCTCCTTGACACGACAATCAGATGGCGAATGCTGAACTGGCGGAAAACATCGCGCAGCAAATGGCTGCTGCCTTCCCAAATCTTTTTGCTCCAATGAATCAAGCCATCAACAACCATAATGCTCCATGCAATTTCAAGGGTTTCAATTCGGCTAAGCCACTCAAGTTTAGTGGTTCTGAAGGAGCAACTGGGCTCCTACAATGGTTCGAGAGCACTGAGAGTACGTTTCGTCACGTTCAGTGTCCTGAAAATCGCAAGGACGAGTTTGCCTCCAGTGTGTTTCAGAAGAGGGCTCTTACATGCTGGAACGGAATTATGAGGGACCGTGGTGCTAAGGTCGCATTAGCACAGACTTGGGCTGAACTTAGGGCTCTTATGATAAAGGAGTTCTGTCCTCGTCATGAACTGAGAGCTTTAGAAAAGGAGTTTGACGATCTAAAGCAAGACAGTGGAGAACATCGAGCCTATACTGACCGCTATGAGGAATTGAGCATGTTATGCCCTGCTATGGTTACGCCTTTGGATAAGGCGATTGAGAAATACATTGATGGTCTTCCTGATGTAGTTCAGGATATCGTTACTGGCAGCAACCCTACCACTATCAGACATGTGACAACCCGTGATTTACGGCTCTTAATTTCGTGATTAACAAGTGATTAACGCGATAATAAATAGTGTTTACAGCGCGACTTAACTTAATTAGGCCTTTGGAGTGCCTGGGAACATCTATCCGTCTTTACAGTGCGCGAATGGTGGTTTACAGAGAAACCGGTGAAACGTTAAACGGCAAAGGATGGAAACCGAACAGAATACTGACAACGCCGACAAATATTAAATTTTTACGCTATATTTAGCTCCGTAATTAATTTTAGTGACTACAGTCGGAACCGGATCGAAAAATGGATTAAAGACGGCAACGATACCATTTTTCGCGATTATTACCGTGATCGACGAACGGGCGTGCAAACAACGACTACCGACCGTATTTTTTTGTATTTTAATTTTTGATGTTAAACGGAGTTCTGGATTTGACAACGGGTCTCGTAGGAATTACGGGCCGCTTACGCACGAGAGGGGCTTGTGGACCCTGGGCCCAAGCCTAAACCTATACATAATATTTTAGATCTCTACTACAAGATCTTTTTTTGTAGATCTTTCCAAAAATCCCTTCATAATCTAAACAAAATCTCTTTAGATTAGAAAATCTTTCCAAAATATTTATACAATCCTCACAAGATACCATAAGATCTTTTAAAGATCTCTACACCAATTAAAAGGAGTCCATTACCCCCCTTAATATTCATTGTGCAGACCTCACAATTCACTATCCTCTCTCTCTCGATTTATGTACTGCACACCCACATCAAAGATTTGAAACACCATCCCTTCTCTCCTATTTTCCCTTCCTTGCAACTTATAAACATCAGACAAACACCTTACCCCTCCCCCCTCTCCACTCGGTTGTGGGTCAACCGATACACCCCCCCCCCTTCAGAGCAACAGGACCGACCACCACCACCACAGTCCGGTGGTGGTGCGACGGTGGAGACAGAAACGGAGAGAGAGAGAGACTGACGAGAGAGAGAGAGAGAGCGGAGCAAGAATGAAGGTGCCGACCACCACACACGGCGGCAGCCGGCGGTGTAGGCTTCAAGCTCGGTGATTCAGTTTGAGTTTTGGGTTCACAGGGTTCGTTTTTGGTTCAGATTTAAGCCACGGCTCAGTCATGGGTCTCGGGTTTGGGTGCTGTCCAGTCAAAGGGAGTCAACAATGGTTCGGGTTAGTTTTGGTTCAGCCTTGGTTCGGTCCAACCCGGTCAAAAACAGCAGCCTTGGGTTTTGCTCGGTTCAGTTGACTCGGTCAAACCGAGTCGACTTAGTGTTCGGGTCAGCAGGATCAGGTCAACAGTTGGTTAGATGTCAGTCGGTTCGGGTCAGATTTTGAAGCGGTTCGAGTTAACTCGGTCCAACTCGGTCAGCTCAGTTGACGCAGTCAACTCAGTGAGTTGACTCGGTCAGCTCGGTTTTCGACACGAGAAGATGGTAAAGATTTTACGACGCAATACATTTAATTATTCTTATAATTTTATTTATTTCGTGAACGAGCTCGACCGATACTTTTAGCGACTATTTACACTTTAATTTGGCATATTTGATGAAAAGCTATATATATTGCGTGAATTGATTGAATTTTGATAAAAATAGCGACAACTTGTGTTGTCGGGGCGTCCAAAAACAGAGGAAACTCTGCTCGTTTTTTGAGAAAACCCGTAAAAGCAAAACATGTTTTATTGAAAAGCGACTTTTATGAGAACCAAAATAAATGTGTATATCACTTTCGACGACGCTTTATCACATACGAAAACGACAATTCTTTTATAAAATGAATATGTTTTATATATTTATTTCAAGCGTCAAACAACTCGTATTCGTTTTACAAAATAAATATAGTTTACACATTTCTTTCGAATGCCATACAACGCGAATTCTTTTATAAAATAAATATATTTTATATATTTATTTCAAGCGCCAAACAACTCATAATCTTTTATGAAATAAATATAACTATTATATTTATTTTAAACGACTTCAACGCTAAAACTCCATTAAATAAATATAAGTTTTATATTTATTTCAAGCGCCGAAACGGCATATACGTATATTTTTGGCAAATATACACAAGACGTGATATATATAATTCAAGTTATTATATATTACTTTCATACGATACGAATTGGTTATACGTTATTTTCATACAAACTTTTGTACATACACGTACGATTTCTCGAGACAACTAACGCTGTTATGTCAATATATTTATATACTTTTATATAAATATTCATATATTTTAAACCTCACGAGAACTAAGTCTTTTCGAGAGTTCTTAAATACCGACGAATAAACGAATTACGCAAGCATAACTTCTTCGCTTCTTTCAACTTAACAACCTACTGTCGAATCGTTCGGCTAACGATTCGGTAGAGCTCGGTGACACGTAGACTAGTAACCTCTTTTGTTTAGAAACTTATAAGGTATTCCGTGTTAGGAATATTGTAGAATGCACGCTAGCGAGTCTCATCTTGGAAACGACATCACGAAGTCGTATATAGCTAGCTTTGCACAGGAATATTCAGGTGAGTTCATAACCCCACTTTTTACGGTTTTACATTTTTATGAATGTTTTCGGGGTGGAAAGACATGCACGTTTTTCAGAAACATACAAAGTTCTCGATAAACAAAGACTGCATACTTTTAGACAAAGCACGTTTTGCAAGAATATACAAAACTTTTAAACGAACGCAAAACTCACATTCCTAAATCATATTACGAATGGATTTCGAGGAACTCAAATTATTTACGAAAGGTTTATACTAGACATACCGGTTTTTACAAAACAAATGCGTATTATCAAAAGGTGAATGATTTTCATGACTAGGGATGGGATCATCTGGTGATAATATTGAGGAAGGATCAGTCTTAGAGACTGGGGGAGGATCAGTCTTAGAGACTGGGGTAAAATACATGTACAACGATTACAGACACTTACAGACATTTTTATACATGGTATGGTTAGCGTAAGGAGGGTTACTACTTAGATCATGTGAGTGGGTAGGCAGGAACTGGAGGCCATTAATCCTCATTGTAGGACCGAGGGGCACAATGCGGTAGATCTATCTGGGTGTAGCGAGCCCAGCCCCAGGACCAGCAGAACGGACCTCGGGGTGACTATGTACCCGACGCACAAATCCGCTAGGTTTGAGTCTTCCTACTTGCACTTCACACATATCAATGGCCTTGCAAACCATTGGTGATCTCTTTATTTCCTTATTTGCTACATACCAGGGATTTTATACTTACCAGAAATACTTGTTAATACAAATTAAATACCATGTTTTATACAAAAATTCAAAGCATAGGATTATGCGGGTATGGAGTCAAAGTCAGGGTGGGCATTGACGGTTATATGAACATTACAAATACAAGACTTTACAACTACATGGTTTTTATGAACATACTGTGTTTCAAACACAACGTTTCCATATAACTTGGCAAGAAAATGATTTTTAAATTCGTTTTCTCAATACTATTTCAAAAACCGGTTACTCCAAAGATTTATTTCAAATCTTTTACAAACAAACTATGAACTCGCTCAACTTTATGTTGATTTTTCGCATGTTTCTTTCTCAGGTTATTTTTCTAAGTCAAGGCACGGTTGGAATAGGAAAACCATGAGGAGTCGAGTACTTGGTGGCGTTCAATTTCTAAAAGACTTAGCTTATTTGCTTTCGTTGTGCAATGAAGATACCAGCCCAGTCACGCCAGCTCTGATAATTTCGGGGTGTGACAGATTGGTATCAGAGCTATAGGTTACAGCGAATTAGGTTTCTGTTGTGATACCTAGGCTCTAACCTCACTTTTCTCTGGGACATAGACTATTAAGACGTTGAATACATACAGAACGCCTAGTACTCGAATATGGTCTCCAACCGTTGCTGAAACACAAACAGTCAAACTTTTGTTTTCAAACATACGCTATTGTGATGTTTTATACACGGTACACAAAACAATTACATACAGTACACAACACTCTGCGAGTTTAGGAAACATGCATTTAAGACCTTCGGAACAGGGAATTCACCCGGGTGGCTGGATCTGGTCGAGAGACCAGGGAGTCAGTCTGAGAGACTAGGAGATTCAGTCTGAGAGGCTGGGAGGATAGTCTAGTGGGACTAGGAAGTTCAGTCTGAGAGGCTGGGAGGATAGACTAGTGGGACTAGGGGAATTACTTGATTGCTTATTGGTGACTAACATGTTTATTTGATTATATGATTGATTATTTGCGCATGTGTGTGTTTATTAAAGGTCATCACGTAGGAACCGCGAATATTAACTCGGGCACATATTATTATCCATATTGTCTATGATATTTTGACTTCCCGAGCAGGCAGCCTACGTATAACGAAACACTAGCGCACGAGAATACATGGAACTCAATTTTGCGTCAACGGATGTCGGAGTACATCACATTCTACGCAAAACGAAACACTAGCGCACGAGAATACATGGAACTCAATTTTGCGTCAACGGATGTCGGAGTACATCACATTCTACACAAAACGAAACACTAGCGCACGAGAATACATGGAACTCAATTTCTACGTCAACGGATGTCGAGGTACATCACCTTCTACGCGGCACACAACGCTAGTGCACAGGTATACGTGAAACTTAAGCTATACATCAACGGAGGTTGAAGTACCACACATACGACTATCGAGGCGAGGCCTTTGAGAAGGAACGATGATGCAAATTTAACGACGACGCTAGATCCCTGTCAGCAGGAGAACTAACGATCAGGAAACGACAACTTATCACGCGATCCTGCAACGACACGAATCACGCCAGGGAGAAGACGATTGTCTCCGCATTCCCCCCCCCCTTACCTAACTAACGACAAATACGCTATGTTCGACATTCCATGGTAATGTCACCTAAGAATTAGTCGTCAAACGAAACCCCAGGTAAAGTCCTCAAATTTCTTTTATTGAAATTTTAAATTTCACACTTACTGAGTAGATTTTCGTATCTCTACTCTTAATGGTCATTGTATCACGATCATTTCTTTACAAGTTACATACATGGTTTTTCGTTGTAACCATGCCTAAAGTTTTCTTGTCAATACATATATTTATTGTCGGATTGCGCTAAAACCAAATTCGATTGTTTGAACTTCTGCATTACACATACTCAATTCAAGATACCATATGATGTATTGAAGACATCATATTCAAATTCGTTTTAACAAGAGTTTCATTTGTTCCGAGTCGTAGTAGACTTGTTGGGTCTACGACTCCAATAAGTCATTTGTTGATTTCGACACCTTGTGGTGGTGTATTCATTAACTTGAAGCTTGCGCTAAACTCGTTTACACGTCTCATACACGGATTTAATTATTTCTTTATTAATTTGTTTTAAATCCGCTTTGAATTATCATATTAAAGCAGTCTTAACACAATCGTGTGTTAAGACAATGGTACACAAATTCATTTCATATTCCGGTGTACCTCATAACGGTTCTTTCAACATCGATCGAATGCTTTGCGACATTCATTGCTTCTTCACCTTCGATCGAAAACATTATTTCTTTGATGTTCAAATTTCAATTGAAAATTCTATGATGTCATTTGAAACAAACTTTCGGATTCACCTTATTACGCTTTCATTTGACTTCAAACACAGTGGATTTGTTTGATCACCGTTATTATTGAATTATTTAAATCACTACGACCCTTGTGGTGTCAGTACAAACTTGTAGCTTGGGCTAATTATGATTGAGCATTTTATTCAAAACATAGGTGATACTTGTTCGATCACCTCTATTATTAAATTGTTTCATTCATTGCGACACCTTGTGACGTCGGTATGACTTGCAGCTTGCGCTGATCACGATCGAGGGTTTCATGCAAACTATTATATTTGAGATTGTGGATTCTAAGTTCATCTAGTGGATGTTATTGCTTCTAGAACTCATTTACATGTTATAAACATTCATATGGAATTCGATTGGTCGAAGTTCCTGTTCATTGTTAGATCCTTGTTAACTTAGTCGCACTGGTGACTGTATCATTAAGTCTTGTTTCGATTACGCGGTCATTCACTTTGTTATTATTCGGACTTACCTGCGAACAATACAATTCCGAGGAGATAACATAGTCTAAATTTCGAGGATGAAATTTCTGTAACAGGGGGAGAATGTGACAACCCGTGATTTACGGCTCTTAATTTCGTGATTAACAAGTGATTAACGCGATAATAAATAGTGTTTACAGCGCGAATTAACTTAATTAGGCCTTTGGAGTGCCTGGGAACATCTATCCGTCTTTACATTGCGCGAATGGTGGTTTACAGAGAAACCGGTGAAACGTTAAACGGCAACGGATTGAAACCGAACAGAATACTGACAACGCCGACAAATATTAATTTTTTACGCTATTTTTAGCTCCGTAATTAATTTTAGTGACTACAGTCGGAACCGGATCGAAAAACGGATTAAAGACGGCAACGATACCATTTTTCGCGATTATTACCGTGATCGACGAACGGGCGTGCAAACAACGACTACCGACCGTATTTTTGTGTATTTTAATTTTTTACGTTAAACGCAGTTCTGGATTTGACAACGGGTCTCGTAGGAATTACGGGCCGCTTACGCACGAGAGGGGCTTGTGGACCCTGGGCCCAAGCCTAAACCTATACATAATATTTTAGATCTCTACTACAAGATCTTTTCTTGTAGATCTTTCCAAAAATCCCTTCATAATCTAAACAAAATCTCTTTAGATTAGAAAATCTTTCCAAAATATTTATACAATCCTCACAAGATACCATAAGATCTTTTAAAGATCTCTACACCAATCAAAAGGAGTCCATGACCCCCCTTAATATTCATTGTGCAGACCTCACAATTCACTATCCTCTCTCTCTCTTGATTTATGTACTACACACCCACATCAAAGATTTGAAACACCATCCCTTCTCGCCTATTTTCCCTTCCTTGCAACTTATAAACATCAGACAAGCACCTTACCCATCCCCCCTCTCCACTCGGTTGTGGGTCAACCGACAAACCCCCCCCCCCCCCCCTTCGGAGCAACAGGAACGGAGAGAGAGAATCGAGACGGAGAGAGAGAGAGACTGACGAGAGAGAGAGAGAGTGGAGCAAGAATGAAGGTGCCGACCACCACACGCGGCGGCGGCCGGCGGTGTAGGTGGCTGTGGTGGGTGTTTTGCTATCTTTTCTGTTCGATCTCGGGTCCAACAGGTATGTGAGTGGATTTAGGCTTCAAGCTCGATGATTCAGTTCAAGTTTTGGGTTCACAGTGTTCGTTTTTGGTTCAGATTTAAGCCACGGCTCAGTCATGGGTCTCGGGTTCGGGTGCGGTCCAGTCAAAGGCAGTCAACAATGGTTCGGGTTAGTTTTGGTTCAGCCTTGGTTCGGTCCAACCCGGTCAAAAACAGCAGCCTTGGGTTTTGCTCGGTTCAGTTGACTCGGTCAAACCGAGTCGACTCAGTGTTCGGGTCAGCAGGATCAGGTCAACAGTTGGTTCGATGTGAGTCGGTTCGGGTCAGATCTTGAAGCGGTTCGAGTCAACTCGGTCCAACTATGTCAGCTCAGTTGACGCAGTCAACTCAGTGAGTTGACTCGGTCAGCTCGGTTTTCGACACGAGAAGATGGTAAAGATTTTACGGCGCAATACATTTAATTATTCTTATAATTTTATTTATTTCGTGAACGAGCTCGACCGATACTTTTAGCGACTATTTACACTTTAATTTGGCATATTTGATGAAAAGCTATATATATTGCGTGAATTGATTGAATTTTGATAAAAATAGCGACAACTTGTGTTGTCGGGGCGTCCAAAAACAGAGGAAACTCTGCTCGTTTTTTGAGAAAACCCGTAAAAGCAAAACATGTTTTATTGAAAAGCGACTTTTATGAGAACCAAAATAAATGTGTATATCACTTTCGACGACGCTTTATCACATACGAAAACGACAATTCTTTTATAAAATGAATATGTTTTATATATTTATTTCAAGCGTCAAACAACTCGTATTCGTTTTACAAAATAAATATAGTTTACACATTTCTTTCGAATGCCATACAACGCGAATTCTTTTATAAAATAAATATATTTTATATATTTATTTCAAGCGCCAAACAACTCATAATCTTTTATGAAATAAATATAACTATTATATTTATTTTAAACGACTTCAACGCTAAAACTCCATTAAATAAATATAAGTTTTATATTTATTTCAAGCGCCGAAACGGCATATACGTATATTTTTGGCAAATATCCACAAGACGTGATATATATAATACAAGTTATTATATATTACTTTCATACGAGACGTATATACGATACGAATTGGTTATACGTTATTTTCATACAAACTTTTGTACATACACGTACGATTTCTCGAGACAACTAACGCGATTATGTCAATATATTTATATACTTTTATATAAATATTCATATATTTTAAACCTCACGAGAACTAAGTCTTTTCGAGACTTCTTAAATACCGACGAATAAACGAATTACGCAAGCATAACTTCTTCGCTTCTTTCAAGTTAACAACTTACTGTCGAATCATTCGGCTAACGATTCGGTAGAGCTCGGTGACACGTAGACTAGTTACCGCTTTTGTTTAGAAACTTATAAGGTATTCCGTGTTAGGAATACTGTAGAATGCACGCTAGCGAGTCTCATCTTGGAAACGACATCACGAAGTCGTATATAGCTAGCTTTGCACAGGAATATTCAGGTGAGTTCATAACCCCACTTTTTACGGTTTAACATTTTTATGAATGTTTTCGGGGTGGAAAGACATGCACGTTTTTCAGTAACATACAAAGTTCTCGATAAACAAAGACTGCATACTTTTAGACAAAGCACGTTTTGCAAGAATATACAAAACTTTTAAACGAACGCAAAACTCGCATTCCTAAATCATATTACGAATGGATTTCGAGGAACTCAAATTATTTACGAAATGTTTATACTAAACATACCGGTTTTTACAAAACAAATGCGTATTATCGAAAGGTGAATGATTTTCACGACTAGGGATGGGATCATCTGGTGATAATACTGAGGAAGGATCAGTCTTAGAGACTGGGGGAGGATCAGTCTTAGAGACTGGGGTAAAATACATGTACAACGATTACAGACACTTACAGACATTTTTATACATGGTATGGTTAGCGTAAGGAGGGTTACTACTTAGATCATGTGAGTGGGTAGGCGGGAACTGGAGGGCATTACTCCTCATTGTAGGACCGAGGGGCACAATGCGGTAGATCTATCTGGGTGTAGCGAGCCCAGCCCCAGGCCCAGCAGAACGGACCTCGGGGTGACTATGTACCCGACGCACAAATCCGCTAGGTTTGAGTCTTCCTACTTGCACTTCACACATATCAATGGCCTTGCAAACCATTGGTGATCTCTTTATTTCCTTATTTGCTACATACCAGGGATTTTATACTTACCAGAAATACTTGTTCATACAAATTAAATACCATGTTTTATACAAAATTTCAAAGCATAGGATTATGCGGGTATGGAGTCAAAGTCAGGGTGGGCATTGACGATAATATGAACATTACAAATACAAGACTTTACAACTACATGGTTTTTATGAACATACTGTGTTACAAACACAACGTTTCCATATAACTTGGCAAGAAAATGATTTTTAAATTCGTTTTCTCAATACTATTTCAAAAACCGGTTACTCCAAAGATTTATTTCAAATCTTTCACAACTCAAAAGATTTATTTCAAATCTTTTACAAACAAACTATGAACTCGCTCAACTTTATGTTGATTTTTCGCATGTTTCTTTCTCAGGTTACTTTTCTAAGTCAAGGCACGGTTGGAATAGGAGAACCATGAGGAGTCGAGTACTTAGTGGCGTTCAATTTCTAAAAGACTTAGCTTATTTACTTCCGCTATGCAATGAAGATACCAGTCCAGTCATGCCAGCTCTGATAATTTTGGGGTGTGACAAGACATGCCATTGAATTGTCTGCCACTCTGACTGAATCCCATATCAGGAAAGGTAAGCTGTTTCGAAAGGGCGACCCAAGACCATCTGACAAGACTGCTCAAGTTGAACCAAAGGAAAAACATGCTGAGGCATCCAAGAAGAAGAAGCGCAAAGCCTCTCAAAACTACGCTATAACTGCTCAAGACAAACAGGTTGCACCAAACCAGCCAGCACAACCTCGGAAAAGGCAAAACTATGTTGGTACCGCACCTTTGTGTAACAAGTGCAACCGTCATCATCTAGAGCAAGAGCAGTGTCACAAATGTACCCACTGTGGGCGGTTGGGACTTTTGATCAATGTTTGTCGTTATGCAAATCAAGCTGCTGCAAACCCTGCTGCTGTTCAAGCACGGTTTCCACCGGGGTCATGTTATAACTGTGGTGACCTTACTCACTACAGAAACAATTGCCCAAGACTTGTTAACGCACCTCCAGCACGTGGACGAGCATTTAACATCAATGGGGCAAACGTGAACAATGATGCAGTAGTGAACAATTAGTGTTTTGTAATTCCTTGGTTGTTATCTTTTGACACTTCAAGACAATTCGGTTGTTACATAAATAAAGATTTGTTGTTTTTATTTCTGCAAAATTTATGCAATTGTGTGAATGTTTGATGCAACCTTATGATATCAACCCAAAGATAAACTACTCGTGTGGTTCTGTCACTTTTATGATCACTTGCGATCTCCCCAAGAACCTTAAAGGCTCGATTCTTTTAAGAAACGAAGCCAAACTCTTATTGAAAATCCTTCTATCTTCATAAATATATCCTTGAAAATGATTAAAGTGCCAAATGAAATCCATGGATTGGATTCCTAGTGTGCTTTAAATATCCATGCCCAAAGATAACAAATTAAAGAATCAAGTTAACTAATTTTGTGCTTATGTGTTTTCTTACATGTTTTGTGGTTATATGTGACCCATCCAAATCCTCGTAGAATCTTTCATATCTCATATGAGGGATTCATAGTAGGATATCCAAAGTTACTATCTTAAATCCTTAATGGACTTCTACGTTGTAGTCAAGTCCCTTGGGTTTTAAAGTACTATTCTAAAATTGGACCCCCTGAGTGGTCTAGATAAACATATTGATTTGAAAATTGGATTAGAAATATCATGTGATGATATAATTAAAAAGATCCCTTAAGCGGTCTATTTAAGGAGATCGTACGACGGTCTAGTTAAGAAGATCATGTGTTGATCTAGTTAAAAAGATCGTTCGTTGATCTAGTTGAAAAGATCCTTTGGTGGTCTAGTCAAGTCGCTTCATGTTTATTCAATTGATTTTTCCTCTACGCATTATGAAATGAACTGTGTGGACTGTGCAAGGAATTACGTAATTATGGAGGCCTACATAATTATGGAAATTCAGTGCACAGAAACCACAAGAAGTTTTGTCATGTGTTAAGACCTATAGTGACAAGAATAATGATACGGGAGAAGTCTTGGACCTTGACCGATGTCACTTTATCTTACACTCCCTAATTCTGATTTCAAGCACACACAAGTTTCCTAGGATAAGTCTTCAGGGGAAATGTTCTTTTATCTGTAATTCAAAATCCCATGTTTTGTTACTAGAAGGACTTCACTTTGAGGATTAAAAAATTTGCTAAGAATCCTAACATGGCCCAGAGTTTTACTTAAGGGTTCAATGGATCTATTTGAAGGCGAAACCGTCACAACTATCTTCACAAGTTTCCTCTAGAATTAAATTTCGGGACGAAATTTCCTAAAGTAGGGGAGACTGTGACACCTGTGTCACTTCAACCATCAAACAAAGACCAAACCAAAAAAATATTATATTTCATACTTGGGATTTGTATAAGTATATGTATCATATGCACATATCAATTCTTGTTCAATTTCAAGCCTTAAATCGCTTTCTGGAAGGTTATACGCGCACTGATGCGTAAATATAACCAGTTTAATGCAACGAACACTCTGGAATAGTGAAATAGGCTTAAAATATCTTAAATAACCTTTACATAACTTAGAAATAAGTTTTGGATAGTTTGGTATGCCGAAATCAAGTTAATTCGCTTACAGGGACTAAATTTGACAAACTACGAAAGTATGCATATTTGAACTGTAACAGACATTCCAGAACATGAAAATAAGTTAAAAATACCCTAAATATCTTTTACATAGCTTAGAAATAGGCTTTGAGGGGTTCGGTGTGCTAAAATAAACTTTTGGGTCATTCAGGGACTAAAAGCGTCAAAAAGTGCATAAGTTTGCCTTTTCGCGCATAACTTACGTTCTGAATCCATTCGGACATCCAAAAATTTATGTAAGCACTAAAATATTTTATTTTATTTTATTTTATTTTAGCGAACATCGCGATCGTACGGCCAAACGAACCGACATCTGAGATATTTTTGAGCACATATTAAGTTCCCTATACTTTAACTTTATTTTAGAGCTTTGAAATGGGGTTAACGGGCCTAAAACATGTCGGAAATAGCTCAAAACACCAACAGGGACTAAAACTGTCAATTTGCCAAAGTTACTGGCTTACGGTCCGTAAGCCCTAACCCTTACGGTCCGTAAGGAGTCCCCAGATCAGCAGATTTAGATTTAACAGCTGTTAACAGCTGTTAAGCACTCCCAAACCCAATGCCACATGTTAATCCCTGATGTTGGGGGGCCAATTTGATGTACCAAGGTATTGCAACAAGTGTAGGGACGAGATTGAATCACGGTTTTCGATAAACGATCCTAACGGTTCTACCACATCTATAAATACCCACTAACATCACAACCAAAAACCCACTTGATTTCTGATGTTTTCTCTAAGTTAAGGTGTAAAAACGCTTCATACCTGAGAAATATTTGGAAATCAAAGCTTGCGGGGACCCGTTGTAAGTCTTCCTTCGTTCTTTTCATTCGTTTTAGCGTTAAAGTCAAACTTTGTTTGACTTACTGCATTGACTAGTTTATGGTCAATGCGAAGTTCGTTTGAACTTCATAACGTGAGCGTAATCACGATGGTTATAGTCCCTAGTGACTATACCTACTGATTACCACGTTATCTAGGCTCAGTGACGAGTAGTAGTTTCGGCCAAAATGGGTATTCTTGCGTATTTTGTAACCAAACTACTTTTGGGTATCAAAACCGCTTGTTTTGATACCAAACCTGTTTTCTAAACTTGTTAAACATGTTTTGACATGTTTAGCTCGTCACTTTTAGTTTTGTGATTGTCTAGGGTCGTAAAGGTAAGCGATCTAATCAATCGCTTATACTTTCGAACCTGACCCGTTTTGTCGATCATTAGGATCCGACCAAACACATTAGGTGACCTTATGGTCACGACGTTTAGTTAGTTGTATGATAGGTAGTTTATATGCCTTAGGTAAATTACCAAAATGCCCTTTTTACGCCAAAATTCATTTTAACATATGTAACATAACTTTTAGCATCTAAACAAATTCAGCAACAATATTAGACATGTTAAGGCATATTTTACTTGTCATAGGACTAGTTAGGCGGTCTGAACGCGTTTTACGCGAACGACGCGTTAAAGTAGCCTAAGCTACCTAAACGAGTCGTAATGGGTCAGAAGCACTTAGGATAGGTTCCGTTTTAGGTCCAGTTATTAATGTAGTTACCTATATTAAGTACCGTTTGATTCCGTGATCTTCTAGCTTTGCTTGGTGGTTATCCTAGGACTTCTAAGCAATCTCAAGTGAGTACATAGACCCCTCTTTTACTGTTTTCAACTATTTTGGGGTGAAGCATGTGTACCTATATGTTATTTTCATGATTTCAAAGTATAATTGATTATACATGTTATTACTTATCATTTGACAAACTAAATGACTATCTATGGTTTAAACACTGATTTCTCAAAGAACATAAAATAAAATGTTGAATTGTACTTATTTTATGTTCACCAGACCGATTGGTAGTATGATATAGTGCTATAGGATTAGACACCCCATTCCTGTTGTCATGGAATGTCTGAAACCAATTTGTTTCTCCATCCAAATAGGGATTGCCTTTGTGGTATCCCTATAGTCTCAAAGGTGTATTTTGACGCACTAGGTCTGAATGAATTCTTAAATCACATTATTTTTGTATATTTAGTTATACTCCCAAAAGTATAGTTTGATATGCTCCCATATGCGATATTGTACAAAACCAACATATAATTTGTTAATCATCCAAAGCATATTTTGATATGTTATTTACAAAACCAAAACATAGTTTAATATGTTATTTATAAATCCAAAGTATACTTGTAATATACTACTGAAAACTATTATTTTAAACAACTAAAGTATATTTAATGTACTATCTACCTAACGATTGGGTTTTGTTAGTGTTTAGATAACGGGACGGGTGTAATGTGATGAAAACATGGTAGATACGCCTCTGGTACTTCTTATATATAAGTGTTTTCATTGCATTACATACCGTGGCGTTATTTAGTACACTTGGGTTAACGATATTGGAACTGAAATATATTTTAATATATTACTCATTCGATTCTCTTAAAATCCAAAGTATATTTTCACATATACTATAAGCCTTTTTATCAAAATATTGTTGTTCAAACAATACATTCAATACAAACTCATTTTACATGGTTATTCACTTAACCATACGTTATTCTTTTATAAATATATATCATTGTTTTGTTTATCACTTTTCAAATGATTTACAAAACAAAACAATTTACAAGGATCATGACTACTTTTCTTAAAACATTCTTTTTCTTTAAACTTATAAGTCATGAATCCTACTTTCATAAAACCTATGTATCTCACAGGCATTTTTATGCTGACGTACCTATTTTTACACATGTTTCAGGTGCTGTTTTGAGATTATTGTTGATACACACTACACTTAGGATGGACTCGTGCCTTAACAACTTTAAAACTTGGAAGATCATAGTTGTACTTATTTGATTGTATTAAAACAATGAATTCATTTATTCAATAAAACAAAATTATTTATTCCATGGTTACGAAACAATGATTCTGTTACAACACTCCCCGAAATTTCCACCACGTCTTATTGTTTTACGTGGTCGGGGTGTGACAATTTTCTTATCAACTTTTCATATAATTTATAAAACAAAACATTTTACAAGGTTCATGACTACTTTTGTTAAACATTTTCTTCAAACTTACAAGTCATGAATCCTAAATCAATAAAACCTATGTATCTCACAGGCATTTTTATGCTGACTTACCTATTTTCACATGTGTTTCAGGATATGATTCATAGGATTGATCAAGATACACTTAGGTGGACTTGGGCCTTAGCAACATTAAAAGATGCAAGACTAGTTAATTATGTTATGCTTCCTTGTTGTTAAGACATTGTAACTCTTTTGAATCAATAAAACAAAATTTTCAATTTCCATGTGTTATGAAACAATGATTCTGTTACAACACTCCCCGACGTTTCCGCCACGATTTGTTGTTTTACGCGGTCGGGGTGTGACAGAAGAGTTGGTATCAGAGCTCATGGTTATAAGGAATTAGGTTATTAGTAATGCTTTGACCTAGTCTATGTGACAACCCTCACAATTACAGGTACCGTACAATTAATTAATCTTAATTATGTGCTTCATTACAACTGATAATTTAAACTGCTTTATGATTTTTGTATCATACATACATATGCATCATATTTCATACTGTCACTCCATTTATTACACAAAAACTTTAGTGACATACTTGATGCACAAAGCACAGTTAGCACACTGAACGGATAATTCGGAAACATGCTGACAATGCCAGCACATAGACAGACAAAGTTTTTGAGGCCAGTATGAGCCAGAGACAGGGTACTACACTAGTATGGAGTATAGGGAAGTGAGGGCCATAGTACTGCGTCACTAGGTGATAGTTAAAGTGCCGGGAAGTGCCAAAAACACACTTTAAGTGCATAATTATGCATTTATTAATAAGATTCAGCATTGTAACATGCTAGTAGGGTGCAAAAATACAACAAAATGGTCCTGTATGCTTTCCTAAGTACCGGGAATTAAAAGTGTTACAAAAATATATATATAAAAGACACTTTGCGGAAAAATTAACACTTTAACGGAACAGTATCTAACCGAGTAACCGGACACTATCCGGGAAACTAAAAATTTGCCAAACACATTGTTTTATTATTTCTTGGCTAGTCATGATCCTCGTACACCATAACACCCCCTAAATATCAACTAACTAACATATGTAAGTATACACTTGGATTTCAACTTATGTTTACCCATTACCATCAAAAATTTACATCTAGCCCCCCCATACCCGAATTCGGTCACCAAGGGACCCACCCAAAATCCTCACCATACTTCACATCTTACCCCAAGATTTAATCCTAATTTTTTAATAGATCTTTGCTTATTGATGTTGTCAAAATATGTAGTAGATGATTATAAGTATGGTGAGCATATCTACCACATCATTCCATAAGATCACACCATCTCTTTCACTCTCCTCCCTCTCCCTCTCGGCCACACAATAACCGCCACCATCACCACCTATTCACCATCATCTCCTTCCATTTTAAAGTTTCATTCAAGGCTAGAAGGTGATTCAAGGGAGCTTGCAATTTGTGGAACTTCAAGGAGCTTTATTTCTTGCTTTTCACCATCATTTTCCTCATCTTTTTCACTAGAGATCATCCCTAGCCTTTGTGCTAGTAGTAAGTACTTGTTAAACCCTTATTCATCTTGTTTTTATGGTTAAAAGTTGTAGTATGATAAGTATGTTTAAAACACTAAAGAACAAGAACTAAAGACATAAACATGAAGCTTTACATAAAGTTTATATAAGGATGAAACATGAAGATGAAATGTTGTTAGTAGGATGTTGTGGTGAATATGTTGTTGATTATATGATGATTCTTGGTTGTGTGATGTTAATCACCATATGGAGATTGTTAAATGACGTATAGAAACATGATTTAACAAGACTAAGAAGGTGATTATGTGAAACATGAAATAATCATCTTCTAGTTTAAGCATGAACTTGGAAGAAAATATTTTTCTTGAAATATAATTAAACAAGTAGTTTGATGAGCATGTAGATCCAAGTTTTATAAAAGATTTTTGTAAATAAACCAAGTTAGATAATTTATTTTTGGAAAAACCATGACTTTACATGCACTTGCACCATTTTTGGACATAAAATAAGTGTGAAAACATTTTATTTACAAGAAGAGTTCAAAAGGTTATTTTTTGTAGAAATTGTTTACAAGTTGTAAACACTAAACTTTTGTAAGAAAATGATTTTTAAAGAAATAAATACGCTTTGGTAGGTAACTAAATCCACTAAAAGCCTTACCAAGTTACTACGCGTTTTCGGAATGTATCAAGTTCATGATTAATATGTAACGTGTGACACCTATGTCACTGCGACCATCAAACAAATACCAAACCAATGAAATATTGTATTTCATACTTTGGACTTGTATAAATATGTGTATCTTTTGCACATACCAACTCTTGTTCGAGTTCAAGCTCTAAATCGATTTCTGGAAGGTTATACGCGCGCTGATGCGTAAATATAAACAATTTAATGCAACAAACACTCTGTAATAGTGACATATACTTAACATACCTTAAATAACCTTTACATAACTTAGAAATAAGTTTTGAAGGCTTTGGTATGGCAAAAACAAGTTAATTCGCTTACAGGGACTAAACTTGACAAACTGCGAAAGTATGCCAATTTGAATAGTAACGAACATTCCAGAACATGACCATAAGTTAAACATACCATAAATATCCTTTACATAGCTTAGAAATAGGCTTTGAGGGGTTCGGTATGCTAAAATAAACTTTTGGGTCTTTCAGGGACTAAAAGCGTCAAAAAGTGCACAAGTTTGCATTTTCGCGCATAACTTACGTTCTGAATATATCCGGACATCCAAAAATTTATGTAAGCACTAAAATATTTTATTTTAGTGTTTGGCATAAGAAAAATCCATTCGTCGCGCAATTTGGATCGTTTTTCGCGCTTATGCGCATTCCATCGTAATTAACCGAACATCGCGATCGTACGACCAAACGAACCAACATCTGGCATATTTTTGAGCATGTTTCATGTCCACAATGTTTAGGCATCACTTTAGGGCCTTAACGTTGGCTTTACGGGCCTTAGAAGTGTCGGGAATGGCCTTTAACACGTGCAGGGACCAAAACTGTCATTTCTAAAACATGTTTCTGATCTGTGCAGGCCAGGCGGCCCGCGTAAGTTCTATGTGTATCTTTACGCGGCCCGCGTCAGTGTCCCAGATCAGATAAGATCAATTAGTCAGCAGATTACAGCTGTTAAACTCCCAACCACACACCCACACTTGCCCTTTTAGTTCATGAGAGGCCATTTTTAGTTACCACAACTTTCCAACAAGTGTACGCACGAGATTCGATCATGTTTTCCAAGAAACGATCCTAACGGTTCAGGAAATCCTATAAATACCCAACCCACTTCACTTCAAAACCCACTAGAATCTGATCTAATGTGCTCTAAGTTGAAACCTTTGTTTCATACCTAAGCTATTTTGATCTAGATTAGCATTCGGGGACCCTTTGTAAGTGTTCCTTCTTTCTTTTATTGCTTTTCGAGTCCGAAAGTCAAACTTTGTTTGACTTTCTGCATTGACCAGTTTATGGTCAATACGAAGTTCATTTGAACTTCGCAACGTGAGCGTAATCACGATGGTTATAGTCCCTTGTGACTATGCCTACTGATTACCACGTTGTCTAGGGTCGTAAGGGTCGTAAGCACTTATGTTAAGTTTCATTTAGTATGTAGGCTTTGTTAAACCATATTACACGAGTCTCCATACTCGTTTGGTTTACGAACCCTCATTCTATCCAATCCTTCGATTTAGGTCCGGTTTATTAACATAGTTACCTATATTAGGTGCCGTTTGATATCCGTGATCTCTAGCATTGTTTGGTTGTTACTCAAGGACTACTAAGCAATCTCAAGTGAGTACATAGACCCCTCTTTTACTGTTTTCCAAACTGTTTTGGGGTGAAACACATGTGCCTACTTGTTACTTTCATGCTTTCCTGTTTCCACATCATATACTTGCTATGTTTATTAGTACATTTGTAGTACATGATTTCAATACATTTTATGCTATGTATGCCCATTGTGTACATACTTAGTACATCACTTTACAATACATTTCATGCTATGTACGCCCATTGTGTGCATACTTAGTACATCACTTTACAATACATTTCATGCTATGTACGCCCATTGTGCGCACACTTAGTACATCACTTTACATTACACTTATGCTATGTATATCCATTGTGTGCATACTTAGTACATTGTTTTACATTGCATTTCTGTTGCATATGCTCATCCAGCATATGAACACATTATACTACATTTTGAACCGTTGTAACCATTTGACTATGTAAACCGTCGTAACCATTTGATTGTATGAACCGTTTGTAACTGTTGAACCGTGTGAACCATTTGTAACTGTTGAACCATGTGAACAGTTTGTAACTGTTGAACCATGTGAGCCATTTGTAACTGTTGAACCGTGTGAACCATGTGTATCTGTTGACATGATTTACATTTGACAATAGACATTTGACTATACATACACATTTCTACAATTGTTAAACATTACATCTTGGTGGTTTGGTTTGAGTAAATGATTTAAGTAACGAGGCGTGTGTAATATGAAACAAGCATGGTGGATACGCCGCTGGAACTTCCTATATATAAGTGTTTGTATGGTATTACATATCGTAGCGTTATTTGAACCATTTAAATTTGAGACATATAACATTTTATACGAATAACATACTTTTCATAAGACATTGTTTTACAAACAACTTATCTTATACAAACTCATTTTTCATGGTTATTCATTTAACCATACATTATTCTCTTATTTATACATATCATTTGATCTTATCATTTTTCAAATGATTTACAAGACAAAGCAAATTACAAGGTTCATGACTAAACATTTTCTCAAACATAAGTCATGAATTCTGTTTTCTCAAAACCTATGTATCTCACCGGCATTTTTATGCTGACGTACCTATTTTCACATGTGTTTACAGGAGATGATGCATAGGACTTATCAAGACATACTTAGGCGGACCTGTGCCTTAGTGACTTAAAACGAGACAAGAACTAGTTAATTTATGTTATGTACTCTTTGGTTCTTGTTTAAAACAATGTAAACTTTCATGTTTGATTAATAAAATGAAACTTCAATTGCCATGGATTTGAAACAATTAATTATGTTACAACACTCCCCGACGTTTCCGCCACGTTTTGTATGTTCTACGTGTTCGGGGTATGAAAGAAAAGTTGGTATCAGAGCCAATGGTTATAGGGAATTAGGTTATTAGTAATGCTTTGACCTAGTCTATAACCTTCTTAGGACCCTAACGCGAGTTTACTTGCGTTTAGTCATAAAACAACACCGTCACCTATCCTTAGGTGACGACCACAACAAGAACATAAATTTCAAAACCGCTTTGAAAACTAATCATCTGTTCTAGAATGATTGATTACTAGGTTTTGAACCCTCTATTGTAAGGTTTTGAACCCTCTGTTATAAGGTTTTGAACCCCTTTGAATTTTCAAAACTCTCGTCAAATTTTTGGGTCCTAAATAGTGTGAACGCGTGCAAACTGGAAGAGTGAATGCATGTACCCTGAGTTTTCTGTCTAAGGCTAGAGTGTTCGTACAAATCCACATAATCGGACTAGTCACTCTTACCTGGGAACTCTTGGGGTGAGTGTCCACTTATAGGCGAGCATGTCTTCGCGATACACTATGAGGATCTATTTGCTTTGATTCAGCCTTTGTGTTGTTTGTTTGCTTCACGGTTCAAACAAATGACCATCAACCATGATTATGGTCGGTAATTGTAACATCCTATTCTTACCCAATGCCATTTCATTTGTTTTCTTTCTTGTTTCTCTTTTAGAATGCCTCCCCGACGCGAAAACCAGATAGCGACTGCCGAACTGGCAGAAATCATTGCGCAGCAAATGGCTGCTCAATTCCCAAACCTCTTTGCTCAATGGAACCAAGCCAACAACAACAACAATGGTCCATGCAATTTCAAGAGTTTTAACTCGGCTAAACCACTCAAGTTTAGTGGTTCTGAGGGAGCGACTGGGCTTCTTCAATGGTTCGAGAGCATTGAGAATACTTTCCGCCATGTGCAGTGTCCTGACAATCGCAAGGTCGAGTTTTCTTCGAGTGTGTTCCAGAAGAGGGCCCTTACGTGGTGGAACGGGGTTATGAGAGACCGTGGTGCTGAGGTTGCCTTAGCCCAGACTTGGGCCGAACTTAGGGCTCTCATGATGAAGGAGTTTTGTCCTCGTCATGAGATCAGGGCCTTGGAAAGGGAATTCGACAATTTGAAGCAAGATAGCGGTGAGCATCGAGCCTACATGGACCGTTATGAGGAGTTAAGTCTGTTATGCCCAAACATGGTCACGCCTTTGGATAAGGCAATCGAAAAGTACATTGATGGCCTCCCCGACTCAATACAAGACATTGTGACTGGTAGCAACCCTACTACTGTTAGGCAGGCCATTGAGCTATCTGCAACCTTGACTGAATCAAAGATCAGGAAAGGTAAACTTTTCCAAAAAGGTGACAAGAAACCGGTCGAAGAATCGAACCCAATCGAGGAATCAAAGACCATGGATGAACAGGCTGGATCCTCTAAGAAGTCAAAGAAGAGAAAGGCTTCTCAGAACTTCGCCGTGGTCGCTCACAATGATCAAGCCGTCCCCAACCAACCAGCTCAACCCCTTGCCAGGAAACCCTACAACGGAACTGCACCCTTGTGCAACCAATGTGGTCTACATCATCATGCTGGTGTGAAGTGCCGCACATGCCAAGTTTGCGGACTTATAGGTTATACAGCGAGGGTTTGCCCAACAGCAGCTGCACCAAATCAAGTTAACAACAATCCTGCTCAAGCTCATTTTCCACCGGGGTCTTGCTACAACTGTGGCGAGATGGGCCATTTTCGTAGGAATTGCCCAAAGCTTGCTAATGCAAATCCAGCGCAGGGATGAGTATCTGACCGACAGAAGATAATGTTGTTTAGAAAATAATCGAGCCTTGTGTATTATTTTCTTTTGTTATCACGATCTATGAAACAGTTGTTGTTATAAATAAATCTTTCATTTACATTTTAATATGTTTATGTGGTTGCATGTATAAACATATCCTCTACAATACCAACAATCAAGGAACCATATTCCTTGAAGAACAGACAACCCCCAAATTTCTTCCATTGTATGATCTCTTGCGTTTTCCATGAAAATCCTAATTACCCGTTTCTTCCAAGAGAAACGAAGTACGAGGTGCCAAGTTAATAGCAATCAATAACAAGATAATAACAACTAAACAATTATGTGATTATGTGCTTATGTGTTCCCTTTTATGTGTCATGTGATCCAAATTATGTTATCCAAATCCTCGTAGAATCTTACATATCCTTGTACAAGAGATTCATAGTAGGATACCCAAAGGTACTACCTAAAATCCTTAATGGACTTCTATGTTGTAGTTAAGTCCCTTGGATTATAAAGTACTACTTCATAATTAGACCCCTTTAGTGGTCTAGTTAAACTGATCGATCCAAAAATCTGGTTAGGAAAATTATGTTATGATGTAGATGAAAGGACTCCTTGGTGGCCTAATTAAGAAGATCCTCTGTCGATCTAATTAAAAGGACCCTATGGTAGTCTAGTCACCCTCATCACAAGTTTTATATCCTTCCCCACAACATTACAAAACGAACTGTGCGGACGGTGCAAGGAATTACGTAATTATGGATGCATACATAATTATGGAATTTAGTGCACAGAAATCACAGCAAGTTCTATCATGTATCTAAGTTAACCCAATTCATTTCCAATTCTGATGAAGCATCCGTTGAGGAAAAATGAACTAGCTATTCATTTTTCACTTCTGAGGAATATCCGTTCAGGAAATGAATATCCGTTTATCCTTCATTTCCAACTCTGAGGAAGCAACCGTTGAAAATGACTCCGTTAGTTCATTTTCGTTTCTGAAGATTATCCGTTGAGGAAATGAATATCCGTTGATTATTCCTTCATTTCAAATTCTGAAGAATAACTGTTGAGGAAAATGACCCCGTTTGTTAATTTTCGTTCTGAAGAATATCCATTGAGAGAAATGAATATCCGTGGATTATTCCTTCATTCCCGTTTCTGACGAAGGACCCGTTGAGGAAGAATGAATCATCCATTCGTTTTCACTTCTGAAGAATATCCGTTGAGGGAAATGTATATCCGTTTAGTTAAAAATCCTTTATTTTCCATTTCCGAAGAACCCGTTGAAGAAAATGACTCCGTTCGTTCATTTTCGCTTCTGAAAAATATCCGTTGAGGAAAATAACAAAATTATGCCTTACATATCTTTGATGGCTATTTAACACAAAGTCATAGACAGACTTCTACGAATAAATTTCTGGACGAAATTTCCTTAAGTAGGGGAGACAGTGACACCTGTGTCACTGCGACCATCAAACAAATATCAAATCAATGAAATATTGTATTTCATACTTTGGACTTGTATAAATATGTGTATCTTTTGCACATATCAACTCTTGTTCGATTTCAAGCTCTAAATCGCTTTCTGGAAGGTTATACGTGTGCTGATGCGTAAATATAACCAGTTTAATGCAACAAACACTCCGGAATAGTGACATATACTTAACATACCTTAAATAACCTTTACATAACTTAGAAATAAGTTTTGAAGGCTTTGGTATGGCAAAAACAAGTTAATTCGCTTACAGGGACTAAACTTGACAAACTGTGAAAGTATGCCAATTTGAATAGTAACTAACATTCCGGAACATGACCATAAGTTAAACATACCATAAATATCCTTTACATAGCTTAGAAATAGGCTTTGAGGGGTTCGGTATGCTAAAATAAACTTTTGGGTCTTTCAGGGACTAAAAGCATCAAAAAGTGCACAAGTTTGCATTTTCGCGCATAACTTACGTTCTGAATACATCCGGACATCCAAAAATTTATGTAAGCACTAAAATATTTTATTTTAGTGTTTGGCGTAAGAAAAATCCATTCGTCGCGCAATCTGGATCGTTTTTCGCGCTTATGCGTATTCCGTCGTAATTAACCGAACATCGCGATCGTACGACCAAACGAACCAACATCCGGCATATTTTTGAGCATGTTTCATGTCCACAATGTTTAGGCATCATTTTAGGGCCTTAACGTTGGCTTTACGGGCCTTAGAAGTGTCGGGAATGGCCTTTAACACGTGCAGGGACCAAAACTGTCATTTCTGTAACATGTTTCTGATCTGTGCAGGCCAGGCGGCCCGCGTAAGTTCTATGTGTATCTTTACGCGGCCCGCTTCAGTGTCCTAGATAAGATAAGATCAATTAGTCAGCAGATTACAGCTGTTAAACTCCCAACCACACACCCACACTTGCCCTTTCAGTTCATGAGAGGCCATTTTTAGTTACCACAAGTTTCCAACAAGTGTACGCACGAGATTCGATCACGTTTTCCAAGAAACGATCCTAACGGTTTGGGAAATCCTATAAATACCCAACCCACTTCACTTCAAAACCCAACAGAATCTGATCTAATGTGCTATAAGTTGAAACCTTTGTTTCATACCTGAGCTATTTTGATCTAGATTAGCATTTGGGGACCCTTTGTAAGTGTTCCTTTGTTCTTTTATTGCTTTTCGGGTCCGAAAGTCAAACTTTGTTTGACTTTATGCATTGACCAGTTTATGGTCAATACGAAGTTCGTTTGAACTTCGCAACGTGAGCGTAATCACGATGGTTATAGTCCCTTGTGACTATGCCTACTGATTACCACGTTGTCTAAGGTCGTAAGGGTAAGCGATTTAATAAATCGCTTATACCTTCGAACCCGACCCATTTGGTCGATCATTAGGATCCGACTAAATACATTAGGTGACCATAGTATATAGGGAATAACCTTCCGAGGTTATACCTTATGGTCACGACGTTTAAGTAGTTGTATGATAGGTAGTTTATATGCCTTAGGTAAATTACCAAAATACCCCTTTGATGCCAAAATTCATTATAAACATATGTGACATAACTTTTGACATCTAAACTGATTGGCGACAATATTAGGCATGTTAAGGCATATTCTACTTGTCATAGGACTAGTTAGGCGGTCCGAACGCGTTTCACGCGAACGACGCGTTAAAGTAGCATAAGCTACCTAAACGGGTCGTAATGGGTCGTAAGCACTTATGTTAAGTTTCATTTAGTATGTAGGCTTTGTTAAACCATATTACACGAGTCTCCATACTCGTTTGGTTTACGAACCCTCATTCTATCCAATCCTCCGATTTAGGTCCGGTTTATTAACATAGTTATCTATATTAGGTGCCGTTTGATATCCGAGATCTCAAGCATTGTTTGGTTGTTACTCAAGGACTACTAAGCAATCTCAAGTGACTACATAGACCCCTCTTTTACTGTTTTCCAAACTGTTTTGGGGTGAAACACATGTGCCTACTTGTTACTTTCGTGCTTTCCTGTTTCCATATCATATACTTGCTATGTTTATTACTACATTTATAGTACATGATTTCAATACATTTTATGCTATGTATGCCCATTGTGTGCATATTAGTACATCACTTTACAATACATTTCATGCTATGTACGCCCATTGTGTGCATACTTAGTACATCACTTTACAATACATTTCATGCTATGTACCCCCATTATGCGCATACTTAGTACATCACTTTACATTACACTTATGCTATGTATGTCCATTGTGTGCATACTTAGTACATTGTTTTACATTGCATTTCTGTTGCATATGCTCATCCAGCATATGAACACATTATACTACATTTTGAACCGTCGTAACCATTTGACTATGTAAACCGTCGTAACCATTTGATAATATGAACCGTTTGTAACTGTTGAACCGTTTGAACCGTTTGTAACTGTTGAACCATGTGAACCGTTTGTAACTACCATGTGAGCCGTTTGTAACTGTTGAACCGTGTGAACCATGTGTATCTGTTGACATGATTTACATTTGACAATAGACATTTGACTATACATACACATTTCTACAATTGTTAAACATTACATCTTGGTGGTTTGGTTTGAGTAAGTGATTTAAGTAACGAGGCATGTGTAATATGATACAAGCATGGTGGATAAGACGCTGGTACTTCCTATATATAAGTGTTTGTATGGTATTACATATCGTAGCGTTATTTGAACAATTTAAATTTGAGACATATAACATTGTTTTACAAACAACTTATCTTATACAAACTCAATTTTCATGGTTATTCATTTAACTATACATTATTCTCTTATTTATACATATCATTTTATCTTATCGTTTTTCAAATGATTTACAAGACAAAGCAAATTACAAGGTTCATGACTAAACATTTTCTCAAACATAAGTCATGAATTCTGTTTTCTCAAAACCTATGTATCTCACAGGCATTTTTATGCTGACGTACCTATTTTCACATGTGTTTTCAGGAGATGATGCATAGGACTTATCAAGACATACTTAGGCGGACCTGTGCCTTAGTGACTTAAAACGAGACAAGAACTAGTTAATTTATGTTATGTACTCTTTGGTTCTTGTTTAAAACAATGTAAACTTTGATGTTTGATTAATAAAACGAAACTTCAATTGCCATGGATTTGAAACAATTAATTCTGTTACAACACTCCCCGACGTTTCCGCCACGTTTTGTATGTTCTACGTGGTCGAGGTGTGACATAACGCACATAGTTTTCGCTCTTGGTGATGTAAAATTGTTTAAGGATTGATTGTTGATTGATTTTGAAAAGAAAATGATATGCTTAATAGCATGGACACCTTCTATTTTAAGGGAAACTCTGGCGAAATTTTCTAAAAATCCCAAGACTTAGAAAATTCTTTTCTAATAAGTATTTACAAATGTGTTTAACTTTGTTTTTTAGGAAGTAAACTTCGCCATAAGTTTTGTTACAAAATTTCAAAGTGTCGGAGGTGGGTTTTCATAAGTAAAAGTTGATAAATATATATTTAGAATATATATTCTATACTAAAACGCTTGTGTGGATATTTGTTTGATTTGTGAACTAGTTATATTATTTTGGGCAAAATAATGTAATTTAGCGAAATACCGCCGCACTTATAACTCCAGAATAATACCAAAAATTTCGAGGAATAAATAAGTTACATACTTGATATTGTGAAATCAAACGCTAAAACGTAGCTTACGAAATATTCCGGAAAATATTTTTTTTATGAAGATATTTTTGGGTAAATATTATTTTGGATACAAAGAGTGAAAATATATTATTTTTGGGAAAAGTATATATTTTGGGAATACATTACTTTCGACAAGTATGCTAAATATATTTTCTAAGTGGAACTTAAAAATATATTGTTTTAGGAACTACCAAAATACATGTATAAAATGCCCCCATCCTTGGGAAGGAAATACGCACATAAAATACTTGAGAAGTATGAATACGAAATAGTTGTCTAACTATTATTTTAAGACCTAAAAATATAATGTAAGTTAAAATAATTATTATTATTTTAACAATAAGTTATAACTTGGAATAATATCAAAGTAACGTAACTCAAACCGTAAATACGAAAGCAAGGCACGACCCGTTCGTCTAATAGACATTAGTACGGTGTAGGTTATCGTGTAGCTGACAAGGTTTGAGTACGAGCACAGGAGACACACTACCGTGAGTTCATGTCCCCCTTTTCTCTTAACTATTTTCAGTTTTATACTTCAGGGGTGAAATACATGTTACAATTATACATACATTTTTATACATGGTATGGTTAGCTTAAGGAAGGTATACTACTTAGATCATGTGAGTGACAGGCGCGACACTTAAGGCCATTAATCCTCATTGTAGGACCGAGGGACATGAGTGATAGATCTATTTGGGTGTAGCGAGCCCACAACCATGAGGCCAGGGTGGCCCATAGTGGTGACTATGTCTTCCAGCCGGAAGCCCGGTGCAACTCTGCTAGGTTTGAGTTTTCCTGCATCACTTCACACATACCAGTGGCTTTGCAACCCATTGGTGATCTCTTTTTCCTTAATGCTACATACCAGGGATTTTCATACGGACATATTTCAAAGGTTTATACAAACTCACATACACATGAACTCGCTCAACTTTTGTTGATTTTTCAAACTACATGTATTTCAGGGAACTGGTCGGATCTGGCAAGTGTGTGCATATGTGTCAAGCTGCGTACTAATAAAGATGTCATCCAGGGTCGTAGGATCTGGGAGGTGTAACCCTTTCCTGGACGGGTCACACGTCTCCAAACCTCGTTTTATTTACAGTCTTTTGTTGAGTCCTTGTGAACTCATTTTAAACTAGTCATGGTTGTAATTTATTTTGGGTTGATGATTCAAGACAAGAATGTTATGGTATTTTCTAAACTATATTAATGGATGAACATCATGTGTTTTATCATATAGCATTGTTATGATTGTTGCTATGGTATTAAGAAGTCACACCAAAATAATCCACGCTTCCGCAAAAGCCAGGGTGTGATAGCTTGGTATCAGAGCCTCGATCATAGCGAACTAAGATCCTTTCTCGAGTCTAGGCTATGATCACAAGGGCTCTCACGAAAACATTTTACATTGCATACACTAAACGTCCAGATCCAGGGAACAAACATTTTTACAAACAAAAAGGCACAAATACATATTTCAAAATTTATATTTCAGTCTTAGAGACTGAGGGAGTTTAGCCTTAGAGGCTGGGAGGTTCAGTCTTAAAGACTGAGGGGTTCAATATTAGAGATTGGGAAAAATTTAGTCTTAGAGACTGGGAGGTTTGGTCTTAGAGACCAGGGAGTTGGTCTTAGAGGCTAGGGAGTTCAGTCTGAGAGACTGGGAGGGATAGTCTGGGGAAGACTAGGATGATCACTTGCATACATTATCGTAACTTACGTGTTTATTTGATTTCACTTAGTCTTAGAGACTGGGAGGTTTGGTCTTAGAGACTAGGGATTTGGTCTTAGAGACCAGGGAGTTGGTCTTAGAGACCAGGGAGTTAGTCTGAGAGGCTAGGGAGTTCAGTCTGAGAGACTGGGAGGGATAGTCTGGGGAAGACTAGGATGATCACTTGCATACATTATCGTGACTTACGTGTTTATTTGATTTCATATTGATATATGTGCGTACATTGTGGTTGTGTTATTACAGACACCATGTCGTCTTCGAGTGGAGTTTCTGACCCCGTGGCAGTAGATTCGGATGACTCGATGCTCCCTTGGCTGATGGTATTCCAGTTGGGGATCTACCCCTTGCCCAGGTCCCAGCACCTTTTCTTCTTGCCGCATTTCCCGTTGAGGACTTGCCGCTCGATGTTGTGTCTGATGACGACATCGATCTTTTCGTCGAGGGTCCCCCTGAGGACGACCATGAGGGTGGGGCCCCGATTACTGATGATGTCGCCATTCCTTTGGTTGAGGTTCCAGTTGCGGATGCTGTTGTTTTACCACCTGTTGAGGCTCCCGCTGAGGAGATTTTATCTGATCAGCCCAGTACTGATTCTTTTGAGTCAGTATCATCTTCTACTTTGCACGCCGTCGGATTGCGTCGATATCCTACCGAATCCGACTCCGATATGGCCATGTCAGTTGCACCTGGTTCGCCTCACGCTTTTGAGTTTGATCCTGAGTTCAAGGATGAGTTCGATCCAGTTTTTCCTCACGATTTTGATCCCGATCCCGAGATCAAGGTTATTCCTGATGACCGGCCCTTGGAGGCACCAGTTGTTCCTATTGACCAGATTTTTGATGTACTGGCCGATATGGCCTTTGCTGGACCCGAGCCTGTCATTGCACCAGAGCCTGTTATTGCTCATGACCCTGTACCGGTGCACGACCATGTTCTTGATGATGCTCCAGTCATTGAACCACCTGTTATGGATGCACCAGCCATTGCACCACCAATTGTTGATATTCCCGTTATTACCCCACCAGTGGTGGATATTCCTGTTGTTGTTGCACCACTGCCCAACCAGGCACTTGTGTTCGATGACCGTGCACCCTTTGCCCCATATGTCGATCCCGATACGCTGACACCCGTAATGGGTGGATCGAGGATGAAGATTATCCTCCCTTTGTTCTACCGGTCACACCACCTACTGCACCTGCTTTTGCACCTCTTGATATTCCCCAATTCCACCCACACACATCTGATGTCCATCGCACCGACCTTCCTATCACTTTTCTCCAGGACATTCCTCCACCTCGTCTTGGGGAGGGTTCGTTTAGACAGCAGCCTGCTTTTGTTCTGCCTGTGTCGTCAGCTGTACCATTCATGTCTCAGCTTCCTCGTACTACATCACCTTTTGTACCCTTGGGCGAGCCATTTCTTTGGTCTTCGCCCAATGTTATGCCGCTATCAGACCCGTATCACCCTTTCCATGTCGGATATACCACAGGTGACATACTTATATCCCTGCAGTTACAGCAGGATGCACTGAGCCGACGCGTGCAGGAGTTGGAGAGGATTCCGCGTCGTCCCCCTTGTCGTTGTCAGTCTCCTTTTGCTGCATCACTAGCTCCTCTTCCACTACCCCCTGATTCTGACGTCCGCTTCCTTACTCCAGAGCAGCAGATTGCTTATCTGTTGCGCGTCATCCATGCACTTGAGGAGGATTGGGTGCGCTTACACCGTTTGATTTTCTTCCCTCCTCCTCCTCCTCCACCATCAGCTTAGGGGCATTTGGTCTCCTGCAGATAGGCTACTTTTGGTGATAAGACAGCTATTGAGCCATGATTGTGAAGACTTTTGAAGACCACGTTATGACTTTTGATATTTGACATTTGACATTTGACATTTGACATTTAGTTATAGTATATATTGTTAGACACTTCAGACAAGGGTGATGTGACCCTTAGTCTCTTTTGTATGTATGATACAGTTGTAAAACTTGTAACCTGTACTGTGGTCTTGTTATATGTAAAGCTCAATCGCAGCCTTCTCATTACATGCATTGTTGATTTATTTGTTGTGGTTATGACATGGGATGTTATGTGTTATTGTGTTAATGGATGCTATTACACACGCATGTTACTTACTTACTATACTTACTATTACCTAACCAACATAACCTTCTTTTAGAAGATGCCTCCACAATGAGACACACGCTTGCCTACTACTGAGGCAGAATTATAGGAACGTATTTCAAAAGCGATAGCAGATTATGAGGCCTCAAGAGCCGAAACAAGCAGGAATACCTCAGGCAATAACATCAACCCACCCAATGGTAATGTTCAAGACATTAGGGACACATTACCTTACCCTTGGACATTTCATGTGAAAATTGTTAACACTTCTTGTGAACAATATTACTTGTACAGGCTGTACTTACAAAAAATTTCTGGATTGTAAACCCTTGAACTACGACGACACTGGAGGTGCTATTGCTTTGGTCAGGTGGACCGAAAAGACGGAATCAGTAATAACGATGAGCAAGTGTGCTCCTGAAAACCAAGTTACTTACGTCTCAGGACTTTTTCTCGATGGTGCTTTATCCTGGTGGAACCTACAAGTTCAAACCTTGGGAGAGGCGACAGCGTATGCATTAACATGGACTGAGCTGAAGGAGCTCATGAGGAAGAAATATTATTCTCGGGCTGAAATACAGAAGCTAGAAACTGAGTTCTGGCACCTAAAAATGGATGGCCCAAAAATTGCTGAATATGTCCAAAGGTTCCACGACTTGTCACGTGTTGTGCCATATATGGTTGAGCCTGAATTTAAACGTATTGAGCGTTTCATCTGGGGATTGGCACCCCAGATCATGAGCATGGTAACAACGTCGAAGCCTCCGACAATTACCGAAGCCATTGATCTCAGTGTGGCACTTACAGAAGAAGCCATTAGATTGAACAAGTTTTCAATTTCTGAACCGAAGAAGAAAGGAACTCATGTTGAATCGTCAGGGGAGAACAAGAGGAAATTTTCCAACTTTAAGAAGAGTACCGACAGTGCCAACAAGAGGAAGGATGTGAACCCACCAGCTGAAGCTAAGCATGGTGCTGAAGTTAAAGGGAAAGGGTACATGGGCGCTCTGCCCAAATGTGAATTATGCCAGTATCATCATGCTGGCCGGTGCAGTATTAGAAAATGTGAATCCTGTGGGAAGATTGGTCACTTGAAGGACACTTGTTGGGTTGGTACTGGCCATGGAGGCCAAAGGGGTTTGGTAACAACAACCGCGGAAGTAACGGGAATGGGAACCACAACAGCAGAAATGGTAATCGCGGTAACTTCATGAATCAAGCAGGAACTGGAAACCGCAATCAAAACAACAATCAAGGCGGTAATGAAGATGGTAACGGTCGACGAGCGGGATATTTTAACTGTGGAGACATCGGGCATTTCAAGCGTGAATGCCTAAAACTCAATCAAGCTCGTGGAAGGGTATTCAACATTGGAGCGAGGGAAGCACGCCAGGACCCGAATGTTGTCACTGGTACGTTCCCTATAAATCAATGCTTTGCATCTGTACTATTTGACACTGGTGCCGACTATAGTTTTGTATCGCTAGAATTTAAGAATATGCTTGGGTTAACTGCTAGTAAGTTAGATATTCCGTACTCAATCGAACTGGCTAACGGAAAGCTAGTAAAGCAAATGAAGTCATCAGAGGATGTGTAATAGAGCTCAGAGAACACGAGTTTACACTGGATCTACTGCCAGTCGAGTTGGGAAGCTTCGACGTGGTAGTAGGAATGGATTGGTTGTCCAGCAACAGAGCCGAAATTGTATGTCACGAGAAGACCATTCGCATCCCAATGGCGGATGGAGAAACGATCGTGGTTCATGGAGAAAAGCGCGATACGCCCTTAAGGATCATTAGCTTCCTGAAAGCTCGGAAATGTTTAAAGAAGGGATGTGTTGCCTTCTTGGCACACTTCATGGATAAAGAGGCCGCTGAGATAAAGTTAGAGGATATTCCGGTCGTGAAGGAGTATCCTGAAGTCTTTCCAGAAGACTTTCCAGGATTGCTGACACAAAGGCAGGTCGAATTTCGCATTGACTTAGTTCCAGGCGTCGTGCCTGTGGCTAAGGCACCTTATCGACTTGCGCCTTCAGAAATGCAAGAGCTGTCAACGCAACTCCAGGAGTTGTTAGACAAAGGATTTATCAGAATAAGCTTCTCGCCTTGGGGAGCCCCAATCCTGTTCGTTAAAAAGAAAGATGGTAGTTTCCGCATGTGTATCGACTATCGAGAGCTGAATAAGTTGACAATCAAGAACAGATATCCCTTGCCGAGGATCGATGACCTGTTCGATCAGCTACAAGGTTCAAGTTTCTACTCAAAGATCGATCTGCGATCAGGTAATCATCAGTTAAGGATACAAGAGGAGAGTATTCCCAAGACTGCTTTTAGGACTCGATATGGACATTACGAGTTCTTGGTTATGCCGTTTGGGTTAACCAACGCGCCAGCAGTGTTCATGGATTTGATGAACAGAGTCTGCATGTCACACCCCGACATCGATAAAACAACAAACCATGGCGAAAACATCGGGGAGTGTTGTAACAGAATCATCGTTTCAACAACCATGGTAATTAAAGGTTTCATTTTATTGATTCATTAAGTAATGTACATTGTCTTTAAACCAAAACAAACGAACTACACATTGTTTATAACTGTTTTTAAGTCAATAAGGCCTCGTGCAGATCCTAAGTGAACATGCTCCCTAGCAATCATCACGCAACATCACCTGAAACATATGTAAAAACAAAGTCAGCAAAGAAATGCTAGCGAGCACATAGGTTTTGTGAGAGTATCGGAATTATGGCTCGTTTATGTACATATTGCAATACTTCGAAAACCTTGTTTTGAAAAGTAGATAATATTGCAACATAATTAACCAACTCAAATCAAGATGGTTATAAATTGTAAAATCTCATAGCCATGATTCCTAACTCAAAGACTTTTGTTTTAGTAAACCAATTCGTGAAAACATCTCGTTAATAAAACTCGTATGGTTTATATCATTTCAAAAACCTCGTTGTGTGACATCGTTTCAAATCGTTTCCCAAGTGAACTAAATAATGACACGCAATGTAATATGATAGAAGCACTTATATATAAGATGTACCAGCGGCGTATCTACCATGATTCTATCATGCTACACCCGTCCCATTATCTAATCACTACCCAAAACCAATCGTTCGTTCAAATCGTTTATTTCGTTTTGGTCGTTCCAAATCGTTTAATTCGTCCCAAAATTGTTTTCGTTTTAATTGTGAAACTACTTTTGGTCGCCTCGCTAATAACATTCAAACCTTCGTGACTCGACTACCTCGTTTATCGTATTAACAAACCACCAAAGGGTAAGTTAACAATCATCAGATTCGGTCGTCACCTACATAACCCCCATACATAACCATGGGTGTAGTCTGATAACGGGATTTGTCAGATCCTATGGTACCATAATCTAATACTGGTCGGCTTGATCAATGCTAATGAATGTCATTCGTTATATAGTTACAACCAACAAGTTTCCTTCACATTATCGAAATCGTATTTAGTTTAATATAAACCACCTTAATCATTTTTGAAAACATCGTTTAAAATATCGAAATCGTTTTAATACATATGAATCACCCCAAAAAAATTGAAAACAGTAAAATAGGGGAATTATGTACTCACATTGAATGATAGGGTATCCTTGATCTAAAGAAATTAGCGAAGCTCTAACCAAGAAAATTCAAGTAGTACCTAGTAATCAGATCACTAGTAAATAAATCGACACCTAAATCGGAAGATCGGATAGAATGAGGTCTTGTAAACCAAATAAGTGTGGAACTCATGTGATATGGTTTAACAAAGCCTATATTCTAAATCGGAACTTAGCCTAAGTGCTTTCGACCCGTTATGACTCATTAAGGTAGCTTATGCTACTTTAACGCGTCGTTCGCGCGAAACTATGTTCGGATGGTTAACTATGTGCTATGTCAAGTCTTATATGCCCAATTATGCCTAATTATGTTACCATATCAGTTTAAATGTCAAAAACTTGTTCACATATGTAAAATACGGATTTAAGCTTCAAAAGGGCGTTTTGGTCATTTCTTATGGGCATACAACCTACTTAACAAATAACTAACCAATCCCATGTGAACATAAGGTATAACCTCAGTGGTTATTCCCTATGCAACTATGATCACTAATCAAGCTTGGTCAGATCCTAAAGATCGACCAATCGGGTTGGGTTTGAAAGTCTAAGCGTTTGTTTAGACCGCTTAACATACGACCTTAAACAAGCACTAAACTAATAGTGACGAGTTAAACATGTCAAAACATGTTTAACCTACTTAGAAAACTGATTTGGTATCTAAACAATGGGTTTTGATACCTGAAAATAGTTTCGTTGCAAAATGTGTGCTAAAACGAATTTTTACCAAAACTTTGACTTGTCACTACGCCTCGTTAACGTGAAAATCGGTAGGTATAATCGCTAAGGATTATAACCATCGTGATTACAATCACGTTGCAAAGTTCAATTGAACTTTGACTTGACCAATCGAAGGTCAAAACCGAAAGTCAAACTGTTGGCCAAACTGTTTGACTTTCTGCTTAAACATAAAGAATAAGCATGAAAGAAGACTTACAAAGGGTCCTAGCTATCTTTTCTACCAAGAATAATCAGATTAGAAAGCTCCAAACACTTGAGAGAGCTCCCAAATCAGATGTAGAGGAGAAAAGAGAAGAATGAGCAATGAACAAGTGAAATGGTTGGGCTATTTATACTTGTAGCAAGAACACAAGATCATGACATGTGTTTGTGTAGCTTCTAAGCAAAAATCATGACCATACATTTGTTTGATGCAGGTTAGAAGCCTTGGGGAAGAGATAACTTGCTCCCCAAAACATGGAAATGGCACACAAGGGCCTAATTTTGCAAAACAGCAGCAAAAATCAACTTTCTGGCCACTGGGCCTGCTTTACGGACTGCAAAGGGTCCCTTACGGTCCGTAAGGTCCATGCTGCAGATCAGCAACTTTCAGAAATTGACAGTTTTGGCCCCTGACATTGTTTCGTCACGTATTGGCACTTCTAACACCCGTCAAGCGCATTTTTAAGCTCCATAATGAAGTTAAAGTATAGGGAACATGAAACATGCTCAAAAATATGACGGATGTTGGTTCATTTGGCTGTACGGTTGCGTTGTTCGGCTAATTACGACGGAAATCGTAACGGACGCGAAAACGATCCAAATTGCGAAACGAATGAAGTTTTTGCTTTCCGATCACTTAAAAAAATATTTTAGTGTCTACAAAAATTTTGAGTGTCCAGATGTGGTCAGAACGTAAGATATGCGCGAAAATGCAAACTTACGTCGTTTTTTACACTTTTAGTCCCTATAAGATCAAATAAGCATATTTTCGCACACCGAACCCCTCAAAGCTTATTTCTAAGCTATGTTTAGGTTATTCATGGTATGTTTAGCTTATGATCAAGTTCCGGACTCTTCGATACCATACAAATCGGTATAGTTTCGCAGTTTGACACAAATAGTCCCTGCGATCGAATAGACTTGTTTTCAACACACGAAACCTTCCAAAACTTATTTCTAAGTTATGTTTAGGTTATTTAAGGTATGTTAAGCCTATGTCACTATTCCGGAGTGTTTGTCACGTTAAACTGACTGCATTTAAGCACCAGTTTGCGTATAACTTTCCAGAAAGCGATTTAGAGCTTAGAATCGGAATCGAATCGAATTGTAAAATCATCAAACACAAATACACATATAGTAACACCAAAACACATTATTTTATTAATAATTATCATAGTTTTACATTGTTCATCGATTACAGAGCAGAGTTGTCACAGTCTCCCCTACTTTACGAAATTCCGTCCCGAAATTTTAACTAGAGGAAACTTGTGAGAATAATTGCGGATATTTCGCCTTCATTTGGTCCTCACATTCCCAAGTAAAATCTGGGCCACGTTTGGATTCCCAGCGAATCTTGACCAAATGAATTCGTTTGTTCTTCAACTGTTTGTATGTAAGGTCCACTATTTCCACAGGTTTCTCGACAAAGTGCGTCGTTTCATCTATTTGGATTTCGTCGAGAGGAATGTGAAGATCAGCGTCAGCTAAACACTTTCGCAAATTGGACACGTGAAAATTCGGATGAATATTTCCAAGCTCTAGAGGTAGCTCTGATCGATAGGCAACCTTTCCAACCCTTTCGACAATCTTAAATGGTCCAACATATAGCGGTGCAAGTTTTCCTTTCTTTCCAAATCTCACCACTCCCTTCCAAGGTGACACCTTGAGTAGGACACGGTCTCCGACTTGAAATTCTAAGGGCTTGCGTCGTAAATCCGCATAACTCTTTTGACGGCATCTAGCTGTCACAAGATTTTCACGAATTTTCTTGATTTTGTGTGTTGTTTTCTAGAACAAGCTCCGGTCCAGTAAGCTGAGCTTCACCGGTCTCGTTCCAACAAACAGGTGAACGATATTTTCGACCGTAGAGAGCTTTGAATGGTGCCATATTAATGCTAGCATGATAACTATTGTTGTAAGAGAACTCGATCAATGGAAGATGAGAATCCCAATTACCACCAAAGTCTATCACGCATGCTCTAAGCATATCCTCCAAAGTTTGAATCGTTCTCTCAGATTGTCCATCTGTTTGGGGATGATAAGCAGTGCTTAGATTTAGTTGGGTTCCCATAGCAGATTGCATGGTCTTCCAGAAATGAGATGAAAATCGAGCATCAGGATCAGATATGATATCCAAAGGAACACCATGTCGTGATACAATCTCATCAACATAAATCTTTGCAAGTTTATCTACAGATAGATCCTCGCGAATTGGAATAAAATGAGCTGACTTCGTTAATCGATCGATAACAACCCAAATAGCATCATGACCCTTAGATGTACGCGGTAATTTAGTGATGAGATCCATCGCAATGTTCTCCCACTTCCAAACCGGTATTTCTGGTTGTACGAGCAACCCAGATGGTCGTTGATGTTCAGCCTTGACTTTGAGACAAGTTAGCCATTTCGCTACATACAAGGCAACATCTTTCTTCATACCACGCCACCAGAACTTAGTACGAAGATCCTTGTACATTTTATCAGCACCAGAATGGATAGAATATCGAGACTTCTGAGATTCGTCCATCACTAAAGTGAGAAGATTGTCTTGTTTCGGAATCCACAAACGATCCTTGAAATAGAGTAAACCATCGTCCTTCACTTCGAGTTTAAGCTCAAGCTGATGTGGTAATTCCTTACTTATCAAATCTTCTGAAACACAAGATTGCTGAGCTTGAAGAACACGAGTTTGAAGATCAGATAGAGTTCGAACAGAATGAAGCTTGACTCGCTCCTTTTGACTAAGCGCATCGGCTACAATATTCGCCTTACCAGGATGGTAGCGAATCTCGCAATCATAGTCGTTCAAGAGTTCAACCCAACGGCGTTGCCTCATGTTGAGCTCTTTCTGATTAAGAATATGCTGGAGACTTTTGTGGTCTGTGAAAACCACACACTTCGTTCCATAGAGATAGTGTCCCAGATCTTGAGCGCGAAAACCACAGCTCCTAACTCAAGATCATGAGTCGTGTAGTTCTTCTCGTGAACTTTCAATTGTCTAGATGCATATGCTATAACTTTACCTTGTTGCATAAGAACACAACCAAGGCCTAAGTTGGACGCATCACAGTAGACGACGAAATCATCGTTTCCCTCAGGCAAAGATAAAACAGGAGCATCATAGAGCTTCCGTTTCAGCATTTGGAATGCTTCTTCTTACTTGGGTCCCCACTCAAAAGGCTTATTCTTCTGAGTCAAAGCAGTGAGTGGCACCGCAATCTTCGAAAAGTTAGAAATGAAACGACGATAATATCCAGCGACACCAAGGAAAGAACGAAATTCTGTAGGCGTCGTTGGTGTATTCCAATCCTTGATTGCTACAATCTTAGATGGATCCACATGAATACCTTGCTCATTGACAATATGTCCCAAAAACTGAACTTCTTTAAGCCAGAATTCACACTTGGAGAATTTGGCAAAAAGTTGTTCCTTCTTCAGGAGTTCCAATGTCAAACGAAGGTGTTGCTCGTGCTCCGCTCGAGACTTCGAATAAATGAGAATATCGTCGATGAACACCATGATGAACTTGTCTAAATAAGGTTTACAGACCCTATTCATTAATTGCATAAAGATAGCTGGAGCATTCGTCAAACCAAAAGGCACGACTGTGAACTCGTAATGCCCATATCTCGTGCGGAATGCAGTTTTGGGAATATCTTCTTCGAATACACGAAGCTGATGATACCCAGAACGCAGGTCGATCTTGGAGAAACAAGTAGCACCTTGCAGCTGATCAAAGAGATCATCGATTCGGGGTAGGGGATATCGATTCTTGATGGTATGCTTATTAAGCTCATGATAATCGATACACATTCGAAAAGATCCATCTTTCTTTTTCACAAAGAGGACATGAGCGCCCCAAGGTGAATAACTCGGACGGATTAATCCTTTATCCGATAACTCTTGAAGCTGTTTCGATAACTCTTGCATCTCAGACGGTGCAAGATGATAAGGTGCTTTCGCAATCGGGTTAGCATTGGGTACAAGGTCAATATGAAACTCGACTTGATGAACTGGAGGCAAACCAGGCAGTTCATCAGGAAACACCTCTGGATAATCGCGAACAATCGGAATATCCTGAATATTCTTACTCTTGCTTTTCTCCTCGGTGACACGTGCCAGGAAGGCAACATATCCTTTTCGTAAATAACTCTGGGCTTTCGTACACGACATGAGTTTCAATCCACCAGATGGTTTCTCGCCACGAACCTCTAGGACATCACCTGACGAAAGAGGAATACGAATGATCTTATCAAAACAAACAACCTGAGCATGATGTTTGGTTAACCAATCCATCCCCACGATAATGTCGAAACTCCCAAGTTGCATCGGTATGAGGTCAATGGGAAAATGGTGGTTATCGAGGATCAATTGACAATTATGAAGAACAGAATCGAGTATGAGAGGTTTACCAGTCGCAACCTCGACAGATAAGGGTTTCCTCAGTTTAGTTCTAGGTATCGCAAGTAAAGGCTCAAAGGATAACGAAACAAAACTCCTATCGGCACCAGAGTCGAAAAGAACAGATGCAAGTTGATTGTTAACTAGGAACGTACCGTTAACAACCTCGTTGTCCACCCTCACCTCGTTCACTTTCAGATTGTATGCTCGTCCACGAGCGGGATTCACATTCGTGTTCGTGTCACACCCCGACCGCGTTAAAACAACAAAACCACGGCGGAAATGTCCGGGAGTGTCGTGGTAGAATTATCATTTCATGACCATGGATACAAAAAGTGTTTCGTTTTATTAATAAAATTAAACATTAACATTGTCTTAACACAAAACAAATAATTTACATATCGACTAATATTGTTTTTATATCACGAAGGCCTCATCCAGATCCTATGTGACTCATGCATCCTAGTAATCATCATCAAGCATCAACACCTGAAACGTATGTGAAAACAAAGTCAGCAAAGAAATGCTGGCGAGTACATAGGTTTTACAGGAGTGTCGGATTCATGGCTAGTTTAGATGTTGCAATACTTTGTTAAAAACCTTGTTTTGAAAAGAGTATAATATTGCAACTTAATTAACCAACTCAAATCAAGCGGGTTATAGTTTATAAAACCTCGTAGCCATGATTCTTAACCCAAAAACATTTGTTTTAGTAAAGCAAATTGTAAAACATCTCGTATTAAATCGTTAATAAAACTCGTTAATAAAACTCGCATGGTTTATAACATTTCGAAAACCTCGTTTGTGTGACATCGTTCCAAAATCGTTTACCCAAGTGAACTAAATAACGCTACGGTATGTAATATGTTGAAAACACTTATATATAAGAAGTACCAGCGGCGTATCTACCATGTTTTCATCATATTACACCCGTCCCGTTATCTAAACACTTAACCAAAAACCAATCGTTTATCCAACTCGTTTAAATCTCGTATGAATCATTCCCAAATCGTTAATTCGTTTAAATCGTTTAATCATCCTCGTTTTAAGTGTGAAAACTATTTGTGGTCGCCTCGCTAATAACATTCAAACCTTCATGACTCGACTATCTCGCTCTCGCATTAATAAACCACCAAAGGGTAAATTAACATTCAGATTCAGTTATTACCCACCTAACCCATACATAACCATGGGTGCAGTACGATAATGGGATTTGTCAGATCCTATGGTACCATAACCTAATATTGGTTGGCTTGATCAATGCTAATGAATGCCATTCGTTATGTAAATACAACCAACTAGTTTAATTCACTTAATTGAAATCGTTATTAGTTTAGTATAAACCATCTTAATCGTTTTTGAAATCAACGTTATAATATCGAAAATCGTTTTGAAAACCATAGTTAAAACCTCGAAAACATTTAGCACATATGAATCACCCCAAAACAATTGAAAACAGTAAAATAGGGGAACTATGTACTCACATGGAGTGCAAAGTGCCCTCAATCAATAGAACTTCAACAAACTCGAGCAAACCAGAGAAATCAAACAGCACCTAGTAATCGAATCACTAGTCAAACAATAGACGCCCAAATCGGAAGATCGGACAGAATGAGGTCTTCTAAACCAAATGAGTGTTGGAACTCATGTGATATGTTTTAACAAAGCCTACATCCTAAATCGGAACCTAACCTAAGTGCTTTCGACCCATCGCGACCCATTAAGGTAGCTTATGCTACTTTAACGCGTCGTGCGCGCAAAAGCGCGTTCGAGACGTCTAACTAGTCCAATGACAAGTGTTATATGCCTAAACATGTTTAAATATGTTGCATAATCAGTTACGCGACAAAATTTTACGTTACATATGCTTAATTACCAATTATGCATGAAAAGGGCATTTTGGTTATTTACCTAAGGCATATAAACTACTTATCATACAACTAATTAAACCTAAGTGACCATAAGGTATAACCTCAGAATGTTATTCCCTATGCAACTATGGTCACTAAACATGTTTGGTCGGATCCTAATGATCGACCAAACAGGTCGTGTTCAAAAGTCTAAGCGGGTGTTTAGTCCGCTTGACTTACGACTCTACACAAGCACTAATCTAAAAGTAACGAACTAAACATGCTAAAACATGTTTAGTTAAGTTAGAAAACAGGTTTTGACATCAAAACAAACGGTTTTCATACCCAAGAGTAGTTTGGTTACAAAATACGCATAAACACGCATTTTGGCCGAAACTATGACTCGTCACTACGCCTAGTCATCGTGGTAATCAGTAGGTATAGTCATAAGGGACTATAACCATCGTGATTACGCTCACGTTGCAAAGTTCAACAGAACTTTGTGTTGACCATTGACTGGTCAAAGCTGAAAGTCAAACTTGTTTGACTTTCATGCTTGAAATATAAGAACAAGCAAGAAGAGGACTTACAAAGGGTCCAAGAAGAATGTTTGATCTAAAATAGCTCAGGTATGAAGTGCAAACACCCCAACTTAGAGCTGATTTCAGATTCAAGTGTGAGAAATGAGCAAGAGGGCCTTGATATTTATAGTAAATTAGGAGTTCTAGGATCATTCCATGTGTTGTGAAGCTCAAATCTTCGCCATACACTTGTTAATCTAAGGTTGGGCTTTACCAAAACAGGCAAACAAGTCCATAGATTGCAAAAACCATGTCTAAAACCAGTTGTAACAGCTGGAATAGAAGTTTCTGAATTCTGTGGTGCTGGCACAAGCTTACGGACCATAAGGCTATGGTCCATACGGTCCGTAAGGGACCTGCAGACCAGACACTTTCACTTATTTACAGTTTTGCCCCTGCACCTTGTTTCGTTTCGTATCGGTACTTCTAACACCCGTCAAACCCATTTTCAAGCTCCACAATGATGTTAAAACATAGGGAACATGAAATATGCTTGAAAACATCTCGGGTGTCGGTTCTTTTGGCCGTATGGTTGCGTTGTTCGGTTAATTACGACGGAAGTCGTAATGAACGCAAAAACGATCCAAATTGCGAAACGAATGAAGTTTTAGCATCCCAATCACTAAAATAAAATATTTTAATGATTACATAAATTTGTGGATGTCCGGATATATTCAGAACGTAAGATATGCGCGAAAATGCACACTTGTGCACTTTTTGACGATTTTAGTCCCTATTGATCAATAAAGTTTATTTTAGCATACAGAACCCCTCAAAGCCTATTTCTAAGCTATGTAAAGGATATTTAGGGTATGTTTAACTTATGATCAAGTTCCGGAATGTTCGTTACCATACAAATCGGTATAGTTTTGCAGTTTGACACAAATAGTCCCTGCGATCAAACAAACTTGATTTCAACACACCAAACCATCCAGAACTTATTTCTATGTTATGTGGAGGTTATTTAGGGTATGTTAATCCTATTTCACTATTCCGGAGTGTTTTTTGCATTAAACTGGTTATATTTACGCTTCGGTGTGTGTATAACCTTCCAGAAAGCGATTTAAAGCTTGACATCAGAATTGAATCTAATTGAAAACTCACCAAACACAAATACACACATAATAACATCAAAACACATATAGTAATGCCAAATCACATTGGTTTATTAATAATCATCATCGTTTTACATTGTACATCGATTACAGAGTACAGTTGTCACATTCTCCCCTACTTCAGGAAATTTTGTCCCGAAATTTTATTTAGAGGAAGCTTGTGAAAACAAATGCGGATGTTTCGCCTTCATTTGGTCCTTACGTTCCCAAGTAAACTCTGGGCCACGTTTAAACTCCCAACGGACTTTAACCAAATGAATCCGTTTGTTCTTCAACTGTTTGAAAGTACGGTCCACGATCTCCACTGGTTTCTCGACAAAGTGCATCGTTTCATTGATTCGGATCTCATTGAGAGGAATGTGAAGATCAGCGTCAGCTAAACACTTTCGCAAATTGGACACGTGAAAAGTCGGGTGAATATTTCCAAGCTCTGGAGGTAGCTCTAGTCGATAGGCAACCTTCCCAATTCTTTCCACAATCTTAAATGGTCCCACATAACGAGGTTCAAGTTTTCCTTTCCTTCCAAATCTCACCACTCCCTTCCAAGGTGACACCTTGAGTAGGACACGGTCTCCGATTTGAAATTCTAAGGGCTTGCGTCGTAAATCCGCATAACTCTTTTGACGGCATCTAGCTGTCACAAGATTATCGCGAATTTTCTTGATTTTGTCTGTTGTTTCCAGAACGAGCTCAGGTCCAGTAAGCTGAGCTTCACCTGTCTCGTTCCAACAGACAGGTGAACGACATTTTCGACTGTAGAGAGCTTCGAATGGTGCCATTTTAATGCTAGCATGATAACTATTGTTATAAGAGAACTCGATCATTGGCAGATGAGAATCCCAATTACCTCCAAAGTCTATCACGCATGCTCTAAGCATATCCTCCAAAGTTTGAATCGTCCTTTCAGATTGACCATCTATTTGGGGATGATAAGCAGTGCTTAGATTCAGTTGGGTTCCCAAAGCAGATTGCATGGTCTTCCAGAAATGAGATGAAAATCGAGCATCACGATCAGAAATGATATCCAAAGGAACACCATGTTGAGATACTATCTCATCAACATAAATGTTGGCAAGTTTATCAGCAGATAGATCTTCGCGAATCGGAATAAAATGAGCTGATTTCGTTAATCGATTGATAACAACCCAAATAGCATCATGACCTTTAGACGTACGCTGTAACTTAGTGATGAGATCCATCACAATGTTCTCCCACTTCCAAACTGGTATCTCTGGTTGTACAAGCAAACAAGAAGGTCGTTGATGTTCTGCCTTGACTTTGAGACAAGTTAGGCATTTTGATACATACAAGGCAACATCCTTCTTCATACCAGGCAACCATTACTGAGTACGAAGATCCTTGTACATTTTATCAGCACCAGGATGGATAGATTATCGAGACTTGTGATATTCGTCCATCAATAGGGTGCGAAGATCGTCTTGTTTCGGAACCCACAAACGATCCTTGAAATAGAGTAGACCATCGTCCTTCGCTTTGAGTTTAAGCTCAAGCTGATGTGGTAATTCCTTACCCATCAAATTTTGTGAAATACAAAATTGATGAGCTTGAAGAACACGAGTTTGGAGATCAGATAGAATTCGAACAGAATAAAGCTTGACTCGCTCCTTTCGACTAAGCGCATCGGCTACGACATTCGCCTTACCAGGATGGTAGCGAATCTCGCAATCGTAATCGTTCAAGAGTTCAACCCAACATCGTTGCCTCATGTTTAGCTCTTTCTGATTAAGAATATGTTGGAGACTTTTGTGGTCTGTGAAAACCACACACTTCGTTCCATAGAGGTAGTGTCTCCAGATTTTAAGCGCGAAAACCACAGCTCCTAACTCAAGATCATGAGTCGTATAGTTCTTCTCATGAATTTTCAATTGTCTAGATACATATGCTATAACCTTACCTCGTTGCATGAGGACACAACCAAGGCCTAAGTTGGACGCATCACAATAGACAACGAAATCATCGCTTTCCTCGGGCAGAGATAGAACAGGAGCATTACATGACTGCTGCTTCAGCGTTTGGAACGCTTCTTCTTGCTTGGGTCCCCACTCAAAAGGCTTATTCTTCTGAGTCAAAGAAGTGAGTGGAACCGCAATCTTTGAGAAGTTAGAAATGAATCGACGATAATAACCAGCAAAACCAAGAAAAGATCGAATCTCTGTAGGTGTCGTCGGCGTACTCCAATCCTTGATAGCAACAATCTTGGATGGATCCACATGAATACCCTGCTCGTTGACTATATGACCCAGAAACTGAACTTCTTTAAGCCCGAATTCATACTTCGAGAATTTAGCGAAAAGTTGTTCCTTCTTAAGGAGTTCCAATGTTAAGCGAAGGTGTTACTCGTGATCGGCTCGAGACTTTGAAAAAATGAGAATATCGTCGATGAACACAATAATGAACTTGTCAAAATAAGGTTTACAGACCCATTTCATTGTGTCCATAAAGATAGTTATAGCATTCATCAAACCAAAAGGCATGACAGTGAACTCGTAATGCCCTTATCTCATGCGAAAAGCAGTTTTGGGAATATCTTTTTCGAGAACACGAAGTTGATGACACCCAGAACGTAGATCGATCTTAGAAAAACACGAAGCCCCTTGCAGCTGGTCAAAGAGATCATCAATTCGAGGTAGGGGATATAGATTCTTGATGGTAAGCTTATTAAGCTCACGATAATCGAATACACATTCGAAAAGACCCATCTTTCTTTTTCACGAAGAGGACAGGAGCTCCCCAAGGTGAAAAGCTCGAATGGATGAATCCTTTATCAGATAAGTCTTGAAGCTGTTTCTATAACTCTTGCATCTCTGACGGCGCAAGACGATATGGCGCTTTCGCAATCGGGTTGGCATTGGGTACAAGGTCAATATGAAATTCGACTTGATGAACTGGAGGCAAACCAGGGAGTTCATCAGGAAACACCTCTGGATAATCCCAAACAATCAGAATTTCCTGAATACTCTTACTCTTGCCTTTCTCCTCGGTGACATGTGCTAGAAAAGCAACATATCCTTTTCTCAAACACCTTTGAGCTTCCAAACACGACATAAGCTTCAGTCCACCTGAAGGTTTCTCGCCACGAACTTCTAGAATTTCGCCAGAAGAGAAAGGGATACGAACAATCTTATCGAAGCAAACCACCTCAGCGTGGTGTTTGGTTAACCAATCCATTCCAATGATAACGTCGAAGCTCCCAAGTTGCATTGGCATGAGTTCAATAGGAAAAAGATGGTTATCAAGGTTTAACTGACAACCACGAATAACAGAATCGAGAACAAGAGGTTTACCAGTAGCAACTTCGACAGATAAGGGTTTCATCAATTTAGTTCTAGGTATCGCAAGCAAAGGTTCAAAAGATAATGAAACAAAACTTCTATCGGCACCAGAATCAAAGAGAATAGATGCAGGTCGATTATTAACAAGAAACGTACCATTGACAACAAAGGTACCTCTGACAACGAGGTTGTCAGCTCGAGCCTCGTTTGCATTCAGATTGTACGCTCGCCCACGAGTGGGATCGACAATTGGAAAAACAAAGAGGTATTGAAAACATCGACAAAACATAAGGAAGGCGATCATTTGTTCGTTACCTCAAACAAACAAACGACACACAGTGACTAATCAAAGTAAATGGGTCAATATAATGTATCGCCGAAGACATGCTCGCCTATAAGTGAACACTCACCCCAAGAGTTCCCAGGTAAGAGTGACTGGTCTGATTATGTGGATTTGTACGAACACTCCAGCCTTAGACAGAAAACTCAGGGTTCAGGCATTCACTCATCCAGTTTGCACGTCTTCACATTATTTAGACCCAAACTTTGACGAGATTTTGAAAACTTTAGGGGTTCAAAACCTTATAACAAAGGGTTCAAAACCTTGTAATCAATCATCCTAGAACAGATGATTAGTTTTCAAAGCGGATTCGAAAATTGTGTTCTCGTTGTGGTTATCACCTAAGGGTAGGTGACAGTTTTGTTTTAAAAATCTAAACGCAAAATTTCTTTGCGTTAGGGTCCTAAAAGTTATAGTCTAGGTCAAAGCATTACTAATAACCTAATTCCCTATAACCATTGGCTCTGATACCAACTCTTCTGTCACACCCCGACCGCGTTAAAACAACAAAACTGCGGAGGAAACGTCGGGGAGTGTCGTGGCAGAATTATCGTTTCATAACCATGGATACAAAAAGTGTTTCGTTTTATTGATAAAATTAAACATTAACATTGTCTTAACACAAAACAAACAAGTTACATATTGACTAATATTGTTATTATGTCACCAAGGCCTCGTCCAGATCCTATGTGACTCATGCATCCTAGTAATCATCATCAAGCATCAACACCTGAAACATATGTGAAAACAAAGTCAGCAAAGAAACGCTGGCGAGTACATAGGTTTTATAGGAGTGTCGGATTCATGTCTAGTTTAGATGTTGCAATACTTTGTTAAAAACCTTGTTTTGAAAAGAGTATAATATTGCAACTTAATTAACCAACACAAATCAAGCGGGTTATAGTTTATAAAACCTCGTAGCCATGATTCTTAACCCAAAAACATTTGTTTTAGTAAAGCAAATTGTAAAACATCTCGTATTAAATCGTTAATAAATCTCGTTAATAAAACTCGTATGGTTTATATCATTTCGAAAACCTCGTTTGTGTCACATCGTTCCAAAATCGTTTACCCAAGTGAACTAAATAACGCTACGGTATATAATATGTTGAAAACACTTATATATAAGAAATACCTGCGGCGTATCTACCATGTTTTCATCATATTACACCCGTCCCGTTATCTAAACACTTAACCAAAAACCAATCGTTTATCCAACTCATTTAAATCTTGTATGAATCGTTCCCAAATTGTTAATTCGTTTAAATCGTTTAATCATCCTCGTTTTAAGTGTGAAAACTATTTGTGGTCGCCTCGCTAATAACATTCAAACCTTCGTGACTCGACTATCTCGCTCTCGCATTAATAAACCACCAAAGGGTAAATTAACATTCAGATTCAGTCATTACCCACCTAACCCATACATAACCATGGGTGCAGTACGATAATGGGATTTGTCAGATCCTATGGTACCATAACCTAATACTGGTCGGCTTGATCAATGCTAATGAATGCCATTTGTTATGTAAATACAACCAACTAGTTTAATTCACTTTATTGAAATCGTTACTAGTTTAGTATAAACCATCTTAATCATTTTTGAAATCATCGTTACAATATCGAAAATCGTTTTGAAAACCATCGTTAAAACCTCGAAAACATTTAGCACATATGAATCACCCCAAAACAATTGAAAACAGTAAAATAGGGGAACTATGTACTCACATGGAGTGCAAAGTATCCTCAATAAATAGAACTTCAACAAACTCGAGCAAAGCAGAGAAATCAAACAGCACCTAGTAATCGAATCACTAGTCAAACAATAGACGCCTAAATGGGAAGATCGGACAGAATGAGGTCTTGTAAACCAAATGAGTGTTGGAACTCATGTGATATGGTTTAACAAAGCCTACATCCTAAATCAGAACCTAACCTAAGTGCTTTGGACCCATCGCAACCCATTAAGGTAGCTTATGCTACTTTAACACATCGTGCGCGCAAAAGCGCGTTCGAGACGTCTAACTAGTCCTATGATAAGTGTTATATGCCTAAACATGTTTAAATATGTTGCATAATCAGTTACGTGACAAAAGTTTATGTTACATATGCTTAATTACCAATTATGCATGAAAAGGGCATTTTGGTCATTTACCTAAGGCATATAAACTACTTATCATACAACTAATTAAACCTAAGTGACCATAAGGTATAACCTCGGAAGGTTATTCCCTATGCAACTATGGTCACTAAACATGTTTGGTCGGATCCTAATGATCGACCAAACGGGTCATGTTCGAAAGTCTATGCGGGTGTTTAGTCCGCTTGACTTACGACTCTACATAAGCACTAATCTAAAAGTGACGAGCTAAACATGCTAAAACATGTTTAGTTAAGTTAGAAAACAGCTTTCGACATCAAAACAAATGGTTTTGATACCCAAGAGTAGTTTGGTTACAAAATACGCATAAACATGCATTTTGGCCGAAACTATGACTCGTCACTACGCCTAGTCAACGTGGTAATCAGTAGGTATAGTCACAAGGGACTATAACCATCGTGATTACGCTCACGTTGCAAAGTTAAATGGAACTTTGTGTTGACCATTGACTGGTCAAAGCTTGTTTGACTTTCATGCTTGAAATATAAGTACAAGCAAGAAAAGGACTTACAAAGGGTCCGAGAAGAATGTTTGATCTAAAATAGCTCAGGTATGAAGTGCAAACACCCCAACTTAGAACTGATTTCAGATTCAAGTGTGAGAAATGAGCAAGAAGGCCTTGCTATTTATAGTAAATTAGGACTTCTAGGATCATTCCAAGTGTTGTGAAGCTCAAATCTTGGCCATACACTTGTTAATCTAAGGTTGGGCATTAGCAAAACAGGCAAACAAGTCCATAGATTGCAAAAACCATGTCTAAAACCAGTTGCAACAGCTGGAATAGAAGTTTCTGAATTCTGTGGTGCTGGCACAAGCTTACAGACCGTAAGGCTATGGTCCATACGGTCTATAAGGGACCTGCAGACTAGACACTTTCACTTATTTACAGTTTAGCCCCTGCACCTTGCTTCGTTGCGTATCGGCACTTCTAACACCCTTCAAACCCATTTTCAAGATCCACAATGATGTTAAAACATAGGGAACATGAAATATGCTTGAAAACATCTCAGGTATCGGTTCGTTTGGCCGTACGGTTGCGTTGTTCGGTCAATTACGACGGAAGTCGTAACGAACGCAAAAATGATCCAAATTGCGAAACGAATGAAGTTTTAGCATCCCAATCACTAAAATAAAATATTTTAATGATTACATAAATTTTTGGATGTCCGGATATATTCAGAACGTAAGATATGCGTGAAAATGCAAACTTGTGCACTTTTTGACGCTTTTAGTCCCTATTGATCAATAAAGTTTATTTTAGCATACCGAACCACTCAAAGCCTATTTCTAAGATATGTAAAGGATATTTAGGGTATGTTTAACTTATGATCAAGTTCCGGAATGTTCGTTACCATACAAATCGGTATAGTTTTACAGTTTAACACAAATAGTCCCTGCGATCGAACAAACTTGATTTCAACACACCAAATCATCCAGAACTTATTTCTAAGTTATGTGGAGGTTATTTAGGGTATGTTAAGCCTATGTCACTATTCCGGAGTGTTTGTTGCATTAAACTGGTTATATTTACGCTCGGTGCGTGTATAACCTTCCAGAAAGCGATTTAAAGCTTGAAATCGGAATTGAATCTGATTGAAAATTCACCAAACACAAATACACACATAATAACATCAAAACACATATAGTAACACCAAATCACATTGTTTTATTAATAATCATCATCGTTTTATATCGTACATCGATTACATAGTAGAGTTGTCACTGTTCGTGTTTGCATTCGGATTGACATTTGCATTTACCAATCTCGGGCAATTATTGCGGAAATGACCCATTTCTCCGCAATTGAAACAGAACCAGGTGGGAATCTCGTAGCATTCCCTTGAACTTGTGCTGGAACTTGAGCAACTTGATTTTGACCAAAACGACAAATGTTAGCCAAATGCCTAAGTTTACCACACGTAGCACACTGTTTATAGGCCAGTTGGGCAACATGGTGACCATTACATCGAGTACAGTAAGGTGCGGTACTAGCATATGATTTCTTTGCAGGAAGTTGAGTCGGTGGGTTCTGAGCAGTTTGTCTGTAACAGCAAAATTCTGAGCACCCTTTCGCTTTCTCGACTTCTTCGACGACTCACCCTGCTTCTTACCCTTACCCTTTTCCTTATCAGAATCGGTTGATTTCTTTTTATCACCCTTGCGGGTGAGTTTACCCTTCCTGACTTGGGACGCAGTCAGGGTAGTCGACAACTCGATCGCGTGACGAACGGTAGTAGGATTAACGCCGGTCACAATATCCTTAATAGAATCAGGTAAACCATCCATATACCTCTCTAAGCTCCTCAAATCGATCCGTATAAGCACGGTGTTCTCCCCCGTCTTGTTTCAAATCATCGAATTCTCATTCCAAAGCTCGAATCTCGTGACGGGGACAGAACTCTCTCATCATGAGAGCTAGGAGCTCTTCCTAAGTTTGCGCTAATGCTACTTCGGCACCCCTATCACGCATCACTCCGTTCCACCATGTAAGGGCTTGCTTCTCAAACACACTTGAAGCAAATTCAACCTTACGCGCATTCGGACACTGTACATGTCTGAATGTGCTCTCGATACTCTCAAACCACTGCAAGAGTGCAGTTGCTCCTTGTGACCCAGAAAACTTAAGCGGCTTCGCAGAATTGAAATTCTTGAAATTAAACTGTGCATTAATGTTGTTATTATTGTTATTGTTGTAAAGCTCATGGATTTGGGTTACTACGCCTGGAAGTACAGCAGCCATTTGCTGAGAGACAAGGGTTGCGACTTCTTCAGCGGTAAAAGTTTGAGCATCGCGTCGAGGAGGCATTGTCTAACAAGGAAACATGAGAGACGAGTGAGGTCGACAATTGGAGAAACAAAAGAGGTATTGAAAACATCGACAAAACAAAAGGAGTGCGATCATTTGTTCATTACCTCGAACAAACAAACGACACGCAGTGACAAATCAAAGTAAATAGGTCATAATAATGTATCGCTGAAGACATGCTCGCCTATAAGTGAATACTCGCCCCAAGAGTTCCCAGGTAAGAGTGACTGGTCTGATACTGCGGATTTGTACGAACACTCTAGCCTTAGACAGAAAACTCAGGGTACAGGCATTCACTCTTCCAGTTTGCACGTTTTCACATTATTTAGACCCAAACTTTGACGAGATTTTGAAAACTGAGAGGGTTCAAAACCTTACAATCAATCATCCAAGGATAGATGATTAATTTTCAAGGCGGATTTGTTATTGTGTTCTAGTTGTGGTTATCACTTAAGGATAGGTGACGATATTGTTTTAAAATCTCAACGCAAGATAACTCGCGTTAGGGTCCTAGAAAGCTATAGTCTAGGTCAAAGCATTACTAATAACCTAATTCCCTATAACCATTGGCTCTGATACCAACTCTTCTGTCACACCCCGACCACGTTAAAACAACAAACCATGGCGGAAACGTCAGGGAGTGTTGTAACAGAATCGTCGTTTCAACAACCATGGTAATTAAAGGTTTCGTTTTATTGATTCATTAAGTAACGTACATTGTCTTTAAACCAAAACAAACAAACTACACATTGTTTATAACTGTTTTTAAGTCATTAAGGCCTCGTCCAGATCCTAAGTGAACATGCTCCCTAGCAATCATCACGCAACATCACCTGAAACATATGTAAAAACAAAGTCAGCAAAGAAATGCTGGCAAGCACATAGGTTTTGTGAGAGTATCGGAATTATGGCTCGTTTATGTATATATTGCAATACTTCGAAAACCATGTTTTGAAAAGTATATAATATTGCAACATAATTAACCAACTCAAATCAAGATGGTTATAAATTGTAAAATCTCATAGCCATGATTCCTAACTCAAAGACTTTTGTTTTAGTAAACCAATTCGTGAAAACATCTCGTTAAAAACTCGTTAATAAAACTCATATGGTTTATATCATTTCGAAAACCACGTTGTGTGACATCGTTTCAAATCGTTTCCCAAGTGAACTAAATAATGACACGCAATGTAATATGATAGAAGCAATTATATATAAGATGTACCAGCGGCGTATCTACCATGATTCTATCATGCTACACCCGTCCCATTATCTAATCACTACCCAAAACCAATCGTTCGTTCAAATCGTTTATTTCGTTTAGGTCGTTCCAAATCGTTTAATTCGTACCAAAATTGTTTTCGTTTTAATTGTGAAACTACTTTTGGTCGCCTCGCTAATAACATTCAAACCTTCATGACTCGACTACCTCGTTTATCGTATTAACAAACCACCAAAGGGTAAGTTAACAATCATCAGATTCGGTCGTTACCTACATAACCCCCACACATAACCATGGGTGTAGTCTGATAACGGGATTTGTCAGATCCTATGGTACCATAACCTAATACTGGTCGGCTTGATCAATGCTAATGAATGTCATTCGTTATGTAGTTACAACCAACAAGTTTCGTTCACATTATCGAAATCGTATTTAGTTTAATATAAACCACCTTAATCGTTTTTGTAAACATCGTTTAGAATATCAAAATCGTTTTAATACATATGAAACACCCCAAAACAATTGAAAACAGTAAAATAGGGGAACTATGTACTCACATTGAATGATAGGGCATCCTTGATCTAAAGAACTTAGCGAAGCTCAAACCAAGGAAATTCAAGTAGTACCTAGTAATCGGATCACTAGTAAATAAATCGACACCTAAATCGGAAGATCGGATAGAATGAGGTCTTGTAAACCAAATGAGTGTGGAACTCATGTGATATGGTTTAACAAAGCCTATATTCTAAATCGGAACTTAGCCTAAGTGCTTTCGACCCGTTACGACCCATTAAGGTAGCTTATGCTACTTTAACGCGTCGTTCGCGCGAAACTATGTTCGGATGGTTAACTATGTGCTATGTCAAGTCTTATATGCCCAATTATGCCTAATTATGTTACCATATCAGTTTAAATGTCAAAAACTTGTTCACATATGTAAAATACGGATTTAAGCTTCAAAAGGGCGCTTTGGTCATTGCTTATGGGCATACAAGCTACTTAACAAATAACTAACCAATCCTATGTGATCATAAGTTATAATCTCAGTGGTTATTCCCTATGCAACTATGATCACTAATCAAGCTTGGTCAGTTCCTAAAGAACGACCAATCGGGTCAGGTTCGAAAGTCTAAGCGGTTGTTTAGACCGCTTAACTTACGACCTTAAACAAGCACTAAACTAATAGTGACAAGTTAAACATGTCAAAACATGTTTAACCTACTTAGAAAACTGATTTGGTATCAAAACAATAGGTTTTGATACCTGAAAATAGTTCCGTTGCAAAATGCGTGCTAAAACGCATTTTGACCGAAACTTTGACTCGTTACTACGCCTAGTTAACTTGGTAATCAGTAGGTATAATCGCTAAGGATTATAACCATTGTGATTACAATCACGTTGCAAAGTTCAATTGAACTTTGACCAATCGAAGGTCAAAACCAAAAGTCAAACTGTTGGCCAAACTATCTTTTCTACCAAGAAAAATCAGATTAGAAAGCTCCAAACACTTGAGAGAGCTCCCAAATCAGATGTAGAGGAGAAAAGAGAAGAATGAGCAATGAACAAGTGAAATGGTTGGGCTATTTATACTTGTAGCAAGAACACAAGATCATGACATGTGTTTGTGTAGCTTCCAAGCAAAAATCATGACCATACACTTGTTTGATGCACGTTAGAAGCCTTGGGGAAGAGATAACTTGCTCCCCAAAACATGGAAATTGCACACAAGGGCCTGATTTTGCAAAACATCAGCAAAAATCAACTTTCTGGTCGCTGGGCCTGCTTTATGGCCCGCAAAGGGTCCCTTACGGTCTGTAAGGTCCATGCTGCAGATCAGCAACTTTCAGAAATTGACAGTTTTGGCCCCTGAGCTTGTTTCGTCGCGTATTGGCACTTCTAACACCCGTCAAGCCCATTTTTAAGCTCCATAATGAAGTTAAAGTATAGGGAACATGAAACATGCTCAAAAATATGACGGATGTTGGTTCGTTTGGCAGTACGGTTGCGTTGTTCGGCTAATTACGACGGAAATCGTAACGGACGCGAAAACGATCCAAATTGCGAAACGAATGAAGTTTTTGCTTGCCGATCACTAAAATAAAAATATTTTAGTGTCTACAAAAATTTTGAGTGTCCAGATGTGGTCAGACCGTAAGATATGCGCGAAAATGCAAACTTACGTCGTTTTTGACACTTTTAGTCCCTGTAAGATCAAATAAGCATATTTTCGCACACCGAACCTCTCAAAGCTTATTTCTAAGCTATGTTTAGGTTATTTATGGTATGTTTAGCTTATGATCAAGTTCCGGACTCTTTGATACCATACGAATCGGTATAGTTTCACAGTTTGACACAAATAGTCCCTGCGATCGAATAGACTTGTTTTCAACACACCAAATCTTCCAAAACTTATTTCTAAGTTATGTTTAGATTATTTAAGGTATTTTAAGCCTATGTCACTATTCCGGAGTGTTTGTCGCATTAAACTGACTGCGTTTACGCACCAATTTGCGTATAACCTTCCCGAAAGCGATTTAGAGCTTAGAATCGGAATTGAATCGAATTGTAAAATCATCAAACACAAATACAAATATAGTAACACCAAAACACATTATTTTATTAATAATTATCATAGTTTTACATTGTTCATCGATTACAGAGCATAGTTGTCACACTGCAAGCCCTACCTTGATAAGTTTATGATCGTGTTCATTGACGACATCCTGATCTACTCAAAAACAAAAGAAGAACATGAGCATTATCTAAGAGCCATCTTAGAGCCGCTTAAGAAGGAGAAGTTATACGCAAAGTTCTCGAAGTGCGAGTTCTGGTTACGCGAAGTTCAGTTTCTTGGTCATGTGGTTAATGTAAATGGAATTCATGTGGATCCTACAAAGATTGAAGCAATCAAGAACTGGGAAACTCCGAAAATGCCAACTGAGATTCGGAAATTCTTAGGATTGGCTGGGTACTATAGCAGGTTCATTGAGGAATTCTCGAAAATCTCTCAACCTTTGACCTCCCTTACGCAGAAAGACAAGAAGTTTGATTGGGGAGACAAACAAGAAGAAGCATTTCAGTTGTTGAAGAACAAACTTTGTGACGCACCAATCTTATCTCTACCCGAAGGCACGGACGACTTCGTGGTATATTGTGACGCTTCGCGTCAAGATTTGGGATGTGTATTAATGCAACGACAGAAGGTTATAGCATATGCCTCTCGCCAGTTGAAGGTTCATGAGAAAAACTACACCACGCATGATTTAGAATTGGGCGCAGTGGTGTTTGCTTTGAAAATCTAGCGACATTATTTGTATGGCACGCGCTGCACAATCTACACAGATCGTAAGAGCCTACAACATATTTTCGATCAAAAAGAGCTTAACATGAGACAAAGACGCTGGGTTGAACTGTTGAACGACTACGATTGTGAAATCAAGTATCACCCAGGGAAGGAAAATATGGTCGCCGATGCCCTGAGTCGGAAGGAAAGTATCAAGCCCATAAGGGTTAGGGCTTTGGAAATGATTGTTCAGACTAACCTCACATTGTGCATTCTTGATGCGCAAAGGGAAGCTCTTAAAAGGGAAAAACTTGAGAACGAATATCTCCGTGGGATGGAGAAGCAGTTGGTATCAAACTGGGAAGGAACGTTGTGCTTCATGAAATGAATATGGGTTCCCCTCTTTGGTGGTTTGAGAAATATTATTTTTGATGAAGCTCACAAGTCCCGGTACCCGATTCATCCAGGAGCGGATAAGATGTACCAAGATCTTAAGGATTTTTATTGGTGGCCAAGGATGAAAGGCGATGTTGCGATATATGTTGGCAAATGTTTAACTTGTGCCAAGGTAAAAGCTGAATACCAAAAGCCTTTAGGTCTTCTGCAACAACCTGAAATACCCCAATGTAAGTGGGAACAGATTTCGATGGATTTTATAACCAAATTTCCAAGAACGCCCAGAGGTCATGATACGATCTGAGTAATTGTAGACCGCTTAACGAAATCAGTACACTTTTTTCCAATCAAGGAAAAAGACAACACGAGTAAACTTGCTGAAATATATCTAAGAGAGATTTTTGCACGACATGGAGTGTCTCTCTCAATCATCTCTGATAGAGATGGAAGATTCGTGTCAAGGATTTGGCAATCCTTTCAAGAAGCCTTTGGTTCTCAGTTGAATCTGAGTACTGCTTTCCACCCGCAAACAGACGGACAGAGTGAGTGAGCGAACGATTCAAACATTAGAAGACATGTTGCGAGCTTGTGTAATGGATTTAGGTGGAAGTTGGGACACTCACCTACCATTGGTTGAATTTTCGTACAATAATAGTTATCATGCAAGCATTCAAGCCGCACCGTTCGAAACTCTCTATGGGCGTAAGTGTCGATCACCCCTATGCTGGGCAGACGCGGGTGATAGGCAGCTTGTTGGTCCAGAATTGGTCCAGGAAACAACAGATAAGATTTTACAGATCCGAGAATGCATCAAAGCGGCTCGCGATCGACAAAAGTGTTATGCCGACCGCAGAAGAAAACCTCTGGAATTTGGGGTGGGAGATATGGTATTATTAATGGTATCACCCTGGAAGGGTGTGGCATGCTTTGGGAAGCGTGGGAAGTTGAACCCCAGATACATTGGTCCATTCAGAATTCTTGAACGGATTGGTCTCGTAGCATACAAGTTGGATTTATCTGCTGAACTTAATGGCGTCCATGATACATTCCATGTATCAAATTTGAAAAAGAGTCCAACTCAAGAAACAGTGGTCATTCCTGCCAACTAAGTTCATGTTGACGACACACTCCACTTTATCGAAGAACCAGTTGAGGTTACGGATTGGAAGGTTAACAAAACACGCAGGAGTAGTGTCAAACTCGTCAAGGTTCGATGGAATGCATGACACGGCCCAGAATTCACATGGGAACGTGAGGATTGAATGAAGGAAAAATACCCACATTTGTTCCCCAAGACCCCTGCAACTAGAAGCAGAACCTAAAATTTCGGGACGAAATTTTCTTAACGGGGGGAGAATGTGACAACCCTCACAATTACAGGTACCGTACAATTAATTAATCTTAATTATGTGCTTAATGACTATGCTTGATTACAACTGACAATTTAAACTGCTTTATGATTTTTGTATCATACATACATATGCATCATATTTCATACTGTCACTCCATTTATTACACACAAACTTTAGTGACATACTTGATGCACAAAGCACAGTTAGCCCACTGAACGGATAATTCGGAAACATGCTGACAATGCCAGCACATAAACAGACAAAGTTTTTGAGGCCAGTATGAGCCAGAGACAGGGTACTACACTAGTATGGAGTGTAAGGAAGTGAGGACCATAATACCGCGTCACTAGGTGATAGTTAAAGTGCCAGGAAGTGCCAAAAACACACTTTAAGTGCAGAATTCTGCATTTATTAATAAAATTCAGCATTGTAAGATGCTAGTAGGGTGCAAAAATACGGCAGAATGGTCTTGTATGCTTTCCTAAGTACCGAGAATTAAAAGTGTTACAAAAATATACATAAAAGACACTTTACGGAAAAATTAACACTTTAACGGAACAGTATCTAACCGAATAACCGGACATTACCCGGGACACTAAAAATTTGCCAAACACATTGTTTTATTATTTCTTGGCTAGTCATGATCCCCGTACACCATAACACCCCCTAAATATCAACTAACTAACATATGTAAATATACACTTGGATTTCAACTTATGTTTACCCATTACCATCAAAAATTTACATCTAACCCACCCCCCCCCCATACCCGAATTCGGTCACCAAGGGACCCACCCAAGATCCTCACCATACTTCACATCTTACCCCAAGATTTAATCATAATTTTTAATAGATCTTTGCTTATTGATGTTGCCATAATATGTAGTAGATGATTATAAGTATGGTGAGCATATCTACCACATCATTCCATAAGATCACACCATCTCTTTCACTCTCCTCCCTCTCCCTCTCGGCCACACAATAACCGCCACCATCACCACCTATTCACCGTCATCTCCTTCCATTTTCAAGTTTCATTCAAGGATTGAAGGTGATTCAAGGGAGCTTGCAATTTGTGGAACTTCAAGGAGCTTTATTTCTTGCTTTTCACCATCATTTTCCTCATCTTTTTCACTAGAGATCATCCCTAGCCTTTGTGCTAGTAGTAAGTTCTTGTTAAACCCTTGTTCATCTTGTTTTTATGGTTAAAACTTGTAGTATGATAAGTATGTTTAAAACACTAAAGAACAAGAACTAAAGACATAAACATGAAGCTTTACATAATGTTTATATAAGGATGAAACATGAAGATGAAATATTGTTAGTAGGATGTTGTAGTGAATATGTTGTTGTTTATATGATGATTCTTGCTTGTGTGATGTTAATCACCATATGGAGATTGTTAAATGACGTATAGAAACATGATTTAACAAGACTAAGAAGGTGATTATGTGAAACATGAAATAATCATCTTCTAGTTTAAGCATGAACTTGGAAGAAAATAATTTTCTTGAAACATAATTAAACAAGTAGGTTGATGAGCATGTAGATCCAAGTTTTATAAAAGATTTTTGTAAATAAACCAAGTTAGAGAATTGATTTTTGGACAAACCATGACTTTACATACACTTGCACCATTTTTGGACATAAAATAAGTGTGAAAACATTTTATTTAAAGAAGAGTTCAAAAGGTTAATTTTTGTAGAAATTGTTTACAAGTTGTAAACACTAAACCTTTGTAAGAAAATGATTTTTAAAGAAATAAATACGCTTTGGAAGGTAACTAAATCCACTAAAAGCCTTACCAAGTTACTACGGGTTTTCGGAATGTATCAAGTTCATGATTAATATGTAACGCACATAGTTTTCACTCTTGGTGATGTAAAATTGTTTAAGGATTTATTGCAGATTGATTTTGAAAAGAAAATGATATGCTTAATAGCATGGACACCTCCGATTTTAGGGGAAACTCTGGCGAAATTTTCAAAAAATCCCAAGACTTAGAAAATTATTTTCTAATAAGTATTTACAAATGTGTTTAACTTTGTTTTTTTTGGAAGTAAACTTCGCCATAAGTTTTGTTACAAAATTTCAAAGTGTCGGAGGTGGGTTTTCATAAGTAAAAGCGGATAAATATATATTTAGAATATATATTCTATACTAAAATGCTTGTGTGGATATTTGTTTGATTTGTGAACTAGTTATATTATTTAGGGAAAAATAATGTAACTTAGCGAAATACCGCCACAGTTATAACTCCAGAATAATACCAAAAATTTCGAGGAATAAATAAGTTACATACTTGATATTGTGAAATCAAACGCTAAAACGTAGCTTACGAAATATTCCGGAAAATATTTTTTTTTACGAAGATATTTTTGGGTAAATATTATTTTGGATACAAAGAGTGAAAATATATTATTTTTGGGAAAAGTATATATTTTGGGAATACATTACTTTCGACAAGTACGCTAAATATATTTTCTAAGCGGAACATAAAAATATATTGTTTTAGGAACTACCAAAATACATGTATAAAATGCCCCCATCCTTGGGAAGGAAATACGCACATAAAATACTTGAGAATTATGAATACGAAATAGTTGTCTAACTATTATTTCAAGACCTAAAAATATAATGTAAGTTAAAATAATTATTATTATTTTAACAATAAGTTATAACTTGGAATAATATCAAAGTAACGTAACTCAGACCATAAATACGAAAGCAAGGCACGACCCATTCGTCTAATAGACATTAGTACGGTGTAGGTTATCGTGTAGCTGACAAGGTTTGAGTACGAGCACAGGAGATGCACTACCGTGAGTTCATGTCCCCCTTTTCTCTTAACTATTTTCAGTTTTATACTTCGGGGGTGAAATACATGTTAAAATTATACATACATTTTTATACATGGTATGGTTAGCTTAAGGAGGGTATACTACTTAGATCATGTGAGTGACAGGCGCGACACTTAAGGCCATTAATCCTCGTCGTAGGATCGAGGGACATGAGTGATAGATCTATTTGGGTGTAGCGAGCCCACACCCATGAGGCCAGGGTGGCCCATAGTGGTGACTATGTCTTCCAGCCGGAAGCCCGGTGCAACTCTGCTTGGTTTGAGTTTTCCTGCATCACTTCACACATAACAGTGGCTTTGCAACCCATTGGTGATCTCTTTTTCCTTAATGCTACATACTAGGGATTTTCATACGGACATATTTCAAAGGTTTATACATACTGACATACACATGAACTCGCTCAACTTTTGTTGATTTTTCAAACTACATGTATTTCAGGGAACTGATCGGATCTGGCAAGTGACTGCATATGTGTCAAGCTGCGTACTAATAAAGATGTCATCCAGGGTCGTAGGGTTTGGGAGGTGTAATCCTTTCCTGGACGGGTCACACGTCTCCAAACCTTGTTTAATTTACAGTCTTTTGTTGAGTCCTTGTGAACTCATTTTAAACTAGTCATGGTTGTAATTTATTTTGGGTTGATGATTCAAGCCAAGCATGTTATGGTATTTTCTAAACTATATTAATGGATGAACATCATGTGTTTTATCATATAGCATTGTTATGATTGTTGCTATGGTATTAAGAAGTCACACCAAAATAATCCACGCTTCCGCAAAAGCCAGGGTGTGACAGTCTATAACCTTCCTAGGACCCTAACGCGAGTTTACTTGCGTTTAGTCATAAAACAATACCGTCACCTACCCTTAGGCGACAACCACAACAAGAACATAAATTTCAGAACTGCTTTGAAAACCAATCATCTGTTCTAGGATGATTGATTACTAGGTTTTGAACCTTCTAAGTTTTCAAATCTCGTCAAAGTTTGGGTCTTTTGATGTGAACACATGCAAACTGGAAGGGTGAATGCCTGTACTCTGAGTTTTCTGTCTAAGGCTAGAGTGTTCGTACAAATCCGCAGAATCGGACCAATCACCCTTACCTGGGAACTCTTGGGGTGAGTGTTCACTTATAGGCAAACATGTCTTCAGTGATACATTAATATGACCCGTTTACTTTGATTTGTCACCATCTCATTTGTTTGCCTTAGGTAACAAACAAATGATCGCAATTCTTATGCATTGCCATTCTGTTTTGTTTATCCGATAACATTTCACTTGTTTCTTCCTATGCCTTTCATTTCTTCTAGAATGTCTCTTCATCTCAGTAACGGTCAAATGTCCGAGCAAACACCCAAAACGTGGCGGAAACGTCGGGGAGTGTTGTAACAGAATCATTGTTTCACAACCATTAAATGAACAGTTTCGTTTTATTGAATTATATGTATTACATTACATTGAATTAGAAACAAAACATGAACAAATAGACTTTCATTGTTATTAAGTCACTAAGGCCTCTCCATTCCTATGTGAGCTTACATCAATATCATCATAAAACATCATCAACTATTGTACCTGAAACACATGTGAAAATACGTCAGCAAAAAAATGTCGGCGAGTACATAGGTTTTATATGAGTGTCAGATTCGTGGCTCGTTTTACATGTTGCAATACTTATTTAAAAACCTTATTTTGAAAAGTATAGTATTGCGACATAATTAACCAACTCAAATCAAGTTGGTTTTAATTGAGAAAATCTCGTAGCCATGATTCTTAACTCCAAAACACTTGTTTATTTAAACCCAGATTGTAAATCGTTTTTGAAATAAAAACTCGAATAGTATATATATATATATATATATATATATATATATCGTTAGAAAAACCTTGTAGTATAACTTTGTTTTGATAACCTTGCCCAAGTGATCTAGATAACGCAACGATATATATTGTGTTAAAAGCACTTATATATAGGAAGTACCAGCGGCGTATTCACCATGCTTTTAGCACATTACACCCGCCCCGTTACCTAATCACTTCCCTAACCCAACGATTCAAACAGATTCAAACGGTTCATGTCAATCAACAGATACATACGGTTCACACTGTTCAACAGTTACAAATGGTTCACATAATTCAACGGTTACAAATGGTTCACATAATCAAATGGTTACAACGGTTCACATAGTAAAATAGTTACAAATGGTTCAAAATGTAATTCAATATGTCCATATGCTGGATGAGCATATGCAGCAAAATGTGATGTAAAACATTGTACTAAGTATGCACTAAATGAACATACATAGTATAAAAACATAATGAAATCATGTACTAATAGTGTACTAATGAACATAGCAAGTATATGATATAAAAACATGAAAACATGAAAGTAACAAGTAGGCACATTTGTTTCCCCACAAAACAGTTTGAAAATAGTAAAAGAGGGGGGAGCTATGTACTCACTTGAGGGTGCTTAGATGTCTTGAACAACAACCAAGCAAAGCTTGAGGGATCACAGAATCAACCGGCACCTAATATAGGTAACTATATAATTAACCGGACCTAAATCGGGAGATCGGATAGAATGAGGTTCGTAAACCAAAGGAGTAAAGGAACTCATGTAATATGGTTTAACAAAGCCTACATTTAAAAAGGAAACCCAACCTAAGTGCTTACGACCCATTTCGACCCGTTTAGGTAGCTTACGCCACTTTAACGAGTCGTTCGCGTAAAACGTGTTCGGACCGCCTAACTATTCCTATGACAAGTATTATATGCCTTAACAAGTCTAATAATGTTGCCTAATCAGTTTAGATGTCAAAATTTATGTTACATATGTTTAAAATGAATTTATGTGTAAAAAGGGCATTTTGGTAATTTACCTAAGGCATATAAACTACCTATCATACAACTAAGTAAACGTCATGACCATAAGGTATAACCTCGGAAGGTTATTCCCTATATAACTATGGTCACCTAATGTGTTTGGTCGGATCCTAATGATCGACCAAATGGGTCGGGTTCGAAAGTATAAGCGATTGTTTAGATCGCTTACCTTACGACCCTATATAAACACAAATCTAAAAGTGACGAGTTAAACATGTTAAAACATGTTTAACGAGTTTAGAAAACAGGTTTGGTATCAAAACAAATGGTTTTGATACCTAAAAGTAGTGTGGTTACAAAATACGCAAGAATAAGCATTTTGGCCGAAACTACGACTCGTCACTACACCTAGATAACGTGGTAATCAGTAGGTATAGTCACTTGGGACTATAACCATCGTGATTACGCTCACGTTATGAGGTTCAAACGAACTTCGCATTGACCATAAACTGGTCAATGCAGAAAGTCAAACGCAGTTTGACTTTTAAGCTAAAAAGGAATAAAAAGAACGAAAGAATACTTACAAAAGGTCCCCGCAAGATTGATTTTCCAAGTATTCTCAGGTATGAAGTGTTTTACACTTCAACTTAGAGAAATCTCAGAAATCAAGTGGGTTTTGAAGCAAGGGGGTGGGGTATATATAGGATTTCTAGGACCGTTAGGATCGTTCCTTGAATCCCGAGCTTAAATCTCATCCCTACATTTGCACCCATTGATTTGCAATACAATGGGCACTCAAAACCAGCCCCTAGTAAGTTAGAATACCATTTGCAAGCAAGAAAAACAGGTAGAACGGCTGGAAACTTGCTAGAATTGCAAAATACGCAAGAATAAGCATTTTGGCCGAAACTATGACTCGTCACTACACCTAAATAACGTGGTAATCAGTAGGTATAGTCACTTGGGACTATAACCATCGTGATTACGCTCACGTTATGAGGTTCAAACGAACTTCGCATTGACCATAAACTGGTCAATGCAGAAAGTCAAACGCAGTTTGACTTTTAAGCTAAAAAGGAATAAAAAGAACGAAAGAATACTTACAAAAGGTCCCCGCAAGATTGATTTTCCAAGTATTCTCAGGTATGAAGTGTTTTACACTTCAACTTAGAGAAATCTCAGAAATCAAGTGGGTTTTGAAGCAAGGGGGTGGGGTATATATAGGATTTCTAGGACCGTTAGGATCGTTCCTTGAATCCCGAGCTTAAATCTCATCCCTACATTTGCACCCATTGATTTGCAATACAATGGGCACTCAAAACCAGCCCCTAGTAAGTTAGAATACCATTTGCAAGCAAGAAAAACAGGTAGAACGGCTGGAAACTTGCTAGAATTGATTTTATGCAGATCTGGAAGGCTTACACGGACCGCGTAAGACCCAAGGGTGGTCTACGCGGCCCGCCTGGGCTGCACAGTTCAACAAACAAGTTCCAGTTTTACAGTTTCAGTCCCTCTGATGCATTTCAGTCCATTTTTGATATGTTTGAAGCCCGTTAAACCATTTTCAGGGGTCTAAAATGATGTCTAAACATAATGGACATGAAACATGCTCAATAATATGCCGGATGTCGGTTCGTTTGGTCGTACGATCTCGATATTCGCTCATTTACGACGAAATGCGCACGAATGCGAAAATCGATCCAACTACGCGACGAATGGATTTTTCTTATGCCAAACACTAAAATAAAATATTTTAATGCTTACATAAATTTTTGGATGTCCGGATGTATTCAGAACATAAGTTATGCGCGAAAATGCAAACTTATGCACTTTTTGACGCTTTTAGTCCCTGAATGATCATAAAGTTTATTTTAGCACACCGAACCCTTCAAAGCCTATTTCTAAGCTTTGTAAAGGGTATTTAGGGTGTGTTTAACTTATGATCATGTTCCAGAGGGTCTGTTACAATACAAATTGACATATTTCGCAGTTTATCGAATTTAGTCCCTGTAATCGAATAAACTTGATTTCGGCATACCAAACATTCCAAAACTTATTTCTAAGTTATGTAAAGGTTATTTAAGGTATGTTAAGCCAATGTCACTATTCCGGAGTGCTTGTTGCATTAAACTGGTTATATTTATGTATCTGATCGCGTATAACCTTCCAGAAAGCGATTTAAAGCCCGAAATCGAACAAGAATTGATATGTGCAAACGATACACATATTTTATACAAATCCCAAGTATGAAACACAATATTTCATTGATTTAGTTTTTGTTTGATGGCCGCGGTGACCCAGGTGTCACAGTCTCCCCTACTTTAGGAAATTTTGTCCCGAAATTTGTTCGTAGGAGTCTGTCTATGACTTTGTGTCAAATAACCACCAGAGATATGCAAGGCATAATCCTGGCATTTCCTTAACAAACATTCTTCAGAACCAAAAATGAACGGTTGGAGTCATTTTCCTCAACGAGTATTCTTCAGAGGCGGAAATGAAGGAATACACAAACGGGGTTTCATTTCAACGGACAATCTTTAGAAACGAAAATGAACGGACGAAGTCATTTTCAACGGGCGCTTCCTTAGAAACGGAAATAAAAAGGATAATCTATGGACATTCATTTCCTCAACGGACAATTTTCAGAAACGAAAATGAACAGACGGAGTCATTTTCAACGGGTGCTTCCTTAGAAAAGAAAATGAAAAGGATAATCAACGGACATTCATTTCCTCAATGGACAATCTTCAGAAACTAAAATGAACAGACGGGGTCATTTTCAACGGGTGCTTCATCAGAAATGGAAATGGAAATGAAAAGGGTAATCAACGGACATTTATTTCCTCAACGGACAATCTTCAGAAACGAAAATGAACAGACGTAGTCATTTTCAACGGGTGCTTCATCAAAAATGGAAATGAAAAGGATAATCAAACGGACATTCATTTCCTCAACAGACAATCTTCAGAAACAAAAATGAACAGACGGAGTCATTTTCAACGGGTGCTTCATCAGAAATGGAAATGAAAAAAGTTAACTCTAGACACATTACAGAACTTGCTGTGATTTATGTAAACTAAATTCCATAATTATGTACACGTCCATAATTACGTTATTCCTTGCACAGTCCGCACATTACATTTCATAATGTGTAGGGGAAGAAAATCAAACCTATGATGAGTATGACTGGACTACCATAGGGTCCTTTTAATTAGATCGACAAATGATCTCTTTAATTAGACCACTAAGGAGTCTTTTCAGCTATGTCATCACATGATATTCCTAACCAGATTTTTGGATCAATCTGCTTAACTAGACCACTCAAGGGGTCTAATTATGGAATAGTACTGTATAATCCAAGGGTCTTAACTATTACGTACAAGCCCATTAAGGATTTAAGGTAGTACCTTTGGATATCCTACTATGAATCCCTTATACGAAGATATGGAAGATTTTACAGGGATTTGGATAACAAAAATTTGGATTACACAAAAACATTAAAGAGAACACAAAAGCACATAATCACAAAATTGTTTAATTTGACCTTTAATTGTTATCCTGTTATTGATTGCTATTAACTTGACGTTGATTTGAACATGGGTATTCAAGGTATACCAGGAACCCAGTCGATGGACTTCAACGTCCTCAAGCATTTATCTGAAAAGATAGGATGATCTTCCAAAAATTCGATTTTTATTACAAGGAATCACCACATTCGAATTAAGGTATACAACAATTAGGGACTTACGGAAATACCCTTAGGTATCCTATCAAGGATTGGGTATTCGGCCAGAGTTGTAACTTGAGCCTTGTACTTTGTTTTCCTTGGAGGAAACGGGTACTTAGGATTTTCGTGGAAAGCGCAAGAGATCATAAAATGGAAGAAATTTGGGGGTAGTCTGATTTTTCAAGGAATACGGTTCCTTGGTTGTCGGTATTGTAGGGGATATGTTGTTTATACATGCAACCATATCAATATATTGCGATGTAAAATAAAAGATTTATTTATAGACAACAATTACAACTGTTTCATGGACCATGACAACAAAAGAAAATAATACATAAGGCATGATTATCTCTAAACAGTGTTGTCTTCTAATTGGTCAGATGCTCATCCCTGCGCTGGATTCGCATTAGCAAGATTTGGACAATTTCTTTAGAAATGGCCCATCTCGACACAGTTGAAGCAAGAACCTGGTGGAAAACGACCTTGAGCAGGACTGTTGCCAGCTTGATTTGGTGCAGCTGCAGCTGGGCAAACTCTTGTTGTATGGCCTATGAGTCCACAAGTTTGGCATTTGCGGCACTTTACATTGGCATGATGATGGAGGCTACATTGGTTGCATAAGGGTGCAGTTCTGTTGTAGGGCTTTCAAGCAGGGGGTTGAGCTGGTTGGTTGGGGACGGCTTGATCATTGTGAGCGACCACGGTGAAGTTCTGAGAAGCCTTTCGCTTCGTTGACTTCTTAGGGGATCCAGTCTGTTCCTCCTTGGGTTTCGATTCCTCGACTGGTTTCTTGTCACTTTTTCGGAAAAGTTTACCTTTCCTGATGTGAGATTCAGTCAAGGTAGCGGATAGCTCAATGGCTTGCCTAACTGTAGTGGGGTTACTACCAGTCACAATATCTTGTACTGAGTCAGGGAGGCCATCAACGTACTTTTCGATTGCCTTATCCAAAGGCATGACCATGTTTGGGCATAACAGACTTAACTCCTCATAACGGTCCGTGTAGGCTTGATGCTCACCGCTATCTTGCTTAAGATTGTCAAATTCCCTTACCAAGGCCCTGATCTCGTGAAGAGGACATAATTCCTTCATCATCAGAGCTCGAAGCTCTTCCCACGTTTGAGCCAGTGCCACATCGGCACCCCTATCTCTCATCACACCGTTCCACCACGTCAAAGCTTGTTTCTCAAAGACACTAGAAGTGAAGTCTACCATCCGCTCGTTCGGGCATTGGACATGTCTAAAGGTGCTCTCTAGACTCTCGAACCATTGCATAAGTGCAGTCGCTCCTTGAGACCCAGAAAACTTTGATGGCTTAGCTGAGTTGAACATCTTGAAGTTGCAGGGGGCATTATTGTTGTTGAGAGCTTGGTTACATTGAGCAACGATGTTCGGGATTGCAGCAGTCATTTGCTGCGTAATGACAGCCGCCAGTTCTTCAATAGGTATCTAATTTTTGCGTCGTGGAGGCATTCTAAAAAGAGGAAACAAGTGAAATGGCATTGGGTAAGAATAGGATGTTACAAATACCGACCAAAAGCATGGGTGATGGTCATTTGTTTGAACCACGAAGCAAACAAACGACACACAAAGGCTGAATCAAAGTAAATAGGTCCTCATGATGTATCATGAAGAGATGCTCACCTATAAGTGGACACTCACCCCAAGAGTTCCCAGGTAAGAGTGACTGGTCCGATACTGCGGATTTGTACGAACACTCTAGCCTTAGACAGAAAACTCAGGGTACAGGCACCCACCCTTCCAGTTTGTACGTGTTCACATTATTAGACCTAAACTCTGACGAGATTTTGAAAACTTTAAAGGTTCGAAACCTTATAATAAATCATCCTAGAATAGATGATTAGTTTTCACAGCAGATTCAAATTTTGTGTTCTTATTGTGGTTGCTGCCTAAAGATAGGCAACGGTATTGTTTTATGTCTAAACGCAAGTAAACTCACGTTAGGGTCCTAGGAAGGTTATAGACTAGGTCAAAGCATTACTAATAACCTAATTCCCTATAACCATTGGCTCTGATACCAACTTTTCTGTCACACCCCGACCACGTAAAACAACAAAACGTGGCGGAAACGTCGGGGAGTGTTGTAACAGAATCATTGTTTCACAACCATGGAATGAACAGTTTCGTTTTATTGAATTAAATGTATTACATTACATTGGAATTAGAAACAAAACATGAACAAATAGACTTTCATTGTTATTAAGTCACTAAGGCCTCGTCCATTCCTATGTGAGCTTACATCAATATCACCATCAAACATCATCAACTATTGTACCTGAAACACATGTGAAAATACGTTAGCATAAAAATGCCGGTGAGTACATAGGTTTTATATGAGTGTCAGATTCATGGCTCGTTTTACAGGTTGCAATACTTATTTAAAAACCTTATTTTGAAAAGTATAGTACTGCGACATAATTAACCAACTCAAATCAAGTTGGTTTTAGTTGATAAAATCTCGTAGCCATGATTCTTAACTTCAAAACATTTGTTTATTTAAACCCTGATTGTAAATCATTTTTGAAATAAAAACTCGAATATTATATATATATATATATATATATATATATATATATATATATATATATATATATATATATATATATATATATATATATATATATATATATATATATATATATATATATATCGTTAGAAAAACCTTGTAGTATAACTTTGTTTTGATAACCTTGCCCAAGTCATCTAGATAACGCAAAGATATATAATGTGTTAAAAGCACTTATATATAGGAAGTACCAGTGGTGTATCCACCATGCTTTTAGCACATTACACCCGCCCCGTTACCTAATCACTTCCCTAACCCAACGGTTCAAACAGATTTCAAATGGTTCATGTCAATCAACAGATATAAAGGTTCACACAGTTCAATAGTTACAAATGGTTCACATAATTCAATGGTTACAAACGGTTCACAAAATCAAATGGTTACAACGGTTCACATAGTCAAATAGTTACAAATGGTTCAAAATGTAATTCAATGTGTCCATATGCTAGATGAGCATACGCATCAAAATGTGATGTAATACAATGTACTAAGTATGCACTTGATGTAGTCTAAATTATACATATTTTATGTCAATATTTCCTACACTTTTGAGTCGCTTAACGGTTGTTTCTATTGAATTTTATTCTTAATTGGTTCATATTTGAATTTTAAAGGTTTCAAGAGAGAGCTTTGGGCAAAAAGATAAATTTATAGAAGAAAATTAACAAATGCACTAAAGTTTGTATTAAAAGAAAGTTGTTGAATGCTATTGAGTATAAGTAGAGCTTAAAGGTTTGTAAATGAATGTATTTAATGGTTATTAAAGTTAATTATTCTATTTTTTTTAGGTTGTACGATACAATATGGAGACTTCAAGCTTTTAAATAACAAATGAATTGATCAATTAGAAGAGAAAGAAGCCATATACGTACAACACTTATTGACGAATTAGGAAGCATCTTGTCAAAGAATTAAAGTCTATATTGGGCCGTGAAAATCATGTCAGCCCATGCATGTGATTGTGAAAGGAATATGGCCTTTGTTATTAATTATTTTTCCCTAGTCAACACATAAAGAGAATTAATCGGATCTTTTGTGCATGTGTTGACCGAGTGGAAATCATGTTGACCGTTTTTTGGATTGGGCTGTTGAGAATTGGGAGACATGGCCCATCCCTGTTTTATCCTAGGCCTAATTCATAGGAATTGTAGGGGACTCAAATACATAGACGGCAGAATAGAAAAAGTAGGGAGGAGGGCGTCTGTAACGGCAGAAGGTATCAAAGGACGATTTCTTGGAGGAAGAGAAGATTGGATCGAGTATCAAGCGTGAAGACAAAGAACCAGGTTGACTCGCATCTAGTTAGTGTTTGTTTTATTTATAAACTTTGTTTTATTCAGACTATGAACATGTTTTGCTATTTGTTAAAGACCTGTTTATTTGTTCCGATTATGATTCTTGGCTAATTAGTTTCTACCCGGGTTTGTGATGAATATTCGTTTTTAATCGGTAGTATCTCGGTTTTGGTAATTTATTGATGGAATAAATATTAAAGTAAGAGACTTAATTATATTTGACTAGATGTGCGTGCATACTTTATTCTAATTTATTATCGTTCAAACGTTCCTCGTGTGTCTTTGTGAATGTCTTTCATGTATAGATACATGTTAGGTTACCTACTGTGTGTTTGTAGCTAGTTTATGGTTTACTGAGCTCGTATTCCATAGGAACGTTGTTCGATTATTTAGAGGAGTTTAGTGTTCTACCTATTCTTGAGACCGGGAGGAGATAGATAGTTGGGATTGTCTTTGGTACTAGGTGTTAGGTGCAGTGAGACCGGGAGGAGATCTGTCTAACTTGCCTAGTATTATTTGTTTTCCTAAGTCTTGTCAAGTGTTTTTAGGTTACCCCGTACACTCTAGGGTGTATTGTGATTAGTGAGACCGGGAGGAGATCTAACCTTTGGGTACTTTAGTATTGTTGGAGAGACCGGGAGGTGATCCAACCTACACCAGTGAGCTTTATTAAACCTTTAGGAACCTTAGGCGAAGTTGATGAGACCGGGAGGAGATTCAACTTGTCTTTAGTCTTAGAGTGTCGTATTATTAGAACCTGGTTCCATCATAGTTACCATTGCCGAGAGAAAACCGAGAGTCATGAATGGGATTCCAAACCTGGGTAGTACTTCCTCATCCTTGATTTCACCCCAGTAGTCTTCAGTTTCGTCTTGGTAGTTTAGTTATCTTAGTTTAATTAGTTAAAACCCCAAAACCAAATAAACCAATTAAGTACTTAGTTGAGTCAGAGTCTAGTTAGTGTCGCTAGTGTCTCGTGGGTTCGATACTCGGACTTCATTAGGCTTTACTACGTACGATAGGTACACTTGCCTGTCAGTGGTCTAGCATTTAGAGAGTCTTAGTTTATAAATTTAAAACTAGGGTGTCTAGATTAGGTTAGTTTTTATAGACCGTATTCAGTACATCAAGTTTTTGGCGCCGTTCAATAGTTCAATGGTTACAAACGGTTCACAAAATCAAATGGTTACAACGGTTCACATAGTCAAACAGTTACAAATGGTTCAAAATGTAATTCAATGTGTCCATATGCTAGATGAGCATACGCAGCAAAATGTGATGTAAAACAATGTACTAAGTATGCACTAAATGAACATACATATCATAAAAACATAATGAAATCATGTACTAATAGTGTACTAATGAACATAGCAAGTATATGATATAAAAACATGAAAACATGAAAGTAACAAGTAGGCACATGTGTTTCACCCCAAAAGAGTTTGAAAACAGTAAAAGAGGGGGGGCTATGTACTCACTTGAGGGTGCTTAGATGTCTTGAACAACAACCAAGCAAAGCTAGAGGGATCACAGAATCAACCGGCACCTAATATAGGTAACTATATAAATAACCGGACCTAAATCAGGAGATCGGATAGAATGAGGTTCGTAAAACAAATGAGTAATGGAACTCATGTAATATGGTTTAACAAAGCCTACATTCAAAAAGGAAACCTAACCTAAGTGTTTACGACCCATTTCGACCCGTTTAGGTAGCTTACGCCACTTTAACGAGTCGTTCGCGTAAAACGCGTTTGGATCGCCTAACTATTCCTATAACAAGTATTATATGCCTTAACAAGTATAATAATGTTGCCTAATCAGTTTAGATGTCAAAATTTATGTTACATATGTTTAAAATGAATTTATGTGTAAACAGGGCATTTTGGTAATTTACCTAAGGCATATAAACTACCTATCATACAACTAACTAAAGGTCATGACCATAAGGTATAACCTCGGAAGGTTATTCCCTGTATAACTATGGTCACCTAATGTGTTTGGTCGGATCCTAATGATCGACCAAATGGGTCGGGTTCGAAAGTATAAGCGATTGTTTAGATCGCTTACCTTACGACCCTATATAAACACAAATCTAAAAGTGACGAGTTAAACATGTTAAAACATGTTTAACGAGTTTAGAAAACAGGTTTGGTATCAAAACAAATGGTTTTGATACCTAAAAGTAGTTTGGTTACAAAATACGCAAGAATACGTATTTTGGCCGAAACTACGACTCGTCACTACACCTAGATAACGTGGTAATCAGTAGGTATAGTCACTTGGGACTATAACCATCGTGATTACGCTCACGTTATGAGGTTCAAACGAATTCCGCGTTGACCATAAACTGGTCAATGCAAAAAGTCAAACGCAGTTTGACTTTTAAGCTAAAAAGGAATAAAAAGAACGAAAGAATACTTACAAAAGGTCCCCGCAAGATTGATTTTCCAAGTATTCTCAGGTATGAAGTGTTTTACACTTAAACTTAGAGAAATCTCAGAAATCAAGTGGGTTTTGAAGCAAGGGGGTGGGGTATATATAGGATTTCTAGGACCGTTAGGATCGTTCCTCGATTCCCGAGCTTAAATCTCATCCTTACACTTGCACCCACTAATTTTCAACACAATGGGCACTCAAAACCAGCCCCTGGTAAGTTAGAATACTATTTGCAAGCAAGAAAAACAGGTAGAAAGGCTGGAAACATGCTAGAATTGATTTTATGCAGATCAGGAAGGCTTACACGGCCCGCGTAAGACCCAAGGGAGGTCTACGCGGCCTGCCTAGGCTGCACAGTTCAGCAAACAAGTTCCAGTTTTATAGTTTCAGTCCCTGTTATGCATTTCAGTCCATTTTTGATATGTTTGAAGCCCGTTAAACCATTTTCAAGGGTCTAAAATGATGCCTAAACATAATGGACATGAAACATGCGCAAAAATATGCCAGATGTCGGTTTGTTTGGTCGTACAATCGCGATATTCGCTCATTTACGACGAAATGCACACGAATGCGAAAAAGATCCAAACTACGCGACGAATGGATTTTTCTTATGCCAAACACTAAAATAAAATATTTTAATGCTTACATAAAATTTTTGGATGTCCGGATGTATCCAGAACATAAGTTATGCGCGAAAATGCAAAGTTATGCACTTTTTTACGCTTTTAGTCCCTGAATGATCATAATGTTTATTTTAGCACACCGAACCCTTCAAAGCCTATTTATAAGCTTTGTAAAGGGTATTTAGGGTGTGTTTAACTTATGATCATGTTCCAGAGGGTCTGTTACAATACAAATTGACATACTTTCGCAGTTTGTTGAATTTAGTCCCTGTAAGCGAATAAACTTGATTTCGGCATACCAAAATTCCAAAACTTATTTCTAAGTTATGTAAAGGTTATTTAAGGTATGTTAAGCCAATGTCACTATTCCGGAGTGTTTGTTGCATTAAACTGGTTATATTTATGTATCAGATCGCGTATAACCTTCCAGAAAGCGATTTAAAGCCCGAAATCGAACAAGAATTGATATGTGCAAACGATACACAAATTTTATACAAATCCCAAGTATGAAACACAATATTTCATTGATTTAGTTTTTGTTTGATGGCCGCGGTGACCCAGGTGTCGCAATCTCCCCTACTTTAGGAAATTTTGTCCTGAAATTTATTCAAAGGAGTCTGTCTGTGACTTTGTGTCAAATAACCACCCGAGATATGCAAGGCATAATCCTGTCATTTCCTTAACAAACATTCTTCAGAACCGAAAATGAACGGACGGAGTCATTTTCCTCAATGAGTATTCTTCAGAAGCGGAAATGAAGGAATACAAAAACGGGGTTTCATTTCAACGGACAATCTTTAGAAACGAAAATGAACGGACAGAGTCATTTTCAACGGGTGCTTTCTTAGAAACGGAAATGAAAAGGATAATCTACGGACATTCATTTCCTCAACGGACAATTTTCAGAAACGAAAATGAACAGACGGAGTCATTTTCAACGGGTGCTTCCTTAGAAACGAAAATGAAAAGGATAATCAACGGATATTCATTTCCTCAACGGACAATCTTCAAAAACAAAAATGAACAGACGAAGTCATTTTCAACGGGTGCTTCATCAGATATGGAAATGGAAATGAAAAGGGTAATCAACGGACATTTATTTCCTCAACGGACAATCTTAAGAAACGAAAATGAACAGACGGAGTCATTTTCAACGGGTGCTTCATCAGAAATGGAAATGAAAAGGATAATCAAACGGACATTCATTTCCTCAACAGACAATCTTCAGAAACGAAAATGAACAGACGGAGTCATTTTCAACGGGTGCTTCATCAGAAATGGAAATAAAAAAAGTTAACTCTAGACACATTACAGAACTTGCTGTGATTTCTGTGCATGAAATTCTATAATTATGTACGCGTCCATAATTACGTAATTCCTTGCACAGTCCGCACAGTACATTTCATAATGTGTAGGGGAAGAAAATCAAACCTATGATGAGTATGACTAGACTACCATAGGGTCCTTTTAATTAGATCGACAAATGATCTCTTTAATTAGACCACTAAGGAGTCTTTTCAGCTATGTCATCACATGGTATTCCTAACCAGATTTTTGGATCAATCTGCTTAACTAGACCACTCAAGAGGTCTAATTATGGAATAGTATTGTATAATCCAAGGGTCTTAACTATTACGTAGAAGCCCATTAAGGATTTAAGGTAGTACCTTTGGATGTCCTACTATAAATCCCTTATACGAAGATATGGAAGATTCTACAGGGATTTGGATAACAAAAATTTGGATTACACAAAAACATTAAAGAGAACACATAAGCACATAATCACAAAATTGTTTAATTTGACCTTTAATTGTTATCTTGTTGTTGATTGCTATTAACTTGACGTTGATTTGAACATGGGTATTCAAGGTATACCAGGAACCAAGTCGATGGACTTCAACGTCCTCAAGCAATTATCTGAAAAGATAGGATGATCTTCCAAAAATTCAATTTTTGATTACAAGGTATCACCACATTCGAATTAAGGTATACAACAATTAGGGACTTACGGAAATACCCTTAGGTATCCTATCAAGGATTGGGTATTCGTCCAGAGTTGTAACTTGCGCCTTGTACTTGGTTTTCCTTGGAGGAAACGGGTACTTAGGATTTTCGTGGAAAACGCAAGAGATCATAAAATGGAAGAAATTTGGGGGTAGTCTGATTTTTCAGGGAATACGGTTCCTTGGTTGTCGGCATTATAGGGGATATGTTGTTTATACATGCAACCATATCAATATATTACGATGTAAAATAAAAGATTTATTTATAAACAACAATTACAACTGTTTCATGGACCATGACAACAAAAGAAAATAATACATAAGGCATGATTATCTCTAAACAGTGTTGTCTTCCAATTGGTCAGATGCTCATCCCTGCGCTGGATTCGCATTAGCAAGCTTTGGGCAATTTCTTCAGAAATGGCCCATCTCGCCACAGTTGAAGCAAGAACCTGGTGGAAAACGACCTTGAGCAGGATTGTTGCCGGCTTGATTTGGTGCAGCTGCAGCTGGGCAAACTCTTGCTGTATGGCCTATGAGTCCACAAGTTTGGCATTTGCGGCACTTTACATTGGCATGATGATGGAGGCTACATTGGTTCCACAAGGGTGCAATTCTGTTGTAGGGCTTCCTAGCAGGGGGTTGAGCTGGTTGGTTGGGGATGGCTTGATCATTGTGAGTGACCACGGCGAAGTTCTGAGAAGCCTTTCACTTCGTTGACTTCTTAGGGGATCCAGTCTGTTCCTCCTTGGGTTTCGATTCCTCGACCGGTTTCTTGTCACTTTTTCGGAAATGTTTACCTTTCCTGATATGAGATTCAGTCAAGGTAGCGGATAGCTCAATGGCCTGCCTAACTGTAGTGGGGTTACTACCAGTCACAATATCTTGTACTGAGTCAGGGAGGCCATCAACGTACTTTTCGATTGCCTTATCCAAAGGCGTGACCATGTTTGGGCATAACATACTTAACTCCTCATAACGGTCCGTGTAGGCTTGATGCTCACCGCTATCTTGCTTAAGATCGTCAAATTCCCTTAGCAAGGCCCTGATCTCGTGAAGAGGACATAATTCCTTCATCATCAGAGCTCGAAGCTCTTCCCACGTTTGAGCCAGTGCCATATCGGCACCCCTATCTCTCATCACACCGTTCCACCACGTCAAAGCTCGTTTCTCAAAGACACTAGAAGTGAAGTCTACCATCCGCTCGTTTGGGCATTGGACATGTCTAAAGGTGCTCTCTAGACTCTCAAACCATTGCAGAAGTGCAGTCGCTCCTTGAGACCCATAAAACTTTGATGGCTTAGCTGAGTTGAACGTCTTGAAGTTGCAGGGGCATTATTGTTGTTGAGAGCTTGGTTACACTGAGCAACGATGTTCGGGATTGCAGCAGTCATTTGCTGCGTAAAGACAGCCGCCAGTTCTTCAATAGGTATCTAATTTTCGCGTCGTGGAGGCATTCTAAAAAGAGGAAACAAGAGAGGAAACAAGTGAAATGGCATTGGGTAAGAATAGGATGTTACAAATACCGACCAAAAGCATGGGTGATGGTCATTTGTTTGAACCACGAAGCAAACAAACGACACACAAAGGCTGAATCAAAGTAAATTGGTCCTCATGATGTATCACGAAGAGATGCTCGCCTATAAGTGGACACTCACCCCAAGAGTTCCCAGGTAAGAGTGACTGGTCCGATACTGCGGATTTGTACGAACACTCTAGCCTTAGACAGAAAACTCAGGGTACAGGCACCCACCCTTCCAGTTTGCACGTGTTCACATTATTAGACCCAAACTCTGACGAGATTTTGAAAACTTTAAAGGTTCGAAACCTTATAATAAATCATCCTAGAACAGATGATTAGTTTTCAGAGCAGATTCAAATTTTGTGTTCTTATTGTGGTTGCTGCCTAAAGATAGGCAATGGTATTGTTTTATGTCTAAACGCAAGTAAACTCACGTTAGGGTCCTAGGAAGGTTATAGACTAGGTCAAAGCATTACTAATAACCTAATTCCCTATAACCATTGGCTCTGATACCAACTTTTCTATCACACCCCGACCACGTAAAACAACAAAACGTGGCGGAAACGTCAGGGAGTGTTGTAACAGAATCATTGTTTCACAACCATGGAATGAACAGTTTCGTTTTATTGAATTAAATGTATTACATTACATTGGAATTAGAAACAAAACATGAACAAATAGACTTTCATTGTTATTAAGTCACTAAGGCCTCGTCCATTCCTATGTGAGCTTACATCAATATCACCATCAAACATCATCAACTATTATACCTGAAACACATGTGAAAATACGTCAGCATAAAAATGCCGGTGAGTACATAGGTTTTATATGAGTGTCAGATTCATGGCTCGTTTTACATGTTGCAATACTTATTTAAAAACCTTATTTTGAAAAGTATAGTATTGCGACATAATTAACCAACTCAAATCAAGTTGGTTTTAGTTGATAAAATATCGTAGCCATGATTCTTAACTCCAAAACATTTGTTTATTTAAACCTTGATTGTAAATCGTTTTTGAAATAAAAACTCGAATATTATATATATATATATATATATATATATATATATATATATATATATATATATATATATATATATATATATATATATATATATATCGTTAGAAAAACCTTGTAGTATAACTTTGTTTTGATAACCTTGCCCAAGTCATCTAGATAACGCAAAGATATATAATGTGTTAAAAGCACTTATATATAGGAAGTACCAGTGGTGTATCCACCATGCTTTTAGCACATTACACCCGCCCCGTTACCTAATCACTTCCCTAACCCAACGGTTCAAACAGATTTCAAATGGTTCATGTCAATCAACAGATACAAACGGTTCACACAGTTCAACAGTTACAAATGGTTCACATAATTCAACGGTTACAAACGGTTCACAAAATCAAATGGTTACAACGGTTCACATAGTCAAATAGTTACAAATGGTTCAAAATGTAATTCAATGTGTCCATATGCTGGATGAGATATGCAGCAAAATGTGATGTAAAACAATGTACTAAGTATGCACTAAATGAACATACATATCATCAAAACATAATGAAATCATGTACTAATAGTGTACTAATGAACATAGGAAGTATATGATATAAAAACATGAAAACATGAAAGTAACAAGTAGGCACATGTGTTTCACCCCAAAACAGTTTGAAAACAGTAAAAGAGGGGGGCTATGTACTCACTTGAGGGTGCTTAGATGTCTTGAACAACAACCAAGCAAAGCTAGAGGGATCACAGAATCAACCGGCACCTAATATAGGTGACTATATAAATAACCGGACCTAAATCGGGAGATCGGATAGAATGAGTTCCGTAAAACAAATGAGTAAAGGAACTCATGTATTATGGTTTAACAAAGCCTACATTCAAAAAGGAAACCTAACTTAAGTGCTTACGACCCATTTCGACCCGTTTAGGTAGCTTACGCCACTTTAACGTGTCGTTCGCGTAAAACGCGTTCAGACCGCCTAACTATTCCTATAACAAGTATTATATGCCTTAACAAACAAGTCTAATAATGTTTGCTAATCAGTTTAGTTGTCAAAATTTATGTTACATATGTTTAAAATGAATTTATGTGTAAAAAGGGCATTTTGGTAATTTACGTAAGGCATATAAACTACCTATCATACAACTAACTAAATGTCGTGACCATAAGGTATAACTTCGGAAGGTTATTCCCTATACAACTATGGTCACCTAATGTGTTTGGTCGGATCCTAATGAACGACCAAATGGGTCGGGTTCGAAAGTATAAGCGATTGTTTAGATCGCTTACCTTACTACCTTATATAAACATAAATCTAAAAGTGACGAGTTAAACATGTTAAAGCATGTTTAACGAGTTTAGAAAATAGGTTTGGTATCAAAACAAATGGTTTTGATACCTAAATGTAGTTTCGTTACAAAATACGCAAGAATACGCATTTTGGCCGAAACTACGACTCGTCACTACACCTAGATAACTTGGTAATCAGTAGGTATAGTCACTTGGGACTATAACCATCGTGATTACGCTCACGTTATGAAGTTCAAACGAACTGCGCATTGACCATAAACTGGTCAATACAGAAAGTCAAACGCAGTTTGACTTTTAAGCTAAAAGGGAATAAAAAGAACGAAGGAATACTTACAAAAGGTCCCCGCAAGATTGATTTTCCAAGTATTCCCGAGCTTAAATCTCATCCCTACACTTGCACCCACTGATTTGCAATACAATGGGCACTCAAAACCAGCCGCTAGTAAGTTAGAATACCATTTTCAAGCAAGAAAAACAGGTAAAACAGCTGCAAACAGGCTGGAATTGATTTAGTGCAGATCTGGCAGGCTTACACTGCCCGCGTAAGACCCAAGGGAGGTCTACGCAGCCCGCCTGGGCTGCACAGTTCAGCAAACAAGTTCCAGATTTACAGTTTCAGTCTCTGTTATGCATTTCAGTCCATTTTCGATATGTTTGAAGCCCGTTAAACCATTTTCAAGGGTCTAAAATGATGCCTAAACATAATGGACATGAAACATGCTCAAAAATATGCCGGATGTCGGTTCGTTTGGTCGTACGATCGCGATATTCCCTCATTTATGACGAAATGCGCACGAATGCGAAAAACGATCCAAACTATGCGACGAATGGATTTTTATTATGCCAAACACTAAAATAAAATATTTTAATGCTTACATAAATTTTTGGATGTCCGGATGTATTCAGAACATAAGTTATGCGCGAAAATGCAAACTTATGCAGTTTTTGACGCTTTTAGTCCCTGAATGATCATTAAGTTTATTTTAGCACACCGAACCCTTCAAAGCCTATTTCTAAGATATGTAAAGGATATTTAGGGTGTGTTTAACTTATGATCATATTCCAAAGGGTCTGTTACAGTACAAATTGACATACTTTCGCAATTTGTCGAATTTAGTCCCTGTAAGCGAATAAACTTGATTTCGGCATACCAAACCTTCCAAAACTTATTTCTAAGTTATGTAAAGGTTATTTAAGGTATGTTAAGCCTATGTCACTATTCCAGAGTGTTTGTTGCATTAAACTGGTTATATTTACGCATCAGATCGCGTATAACCTTCCTGAAAGCGATTTAAAGCCCGCAATCGAACAAGAATTGATATGTGCAAACGATACACATATTTTATACAAAACCCAAGTATGAAACACAATATTTCATTGATTTGGTTTTTGTTTGATGGTCACGGTGACCCAGGTGTCACAAAATTTGCCCAGCAAATAGGCGAAGTAATTCTGAAGTCCGTGGATTTAGGTATTGCCATGTCTCGTCTCAACAATGAAGCCACTCAAGAGTCACCGAAGGAAGTAGAATTCAAGCCTGCACCAAAATCAAGGAAGCGTAAGGCTTCAAGGAAACCCGCAGCGGGGGCACCAAATCAAGCAGGACCTAGCCAAGTAGCAACACTACCAGCTAGGAAGCCGTTTAAATGATGCAACTGTCATCATTCAAACCTCATACCCTGCTTCAAATGTACCTACTGTGGACGGTGGGGACATTTGGTTAACATATGCCGCTTTGCTATCCAAAACAAAGCTGCTATAAACCTTGCTGCTGCTCAACCTCCTGCCAGGAAACCTTGTGCCGGTACTTCACTGATGTGCAACAAGTGTAATTCACATCACCGAGCTTACCTGCAGTGTCGTCTGTGTGCATCATGTGGACGACTCGGTCACCTGGCAAATGCTTGTCAATTCAACCCAATCCAAGGTGGTCTAAACCAACCCCAAGTCAACCCTGCTCCAGCTCATTTACCATCTGGTACTTGGTACAACTACGGCGAGACGTGCTATTTCAAGAACAAGTGAACAAAGATTGTCAATGCAAATCTGACCCACGGATGAGCATTTGGCTGAGTATAAGATGTTGATGTTTTAATCTTATGCTTTTGTTTCTTTTTTTTCTTGTAATGCGAAACAATCAGTTTTGTTTATAAATAAATCGTTGATCACAAATTCTGATATACAAGTGTAGTTACATGTGTGTATGGCATTTCCCTATAATACCTACATCAAGGAACTATGTTCTTTACAAACTACTCTTATGAATTTCCCATTCTTGTGTTTGCTCATGATTCCCTTGGAAAATTCTAAGTACTCGTTTCATTCTAAGAAACGAAGTACTGAAAATAAAGTGACCTTGTGAGTAATCGTGCTTATGCACATCTGTGCCTTTGAATCCTTGGTTAGATAACTAAGGGTATTTTCAAATCTCATACCCATTACGTTCTGATTTTTCAACATGCATAACATAAGTTTTCAAAACAACCTTCATGATTTCAAAAACATTTTATATATAGTCCGAAAACATTTTTAATATAGTGTATTTACTTAACATATCAAATGCATGATTTCAAAAGCATTGTCTATGTTTTCAAAAACAACCTCCATGATTTCAAAAACATTGTCAATGTTTTGAAAAACAACCTTCATGATTTCAAAATGTTTCATATAGTTTGAAAACAATATTAAGACAATATAATTGCTTATATCAAGTGCATGATTTCAAAAGCATCATTCATATTTTCAAAAACCTTATACATAATTTCAAAATTCATCTCGCATGATTTTAAAACATTTTTATAAATATACCTACCTAATACACCTACTTTATGATTTCAAAAGTATTATATATAAGGTTTCAAAAACATTGAACACATTTTTTATAGAACCCCATGCATAGTTTTCAAAAATATTTTTCTCATACATTGACTTAATCTTCAAATTATGCTTCACATGTCGCCTTGACATATCTAGCATCTCAACTTCATAAGCATTTTTATTTCATGTTTTGACTTACGCACATCCAGTGCGAGGTTTCAAAACATCTTCAACTTCTAAAATCCATATGGGATCTTTTTATCTTTACAATTAGATCCTTGTGGATAGTTATCATTCTAATCGGAGTTCTTAATTGGATTCCTTGTGTACCTTAATTTGAATATTTCGATTCTCCGTAATCGAAATTGAATTTTCTTTATTAAGATCTTCCTATCTTCATAGTTAGATTCTTGAAAATGTTTAAAGTGCCAAATGAAATCCACGGATTGAATTCCTGGTGTGCTTTAAATACATGTGCACAGTTAACAATCAAATTAACAAAAGGATAACAAACTAAAGATCAAGTTAAACAATTTTGTGATTATGTGTTATATGATTTCTTTTATGCATTTTGTGTTTTTGTTTTCATTATCCAAATCCTCGTAGAATCTTCCGTATCTTCATATGAAAGATTCACAGTAGGATATCCAAAGGTACCCTTAAAAATCCTTATTGGGCTTCTACGTGACAGTTAAGACCCTTGGATTATATAGTACCATTCCATGATTCAAAAAGAGACCCTTTTGAGTGGTCTAAGTCAAAAGATTGATTCAGAAACTGGTTAGGAATGACATGTGATGCTATAGCTGGACAGACTCCTTGGTAGTCTATTTAAATAATTATTGATTTAATTAAAAGACCCTATGGTGGTCTAGTTACAATCATCACAAGTTCGTTCATTATTTTCTTCCCCTACACATTATAAGATGCACTACGTAACTACGCAAGGAATTAAGTAATTATGGATGCATACATAATTACGAAATTCAGTGGGTAAGACTTATTATGTGTAAGAACCGATAGTGGCAACCATAACGAAATGTGAACAATGTAATAGAGGTACGGTGGACGCACCAATAACGCTTTATATACTTGTATATAAGTGTCCCTCTCACATTGCAAGCATGATGTTATTTAAAGTTACTAGAAGTTCAGGACTCTAACCAGTGTTGTTTGATCTTTTCAACTTCTTGTTTCAAGCTCTCACAAGTTTCCTCAAAATAAATTTCGGGACGAAATTTCCTGAAGTAGGGGAGACTGTGACACCTGTGTCACTTCAACCATCAAAAAATACCAAACCAACGAAATATTGTATTTCATACGTGGGATTTGTATAGATATGTGTATCATTTGTACATATCAATTCTTGTTCGATTTCGGGCTCTAAATCGTTTTCTGGAAGGTCATACGCGCACTGATGCATAAATATAACTAGTTTAATGCAACAAACACTCTGGAATAGTGACATATAACCACTGATGCATATATCATTTTCTGGAAGGTCATACGCGCACTGATGCATAAAAATAAGTTTTGGAAGGTTTGGTGTGCCGAAATCAAGTTTATTCGCTTACAGGGACTAAATTTGACAAACTGCGAAAGTATGCCGATTTGTACTGTAACAGACATTCTGGAACATGACCATAAGTTAAACATACTCTAAATATCCATTAAATAGCTTAGAAATAGGCTTTGAGGGGTTCGGTGTGCTAAAATAAACTTTATGCTCATTCAGGGACTAAAAGCATCAAAAAGGGCATAAGTTTGCATTTTCGCGCATAACTTACGTTCTGGATACATCCGGACATCCAAAAATTTATGTAAGCGTTAAAATATTTTATTTTAGTGTTCGGCAGAAGAAAAATCCATTCCTCGCGTAATTTGGATCGTTTTTCGCGTTCATGCGTGTTTCGTCGTAATTAAGCGAATATCGCGATCGTACGACCAAACGAACCGACATCCGGCATATTTTTGAGCATGTTTCATGTCCCTCATACTTAGGCATCATTGTAGAACCTTAAAAATGGTTTAACGGGCCTTAAACGTGTCGAAAAAGGCCTTAAACACATGCAGGGACTAAAACTGCAATTTCTGAAACTTGATGTGCAGACCTGAGGCCCAGGTGGCCCGCGTAAGCCCCCATTAAACCATACGCGGCCCGCGTGGGAACACCAGATCTACACAAAATGTAATTTCCAGCTGTTTACAGCTGTTGCACCTGTTTTATTCACTTGCAAATGGGTTTTACAATACCATGGGCTCATACTAGGGGATCCCATGGTATTAGAAAACAAGGGGCACACTTGGACGGCCTAGATCGAAGCTCGTTTTACGATGAAAGATCTTAATGGTTCAACGAAAACTATATATACCCCACCATTTCTTTGTAAAACCCACTTGATTTTCTGAGATTTCTCTAAGTTGAAGTGTTAACCACTTCATACCTGAGAATACTTGGGAAATCAAACTTGTGGGGACCCTTTGTAAGTATTCCTTCGTTCTTTTACGCGTTTTTAGCTTAAAAGTCAAACTGCGTTTGACTTTCTGCATTGACCAGTTTATGGTCAACGCGGAGTTCGTTTGAACTTCATAACGTGAGCGTAATCACGATGGTTATAGTCCCTAGTGACTATACCTACAGATTACCACGTTATCTAGGCTTAGTGACGAGTCGTAGTTTCGGCCAAAATGCGTATTCTTACGTATTTTGCAACCAAACTACTTTTGGGTATCAAGACCCTTTGTCTTGATACCAAACCTGTTTTCTAACCTCGTTAAACATGTTTTAACATGTTTTAACATGTTTAACTCGTCACTATTAGATTTGTGGTTATATAGGGTCGTAAAGATAAGCGATCTAAACAATCGCTTATACTTTCGAACCCGACCCGTTTGGTCGATCATTAGGATCCGACCAAACACATTAGGTGACCATAGTTGTATAGGGAATAACCTTCCGAGGTTATACCTTATGGTGACGACGTTTACTTAGTTGTATGATAGGTAGTTTATATGCGTTAGGAAAATTACCAAAATGCCCTTTTTGCGCATAAATTCATTTTAAGCATATGTAACCTAAATTTTGACATCTAAACTGATTAGGTAACATTATTAGACATGGTAAGGCATATAATACTTATCATAGGACTAGTTAGGCGGTCCGAACGCGTTTTACGCGAACGACGCGTTAAAGTAGCGTAAGCTACCTAAACTGGTCTTAATGGGTCGTAAGCACTTAGGTTAGGTTTCATTTTAGTATGTAGGCTTTGTTAAACCATATCATATAAGTTCCAATACTCATTTGGTTTACGAAACCTCATACTATCCAATCTCCCGATTTAGGTCCGGTTATTTATGTAGTTATCTATATAGGGTGCCGTTTGATTCCGTGATCCCTTTAGCTGTGCTTGGTTGTTGTTCAAGACTTCTAAGCACCCTCAAGTGAGTTCATAGACCCCTCTTTTACTGTTTTTCAAACATTTTGGGGTGAAACACATCTGCCTACTTGTTACTTTCGTGCTTTCCATGTTTTCATATCATATGCCTGCAATGTTCATTAGTACACTATTAGTACATGATTTCATTGTGTTTTTGCTATGTATGTCCTTTGCTGCATACTTAGTACATTGTTTACATTACATTTTCTGCTATGTATGTTTACTGAGCATGCTAGCACATTGATTTACATGACTTTTCTGCTTTGTATGTTAACTTAGCATACTTAGTACATTGTTTTCACATAACATGTTTACATTTGGTATGACATTTGGTTTGTACAAATGGGACTAAAATACCTTCATTAACATTAGCTACGCCGCTCGATAGTAAGTAGTGGTACCATAGGACTTGAAAAATCCCGTTCCTGACATCCTAGGTTTGTTTGGATGAAAGGAATGACTGAATCCGAAAATATTTTTTTTGATAACCTTCACTCTAAGGTTATCCTTCTGTCTCAAGGCTTGAATGTAAGCATTTTACATTACCGCATAAATGTTTGTATCAGTAAAGCATGCATTATCTTAAAAAGCATAACTTTTGATTTATTCAAATACTTTGTTTTGTACATTTTTACATTTGGTATAAGTAATCACATTTTACTTACCTTACATAACATTTGTTTACACATTACATGATTTACATTTGATGGTTTTCACATAAACATTTGACATTTGACTATACATAGACATTTTTACATTGGTGGTTTGTTTGGGTAAGTGATTTGAGTAATGAGGCGTGTGTAATATGATACAAGCAAGGTGGATACGCCACTGGTACTTCCTATATATAAGTGATTGTATGATATTACATATCGTAGCGTTATTTAAATCATTCAATTTAGACATATAACATTTTACACAAATGACATATTTTTCACAAGACATTGTTTTACAAACAGTTTGTTTTATACAACTCATTTTACTTGGCTATTTATTTAGCCATACATATTTCTTTTATATCATCTATTTTTCTTATCAAGCTTTCATATAATTTATAAAACAAAACATTTTACAAGGTTCATGACTACTTTTATTAAACATTTTCTTCAAACTTACAAGTCATGAATCCTAAATCAATAAAACCTATGTATCTCACATGCATTTTTATGCTTACGTACCTATTTTCACATGTGTTTCAGGATATGATGCATAGGATTGATAAAGATACACTTAGGTGGACTTGGGCCTTAGAAACATTAAAAGATGCAAGACTAGTTAATTATGTTATGCTTCCTTGTTGTTAAGACATTGTAACTCTTTTGAATCAATAAAACAAAATTTTCAATTTCCATGTGTTATGAAACAATGATTCTGTTACACCACTCCCCGACGTTTCCGCCATGATTTGTTGTTTTACGTGGTCGGGGTGTGATAACAGATGTCACAGTCTCCCCCACTTTAGGAAATTTCGTCCCGAAATTTATTAAGAGGAAACATGTGAGAATAGATGTGGATATTTCGCTTTCATCTGATCTTCACGTTCCCAAGTAAAGTCTGGGCCACGTTTAGATTCCCAGCAAATTTTGACAATAGGAATGCGCTTGTGTTTGAGCTTTTTGACTTCACGATCCATGATTTCCACTGGTTTCTCAACGAAGTGCATCGTGTTATCAACACGAATTTCATCATGTGGTATGTGGAGGTTCTTATCAGCTAAACACTTTTTGAGATTGGACACGTGGAAAGTTGGATGAACATTTCCAAGTTCAGGAGGTAGCTCAAGTATGTACGCTACTTTTCCGATTCTTTCAACGATCTTGAATGGTCCAACATAGCGTGGTGTAAGTTTTCCTTTCTTTCCAAATCTAATCACACCTTTCCAAGGGGATACCTTGAGTAGGACGTGATCACCAACTTGAAATTCTAAGGGCTTGCGTCGTCGATCCGCGTAACTCTTTTGACGGCTTCTAGCTGTCTGAAGGTTATCACGAATCTTCTTGTCCTTATCTGTAGTCTCTAGAATGAGTTCAGGTCCAGTAAGCTAAGCTTCACCTATCTCATTCCAGCAGACCGGTGAACGGACCGTATAAAGCTTCGAAAGGAGCCATGTTGATGCTAGAGTGATAACTATTGTTATAGGAGAATTCGATCAACGGTAGATGCAAATCCCAACTACCACCAAAATCAATCACACACTCTCTAAGCATATCCTCCAGTGTCTGGATTGTTCTCAGATTGACCAACCGTTTGCGGATGGTATGTTGTTCTCAAATTAAGTTAGGTACCCATGGCATATTGCATGGTTCTCCAAAAGTGAGACGAGAATCGAGCATCTATGTCAGATATAATGTTCAAAGGAACACCATGTCAAGATACAATCTCATCTACATATATCTTGGCAAGTTTGTCAGCAGATAGATCCTCACGGATCGGCAAGAAATGTGCTGACTTTGTAAGATGATCGACAACAACCCAAATGGCGTCATGACCTCTTTTAGTCCGTGGTAGCTTGGTAATGAGATCCATATCAATGTTTTCCCATTTCCAAACTGGAATCTCTGGTTGCTCCAATAATCCAGAGGGATGTTGGTGTTCTGCCTTAACCTTAAGACAAGTAAGGCATTTGGTAATCCAGAGAGTTGATTCACAATATGAACAGGTTGAACGAATCATATGATGTCTTAAACAAAGCAATGAATCAATACAACGAGTCAATCAGTGAACAGGTTACAGCTATGAAAACACTTCAATGAGCATTCATGTCGAAGCAGTCAGGCATCAATCATTACATTGATAAATGTGCTGAACTTGAACAAAAATTGGAAATCCAAAGAATAGAAACTGAAAGAGTTGAGAGATTATTGAGAAGTTACTCATATGCGTCTTATGTTATTGATAGGATTTATCCCACTGTTGAAGGCATGAAGGCGTTTGAAGAAGTTACATCTAAAGACAAGACTTCTAAAACAAAAGAAGAAACTGAATTGAAGAATTTTGGTAAGAAACAAAGTATCAGTTACAACAAGTATCCACCCCCGCTTGAAAATGGATATTCTCCACGAAATCCAAATTCAGAAAGAGTCGAAAAGGCAACCATATTAGTGTGGGAATCTGAGCCATCAGATAATTTGCCAGAAAACATTGATGTTATTTTCACCTCGTCTGACACTGATCAACAATCTCAATTGATGAAGAAAGTGGTAGATCATGTGTTAGATAATAAAGAAACTGAGGAGTCGAAGTCAGAGTCAAAGTCTGAATCTAGCACTCCATATCCAACAGTCAAAAAGGGCAAACGGGTTTATAATAAAGATTTTATGTTATCAAAATATAATTTGAATTTTGAACCAATCAAAGTGGCATATACTTTGAATGATTCAGACAAATTATATCAACAAGGTTTTCAAACTAACAGAATTAATATTTCTGAAATAAAAGATGTTACTGAAAAACCTGAAAAATACACCTCAAGAGTTCAACAAAGATTAAACAAGAAAAAGGGTTACAGTTCTGGTTCAGGTTATCGAAAGAAACCAAACCATAATGGTAATTTCAAAAAGAAGGGATTAGGTTTTATACCACCAGAAAATCATTAAAATGAGAAAACTTATAAACCAAAGAATTCCTTGTGAAGAAGCAAGAAGAAATAAAAAATGAAGCTACTCAGAAGAAGAAAGAGACAAGAATCTGTTTTCAATGCAAAACAGTTGGTCATATTGCCAGTAACTGTCCAAAGGAAATTCAATCTAAACAGGGAGTGTCTCTTAAACTAAAAGGAAAGATGGTTGAGAATAATTCACCAACCAAATCTTTTATAGTTTTCAAAAATTTGAAATTTGAGGTTGGTGAAAGTTCGAAAAGGTTTTACAAGAGAAAAGCAAATCTTGACAACCAAAAGTGGGTTGTTAAGAAATCTGATGAAAGATCTAGTAATGATTTTGATTCGTCAAAATCAGAGGAGCTATTTTCTGGCGATGAATTTGACTCGTCAAAGTCAAAGGAGCCACAAGTTGAGAAGAAAGATGAAAAATCAGTTCCTCCAATGGATGATGCAAATTTTCCACCATTGAGGGCTGAAAATTTTAAACAAAAAGTTGGAAAAGTTGAGATTTCAAATCAAATTTTTTCTGAAAAGAAAGATTTTGATGTTGAAAAAGCCTTTAACCCCACAATTCAAAATATTTTTGGAAAAATGATTGATGGGAAGGTCAAGGGGGTTAAGGAATTTTATGAGAAGAAAACGAAGAAACCAAAAAAAGATGAGTCATCCCAGGTTAGTAACTGGGATATAACCTATCATGATTAAGTCTCTGGACTTGCCGGAGCTCCCAAGTTGGTAATCGCAAAGCAGGAATCGGCATTTTTCTTGAAAAATTCACATCTGTGATATTTCGTCTTACAAGTGGTAGTTTTTCTTGAAATTTTCATATCTCATCTTACAAGTGATATGGTTGGTAAGTGAATCTACAAGTGGTGGTTCCTACAAGAGGTTGAAAAAGGGGTTTTCACATGCAAAGTGGTTAAACAAGGTCATTAAGTTGAACTTGATTTAACTATCATACAATATTGTTGATTAAACAATGTGATGAGTTTATCCCCGTTCCCTACAAGTGGTAAAATCAACAAAACTAATTTTCAGGAAAAACCATTTTGATTAAAACAAACTTAAGTGTTTTGAAATCATAATGGGAAAATAGTTTGTTAGGGGGAGTTCTGATTGTTTACGCCAAGTGAATGTAGAATTGAAACAATTCACAACAGTTGTCACTTTACTTGTACAGTTTATTTTCAGATTTGTTTTAATGATTTTGAATTTTAGGGGGAGTAAGAAATTTCAGAAAATCCAAAAACATTAGAAAAATTTGAAAAAGCCAAAAACATGATAAAATTCAACAACGAGTTTTGTTGTGACAAAGAGGAAATGATAGTATATCAGTGGACTATCACAGCACGCTAAAGAATTGGAAAGTCAAATGTGATAAACAATCTAACTGACGATATCCCAGTAGGTTTTTATACATTTAGTAGATTGTATTCGAGATATAAACATAAATATCATAACTTACTTATATCGTGGGGAACATCTCTCGGATATATGGGTAACCCCCGAAATCTTGTTTGAAGGGCTTTCTATTTCTGACATACTAGGTCTTTGTGCGTAATGATATCTGGGGTATTATACCAGGACTTCTGATTTTGCGGGAGCAATAGCCTATTCCTCGTATAATACTTTGCATTGCTTTATTCTTAAAGCTAGCCCTCAGTACAAAAAATGATAAAACATTGAAAAATGCTAATCATGTGCTGTTGAAGAAAAGATCCCCAAATGGGACACACCTAAAGTCGAGCCATCACCTCTTTGTCTGAACGGAAGTTCTAACCTGAGCTCTCATGGTCTCGCATTACCCGTTTACAGTTATCATTAATGTACACTCACCTGTAAGACTGAATATAGAAGTCTGAATACGGGAGTATATTCTGAGGTGGGACACAAAAATAAGTTTAAGTGCTTAAAACATTAATCTCGTATCTCGAAACAGTTGAACTTTGTGTGAAAATTTAAGTGGATCAATATACTAACAATCTAAGTTGTCACACCCCGACCACGTGAGACAACGAAACGTGGCGGAAACATCGGGGTGTGTTGTAACAGAATTAATTATTTCAAATCCATGGCAATTGAAGTTTCGTTTTATTAATCAAACATGAATGTTTACATTGTTTTAAATAAGAACTAAAGAGTACATAACATAAATTAACTAGTTCTTCTCTCGTTTTAAGTCACTAAGGCACAGGTCCGCCTAAGTATGTCTTGATAAGTCCTATGCATAATCTCCTGAAAACACATGTGAAAATAGGTACGTCAGCATAAAAATGCCTGTGAGATACATAGGTTTTGTGAAAATAGGATTCATGACTTGTAAGTTTAAGAAAATGTTTAGTAAAGTTTAGTCATGAACCTTGTAATTTGATTTGTCTTGTAAATCGTTTGAAAAACAATAAGTTCAGATGATATGTATAAGTAAGAGAATAATGTATGGTTAAATGAATAACCATGTAAAATGAGTTCGTATAAGAAAAGTTGTTTGTAAAACAATGTCTTGTGAAAAGTATGTTATTTGTATAAAATGTTATATGTCTCAAATTGAAATGGTTCAAATAACGCTACGATATGTAATACCATACAAACACTTATATATAGGAAGTACCAGCGGCGTATCCACCATGCTTGTATCATATTACACACGCCTCGTTACTTAAATCACTTACTCAAACCAAACCATCAAGATGAAATGTTTAACCATTGTAGAAATGTTTATGTATAGTCAAATGTCTATTGTCAAATGTAAATCATCTCAACAGATACAAAAGGTTCACACGGTTCAACAGTTACAAACAGTTCATATAATCAAACGGTTACGACGGTTCACATAGTCAAATGGTTACAACGGTTCAAAATGTAATATAATGTGTTCATATGCTGGATGAGCGTATGCAACAGAAATTCAATGTAGAACAATGTACTAAGTATGCACACAATGGACATACATAGCATGAAATGTAATGTAAAACGATGTACTAAGTATGCACACAATGGGCATACATAGCATGAAATATAATGTAAAACGATGTACTAAGTATGCACACAATGGGCATACATAGCATGAAATGTAATGTAAAACGATGTACTAAGTATGCACACAATGGGCATACATAGCATGAAATGTAATGTAAAACATGTACTATAAATGTACTAATGAACATAACAAGTATATGATGTGAAAACATGGAAAGCATGAAAGTAACAAGTAGGCACATGTGTTCCACCCCAAAACGTTTGGAAAATAGTAAAAGAGGGGTCTATGTACTCACTTGAGATTGCTCAGAAGTCCTAAGATAGCCACCAAGCAATGCTAGAGATCACGGAATCAAACGGCACCTAATATAGGTAACTATGTTAATAAACCGGACCTATATCGGAGGATCGGATAGAATGAGGGCTCGTGAACCAAATGAGTATGGGAACTCAGGTAGTATGGTTTAACAAGGCCTACATACTAAATGAAACCTAGCCTAAGTGCTTACGACCCGTTTAGGTAGCTTATGCTACTTTAACGCGTCGTTCGCGTGAAACGCGTTCAGAATGCCTAACTATTCCTATGATAAGTAAAATATGCCTTAACATGTCTAATATTGTTACCAAATCAGTTTAGATACCAAAAGTTACGTTACATATGCTTAAAATGAATTTTGGCGTCAAAAGGGCATTTTGGTAATTTACCTAAGGCATATAAACTACCTATCATACAACTACTTAAACGAAGCGACCATAAGGTATAACCTTGGAAGGTTATTCCCTATATACTATGGTCACCTAATGTGTTTGGTCGGATCCTAATGATCGACCAAACGGGTCGGGTTCGAAAGTATAAGCGATTGTTTAGATCGCTTACCTTACGACCCTATATAAGAACTAAACTAAAAGTGACGAGCTAAGCATGTTAAAACATGCTTACCTAAGTTTAGAAAACAGGTTTGGTATCAAAACAAACGGTTTTGATACCTAAGAGTAGTTTGGTTACAAAATACGCAAGAATGCGCATTTTGGCCGAAACTACGACTCGTCACTGAGCCTAGATAACGTGGTAATCAGTAGGTATAGTCACTAGGGACTATAACCATCGTGATCACGCTCACGTTATGAAGTTCAAACGAACTTCGCATTGACCATAAACTGGTTAATGCAGAAAGTCAAACAAAGTTTGACTTTCGGACTCGAAAAGCAATAAAAGAACGAAGGAACACTTACAAAGGGTCCCCACAAGATTGATTTCCAAGTAATCTCAGGTAGGAAGTGTATAAACACAACCACTTAGAGAAAAACTCAGATTTCAAGTGGGTTTTGCAATGGGGATGGATGGGTATTTATAGTAAATGGACCACCGTTAGGATCGTTCCTCGAATAACGTGATCAAATCTCATCCGTACAAGTGTTGGAATGTTATGGTAGCTCATTTTGCCCCTACCACAAGAGTTTGACAAGTGGCATTGGCCTTTAGGGGTTTGAAAGGTTGTTAACAGCTGTTAAAAACATTGAATCTGGTCTGGTAGACTGACGCGGGCCACGTAAAGTATCACCCTGGGTTTACGCGGGCCATCTGAAATCCTGATCATAAACCAAGTTTCAAAAATGACAGTTTTGGTCCCTGTTGGTGTTAAAGGCCATTTCCGACATGTTTAAGGCCCGTTAAGCCAACTTTAAGGCCCTAAAATGATGCCTAAACATTGTGGACATGAAACATGCTCAAAAATATGTCGGATGTCAGTTCGTTTGGTCGTACGATCGCGATGTTCGCTTAATTACGACGGAATGCGCATAAGCGCGAAAAACGATCCAAATGACACGACGAATGGATTTTTCTTATTCCAAACACTAAAATAAAATATTTTAGTGCTCACATAAATTTTTGGATGTCTGGATGTATTCAGAACGTAAGTTATGCGCGAAAATGGAAACTTGTGCACTTTTTGACGCTTTTAGTCACTGAATGACCCAAAAGTTTATTTTAGCACACTGAACCCCTCAAAGCCTCTTTCTAAGCTATATAAAGGATATTTATGGTATGTTTAACTTATGGCCATGTTCCGGAATGTCTGTTACAGTTCAAATTGGCATACTTTCACAGTTTGTCAACTTTAGTCCCTGTAAGCGATTTAACTTGATTTTGCCATACCAAAGCCTTCAAAACTTATTTCTAAGTTATGTAAAGGTTATTTAAGGTATTTTTAGCCTATTTCACTATTCCAGAGTGTTCGTTGCATTAAACTGGTTATATTTACACATCAGTGCGAGTATAACCATCCAGAAAGCGATTTAGAGCTTGAAATCGAACAAGAATTGATATGTGCAAAAGATACACATATTTATACAGATCCCAAGTATGAAATACAATATTTCATTGGCTTGGCATTTGTTTGATGGTCTCAGTGACCCAGGTGTCACAGTCTCCCCTACTTTAGGAAATTTCGTCTCGAAATTTATTCGTAGGAGTCTACTTGTGACTTTGTGTCAAATAACCACCAGAGATATGTAAGGCATAATCCTGTCATTTCCTTAACGGACATTCTTCAGAACAAAAATGAAGAGACGGAGTCATTTTCCTCAACGAGTATTCTTCAGAAGCGGAAATGAAGGAATAAACAAACGGGGATTCATTTCCTCAACGGACAATCTTCAGAAACGTAAAATGAACTTACGAAGTCATTTTCAACGGGTGCTTCATCAGAAATGGAAATGAAAATGATAGACAAACGGATATTCATTTCCTCAACGGACAATCTTCAGAAACGAAAATGAACAAACGGAGTCATTTGCAACGGGTGCTTCCTCAGAAATGGAAATGAAAATGATAGACAAACGGATATTCATTTCCTCAACGGACAATATTCAGAAACGAAAATGAACAAACAGAGTCATTTTCAACGGGTGCTTCATCAGAAATGGAAATGAAAAGGATAAACAAACGGATATTCATTTCCTCAACGGACAATCTTCAGAAACGAAAATGAACAAACGGAGTCATTTTCAACGGGTGCTTCCTCAGAAATGGAAATGAAAATGATAGATAAACGGATATTCATTTCCTCAACGGACAATCTTCAGATACGAAAAATGAACTGACGGAGTCATTTTCAACGGGTGCTTCCTCATAAATGGAAATGAAAAGGATAATCAAACGGATATTCATTTCCTCAACGGACAATCTTCAGAAACGAAAATGAACAAACGGAGTTATTTTCAACGGGTGCTTCCTCAGAAATGGAAATGAAAAGGATAATCAAACGGATATTCATTTCCTCAACGGACAATCTTCAGAAACGAAAATGAACAAACGGAGTCATTTTCAACGGGTGCTTCCTCAGAAACGGAAATGAATAGAGTTAACTTCTAGGCACATGACAAAGCTCGTTGTGGTTTCTGTGCACTAAATTCCATAATTATGTATGCATCCATAATTACGTAATTCCTTGCACAGTCCGCACAGTTTGTCTTGAAATGTTTAGGGGAAGAAAATCAAACCTATGATGAGGGTGACTAGACTACCATAGGGTCCTTTTAATTAGATTGACAAATGATCTTTTTAATTAGGCCACCAAGGAGTCCTTTCAGCTATATCATCACATGATGTTCCTAACCAGATTTTTGGATCAATCTGTTTAACTAGACCACTCAAGGGGTCTAATTATGGAGTAGTACTTTATAACCCAAGGGACTTAACTACAACGTAGAAGTCCATTAAGGATTTTAGATAACAAAAACTTGGATTACACCAAAAACATAAAAGGGAACACATAAGCACATAATCACATAGTTGCTTAACTCAGTTATTAATTTGTTATTAACTTGTTAGTGATTGAATATGGATATTCAAAGTACACCAGGAAACCAGTCGCTGGACTTCAATGTCCTCTGGGATCTATCTGGAAAGATAGGATGATCTCCCAAAATTCGATTTTGTTTTCAGAAACGTAATATTCGAATTAAGGAACACAACAATTTTAGGATTTACGGAAATATCCTTAAGTACCCTTATTAAGGAGTTATAGTGGTACTTTGGGTACTCGTCTCGTGTTGTAACTTGCGCCTTGTACTTCGTTTCCTTAGAATAAACGAGTACTTAGGAATTTCGTGGAAACGCAAGAGATCATAAGATGGAAAAAAATTTTGGGGGTAGTTTGCTTTACAAGGAATACAATTCCTTGATTGTCGGTATTGTAAGAGATATGTTGTTTATACATGCAACCACATAAATACATTGTAATGTAAATAAAAGATTTACTTATAAACAACGATAACAACTGTTTCTTGGACCTTGACAACAAAAGAAAATAATACATAAGACGTGATTATTTCTAAACGATGTTGTCTTCTAGTCAGTCAGATGCTCATCCCTGTGCTGGATTTGCATTAGCAAGCTTTGGGCAATTTCTTCAGAAATGACCCATCTCACCATAGTTGAAGCAAGAACCTGGTAGAAAACGACCTTGAGCAGGATTATTGCCAGCTTGGTTTGGTGCAGCTGCAGCTGGGCAGACTCTTGCTGTATGGCCTATAAGTCCACAAGTTTGGCATTTGCGGCACTTTACATTGGCATGATGATGGAGGCTACATTGGTTGCACAAGGGTGCAGTTCCATTGTATGGCTTCCTAGCAGGGGGTTCATCCATGGTCTTTGATTCCTAGACTGGGTTCGATTCCTCAACCGGTTTCTTGTCACCTTTTCGGAAAAGTTTACCTTTCCTGATCTTTGATTCAGTCAAGGTTGCAGATAGCTCAATGGCCTGTCTAACAGTAGTAGGGTTGCTACCAGTCACAATGTCTTGTATTGAGTCAGGGAGGCCATCAATGTACTTTTCAATTGCCTTGTCGAGTGGGGTAACCATTGTTGGGCATAGCAGACTCAACTCCTCAAACCTATCAGTATACGCCCGATGCTCACCACTATCTTGTTTCAAGTCATCGAACTCTCTCTCCAAAGCTCGCTGTTCATGACGAGGACAAAACTCCCTCATCATAAGGGCCCTAAGTTCGGCCCAAGTTTATGCTAGAGCAACTTCTGCACCACGGTCTCTCATAACCCCGTTCCACCATGTGAGAGCCCTCTTCTGAAACACACTCGAAGAAAACTCGACCTTGCGATTGTCAGGACACTGAACATGACGAAATGTGCTCTACGTGCTCTCGAACCACTGAAGGAGCCCAGTTGCTCCTTCCAAACCACTAAACTTGAGTGGTTTCGCCGAGTTAAAACTCTTGAAGTTGCATGGACCATTGTTGTTGTTGTTGGCTTGGTTCCATTGAGCAAAGAGGTTTGGAAATTGAGCAGCCATTTGCTGCGCAATGATTTCTGCCAGTTCGGCAGTCGCTATCTGGTTTTCGCGTCGAGGAGGCATTCTAAAAGAGAAACAAGAGAGAAAACAAATGAAATGGCATTGGGTAAGAATAGGATGTTACAATTACCGACCATAATCATGGTTGATGGTCATTTGTTTGAACCACGAAGCAAACAAACAACACAAAGGCTGAATCAAAGCAAATAGATCCTCATAGTGTATTGCGAAGACATGCTCGCCTATAAGTGGACACTCACCCCAAGAGTTCCCAGGTAAGAGTGACTAGTCCGATTATGTGGATTTGTATGAACACTCTAGCCTTAGACAGAAAACCCAGGGTACAGGCATTCACTCTTCCAGTTTGCACGTGTTCACACTATTTAGGACCCAAAACTTTGACGAGAGTTTTGAAAATTCAAAGGGGTTCAAAAACCTTATAACAGAGGGTTCAAAACCTAGTAATCAATCATCCTAGAACAGATGATTAGTTTTCAAAGCGGTTTTAAAATTTATGTTTTTGTTGTGGTCGTCGCCTAAGGATAGGTGACGGTATTGTTTTATGACTAAACGCAAGTAAACTCGAGTTAGGGTCCTAAGAAGGTTATAGACTAGGTCAAAGCATTACAAATAACCTAATTCATTATATCCATTGGCTCTGATACCAACTTTTTAGTCACACCCCGACCACGTGAGACAACGAAACGTGGCGGAAACATCAGGGAGTGTTGTAACAGAATTAATTGTTTCAAATCCTTGGCAATTGAAGTTTCATTTTATTAATCAAACATGAAAGTTTACATTGTTTTAAACAAGAACTAAAGAGAACATAACATAAATTAACTAGCTCTTGTCTCGTTTTAAGTCACTAAGGCACATGTCCGCCTATGTATGTCTTGATAAGTCCTATGCATCATCTCCTAAAAACACATGTGAAAATAGGTACGTCAGCATAAAAATGCCTGTGAGATACATAGGTTTTGTGAAAATAGGATTCATGACTTGTAAGTTTAAGAAAATGTTTAGTAAAGTTTAGTCATGAACCTTGTAATTTGATTTGTCTTGTAAATCGTTTGAAAAACAATATGTTCAGATGATATGTATAAGTAAGAGAATAATGTATGGTTAAATGAATAACCATGTAAATTGAGTTCGTATAAGACAAGTTGTTTGTAAAACAATGTCTTGTGAAAAGTATGTTATTTGTATAAAATGTTATATGTCTCAAATTGAAATGGTTCAAATAACGCTACGATATGTAATACCATACAAACACTTATATATAGGAAGTACCAGCGGCGTATCCACCATGCTTGTATCATATTACACACGCCTCATTACTTAAATCACTTACTCAAACCAAACCATCAAGATGAAATGTTTAACCATTGTAGAAATGTTTATGTATAGTCAAATGTCTATTGTCAAATGTAAATCATGTCAACAGATACAAAAGGTTCACACGGTTCAACAGTTACAAACAGTTCATATAATCAAACGGTTACGACGGTTCACATAGTCAAATGGTTACAACGGTTCAAAATGTAATATAATGTGTTCATATGCTGGATGAGCGTATGCAACAGAAATTCAATGTAGAACAATGTACTAAGTATGCACACAATGGAAATACATAGCATGAAATGTAATGTAAAACGATGTACTAAGTATGCACACAATGGGCATACATAGCATGAAATGTAATGTAAAACGGTGTACTAAGTATGCACACATTGGGCATACATAGCATGAAATGTAATGTAAACGATGTACTAAGTATGCACACAATGGGCATACATAGCATGAAATGTAATGTAAAACATGTACTATAAATGTACTAATGAACATAACAAATATATGATGTGAAAACATGGAAAGCATGAAAGTAACAAGTAGGCACATGTGTTCCACCCCAAAACGTTTGGAAAAAAGTAAAAGAGGGGTCTGTGTACTCACTTGAGATTGCTCAGAAGTCCTAAGATAGCCACCAAGCAATGCTAGAGATCACGGAATCAAACGGCACCTAATATAGGTAACTATGTTAATAAACCGGACCTATATCGGAGGATCGGATAGAATGAGGGCTCGTAAACCAAATGAGTATGGGAACTCAGGTAGTATGGTTTAACAAGGCCTACATACTAAATGAAACCTAGCCTAAGTGCTTACGACCCATTACGACCCGTTTAGGTAGCTTATGCTACTTTAACGCGTCGTTCGCGTGAAATGCGTTCGGAATGCCTAACTAGTCCTATGATAAGTAAAATATGCCTTAACACGTCTAATATTGTTACCAAATCAGTTTAGATACCAAAAGTTACGTTACATATGCTTAAAATGAATTTTGGCGTCAAAAGGGCATTTTGGTAATTTACCTAAGGCATATAAACTACCTATCATACAACTACTTAAACGAAGCGACCATAAGGTATAACCTTGGAAGGTTATTCCCTATATACTATGGTCACCTAATGTGTTTGGTCGGATCCTAATGATCGACCAAACGGGTCGGGTTCGAAAGTATAAGCGATTGTTTAGATCGCTTACCTTACGACCCTATATAAGCACTAAACTAAAAGTGACGAGCTAAGCATGTTAAAACATGCTTACCTAAGTTTAGAAAACAGGTTTGGTATCAAAACAAATGGTTTTGATACCTAAGAGTAGTTTGGTTACAAAATACGCAAGAATGCGCATTTTGGCCGAAATTACGACTCGTCACTGAGCCTAGATAACGTGGTAATCAGTAGGTATAGTCACTAGGGACTATAACCATCGTGATCACGCTCACGTTATGACGTTCAAACGAACTTCGCATTGACCATAAACTGTTCAATGCAGAAAGTCAAACAAAGTTTGACTTTCGGACTCGAAAAGCAATAAAAGAACGAAGGAACACTTACAAAGGGTCCCCACAAGATTGATTTCCAAGTAATCTCAGGTAGTAAGTGTATAAACACAACCACTTAGAGAAAAACTCAGATTTCAAGTGGGTTTTGCAATGGGGATGGATGGGTATTTATAGTAAATGGACCACCGTTAGGATCGTTCCTCGAATAACGTGATCGAATCTCATCCGTACAAGTGTTGGAATGTTATGGTAGCTCATTTTGCCCCCACCACAAGAGTTTGACAAGTGGCATTGACCTTTGGGGGTTTGAAAGGCTGTTAATAGCTGTTAAAAACATTGAATCTGGTCTGGTATACTAACGCGGGCCGCGTAAAGTATCACCCTGGGTTTACGCGGGCCGCCTGAAGTCCTGATCAGAAACCAAGTTTCAAAAATGACAGTTTTGGTTCCTGTTGGTGTTAAAGGCCATTTCCGACATGTTTAAGGCCCGTTAAGCCAACGTTAAGGCCCTAAAATGATGCCTAAACATTGTGGACATGAAACATGCTCAAAAATATGTCGGATGTCAGTTCGTTTGGTCGTACGATCGCGGTGTTCGCTTAATTACGACGGAATGCGCATAAGCGCGAAAAACGATCCAAATGACACGACGAATGGATTTTTCTTATTCCAAACACTAAAATAAAATATTTTAGTGCTTACATAAATTTTTGGATGTCCGGATGTATTCAGAACGTAAGTTATGCGCGAAAATGCAAACTTGTGCACTTTTTGACGCTTTTAGTCCCTGAATGACCCAAAAGTTTATTTTAGCACAACGAACCCCTCAAAGCCTATTTCTAAGCTATATAAAGGATATTTATGGTATGTTTAACTTATGACCATTTTCCAGAATGTCTGTTACAGTTCAAATTGGCATACTTTCGCAGTTTGTCAACTTTAGTCCCTATAAGCGATTTAACTTGATTTTGCCATACCAAAGCCTTCAAAACTTATTTCTAAGTTATGTAAAGGTTATTTAAGGTATTTTTAGCCTATTTCACTATTCCGGAGTGTTCGTTGCATTAAACTGTATATATTTACGCATCAGTGCGCGTATAACCTTCCAAAAAGCGATTTAGAGCTTGAAATCGAACAAGAATTGATATGTGCAAAAGATACACATATTTATACAGATCCCAAGTATGAAATACAATATTTCATTGGATTGGCATTTGTTTGATGGTCGCAGTGACCCAGGTGTCACATAAGTGAATTGTTTAGACCTTAAAATGTTTAAAGCTTAATGGTGTTAGTGATTTGTCTCCTAAACTGATATGATCCTCTTACACAAACTCACAAAAAATATTGTCTGTAAATATTTCTTTACTACTTTCTGTTAAAATCAGAATCCAAAAAGATTTTAAGTATGTTTTAGCATAAAATTTTGAAAATTCAAAAAGATTTTGGTTCATCTTATTTTTGACAACTGATGTTGAAAAGCTGATTTTCAAAAATTCTAAGTGCTAAACATGACCATAACTTGTTTGGGAGAATGTGTTTGAAAAAGAAAAATGATATTCATACAAGTGGTCATCAAAAATAGTAAATGTCAAATCATGTTTTGAATTTGTTTCAACAAGTGATAAGCAGAAAATATAAATTTGTCAAATGTTAAATTTGTGAAATTTATTGTGAGGTAGAGGATGTGCAGGTTAGCAAGGTTCTGATACCTAAGAAAAAGCCAGGTTCCTGATTTTGAGAGTTTTAAAGAGCCAGGCTATGATTCTGAACATGTGTAAGCCAATCTATGACCCAAGCTCAGCTTAAGGGGGAGTTTGCTATCATGCTAACTGCTGATGCTGATGAACTTAAGGAATCAAGAGACCTAATCAAGAGAATTTGGAAGCTTGAGAGCCAGGATGCGATTCTGAGATTATGGAGATGATAGATCAACATCCAAGGGGGAGTTAAGTTGAAAAAGAAAGGAGAAAGAGATTGAGGATGTTTTACATTGTCGGATACTTTGGAGAAGAGCAAGAAGACTGATAAAGACTAAAGATTGAAGACTCGACACTGAAGACTTCGTCAACATCCAAGGGGGAGTCTGTTGGTGCATATGTCTGTCGACTTCGTCTTGTATTAGATTAGATAGATCAGGGCACTTTTTACGAGATAATATAATATATATAGGTAAAGGGCATTTCTCACGAAATGAAAGATCTATTTCGTAAGAAATGACATCTTGTCATTTCGCACGAAATGATGTTTCCATTCCGCACGAAATGATGATTTCGTGTGAAGCTTTTCGTGCAAAATCAGTTGCCTATAAATACTAGGTCGTGCCATTTCTTTTGTAACAATTCAATTCCGGTAGCGAAGCTCTGCCGAAGTGTCTCCAGCATTGTAAAACGTTTTGATATCAATACAGAGACAGTTTAAAGTGATTTCTTGTGCAATCCAGCTGAAACGAATCCAATACGTCTATTTCCGCCTTTCGTATTGGACAAGACGTCTTCTGAATGACTCGTTTGGGTCTGCAAACGATCCTACAGTCTTGTCAAACAAATGTCAGATAACAACTAATATCATGTATGGTGAATAAAAAGTATTTACTCAACTCCATAGGTAAAATGTCGATGTATAACTAAATGTTATGTATGGTGAATAAATAGTATTTACTCAACCCCATAGGTAAAATGTCGATGTAGAATCAAATGTCATATGTAAACCATGTACTAAGTATGCTAAGTAAACATACGAAGCAGAAATGTAATATAAATCAATGCGCCCATATGCTGAGTAAACATATGTAGCAAAAGTATTTTTGAGATCAATGTACTAGCATGCTAAGTAAACATACATAGCAAAGCATAAATGAAATCATGTACTATAAGCTTACTAAAGAACATAGCAAGTATAAGTCATTGAAGCATGAAAAGCACGAAAGTAACAAGTAGGCACATGTGTATCACCCCAAAATATTTGAAAACAGTAAAAGAGGGGACTATGTACTCACTTGATATTGCTTAATAGTCTTGAAATAACAATCAAATAATGCTTGAAGGATCACGGAATCAATCAGCACCTAATATAGGTAACTATTAATAAACCGGGCCTAAATCGGGAGATCGGATAGAATGAGATTTCGTAAACCAAATGAGTATTGGAACTCATAGGATATGGTTTAACAAAGCCTACATACTAAGTCGGAACCTATCCTAAGTGCTTATGACCCGTTACGACTCGTTAAGGTAGTTTATGCTACTTTAACGTGTCGTTCACGCAAAAGCGTGTTCGGACCGCCTAACTAGTCCTATGACAAGTATTATATCCCTTAACATGTCTAATAGTATTGCATAATCACTTAATTAGATTAGATGTCAAAATTTAGGTTACATATGCTTACAATGAAATTATGTGTAAAAAGGGCATTTTGGTCATTTTCCTAAAGCATATAAATTACCTATCATACAATTAACTAAACCAAGTGACCATAAGGTATAACCTCGGAAGGTTATTCCCTATACAACTATGGTCACAAAACATGTTTGATCGGATCCTAATGATCGACTAAACGGGTCGGGTTCGAAAGTCTAAGCGGTTGTTTAGACCGCTTAGCTTACGACCCTATATAAGCACTAGACTAAAAGTGACGAGTTAAACATGTTAAAACATGTTTAACTAAGTCAGAAAACAAGTTTGATATCAAAACAAAGTGTTTTGATACCCGAAAATACCTTCGTCGAAAAATACGCATAAATACGTATTTGGACCGAAACTTTGACTCGTCACTACGCCTAATCAACGTGGTAATTAGTAGGTATAGTCACAAGGCACTATAACCATCGTGATTACGCTCATGTTGCAAAGTTCATACAAACTTTGTGTTGACCAATCATGGTCAAAGCAAAAAGTCAAACACTGTTTGACTCTCATGCTAGAAATACATGAACAAGCATGAAAGAAACTTACAAGAGGTCCAAGCTAGGAATAAGAACTCAAGAATGCTCAGGTAGGTGGTCTTCAACTATGTGAATACCTGCACTTAGAGCAGATGAGATCAAATGAGCAAAGAACAATGTTGAAAAGCTTGGGTATTTATACATTTAAAGAATCAATTGGATCATTCCAAGTGTTATAAGACTTGATCATGGACCTACACTTGTTGCACACTGATTGGGGGACTTCGGGAACACTTAAACAAGCCCATAATATCCAAAAACTGGGATTAAAACCAAGGAATCAGCTGCTGTTTGAAGAAAACTGGTTTCTGTCCAGCTCCATCTGTCGCAGGCCAGGAAGACAGAAGCTCTGGGCTTCACCCCAGGCGAGAGCTTTTAGACAGAAACTTTCCCAAAATGGCAGAACAGGCCCCTTGGACTCCAAACTTGATTTTTGACACGTTTAAGCCCCGTTAACGCAATTTCAAGGCTCTAGAAGTATGTTAAAGTATAGAGGGCATGAAATATGCTTGAAAACATCTCGGATGTCGGTTCGTTTGGTCGTACGGTCGCGTTATTCGGTTAATTACGACGAAACACGAACGGACGCGAAAAACGATCCAAATTGCGTGACGAATTTTATTTTTGCATTCCAATCACTAAAATAAAATATTTTAATGATTACAAAAATTTTTGGATGTCCGGATATGTTCAGAACGTAAGATATGCGCGTAAATGCAAACTTATGCACTTTTTGACCCTTTTAGTCCCTATTGATCAAATAAGCACATTTTCGCATACCGAACCCCTCAAGGCCTATTTCTAAGCTATGTAAAGCATATTTAGGGTATGTTTAGCTTATGATCATGTTCCGGAATGTTCATCGCTATACGAATCGGCATACTTTCGCAGTTTGTAGCAAATAGTCCCTGCGATCGAATAAACTTGTTTTTGACATACCAAACCCTTCAAAACTTATTTCTAAATTATGAAAAGGTTATTTAAGGTATTTTAGGCATAACCCACTATTACGGAGTGTTTGTCGTGTTAAACTGATTACGTTTACATATCAGATTGCGTATAACTTTCCAGAAAGTGTGTAAGGGTTTGAATTTGAACATGGATTGTTATTGTGCAAGTATTATAGATAATTAGACAATCAACAAAATAAAACACAAGGTTTTATTGCTTACGAAATTGTTCTAGATTGGTTAGTGATAACTGTAAGCACAGTTGTCACAAAAGTCCTTTGGAAGAATCACTCTGAACGCGAAGCTACATGGGAAACCGAGGAGTTAATCCGTTCAATTTATCCTAAGTTGTTCAAACAATATAACCTTTATGCCCAAGGGCTTGTGAAACTTATTTTGTCTAGGTTATAAAATTTCCGTTTTGATACCTTCGTGATCATTTATGTTCCGACTCATTAATTCAAGAATTTCGAGGACGAAATTTCTTTTAAGGGGGTAAGAGTTGTAATAACCATAATTTTTAAGTGATTTAATTAACAAATATTAATAATTAGTTTTAAATATTTTAGTATAGACAACATAAATAGTAAACTAATGTTTATCTTATATGTATCAACAGAATTGTATGAAACGAAATATAAATAAAATCCGTTTCAGGTTTTAACAATTAAAAATAGAGTAAATTACAAAAATCGTCCTTTATGTATGTCACTTATTGCAAACTAGGTCCTTTATCTTCAATAATTATAGAAAACCTACTTGATGTTTGCAAACCCTTTCAAGTTATGTCCTTTAGGCCTAAATCAGTTAATTTTTTGTGGTTAAATCTGACCAAATGGACCCCATATGAGGGTATTTTGGTCATTTTACTCTCATGTGGGGTCCATTTGGTCAGATTTAACCACAAAAATTCCCTCATGTAGGGTCCATTTGGTCATATTTAACCACAAAAATTAACTGAGTTAGCGCTAAAGGACATTACTTGAAAGGGTTTGCAAACATCAAGTACGTTTTCTGTAATTATTGAAGACAAATGACACAGTTTGGACTTTGGAATAAGTGACATATATAAATGAGGAATTTTGTAATTTACTCATTAAAATATTATTAAAATTATGAAGAAATTCTAAATATATTCTTTTGATAAACAACCATACCTACAAGTTAAATGAAAAAAAATGATAAAACCATGTATTTTAACAATCATATTTTAATAATGGTTTAAGAGTATCAAAGCAAGCAACCGCTGTTTTAAGCTCAGGGCCGGGAACAACCTTGCCATTTGTTCTAATCCCTACTTCGCAAACATCTGAGTTTGACGCGGAGTTTCTTTCCAAAAATTCAAGTCTTCTGCGACGATTGAAAGCACAACAGGCTAGAGATGAACAAATCCTCGGTTTACGAACCAGGTTGTTTCAAGAAGAAGCTCCGGTAAGGACCATGGGTCCTACAATGTTTACCTCTCCTACTTTTTCCACAGTTGTCACCTCGGAAATTTACACCGGGTATGTCCAGGGTTCGTCCGGACCATCGCCAGCAATGGCAATACGAAATGAGGCACATATGGATGTAGTTAATGATCCGGAACTCACCAAACCGTATCACCCAGTTTCCATGACTGCCAAGTCAAAGTTTAGCGCTCGCATCACACATGCCAAGCTTCCTCCGAAGCTCAAAATGCCGACTACAGTAAAAAAGTATGATGGTACAACTGATCCAGATGATCATATGTTCAATTTCGACGGAGCCGCACGAGTAGAACAGTGGCCGATGCCAGCATGGTGTTTCATGTTCGCGCAAACACTAACCGGAGCTGCTCGAGTGTGGTTCGATGCGCTGAATGAGGGTGAGATCAACGATTTCGAAGAGTTCCGAAGATTATTTCTCCAAAATTTTAGCCAGCAAAGGCACTACTCCAAAGAAATCACCGAAGTTCACAACATTCGGAGAAGGGATGGAGAATCTTTGGATAGTTTCATTGACCGGTTTAACCGAGAGAGTATGCAGATCAGCGGAGTAGTTGATCAGCTGAGAATCTCCGGATTCTGTCACGGAGTCCGGAACAATCAGTTGGTCGAAAAATTACACGAAAATCTCCCAAAGACAATGGAGGTACTCATGGAGCGAGCCAGAGCTTTTGCTCGAGGCAAAAACGCATGTAACCCAGCTCCGGAGTCAGATCACAAGATGTCTTCTTGGAAGAAAAACGGTGGGTCGGTGTTCGATAAAACCCCATTTGGGAATAGGGGACGATCGCACCCCTACAGCAGGAATGATAGACCTCCACGCGGAAGAAGTTCTGGGTCAAGGTTTTACAACCTATCTGACCTTTCCAAAACCCCAAGTGAAATTCTCAGTGCGGAAGGGGCAAACTTCCCTGCTCCACCAAAACTCTGAAACCCGGGTGATAAGAATTCCAAGAAGTACTGTGATTACCATCATGCTCGAGGTCACAACACAGATGATTGCTGGTCCCTGAAACAAGAAATAGAAAAAGCAGTGCGATCCGGAAAGCTGTCGCATCTAGTGAAAGAAGTGAAGGAAGGAAAATCTTCGGGAAATTCGGGAGATAATCCGAACAACCAGCCAGCGATTTGTATGATCAGAAGAGCAGATAATCAGGGCATCAAGCGATCCAGTCACCACATGGCCGCTTGGATGCAGCAACCCATTGCTTTTCCTCCTATCAATCCGGAAGAAATCAAGGATGGACCAATCATAGTGTCTGCAATCATAGCAGGTCACAAGGTCCGGAGGATTTATGTTGACAGCGGAAGTGCCACCGAAATCATGTATAAGCAGTGTTTTCAACAGCTAGCTCCACAGACCAAGGAAAAATTGATCCAAGTTTCAATGCCGCTGGTAAGCTTCTCCGGAGAGGTAGTACAGCCCATAGGGCAAATTACTTTGCCAACAACGTTAGGAGACGGCAGTTTGGTCCGAACAGTCAGCTTGACGTATCTGGTAGTAGAGGCAAGGTCCGTCCATAATGTTATTCTAGGAAGGCCCGATATGTGTGCCTTTGGTATCATCAGTTCTACCATTCACGGATCGTTAAAATTCCCCACCGAAGCAGGAGTGGCAACTCTGCACTCCGAATCAACAATCTGCGTAGCCGAAATACGACAAAGCAAGGGTACTGACAAGCCTCCGAATCTTCTCACAGAAGAATGGGCCATCCATCCGCAATTCCCGGAGCAAAAAATTGCAGTCGGAGCTCAACTTCCTGAGCGTACTAAAAAGAAGTTGTGGAAACTTTTATCTAATTCTCTCGATGTATTTGCCTGGCAAACCTCTGATATGGTGGGAGTTCCTCGGTGCTTGGCTGAACATAAGTTGAAAGTATCACATTCAGCAAAGCCAGTAGCTCAAAGAAAAAGAAACATGGCTCCAGCCCAAAACAAAGCAATCTCTGAAGATGTGCGAAAGTTGTTAAGCGCCGAAATCATCCGGGAAGTACGCTACCAGGCCTGGGTTTCTAACCCAGTAATGGTAACCAAGAAAGATAAAACCTGGAGAATGTGCGTAGATTTTTCCGATTTAAACAACGCATGTCCGAAGGATTGTTATCCCTTACCAGAGATCGATCTAAAGATTGATTCCCTTTCCAGCTTCCGCCTTAAATGCTTTTTGGATGCATACAAAGGCTATCATCAGATACAGATGGCTCTGGAAGACGAAGATAAGACAGCGTTTGTAACCAATGAAGGTCTTTTTTGTTATACCAAAATGCCGTTTGGATTGAAAAACGCCGGAGCCACGTATCAGAGGTTGATGGATAAGGCATTCAAGGATCAGATCGGAAGGAACCTAGAAATTTATGTGGACGACCTGGTCATAAAAAGTCAGGCCGAAGATAACATGATTGACGACATACTCGAAACCTTCGCCAGGCTTCGGAGTATCAATCTTAAACTTAATCCCAAAAAATTCTCTTTCGGTTTAGAAGAAGGGAAGTTTCTTGGTGTATGGATAACCCAGTCCGGAATCAAGGCGCATCCGGATAAAATCAAAGCGGTAGTTTCCATGCAACCTCCCAAAACTGTCAAAGAAATTCAGTCATTAAACGGAAAGCTCGTTGCTCTTCATCGTTTTGTTTCAAAAGCGGCCGATCGCTCCATTCCTTTCATGAATGTGTTGAAAAAACGAACGGGGAAAGGCCAAATAGAGTGGACACCGGAAGCCGATTCGGCATTTCAGGAGCTGAAAGTCTGTCTTGGGTCCTTGCCCACCCTAACCGCTCCAATTACTGGAGAAACTGTCACGGTGTATCTCTCCGCCTCTCATTTTGCTATAAGTGCAGTACTCGTAGTGCATCGGAGTCAAGCACAAATCCCGGTCTACTACGTAAGCCGCATCCTGAAAGATTATGAAACCCGGTACCCGATGATCGAAAAGTTAGCACTTGCTTTGGTACACGCCTCTAGACGCCTCCGAAGATACTTCCAAGCTTTCAATATAGAAGTGCAGACTGATCTCCAGATCCAACAAATTCTTAGAAAGCCAGAGGTCTCTGGACGTCTCACTAAGTGGGCAATTGAACTCAGCGCTTTCGATATCACCTACCGAACCAGAGGACCAGTGAAAGGCCAGGCGGTGGCAGATTTCCTCACGGAGGTTCCGATCGGAGAGAACACCAAAGAAAAATCCGCCCTACCAAGGGTATGGAACTTATATACGGATGGAGCCTCCAGTAAAGAAGGGTCGGGGGCAGGATTGATCCTCATAGATCCAGAAGGGATAGAGTACACTTATGCTTTACGATTCGAGTTTAAAACTTCAAATAACGAAGCAGAATACGAAGCTCTCCTTGCAGGTCTTCAAACCGCGGCCAAAGCCGGCGCAACCTCCGTACTCGCACATGTTGATTCATTGTTGGTAGCTAATCAAGTCAGCGGAGAATACGAAGCTCGAGAGGATAACATGGTTCGGTATCTCCAGCAAGTTAATAGTTTAATCTCCTCTTTTGACTCTTGCAAGATAGTACATATACCGCGGAGCAAAAACAAAAAGGCCGATGCCTTGAGTAAACTCGCATCCGTAGCATTTTGTCATCTATCAAAAGAAGTCTTAGTTGAAACCTTGCAAGCCCCGGCCATCCAGCAAACGGAGTCGGTCATGTCAGTCTCTGTAATCGAAAAATCCTGGATGACTCCGATTGTGGATTACTTGAAAGAAGGAAAGCTCCCAGAAGACAAAGCTCAGGCTCGGAAGTTAAAAGTCAAAGCGTTGCAGTACCAGATCCATGACGGGCAGCTTTACAGAAAAACCTTTTTAGGTCCACTCTTAAAATGCTTAACACCAGAAGAAGCCAGCTACGTCATAAGAGAAATCCACTGGGGAATATGCGGCATTCATGCCGGACCAAGAATGGTTATAGCTAAAGTAATGAATGCCAGATATTTCTGGCCGGGTATGCATCAAAGCGCAGTGAACGAACTTCAATCATGTGAAGATTGCCAGCGGCACGCTCCCGTTAGCCATCGAGCCAAGAACAACCTCGTTCCGGTAACATCGGCATGGCCTTTCCAGAAATGGGGGATTGACATTGTGGGTCCTTTCCCTGTCTCCACCGGAGGGGTAAGGTTCCTGTTGGTGGCCATTGATTATTTCATAAAATGGGTCGAGGCCAAACCCCTCCGGACCATCACAGGGGAGCAAGTGCTGAGGTTTGCCTGGGAAAATATAGTGTGCAGATACGGAATGCCGATGTGCATAGTCAGTGATAACGGAAAACAGTTCGCCGAGAAACCATTCAAGACATGGTGTGAAAGAATGTGTATCGAACAAATTTTTGCTTCGGTTTCCCATCCCCAAGCCAACGGGCAAGTAGAAAGAGCCAACCGCAGCATTGTGGAGGGCATTAAAAAACGCTTGGGGAGGGAAGGCGTCTCATGGGCGGATGAACTCCCGCACGTCCTATGGGCCCACCGAACGATGCCGAAGACGGGCAACAGGGAAACTCCCTTCAGCTTAACATACGGTACCGAAGCAGTTATTCCCGCTGAAGTAGGGATACCTACTCCCCGCATGCAGCTGAGTCAAGAAGAAAACGAATAGGAACTCCTTCTGAACCTGGATCTAGCCGAAGAAAGGAGAGAGCTCGCGGCGATCCGAGAAGCAAAATATAAAAAAGAGTTGGAAAAACATTACAACTCAAAAGTGAAGGAGATCCGGTTCAAAGTCGGGGACTATGTCATGCGGAGTAATGAAGCAAGCTTGGTTGAAGGCACCGGAAAGATGGCTCCAAGATGGGAAGGTCCTTACATGATCAACACCGCCGGAAAGGACGGTGCATATACGCTCAAGAAAATGGACGGGACCCTCGTTCCGCACACATGGAACGGAGCTCACCTTAAGAAGTGTTTTCTTTAAAAGAGTTTCTTATCTTAAAATAAGATTGTAACACGGAAGCTATGACTTCCGTGACTTTTCTATTTTCCTGTAATGCGGATGGTTATACCCGCACCGAATGAATTATAAATTCCAAAGACCGTGGATGGTTTTACCCACGGATTACATAAAATGTTTTTACCATGTCAATCGGAGAAGCATAACTCCGGATAAGAAAATAGAATAAACTTTTCTATCTTTAACAACATTGCAACACAAGTATAATATTCGGCCGAATTAGGGATGCTAACCCTAAAAGGTGAGGACGAACTGGTCTCGTTCGTGCTTTTCCTTCACTTAAAAATTATCCTAAATAAAATAAATCGGATCCGTGCCTTTAAGATGAACGTTCAAGAAACAAAAGAAAATGTAAAACAACAAAACATGGACGCATGTATAGACAAGTGATTACATCAAAAACTAACCGGACTTGCATAAACCGGAAGTTACTAAATTATACACAGGATAATTGTCAGACACAAGTGAAAACATCATTACATCCATCCAATAAGGTGCATACCCCAAATTGCCGGGCATGTCCACCTACAAAAAGAACTGAATCAACTATAAACTTCCAAGGTGCATACCCCAAGAAGCCGGGCATGTCCACCTTACTCATTCGGAGAGTCGTCGTTTGCAAAACGTAGAGCCTTTTTGATCTCAGAAAGGGGCGCATCGCTAAGCTTCGGAAGATCCTCTATCACCGGGAACTTAAGAGTATCAAAGCAAGCAACCGCTGTTTTAAGCTCCTCCGTAGCTTGACGATTCAGTAGCGGAACATCTTTATAAGGGGTCTTTTTCTGCAAGGCATGCACATAACCAGCATGCAGACCGGAGTTGATTCCCACCGCGCTCATTGCATTGTTAACTCCAGCCACCGCGGCAGTCATCTCCTTACCTTTATGGATGTTCTTCGCCAAAAGTTTGGCTCCCTCCGAAAGCATCCAGACTTTCGTTTCTTGAAGATCGTTCACTTTAGCTCTCAGGGAAGCATTCTCCGCCTCCATATTCTCCTCACGACCTTTCATCTCCTCAATGCGGTCCTTTAAATCAGCTTCCCTTGATTTAAGCGCATCCCGCTCTGGAAAAAAACGTTAGAAAAACAAGAGAAATAAAGAGGCGATTAAACAAGAAAAAAGACGTACCGGCCATCATGCTCTCATAAGCAAGACGAGCCTTATTAAGAGAATCCTCCATCTTCGCTAAAACTATCTTGTGCTCTTCATCCTTCTGCTTCATCGATTCGGAAAACGCTTTGAACTCTGAAGAAATCTTATCCCTGTCCTCTGTAGCAGCAGCAGCAGCCGCTTGGGACGATTGATTCTGAGCAATCAAGGAATTAACCTTCTCTTGCTGAGTTTGAAGACCCTGGGTCAACCGAGCTATTTTCTTTTCCGCCTCCGGACTCCTTTGAACTTTGCGCTTCAGAGAGCGAGCTTCCTTCTCCAAATTCTCCCTTACCGATTCCGCTTCCACCCACCGACGATAGAGCTCCGTTACAAAGATGTTTGATTGGGCTTGGTTAGTCAAAACCGCAGCTCCTAGATCTGGGTTCTTCATCTTCCGGTTCCTGGCATGATCTACCGGAGTGTTTATGTTGAAAAGCATAGTCCTGGCAACCAAAGTATCCATCACCGAGTCTTTGTTCCGGATGTCTCAATCAGGAATAAACTTTTCTTCAGAAGTTGCTGGATCGATATCCATATCATCCGAAAACAAATATGCATATCGAAAAAAGGACATCAACTCAGGTCCGAACCAAGATGAGGGAAGCGAAGACACTTGATCTTCCTCATCATCTGCAAAACAGTCCGGACCCAAGGATGAGCCCAAATGCGTACCTGAAAAAGTCACCACCTTCGGCTCACTATGAGCTTTTCCCTTATCCGTAACCACCGGATTCTCCACTTCCATGCTCTCCACTTCACTATCAGGTACAAAGCCACCTGAATAGACAGGAGTTGGTTTATTGCGAGCCAAGGCGGCCTCCTCCCTAGAGAACTTACCTCCGGTAAGATGCTCATCCAGCTCTTCTATTATGTTACCTTCGGAATGCGAGCCCCTCCTTGTTTTCTTCAATTTTGGCAATGAAAGAGGATCGGTGGAAAGTATCTGTAGCAGTTCATTCCCCCTCTTACGAGATCGAACCTTCAGGTCCGCTCCCAGTTCAATGCCTTTGCTTTTCAAAGAAGAAGGTTGATATTGGAGGGACTGATCTAAATCACGTACCTCCTGATCACTATCTACATCATCAAGGAATGATCTCTTGCCAGACTGGGATCCGGACGAACCAACGGCTTCTTTAATCGATTTCGGAGTGGAAGAAGCGGTCTCCGCAGCAATCTGTTCAGGCATATCCTGAGGAATAGAAGAAGTTGCTTCAGCAGCAGATGGCCCGGTCACATTCGGGTTCACCAGTGGACGGATAGGATGAGCCGAAGATGCTATCTGTTTCATCAGCGGAACATCCTCTTCACCCTGTTCCTCAAAATCAAAATCAAAGACATCCGCACTTGGAACATTCAGAGCATCGAGTAGAGACATTGCGGCACCTGCGTTTCCAAAATAAAAAAAAATAAAAAAAAGAAGGTTAGCAAAACAAACAAGGAGTGGTGACCGAAGGGGATGTAAAGGGCCGGAACTTACGATCACGCTTTCGGCGAATAATCGGCCACTCCCTATCCCCTCGGGCCCATGAAAAACTAACTCGACCTAACCAAAGTAAATGTTCGGAAAGGGGACGGATGGGAGATTTATGCTCAATCAGGGCACGGACAAGATTTTCATTAAAGACAAAGTTTTCATCAAGATCGAAGGACATCGTCTGATCTTTGAAACGCCACCTCATATCCTCCGGAAGACAACGGTCGTCCAGCCAGAAAAAATTGTCTTTCCAATTTTTAAGGCTAGACCGCTCGCCGGAGGATGGAGAAGGGACATTCTTTCGGTGCGCGAACGTATACCAATCTCCGGCCGAAATAAACTCGTAAAAATACCAAAAAACATTCAGGTCCAGCTTCTGATCTAAGGCTCGGCAAGAAATTTCAAAATGATTAATACGGCTGAGGCCGAAGGGGTTAACCTGACAAATGTGAACCCTAAAAAATTGTAAAACCCTAATCAAAAAGCGAGAGAAAGGAACCCTATAATTCGCGAAATTGCAGACGCGAGTATAAAAAGGAAACTTCCCTTGACGGAATGAATATATGGCTTCCCTCTCGGAAGGAAGGACCGGGTAAAGATCTAGGGGAATCCTATAATCTCTAATGAACTTATCCAACTGCCGTTGGGTAAGCACGCTCACGCTCTCTGAAAGATTCTCCTTACCAGGAGCCATGACTTTAAAATGTAAAAAGAATAAGGACGCACCTTTTTCTTTGAAGAAGAAGAAGAAATTAAAGAGGATAAACAGCAGAGAAGATGGAAGAAGAGAGGAAAAAAAAAGGTGAAAATGAAGTGGTAAAAATCAAATTTATAGAAAAAGTAAGTCGGTTGGGGGCCCATCATGTCAACCGTCACTTCCCACGATTCCCAACACGGGTTCCGCTACTGTCACCAGTAGGTGACTGACGGTCAAGAAAATGAAGGTCACCCACACCATTCAAAATATGCCACGTCATCAAATCAAGACCACTCCCGCGGCGCCATGTCATCCGAATAGGACAAAAAAGCTTGAAATTATAGTTTGCTAAGTTTTTACAAAGACTTACCAAACTGGGGGGACTTGAAGATACATGTCCGAGGCCGGACATGATCCATGGGACGAACAAGACTCCACTTGGACGGACATCCGAAACATGTCCGTTCCATATCAAGAACCTCCGAAGACGAACCTCCATTCAAGTACGTCTGGACGGATGATGTCATCTTAGTTGACTACTATAAATACCCCATCAAGTACAAAGCCAAGTACGATTTTCTGAACCTTCGTCCTCACTTTCTCTCTCTACTTTCTCTCTCTACCAATACTTATCCTCACGCCGGAGGGTGGTCGCAGAAGGGCCCTCCCATCTCTGCGGCGAGCCTAACGGATTTCTGTTTTGCAGGACTGTTCCTCAAGTTCTCTCACAAGATCCAAACCCTCGTTTACAGGCTCCGGCCTAAACACGATTCTTTGGTTCTTCAAAAGATAAAAGTAATATTTTAATAATATAATCAGATAAGAACTTGACTCTGGATGAAGACGCCTACGCTAAACCTGGCTAAACACACGAACTGTCGCCCGACAATACGCCATGCTCAAGCCACCAACAAGCAAGATACACCTCTGCACACGAAACACACCCTTGACACAAGCATTGCTTCCGCTACACATGACCCACACCCTGCCCACCACCGCACACATGTCGCCAACCTCCACGCACACGCTGCACACGAGACCCAAACCAACCACCCGACGCTTGCCACTAGCCGCCCTCAGCCACAACCTACCATCCACACAAAATTATTCCGGGCAATAATAAACCCGATACAGACCTATATAACCGTTAGCCATGTCCACTATCACCACTCTGTAGTCACCTTCCGGCCACCTCTTAACCACCGTAATTGACGTCACGACAAAACCAATATTATCTGACCGACCTGCACATTTTCCTGCTAAACTTTGTTATCCGATCTATTGTTCATCTCAAACTTCAGGTATACATATAAACCCGTATATTTTTTATTTATGATTCTTGTATAATTTAATTGATAAACTATAAAAAGAACCTATTACCTGTGTATGGAACCTGCGTTTTTAAGTATTTGTATGATGGAGATGATTGAAATTAATATATATTATTTATTGTTTTTAGTAAGTCAAAGTTCTTTTTTTAACTCACACTCCAAAAGTTTGTTTCTATCATATTATATTTTTACTAGTGGGAAACCCGCATGATGCTGCGGGGTGACAATTAACCCATATACATACTTTTTTTCCCAAATAACGCATTTTGTAAATGTGATTCACAACCCAGCTTCATTAATGGGGAGATAGATGGTAGAGGTGGCAATATAGATGGGTCGATTAATAATCAACCAAACCCATCATCCTTATCAACAAACCAAACCCATCAACAAAGTCATAACCGTTAAAACATTTATGCGGAAATGAAGTAATAAAAGCAATATAAGATTTTGATATGAAGATGAATACTTTTAATAAGTTACTAGTGGGAATGTCCGCGCGTTGCAGCGAATGATATAAAATTCAATGATGTCTATTATGAACCGAGTTGATTTGATTGGACAATCATCAAAATGGACCAAAACACCAACATCCAGCAATCATCGAAAGGAAAATTAAATTTTAGCAAAAACATACCCATGGAGAAGAGTAATACACCAGTTACATCTAGTCACTAAAATCCCATGAAAACCGGTTAGGGAACTACAAACCATTATAAGATACATTTATGCCTTTACGATGCACTTACTAGTTGTTTCATTTTGCCGTGCAATGCCAGGCGTCATCTGCTATGGTTTTTTTCTTGCTTGTCAAGTTGTCACCTGTTTATACAATCACCACCATATTCATGTTTCAGACAACAATTTTTCAAAACAAAAACTTAAATAGATTATTGTTTTATGTGCTACATTCAAAAGTGTGCAACTCCATTGTAAACCATCAATGCACCAAAATCTACAAGAGTGCAAGTTGCTTCTTCAATTTACTTCTTAATATTGATTTAAAAGATTTCCTGCTTAGTGAAAATCAAGCACCAGTGGTCTAGTGGTAGAATAGTACCCTGCAACGGTACAGACCTCGGTTCGATTCCCGGCTGGGGCATCTTGCGATGAAGAAACTGCGCTCATTGTGATGTAGGTCATTACAGCCGTTCGATCTTTCGAATTATGAAGCGATTCTGAGCATTTTTTTAAACCTTTTTCCCCTTAGAATGTATTCGTGTCCGATACCCAAAACACCTGGCTGATTATTTTTTCTAATAAATTGGTGTTCTAAAAAAAGAAATATTTATTTTGTAGTTTAACATATTCTGTTGACATTAATCAACACAACATCTGCGATTTCGATCGCTACATCTTTTCCAGCCCCAATTGCTATTCAAACATTCGCTGCAACCAGCGCCAATGAGTGAATCAATGCCTTGATTAGGTCTCGGGTTAGATTCACGGCTGGTGCATCATCGTGCAATGAAGAAGCAACGCTCATTGTGATGTTGGGTCATGACACCTGTTCGATCTTTCGTATTATGCAGCAAGTCTGAGCATTCTTTTTAACCTTTTTTCCCCTTAAAATTTAACCTTTTTCCCCTTAAAAAATGTATACGCATTCTACCATAAATCGCTATCTGACACAAACAACTACTTCCGATTAGAATGTGTCCGTTACCCAAAACTCCCAACCGATTCTTTTTCTAATGAAATTGGTGTTCTAAAAAAGAAATATTTATTTTGTACTTTGACATGTTCTGTTGACATTAAGTAACACTACATCTGCAACTTCGATCGCTACATCTTTTCCAGCCCCAATTGCTATTGTGGTTGGTGTTTACTTTCAAAGTGACCCATTTGACGGTTTACAATGTAGCACACTTTTGAATGTAGCACATAAAACACGCCCACTTTCAATTTACTTCTTAATATTGTGATGTTGGGTCATCACACCTGTTCAATCTTTCGTATTATGCAGCGAGTCTGAGCATTCTTTTTAACCTTTTTCCTCTTAAAATTAGTGTAAAAGATAAATGTGAGAGAGTGATTCAGGTAGTAACACGTGGAATTCTTTGGAATCACTTATTATAATAGGGTTTTTCTACAGTGCCGACTATATAGTGTACCTGAAGTCGGTAGATGGATTAACTCTTTGCCACCCCATATCCTTCCATTGATCAGAGACCAATCCTTTAAGTGGAACATTTGGAAATGCAAAATTCCATAATTCCAATAGGGCTTTCTGCCATTAAAACCATAAAACCAACATGATGGGATTAATAAGCCAGTATAATGACCAAATTCATCTACTTGATTTTATTAATTGAGATAAAATAACATGTAAATACCTGATGCTCTACACGAGTATCGTCATAAGGTACCTTGGTACATTCTCGCAGCCTCTGATATCCTGCTACCTGAACAGAATTATATACAGGCAGTTTCTGTTTTAAAATTTAGTTATTGAAAACCAACAAGCCCACTATAGTTGATAGAGATGATCCTCTTTAAAACATTTACTTAGCCCTTACATAGTAAAAAAAGACTTGTTCAGCTGTAGAATCACATTCACGTTCGAGCTTAACATAACACTGTCAAGTTTGGGTTAGCTCGCTTCTCGTAAACAGGCCAGTATACAATATATAAAATCACTTTTGCTTGCATATGTCCATACAAACAATGGCAACTTAAAGCTACAAAAAGGAACAATCAAAACAAAATGTAGTCTTTGTTAATTGATCGTAGTGATCATATTTCCCAGAATCACATACCTTGATGAATGCAATGACTCTACGGACTAAAGTCTAATTCCGCTCTCTTCAGTGTGGATGTTACCCTTGTGAAAAACTCAGGTTCATTTGTTTTTATATCTTCAAGTGTGCTAGACTCGTGTTCATCGGCCTATTTTGGTTTCAAACAAGGAGAAAATAAAAAAGAAAAATCACTAAATGTTGAATGTGAAAAGATTCTCATCACTAAATGTCTGTAACCTGGAAACATTCTTTTTGTCCAATTATTTTCATAAATAATTAATGTGTTACGTACAACTACAAAAATATATAATTACAATAACAATCTACATATTGCAAAACATTAACAAGTCTGTATGCACTAAAATTACAAAAGGGGTGACTTTCAACCTGTTAAAACTTATCCGATCCGTTTGACCCATTTCATTTTAGGTTTTTTTTTCATTTGAACCATTAAACCTGCAGACCCATTTGACCCGTTTCACTTTTAGCTATTTTTTTTATTTGAACCGTTTAAACGTCTGACCCATTTGTCCTTCACTATGAGCTCTTCGAATGGCGAGATCTGGCCTGAAGTTGTAAGGTTTTCAATTTGTTGTTTGGTAAACCGTGTATAAATTGTAAATATCATTTCTATTGTGAACAACTCTAGCTTTAAACTATAGTATGCAGTAATTGTCAACAAGTTATCTGCTATGCTCATCAGAAAAAAAAAGTTGGATTGACCTAGAAAATAAAATAAACAAACTAAAGTCAGTGACTTACCTCTGTTGCGAAAAGTACATCATCGACTGTGTTGTTGAATCGGGTAACGACGGCTGGTTGATGGTGCGCAACTGTATTAGTCAGCGGATAGTACGAGAGGTAGATATGAAGTAGTGATCCGAGCATTAGTGACTTGATTCAGGCGTTTGAAAGAAAAAGGAGATGGAGAGATGAAGTAGTGCGTTTGAGAAATATATTTTTAAGAGCAAATGTTTGGATTGGAAGATGACTATTTGGGCTCCGTCATTAATTCACCCACCACCGTTTTACATACCTCAATTAAAATACAATGTAATGCATTAGTGTAGTATTAAATGCCATTAAACTAATTCAATTAATTTACTTTAGAGGTTTTTTCTTTATTCAATTTATGGATATGTAAAACGACAATGTAGTATTTTTTTTTTTTTGAACGGCCAACAGAATTAATTCCGAGCACTCCCGGGGCACCCACTGGACCAAACGGAGTACTCCGAGAGTAACCCGGGTCCACCACCAATTTCGGGGGAAAACCCGGTAACCCACCCGCCTATAGGCACGACGATGAACTTACCGGTAAAACCCGTTTGGCTCAAGGATCCAACCCAGGTTTCCCTGATCTTCTATCATTGCCCACCAGTTAGGGGTGTTCATCGAATCGAATAAATAAATTTTTTTGAATTATTGGACTAATTTTTATTTTCCCTTGAATTCGTATTCGACTCGAATTCAATTAAAACTTACTGAATTCGATTCGAATTCATATTCGAATAAATATCCCAATTCGTATTCGATTCGTATGCGATTAAAAATTCGAATTCGAATCGAATTCGAATAAATTCGATTTAATCTAGCTTCTTTAAAAACATGTAAAAAAACTATCAAAATAAAACATAAATTCTAAAGAAGCCCTAAAGCACGATATCACATTAAAAAGTTCCAAATAAACTATGTTAGTGCTTACATCTGTCGACTTGGTCTTGTATTGAGTCTTGTAATAGATATGTTAGATCAGGGCACGTTGTACGAGAAAATAGGAGATTTTAGGTTGATTTTAAGGTGTTTTCGCTTGAAGTGGTGAATTCCGCTTGAAATGACATTTGTCAGTTTCAAGCGAAATCAACACATTTGATTTCGCTTGAACTGATTCTGGTCACTTTCAAGCGAGATCCCATCTACTATAAATACCATTCAAGCGATCTCTTTTAAAACAGTTCTTGAAAATCATACCGAGGTGCTGCCGGTTTAATTCTTGGGTGTAATCAGTGTAATATCAATCAAAACATTGTTTAAAGTGAACTGCAAGCTGTTTCGAAGTCTGTTTCTTAGTTTCCGCCTCTGAAACAGATTAGAACTTCTCTGAACGACTCTTTCGGGTCATCACACGATCCTACAATTGGTATCAGAGCTCAGGAGGGGGAGTTCTATACGATTCAGCTTGAAAAATTTTGTTTTCTACATCTTCTTTCAAAATTTCAAGATTTAACGGTTAAAATCAGACAAATTTTTCACAGAATGTGTAAAAGTGCATGTTAACAAACCCTTGAGAGTTTCACATTAAAATTCGGACTAAAAATTGGTAAAATTGACCTTCGAAGTGGTTCCGCTTGAACATACCATCAGATTTCGCTTGAAAAATTTTGTTCATTTCAAGCGAACTACGTCATTTCGCTTGAAATAGAAGGTTTCGCTTGAAAAATCGTATTCCGCTTGAATCATCTCAAGCGAAACAAGTCATTTCGCTTCAAAATCATATTTCGCTTGAAATTCAAGCGAAATCAGGTTATTTCGCTTGAAAACTTATCTCGCTTGAAGTTGTTTGCAGATTGATTTCGCTTGAAGATAGTATCTCGCTTGAAATTGTCTGTTTTGTGAAAACCTTTACGGAATTATGAGTGAAGAATTTTACAACGCGTTGCGACATCTCCGACTGCTCCAGCTACCATTGCTCAAAACACGAACTTGGAAAATGAATCCGGAACTACTCAAAAACCCCCGAAGCTAATGAGCATTGAAGAATATTACGGATGGAAAGATCGCTTCGAAAACTAGGTTCAAGCCAATCATCTTAGATCATGGGAGTGTATTTTAAAGAGATATGTACTACCTCGTACTGAATTGCAAACTGAAAAACAAATCTTAGAATTTAATGACCAAGAACGGGAAATGTACCCAGCTGAAAAGATGATGATAAGTTTGCTTCAGCAAGCCATTAAAGAAGACATTTTTATCTTGCTTCAACATGATAAGACCTCAAAGTCAATCTGGGATGCTCTTAAAGTCAACTTTGAGGGTAGTGAGAATATGATTAACAGTAAAAAGGCACTGCTTAAGAAAGAATTTGATCTATTCACTAGTTTGCCTGGGGAAGATACAAAGAAGCTAATTGAACGATATTGCCACTTAGTGCGATCCATGTCAATGCTGAGCATAACAAAAGATCGTGAAGAATGGGTTGACAAGTTAGCTGATGCTTTACCGCAAAAAGAATGGGGAACATACTTGATGATTCTGAAGAACACTGGTGTTTATGATGGGATGACAATTTCTCAGTTCATTGAGAAGATAGAAAGTTAAGATCTGGAACAGCAGAAGATTGCTAGGATGAACAATCCAAGTAGTCAACAAGACGTGAAAATGTACTACAAAGGTAGTATTCCAGAAATTGAAAGAAGCCCGAAGATTCAAAATGCTTTTAGTGCTGGAGACTCATCTGAAAAAGCTGATCAAAGTTCAAACAAAAGTAGTGGATTCTCTTCATATCCAAATGTTAATAAAAAAGATACAACATCAAGCTTTCAGCATCAAAGTTCTAAACGTGGAAATGGTTGTGTGATACAATGCAACATTGCTTTGAATCTTCCTGATGGTCAAAGTTTCTCTGAAGAAGTTGCAAAAGATCACATGGCATTACTTGTTTCTGTGTTACTATCTTATGAAGGTTTGGTTGCAGGACGAATCGAAAATCCTATGCTAACAAAGGAGGATTACGATCAGATAGACGCTGAAGAAATGGAACTAATGGACATCAAGTGGTGTCTAGCTAGTGTCCTTAGAAGAGCCGAAAAGTTCAAACTGATTACCGGAAGAAATGACTTTCTTGATGCACATGTTTCAACTTTGGGTTTTGATAAATCTAAAGTTACTTGTTTTCGATGCAGGGAGAAAGGTCATTTCAAGAGGGAATGCAAGAATAGAGAGGCAAATGATCCAAAGAATCCGTTCGGAAAAGATGATTACTATCGAAGAGCAATATATCAACAAGTTGGTCAACAACAACAACAAGAACCACAAGTGGCTCATGGTAGAAAAGTGATAGAGGATTCTTCAAAGAGAGCCTGTTTAGGAAATCAAGAAAGTTTTAGCTAGGAAAAATTCATTTCATCTGACAACAAAGCATGTTTAATCAATCAAGATGATGAAAGGCTACCATATTTAGGTGTGTATATATTCTAAGTGATTGTACGCAGACATTCAAGGAATTCAATTCAATGAAAAAGTAACTTTTTTTGCAGAAAACTTCTTCTGCAAACAAACCCTAACTGTGTGTGTTCATCATTCACTATGTGTGATTGTTGATTGTAATACTTTGTGTATTCACTATTCTCTCATCTTCTACACCTTTTGTACAAGCTCTACGTTGCCGTACAAGACACGCGGTGGTTTCCGCACATCATGTGTGTGACAACCTGTCTATTCGGGTCGTTAATCGTACAACTTTCAAACATTAATACAATGAGAGATACACGTTAGACACAATATACTTAATTGTACTACAAATTTGATCACTACACACTGAACAAAAGCCTGCGTATTTATGAGAAGTCAATACATACACAGGTGATTTCTTAGGAATTATATTCATTTTGACAAACAACCAAATAAATTACAAGGCTGAATTATTATTCCTTTACACCCTAAAAGATAAAGATACAAGTCATGTTGGATGATCATTAAATTCCATATGTCTGTCTCTTTCATTTACAGACTTAAAGTCTTTCTCTTTTCCCCTTCTATCTCGCATAAACATACACACACACTTCAAAAAAAAAAAAAAAAAAAAAAAAAAAAAAAAAACCAGACTTATAGTCTTTCTCTCTCACTTGATTTCTTCACAATACATACACCACACAATTCACTCCTAATCCTCTCTCTTGTCCGATCGTCTATCACCGGAGATCCCGGTTTCCGGCGGCCACACCAGCGCCGATCTCTGGCCACACACTCAACACCCTCTATCTCGTCTCCTCTCTCTGATTGATGTAATCCGGCAGTCGACGAAGCACCGGCAAACAGATGAAGGTCGGCCACCATTCAGGGTGGTCCGACGATGACGCAACCACCCTCACACGCACACCGACTCCTCTCTCTCTCTCTTTAAACTCCGGCACCCGGAGCCCCGTTTTCTGGCATCGAACCTTTGGCGGTGTTCCGATACTAATGGTGGCGACGATGTGATAAAGATGTCGACATGGTGTTGATGATGACGACACCACAACAGCGGCGGTGGGTCATGTCGGCGGTGGAGCCGCAGCGACGGTGGTGCTAATTTTCTCCGACGAGTTACTCCGGTGACCAGTTTCACGGCGGGGGTGCTTTATTGTTCGACAAAGTTATACGATGATGTTGTAGTGTCGGCTCAGTTTCGGGTTTCGTTGTTCGGGTCTGCTGTGGTTCGGTTACTACTCAGCAGATCGGTTCGGTTCGGGTCCTACTCGGGGTAGACGTGGTTCGAGTTGTTTTGATGCGGCTCGGTTCGGTTTATCAGATTGGATTGTTCAGGTCAGATTTGGTCGACTATGGTTCGGGATCGGGATTCGGGTTATGTTTGGTTCGGTCAACGGAGTCAACCCGGTCAAACTCAGCGGGTCAACTCAGCGAGTCAACTCAGCCGGTCAACCCGGTTGACTCGGTCAACTCAGTCAAGCAACACGACGTTTCGACACGAAGAGTGGTAATAGTTAGCGTCGCGTTTAATATTTGTGTTTTATATAGATCTAATCTTATGTGAACGAGCTCGAACCGATTTAACTATAATTTACATTTGATATATATTTGACAAAATTTCATATAGTTGAATCTTGATTGAATATTGTTGAAGTTTGATAAATAACGACAACTGTTGTTGTCGGGGCGTCCAAAAACAGAGGAAACTCTGCCCGTTTTTCGAGAAAATCCGTAAAACTAAAACGCGTTTTATTATAAAGTAAACTATCGGATTCGAATACTCTTTTAGAAAAATAAATACGAACATGTCTTTTGACGATACTTTACAACTCGCTAAAAACGACGATTCGATGTTATTCACAACTAATAAATATAGTTACTATATTTATTTTAAAACCTTGAAAATTCGATAAAACTTTTATAAAATCAATGAAATTATTTATATTGTTTCAAATGACGAATATTACGACTCCTTTTCATAAAAATAAATATAGTGTATATTTATTTCAACTATCAACGACACGACGATTCTTTTACTAAAATAAATATAGTGTATATATTTATTCGAAATATTCAATGACACGAATTCGCTTTATAAAAATAAATATAGCTTATATATTTATTTCGGATATCGAACAGAACAACACGGATCCGCTTTTATAAAAATAAATATAGTATATATTTATTTCAAACATTCAACAACTCGCTGAATCCTTTTGTAAAATAAATAAAGACTTTTATAATTATTTCAAACGCCTCAAATGACATACGATGTATAATACGAGTTTATTATATATTCTTTTCATAAAACACTCGTCACGTACACATACGACCTCTCGGAACGACAAACACTATCCTATCGATATATTTATATTTTTATAAATATTTATATATTCAAATTTCTCGAAAACTAAGTACTTTCTAGACTTAGTAAACGAAACTTAACAAGTATAACTTAATTGTTTTTATTAAGTTAACAACATATCAACGGATCGTTCGGTTAACGATTCGGTAAAGCTCGGTGACACGTAGTTTAGTTACCGTATTTATTTAGAAACTTATAAGATATTCCGTGTTAGGAATATCGTAGAATGCACGCTAGCGAGTCTCATCTTGGAAACGACATCACGAAGTCGTAATTAGCTAGCTTTGCACAAGGCAACTCAGGTGAGTTCATAACCCCACCTTTTTACGGTTTTACATTTTTATAAATGTTTTCGGGGTAGAAAGACATGCACGTTTTGCAAGAACATACAAAGTTTTGAACGAACGAAAACTCATATTTCTAAATTATGTTATGAATGGATTATACTAGAGGTTCTGCCTTAGAGGCTGGGGAGGTTCAGCCTTAGAGGCTGGGGTAAAATACATGTTACAATTATTACAGACACTTACAGACATTTTTATACATAGTATGGTTAGCTTAAGGAGGGTTTACTACTAGACTGTGAAAGGTGGGCACAACACTTAAGGCCATTAATCCTCGTCGTAGGAACGAGGGACATTAGTAATAGATCTATTTGGGTGTAGCGAGCCCACACCCATGAGGCCGGGGCGGCCCATAGAGGTGACTATGTCTTCCAGCCGGAAGCCCGGTACAAATTTGCTAGGTTTGAGTTTTCCTGCACCTTTGCACACTTACCAGTGGCTTTGCAACCCATTGGTGACTTCTTCTTTTTTTCCTTATTGCTACATACCAGGGACATACATACTTACAGAAATACTTGATTTATACAAATTCAGAGCATAGGATTATGCGGGCATGGAGTCAAAGTCAGGGTGGGCATTGACAGTTATACGAACATTACGAGAGTTTACAAATACATGGGTTTACGAACATAATGCGTTACAAATACAAAGTTTCCATATAACTTGACAAGAAAATGATTTCTAAATTCTTTTTCTCAATATTACTTCGCAAACCGGTTATTCAAAATATTTATTTCAAATCTTTTACAAACAAACTATGAACTCGCTCAACTTTTTGTTGATTTTTCTCGCATGTTCTTTCTCAGGTTGCATTTCTAAGACAAGGCACGGTTGGAATAGGAGAACCATGTGGAGTCGAGTACTTAGCGACGTTCAATTTCTAGAAAGTCTTTGCTTATTTGCTTCCGCAGTGCAATGAAGGTACCAGTCCAGTCACGCCAATGCTCTGATATTTCGGGGTGTGACAGATTGGTATTAGAGCTATAGGTTACAGCGAATAAGGTTTTCTGTAGGAATACCTAGGCTCTAACCTCACTTTTCTCTGACACTTAGACTATTAAGACATTGAATACATACAGAATGCCTAGTACTCGAATATGGTCTCCAACCGTTGCCGAAAAACAAACAGTCAAAATTTTGTTTCCAAACATATGCTATTGTGGTGTTTTACACACGGTATATAAACAATTACATACAGTACACAAAACTCTGAGAGTTTAGGAAACATGCATTTAAGACCTTCGGAAACTTATGTTGAAGTTCATTAATGGTCATCACGTAGGAACCGCGAATATTAACTCGGGCACACACTATTATCCATATTGTTTATGATAATTTAACTTCCCGAGCAGGCAGCCTACGCAGAACGAAACGCTAGTGCACGAGCATACATGGAACTTAGATTTTACGTCAACGGATGTCGGGGTACATCACATCCTACGCATAACGAAACGCGAGCACAGGTATACGTGAAACTTAAGCTATACATCAACGGAGGTTGAAGTACGTCACATACGACTTTCGAGGAAGCGGCAGTGGGCACGTGGTCCTGCAAACGAAACGAGTCATGCTAAGGAGAAGACGTATATCTACGCATTCCCTCTATCTTATTAACGACGAATACGCTATGTTCGACATTCCATGGTAATGTCACCTAACAACTGGTCGTCACATGAAACCCCGGGTAAAGTCCTTAAATTTCTTTTATTGAAAATTTCGACTTTCACATTTACTGAGTAGATTTTCGTATCTCTACTCCTCTTAATGGTCATTGTAGCACGATCATTTCTTTCACTATAGCGAACGCTCATTGCTTCATTTCTTGAAAATTTATGTGTTACGCATGCATTGTTTGTTACGCATGTGGTTTCGTTTCGAATAAGCGTTTCATCAAAATTCAAACATTGTTTCGCTAAACCTAATTATTGATTTGTGATTCGAATGACCCGCATTATTGTAACTGTTGGCTCCTTTGTTATCAAGTCAACACATTTTCTTGAAATTTCTTTTCTTTTCAAGATACATACATGGTTTTTCGTTGTGACCATGCCGAAAGTTTCCTTGTCGATACATGTATTTATTGTAGGCCTGCGCTAAAAACCAAGTTCAATTGTTTGAACTTGTCCATTACACATATTCACTTCAGTGCATCATATGATGTATTGGGAGCATCATATTCAAATCAATTTCAACGAGCACTTCATTTGTTCCGAGTCGTGGTAAACTTGTTTGGTATTTGACTCCATTAAATTGTTTGTTGACTTCGACACCTTGTGGTAGTGTTTCACTTATTTGAAGCTCGCGCTAAACTCGTTTACATATCTCATGCACGGATTTAAATGTTTATTTATTGATTTGTTTTAAATCTGCTTTGAATTTTCATATTAAAGCAGTCTTAACACAATCGTGTGTTAAGATGATGGTACACAAAATTCATTGCATATTCCGGTGCACCTACTAACGGTTCTTTCACCATCGATCGAATATTTTACGATATTTATTGTTTCTTCATCTTCGATCGAAAACATTACTTCTTTGATTGTGACACCTGGGTCACTGCGACCATCAAACAACTGCCAAGCCAATGAAATATTGTATTTCATACTTGGGATCTGTATAAATATGTGTATCTTTTGCACATATCAATTCTTGTTCGATTTCAAGCTCTAAATCACTTTCTGGAAGGTTATACGCTCACTGATGCGTAAATATAACCAGTTTAATGCAACGAACACTCCGGAATAGTGAAATAGGCTTAACATACCTTAAATAACCTTTACATAACTTAGAAATAAGTTTTGAAGCCTTTGGTATGGCAAAATCAAGTTAATTCGCTTACAGGGACTAAACTTGACAAACTGCGAAACTATGCCAATTTGAACTGTAACGAACATTCCGGAACATGGCCATAAGTTAAACATACCATAAATATCCTTTACATAGCTTAGAAATAGGCTTTGAGGGGTTCGGTGTGCTAAAATAAACTTTTGGGCCATTCAGGGACTAAAAGTGTCAAAAAGTGCATAAGTTTGCACTTTCGCGCATAACTTACGTTCTGAATACATCCGGACATCCAAAAATTTATGTAAGCACTAAAATATTTTATTTTAGTGTTTGGCATGAGAAAAATCCATTCGTCACGCCATTTGGATCGTTTTTCGCGCTTATGCGCATTCCGTCGTAATTAACCGAACAACGCAATCGTACGGCCAAACGAACCGACATCCGAGATATTTTTGAGCACATTTTAAGTTCCCTATACTTTAACTTCATTTTAGAGCTTTGAAATGGGGTTAACGGGGCTTAAACGTGTCAAAAGTGCATCAAATAGCAAGTTTGGAGCTTCAGGGGCCTGTTCTGCCATTTTCAAACTTTCTGGTCTGTAGGTGTGACAACTGCCACTTTCGGGTAATTTACTTACAATTAAAACAGTGATTTACATTATACAAGCATGTGTTTTGAATATTCTGACTGCATGATTACATGGTATACATCTTAGAAAACTCATGGAATATTCATTGGTTATTACACATGATTCATTTTTATTGGGTACATTTGAAATAGTGCAAACAATTCATCAAAACAACTAGAGTAGTGCCTAGTGAACTAGAGTGCTGACGAAAACTCCGGATCCGCAGAAAACATCAAAAATGACATCTTAAAGACTCGGATGAGAGTCCAACATCAATTATATATTAAACCCTATGTGGGAATACAAGGGTTTGGTTAATATTCTACCAATGCCCGGTAGCACTAAAAACAGTCCGAAATACGCTAAAAATGACCATTTCATTAATTTTCCGCAAAATTCAGCAATTGTATTTTTAATACAAGATGCAAAAATTGATGTTTAGGCACCAATTTCATATAAAAATACTTATGGAATATCAATTACACACATAACGGAAATTTGCCCTACAACTTCCATAAGAGAACGTTTCGACTATTTATTAGTGAAACGAGCACTAAACAATTATCCGAACTACATTTTGGCACAACTAGCGAACTAGTGATCATTATTTTTAGTCTCGTAAAACTAGTTTATGATCATTTCAAGTCGCGAAACATCTCGGAAATATTGCAAAACCTAAACACCTTAACACTTACATCTATCTAATTCATTTTAAGTCTTAAAATTTACTAACATTTTTTTTTTCACCATGCAAGACCCCCCCCCCCCATGTTGAGGCCGTGAACAAGGGGTCCCACACCCCTTGTTTATGTTGCTAAATATCTAGATATTATGTTACTTGCTAGTGGATTAGAATGAAGACTTATTACAACACTTATTCACTAAGTTACTACACATTTACACCATATCTTACACACACATAAGAAAACTCTCTAATCATCCTCATCTTCCATCAAGAACACCTCCATAAACCCATTTCTTTTTATCATCTTCTTCATGACCAAGATGGATTTCTTTGGAACATAGGGTGATCTAAGGCTTTTGGAAGCAAAAGGAAGGGTTTTTCATCCATACCAAAGTGTTCTAACATCAAGATCATCATCTTCCTTGTTCTTAATAATCTCTAACGATCATCCCTAGCCTAGTGCTAGAAGTAAGCTTCTATTTTTTTTATATACATATTATGTTTATGATTGTTATTATAATTAATAATAACCATATATAATCATACATAATGAACAAGAAAAATACAAAGAAGCAAAGATAAAAATCATCATATAATTATGTTTGTTTATATTGTGATTTAAGACTTGTGATATGCATATTTGATGTTGTTATGATGATTAGAATGCAAATAAATTGTTAGATGGTGTTTTAAAAATATGATCTAATAATCATACATGTTATGTTAAATGTTTTTTTTTTAACATAAAGGGTTATATGGATGATCATAACTATTAATCTTGTGAAAGTATGTAGGGTTGTTATGTAAAAATAATACTTTCACAAGATTATAAATTGTAACATACAACTAAGAGGTTTTTATAAAAGTTGTTAAAAATAGAATTAAACTTGGTTTTTGAACTAGTTAACATATGAAAGGATCATGTTTAAAACCCTACATGATTTGGATATCATCTTGATAATTTCATGTTATAAAAGTTTCATAATGTTTAGTTAAGATGATTGAATAAATTGTTGGTGATTTGATGAAGAAAAGGATATGTTTATAAAACATGGTTAGAATAAAATACAAAGGTTATATGGCCAATTTTTATAAAAACTTTATTTTATAAAATAACAACATTTTTGGGTAAATCTCTACAAGATTTAAAAAGGTTATTAAAGAAGGGTTTATAAAATAAAAGACAAGAAAAATATATATTTTTTTTAGAAAATATATATTTGGTTACTTTAACAATTTTTGGTGTGATATATTACTTGGTGTATTAGTTATATATATCATTGTAGGAACTTGAATCTCATGTCACCTTTAAACTCAAAACACGTTATAACAAAAGTCCTACGAGACTTCACATAATTACACTTTAAAACGAGTTACGGACGATTCTAATAATCGGACACCAATTATGGTCAAAATGAACGACGGACGACTACATAAGCTAATTGCCAATCCGGGGAGTTACTACGACGTTAGACGATCTTTCGACACGAAATATAAATATACTATCGATAACAAATTTTCGGATGTTTATAAACTTATAAAAGCTAGTATGTTTTTAATTACTAATAAGTGTACTTAGTATATTTTTATAAAAAGGTTTTTATAAAAATAAATGGGCTTATTATACTAGTGGGCTATTTTTATTACAAATGGGCTTAATATACTTAATGGACTATTTTTACAAATGGGCTACTTACACTTAATGGGCTTAGTTTTCTTAGTGGGCTAAATTTCATTATGGGCTTAACATAAATTCATGGGCTAAGCCCAAACACCAAACATATGGGCCAAAGCCCAACACTATTCAAGCCCAACACTATTCAAACCCAACACTATTCAAGCCCAACACTATTCAAGCCCAACACTATTCAAGCCCAACACTATTCAAGCCCAACACTATTCAAGCCCAACACTATTGAGGCCCAACACTATTGAGGCCCAACACTATTTGAGGCCCAACACTATTTGAGGCCCAACACTATTTGAGGCCCAACACTATTTGAGGCCCAACACTATTTGAGGCCCAACACTATTTGAGGCCCAGCACTATTTAAGCCCAATAGCTTGAAAACATGGGCTTGGCCCAATGGCACTATTATTAGAAACCCAACTATACAAGTGATACATACAAGACACGAGATTCAGCGGACGAGATCCGACTATACAACTCATTCATCGAATACACAGTTAACGAACATTTAAACAACTCATACATCGAATACACAATTAACGAACAACAAAGACATACAAGTCTTACACATACTCAAGACAAAAGACTTGTACTCAAGTTCTTTTCAAAGACCGAAGTGTCTAACAAAAATAAGAACGTTTGTAGGTCGCCACGCTATTCAGGACGACCGCACGTGAGATCTTATTTTCATCTATTCACAGGACGCGATACAGTGAGTTCATGTTCCCCTATTCATTTAAATGTTTTACAACTTTACAACTATCGGGGAAGATACATGTTCAGAGTATGTTAAAGTTAGGTAATGAAACACCATAGATCATGTGCGAATTAGGGCCATACTATAAGCACCATTAATCCAGTTTGGACCAAGGAACAAAGGCTTAGATCTAATGGGTTTTGGCGAGCCCCACTCTTGGTCGTGGACCCATACAGAAGAGTGCGTTTGTGTCCCAGTCGATAGGAGTCGACATAAAATCGTCTAGGGTTGGATTGCTTCCTTTTTCATCACACATATTAATGTCCTTGCAAAACATTAATGATCAACGATTTCATTGACGCTTTACATACTACAACTCACATTTTTCATACATCGTTTACAACTAAATTGCATGAATTCACCAACTTTTGTTGATGTTTTCCAAACTTAACATGTATTTCAGGGAATTAAAGGACCATGTCGGATTTCCCAGTCAAGATAACAAGTACAGGAACTCCATGCCATCTTTTGAAGGGTTTAACTATTATATTCCGCCTCTTTGCGGAAATATGATGGTTTAAACCTTTGTAGTATTATTTCAAGTTAAAGTATGAAACAATAACGCTTTATTTACATGTTAATGGTTTGTAACCGACAGACTAAACTTATGTTGTAATCTTTTGAAACACTATGTAATGGCAATGGAGTATGTTTTTATTCATATAGTTTGTTCATGTACATCGATATTTATGCAATGAAAACCAGACAGATCACACCTTGCGTTTCCGCTATGAGCGGGTGTGACAGCTTGGTATCAGAGCATCGATTGTAGTGAACCAGGATTCTTTATTGAGTCTAAGTCTACAATCACTAGGGATCTCTCACGAAAACCATCTAAACACAAATACATGGTTTCATTTGCATAAACATTTTTCATGGTCCATTTTCAACAAGAATTCATCTCATACAAGTCAAGCAAGGACATTAGTGTCTTAGTCATCTAAATGGTAGACATGCAACTTTAAGTTAATCCACACAACTCAAGTAGGATAACTTAAAATGAACCTTATGTGAAAAATACATTTCGTGTATATATGTAAAATAACAAATGCTCATACATGTCGAACAACTTATTTCTCAGGATATCATGTCTTCCTCTGAAGGAAGCAACATATACGACGACGTAGACCCGATGGAGCTATCCTCCGATGACGAGTATGTACCGGCAGTCCAGGTCATTACGTCCGACAGCGAGTCGGCATCTGACGATGATTTGGATGACTTTCAGCCGTTCGCAATTGGTGGTGACATTATGGACGCTTACATGTTAGGAGACATCATTGATGATGATGTGCTAGATGTGCCCCCTCTACTCAACGAGGTTGTTATCATGGGTCACCCGGAGGGTGAACATGTGGTCGAGGTTATACCGTGGGATGTTCTTCCCCTTGCTATTATGCCTTTCATTGACGATCTCGACGAGGAGGAGGACGCTGTAGTTCCTGTGATTCCTGTGGAGCATTTGGATGATGAGTTGGGAGACGGGGATGTTCATGACTTGGTTATTTTGGAGGTCGCTGCACCGGTAGTCCCGGTTATTGTCATTTCTTCTGACTCCGATACTGATTCAGATGCTTCTTCTTATGCATCTGTTACTTCCTCTGCACTGCAGGCCATTGGCCTACAGCGCAATGGAGACGTTGGGCTGGATGATGTCATACCTGATGAGCCAGTTGTCCCTGCACATGATCATGTTGCTCCTATTCTACCACACGTAGACCATACTGACGAGGCAGGACCCTCAGGACACGCCCATGTACCACCCGGGGACATGGATCTATACCCACATGTTATGCCCCTTACCGATCCATATCACCCAGTGCATGACCCAGCTGCTACTATCGAGTTACGTGCTTGTGTTCAGACACTAGAGCATCAGATAGACTTTGTTATACGTCGAGTTAGCGAACTTGAGGATGAGCTTACTCACCTCATTGGTATGGTACTTCATGCTCCACCACTACCACCAGGGTTCCCACCTCTACCCCCACTACCACCGCAGATGCCACCAGTGGAGATGCCACCAGTGGATATACCACCAGTGGATCTACCTGCCCGTGTTCTGGCGCTCGAGCAGCAGAGTGTGTTCCTTCACCATTTGGTGCTTGATTTGGAGGGTAGGGTTTCTGATGTTCGCAGGTTATTATTCCCTATTCCACCACCGGTATTTCCCCCACCATAGTCTATGTTTGCAGGTATCGTGCTTTTGGGACGGGTATCTATATCCGTTTTATGTACATATTGATGATACACCAAGTTTTGAAGACAACCGACATACAGCGGGTCACACAGTTGGAAGGAAGATGTTGTTATCTCTTTTGTTGTACTAGACTAGTATGACCGGGTTATGTAGCCCGAGTCTATTTTGTTCCTTTCAAACGAATATGTAACCGGTTGACTATATATATATAAAACTTGGTGTTATATATTAAATGCATTTGAGTGGTCCGGTTGGACATATCTTATTGTTTATGTTAACTTATTTACTCTCATTATATGTTTGGTGGTAATATTGCTATTAATGTTATGAATATTTCTTTTTAACAAACCAAATCAACGTCTAATCTTATCCTATTTCTGCTTTGGAAGAATCATGCCACCGAGGAGAATCTTACGTTCACGAACTAATCCACCCCCACCTCCACCAATGCCTACGACCGAGGCGGAACTGAATGCACTTATAGAACAGAGAATCGCTCAAGCTATCGCACTGTATGAGGCATCCCGTGTCGAACAAAGTGGAGGCACCGGCGGATCGGGAGGCCAGGGTCCAGGCGGTACTTCAGGTGGAACGAATAATACGGGTAACATTTAGCTATTTTGTTACGACTTATCAAATTTCTTTCTAAATCTATTCGTGCGATTCACTGTTTGCTCATTCAAAATCCGTTGTCCAATTTCAGGGTGCACATTCAAGCAGTTTCTAGACTGCAAGCCGCTTAACTATGATGGCACAGGCGGTGCTGTGGCTTATGTGAGATGGACGGAGAAAACGGATTCCACTATAAGAATGAGCAGATGTTCCACTAATCAGCAAGTCACTTTCGTTACTGGCTTGTTTCTCAACGAGGCTCTTACATGGTGGAACCTACAAGTGCAAACTTTGGGTGAAAACGCTGCTTATGCGTTAACTTGGGATGAATTGAAGGAACGTATGAGGGATAAGTACTGTTCTCGTGCTGAACTCCAGAAGTTGGAGAACGAGTTTTGGAACCTTACCATGGTCGGAGCTGATATCACGGGATATACTCAAAGATTTCACGATCTGTCCCGTGTAATTCCTTATCTTGTAACACCAGAATACAAGCGTATCGAACGCTACATCTGGGGACTTTCTGACAAGATTCGAAGTCTGGTTACTGCAGCTAAACCCACGACCATTACTCAGGCTGTGACTATAGCCGTGAGTCTTACTGAAGACGGAGTCAGGATGAAGATATTCACTGAGAAAGGTGATGACAAGAAGGAAACACATGTTGAGTCTTCCAACCGTGGGAAGAGGAATTACTCGAATTTCAAGAAGGGAACCCGTGGTAATAACAACAACAGTAACAACAACTACAACAACAATAACAATAACCCCAACAACAACAACAACAACAACAACAACAGGCGATAGAATAACCAGCAAAAGGATGCAAGGATGTTTGTAGCCACAAACGACACTGGTCCTAAGAAGTACGCTGGTACTTTACCTAAGTGTGAACGATGCAAATTTCATCACGTGGGTGATTGTCGGGTTGTCAAGTGTGATAAGTGTGGCAAGCTTGGCCACCGTACCGAGTCATGTTGGGGAACGGGAAATAATACTGGATCGGGAAGTGGTTTTGGTAACAAGAATGGGAATGGGAATGGTCGTAATCAAGGATGCTTTGGATGCGGAAGCAAAGATCACTACAAGAAAGACTGTCCTAAAGAAATTCAAGCTCGTGGTCGATCATTTGTGATTGGAGCCAAAGATGCGCGCCAAGACCCTAATGTGGTCACTGGTACGTTTCTCCTCAATGATCATTTCGCATCCATATTATTTGATACCGGAGCCGATTTTAGTTTTATCTCTATAGAATTTAAGAATATTCTGGGCTTGAAACCTAGTAAACTAGATGTTCCATATTCTATAGAATTGGCTAACGGTAGACTAATAGAGACGGGAGAAGTTGTTAAGGAATGTACCTTAGGACTTGGCGAACAAAAATTCAATATCGATCTCTTACCCGTTGAATTGGGTAGTTTCGACGTAGTAGTTGGCATGGATTGGCTATCCAACAATCGAGCCGAAGTCGTTTGCCACGAGAAGATCATTCGCCTACCCCTACCGAACAAAGAGACACTTGTTATACATGGAGAGAAGCGTGACACCCCATTGCGGATCATCAATTGCATGAAAGCGCAGAAATACTTACGGAAAGGTTATATTGCCTTTCTAGCGCATGTAGTAGACAAGAAGGCCGATGGGCCGAAGTTGACAGATATTCCGGTAGTAAAAGAATTTCCTGAAGTCTTTCCTGAAGACTTGCCAGGACTACCGCCTTATCGACAAGTCGAATTTCACATCGACTTGGTACCAGGAGCTGCACCTGTAGCCAGATCTCCATATCGATTAGCACCTTCTGAAATGCAGGAATTGTCCACACAACTTCAAGAGTTGATGGATAAGGGATTCATTAGACCGAGTTTCTCGCCTTGGGGAGCTCCAGTTCTTTTTGTGAAAAAGAAGGACGGGACATTTAGAATGTGTATCGACTACAGAGAGTTGAATAAACTCACCATCAAGAATCGGTATCCACTACCGAGGATTGACGACTTATTCGATCAACTTCAAGGGTCGAGTTTTTATTCAAAGATAGACTTACGATCGGGGTATCATCAGTTACGGGTTCAAGAAGAAAGCATACCGAAAACGGCTTTTCGGACTCGTTACGGTCATTACGAGTTTCTCGTTATGCCTTTTGGTTTAACGAACGCACCGGCGGTCTTCATGGATTTAATGAACCGCGTGTGCAGGCCGTATCTCGACAAATTCGTCATAGTGTTCATTGACGACATCTTGATATACTCACGATCGGCAGCCGAGCATGAACAACATTTGAGAACCATCTTAGAACTACTCAAGAAGGAGAAACTATACGCGAAGTTTTCCAAATGTGAGTTTTGGATTCGTGAAGTACAATTTCTCGGGCATATAGTGAACGAGAAGGGTATTCAAGTAGACCCGTCGAAGATTGAATCGATTAAGAATTGGGAAGCGCCCAAGACTCCCACTGAAGTGCGACAATTTTTGGGCTTAGCGGGATATTATCGGAGATTTATTGAGAATTTTTCAAAGATTGCTCAACCGCTAACTTCTCTTACACAGAAAGACAGGAAATTCGATTGGGGAGAGAAACAAGAAGCAGCATTTCAACATCTCAAAGACAAGTTGTGCATTGCACCAGTCCTATCATTACCCGACGGTACCGATGACTTTGTGGTATACTGTGATGCTTCGCATCAAGGTTTGGGTTGTGTACTCATGCAACGTAAAAAGGTTATCGCGTACGCGTCCCGCCAACTGAAAGTTCACGAGAAGAACTATACCACTCACGACCTAGAGCTAGGCGCGGTGGTATTTGCTTTGAAAATTTGGCGGCATTACTTATATGGTACACAGTGCACTATTTTCACAGATCATAGGAGTCTACAACACATATTCAACCAAAAAGAATTGAATATGCGTCAGCGACGTTGGGTTGAATTATTAAACGACTATGATTGTGAAATCAAGTACCATCCGGGCAAGGCGAACGTGGTAGCAGACGCCTTGAGCCGCAAGGAACGAGTTAAAACACTAAGAGTGCGAGCACTAGAGATGACGATTCACACAGATCTTACCGCACGAATTCAAAATGCACAACAAGAAGCGCTCAAGGAAGAACATATTCTAGAAGAATCACTTCGTGGCATGGAAAAACAGTTAGTGCCAAAGGAGGATGGAACTTTGTACGTTACAGGTAGAATTTGGGTTCCATTCTTTGGAGGTCTCCGAGATCTCATTTTTGAGGAAGCACATAGGTCAAAGTACTCGATCCATCCTGGATCAGATAAGATGTACCAAGACTTAAAAGAGTACTATTGGTGGCCTAACCTCAAAAAGGATATTGCTAACTATGTTAGAAATTGCTTGACCTGCGCGAAGGTCAAGGCAGAGTATCAAAAACCATCAGGTTTACTACAACAACCTGAGATTCCCGCTTAGAAATGGGAACAAATATCGATGGACTTCATTACGAAGTTACCCAGGACCTCGAAAGGTCATGACATGATATGGGTAATCGTCGATAGATTAACAAAGTCCGCACACTTCTTACCGATTCGGGAGAAGGATAGTACTGAGAAACTAGCGGAAATCTATCTCAAAGAAATAGTGGCTCGTCATGGAGTGCCTATTTCAATCATTTCGGACCGAGACGGTCGTTTTGTTTCAAGAATATGGAAATCATTTCAACAGGCCTTTGGATCTCAATTGAATCTAAGTACGGCCTTTCATCCACAAACTGACGGCCAGAGCGAGCGGACTATCCAAACACTCGAAGATATGCTTCGTGCATGTGTTATGGATTTAGGTGGCAATTGGGATAATCATCTACCTCTAGTTGAGTTTTCCTACAATAACAGCTACCATACAAGTATACGAGCTGCACCGTTCGAAGCTCTTTATGGTCGAAAGTGTCGCTCTCCGCTATGTTGGGCGGAAACAGGCGATAGTCAATTAATTGGTCCGGATCTAGTCCAAGATACTACGGATAAAATTTTTCAGATCCGAGACCGTATTAAGGCGGCTCGCGATCGACAAAAGCTCTACGCGGATGGAAAGCGAAAACAAGCATCTTTCGAGGTTGGAGAAAAAGTTTTGTTGAAAGTCTCACCTTGGAAAGGCGTAGCGAGGTTCGGTAAACGTGGAAAGCTTAACCCACGTTACATTGGACCATTTGAAATCTTAGAAAAGATTGGCACTGTTGCCTACAAGTTGAAGTTACCTGATGAACTTAGCAGTGTACACTACACGTTTCATGTGTCAAATCTTAAAAAGAGTCCAATACAAGTAACCGTTGCCATTCCTGTGGATGAAATTCACATTGACGACAAACTCCATTTCACTGAAGAACCTGTTGAGGTCACGGACTGGAAGGTCAATAAAACACGGAGAAGTCGTATCAAGTTGGTAAAGGTTCGTTGGAACTCTCGTCACGGGCCCGAGTATACTTGGGAACGTGAAGACCGAATGAAGGAAAAATATCCTCACTTATTTCTGAAAACTCCTGCAAAGAATAACAAAGCTAGAATTTCGGGACGAAATTCTAAATAACAAGGGGAGAATGTGACAACTGCCACTTTCGGGTAATTTACTTACAATTAAAACAGTGATTTACATTATACAAGCATGTGTTTTGAATATTCTGACTGCATGATTACATGGTATACATCTTAGAAAACTCATGGAATATTCATTGGTTATTACACATGATTCATTTTTATTGGGTACATTTGAAATAGTGCAAACAATTCATCGAAACAACTAGAGTAGTGCCTAGTGAACTAGAGTGCTGACGAAAACTCCGGATCCGCAGAAAACATCAAAAATGACATCTTAAAGACTCGGATGAGAGTCCAACATCAATTATATATTAAACCCTATGTGGGAATACAAGGGTTTGGTTAATATTCTACCAATGCCCGGTAGCACTAAAAACTGTCCGAAATACGCTAAAAATGACCATTTCATTAATTTTCCGCAAAATTCAGCAATTGTATTTTTAATACAAGATGCAAAAATTGATGTTTAGGCACCAATTTCATATAAAAATACTTATGGAATATCAATTACACACATAACGGAAATTTGCCCTACAACTTCCATAAGAGAACGTTTCGACTATTTATTAGTGAAACGAGCACTAAACAATTATCCGAACTACATTTTGGCACAACTAGCGAACTAGTGATCATTATTTTTAGTCTCGTAAAACTAGTTTATGATCATTTCAAGTCGCGAAACATCTCGGAAATATTGCAAAACCTAAACACCTTAACACTTACATCTTTCTAATTCATTTTAAGTCTTAAAATTTACTAACATTTTTTTTTCACCATGCAAGACCCCCCCCCCCCCCATGTTGAGGCCGTGAACAAGGGGTCCCACACCCCTTGTTTATGTTGCTAAATATCTAGATATTATGTTACTTGCTAGTGGATTAGAATGAAGACTTATTACAACACTTATTCACTAAGTTACTACACATTTACACCATATCTTACACACACATAAGAAAACTCTCTAATCATCCTCATCTTCCATCAAGAACACCTCCATAAACCCATTTCTTTTTATCATCTTCTTCATGACCAAGATGGATTTCTTTGGAACATAGGGTGATCTAAGGCTTTTGGAAGCAAAAGGAAGGGTTTTTCATCCATACCAAAGTGTTCTAACATCAAGATCATCATCTTCCTTGTTCTTAATAATCTCTAAAGATCATCCCTAGCCTAGTGCTAGAAGTAAGCTTCTATTTTTTTATATATACATATTATGTTTATGATTGTTATTATAATTAATAATAACCATATATAATCATACATAATGAACAAGAAAAATACAAAGAAGCAAAGATAAAAATCATCATATAATTATGTTTGTTTATATTGTGATTTAAGACTTGTGATATGCATATTTGATGTTGTTATGATGATTAGAATGCAAATAAATTGTTAGATGGTGTTTTAAAAATATGATCTAATAATCATACATGTTATGTTAAATGTTTTTTTTTAACATAAAGGGTTATATGGATGATCATAACTATTAATCTTGTGAAAGTATGTAGGGTTGTTATGTAAAAATAATACTTTCACAAGATTATAAATTGTAACATACAACTAAGAGGTTTTTATAAAAGTTGTTAAAAATAGAATTAAACTTGGTTTTTGAACTAGTTAACATATGAAAGGATCATGTTTAAAACCCTACATGATTTGGATATCATCTTGATAATTTCATGTTATAAAAGTTTCATAATGTTTAGTTAAGATGATTGAATAAATTGTTGGTGATTTGATGAAGAAAAGGATATGTTTATAAAACATGGTTAGAATAAAATACAAAGGTTATATGGCCAATTTTTATAAAAACTTTATTTTATAAAATAACAACATTTTTTGGTAAATCTCTACAAGATTTAAAAAGGTTATTAAAGAAGGGTTTATAAAATAAAAGACAAGAAAAATATATATTTTTTTAGAAAATATATATTTGGTTACTTTAACAATTTTTGGTGTGATATATTACTTGGTGTATTAGTTATATATATCATTGTAGGAACTTGAATCTCATGTCACCTTTAAACTCAAAACACGTTATAACAAAAGTCCTACGAGACTTCACATAATTACACTTTAAAACGAGTTACGGACGATTCTAATAATCGGACACCAATTATGGTCAAAATGAACGACGGACGACTACATAAGCTAATTGCCAATCCGGGGAGTTACTACGACGTTAGACGATCTTTCGACACGAAATATAAATATACTATGGATAACAAATTTTCGGATGTTTATAAACTTATAAAAGCTAGTATGTTTTTAATTACTAATAAGTGTACTTAGTATATTTTTATAAAAAGGTTTTTATAAAAATAAATGGGCTTGTTATACTAGTGGGCTATTTTTATTACAAATGGGCTTAATATACTTAATGGACTATTTTTACAAATGGGCTACTTACACTTAATGGGCTTAGTTTTCTTAGTGGGCTTAATTTCATTATGGGCTTAACATAAATTCATGGGCTAAGCCCAAACACCAAACATATGGGCCAAAGCCCAACACTATTCAAGCCCAACACTATTCAAACCCAACACTATTCAAGCCCAACACTATTCAAGCCCAACACTATTCAAGCCCAACACTATTCAAGCCCAACACTATTCAAGCCCAACACTATTCAAGCCCAACACTATTGAGGCCCAACACTATTAAGGCCCAACACTATTTGAGGCCCAACACTATTTGAGGCCCAACACTATTTGAGGCCCAACACTATTTGAGGCCCAACACTATTTGAGGCCCAACACTATTTGAGGCCCAACACTATTTGAGGCCCAGCACTATTTAAGCCCAATAACTTGAAAACATGGGCTTGGCCCAATGGCACTATTATTAGAAACCCAACTATACAAGTGATACATACAAGACACGAGATTCAGCGGACGAGATCCGACTATACAACTCATTCATCGAATACACAGTTAACGAACATTTAAACAACTCATACATCGAATACACAGTTAACGAACAATAAAGACATACAAGTCTTACACATACTCAAGACAAAAGACTTGTACTCAAGTTCTTTTCAAAGACCGAAGTGTCTAACAAAAATAAGAACGTTTGTAGGTCGCCACGCTATTCAGGACGACCGCACGTGAGATCTTATTTTCATCTATTCACAGGACGCGATACAGTGAGCTCATGTTCCCCTATTCATTTAAATGTTTTACAACTTTACAACTATCGGGGAAGATACATGTTCAGAGTATGTTAAAGTTAGGTAATGAAACACCATAGATCATGTGCGAATTAGGGCCATACTATAAGCACCATTAATACAGTTTGGACCAAGGAACAAAGGCTTAGATCTAATGGGTTTTGGCGAGCCCCACTCTTGGTCGTGGACCCATACAGAAGAGTGCGTTTGTGTCCCAGTCGATAGGAGTCGACATAAAATCGTCTAGGGTTGGATTGCTTCCTTTTTCGTCACACATATTAATGTCCTTGCAAAACATTAATGATCAACGATTTCATTGACGCTTTACATACTACAACTCACATTTTTCATACATCGTTTACAACTAAATTGCATGAATTCACCAACTTTTGTTGATGTTTTCCAAACTTAACATGTATTTCAGGGAATTAAAGGACCATGTCGGATTTCCCAGTCAAGATAACAAGTACAGGAACTCCATGCCATCTTTTGAAGGGTTTAACTATTATATTCCGCCTCTTTGCGGAAATATGATGGTTTAAACCTTTGTAGTATTATTTCAAGTTAAAGTATGAAACAATAACGCTTTATTTACATGTTAATGGTTTGTAACCGACAGACTAAACTTATGTTGTAATCTTTTGAAACACTATGTAATGGCAATGGAGTATGTTTTTATTCATATAGTTTGTTCATGTACATCGATATTTATGCAATGAAAACCAGACAGATCACACCTTGCGTTTCCGCTATGAGCGGGTGTGACAGTAGGTCCTTGCGCACCTCAACACTTTTTATGTTACGGTGCGCAAGCAGGGGCAAGATGCAGCAACTTGTTTTTAACAGCCTGTTTCCAGCCCTTAAACCCCCCAAAGGCCAATGCCATGTGTCAAACTCTTGTGGTGGGGGCAAAATGAGTTACCACAACATTCCGACAAGTGTACGGGCGAGATCAAGGCACGTTATCCAAGAAACGATCTTAACGTTGAACCGAAATCTATAAATACCCATCCATCCCCATTGCAAAACCCACAAGAATCTGATTTGAGAAGCTCTAAGTTGAAACCATTGTTTCATACCTGAGCTACTTGAATCAAGATTAGCATTCGGGGACCCTTCGTAAGTATTCCTTCGTTCTTTTATTGCTTTACGAGTCCGAAAGTCAAACTTTGTTTGACTTTCTGCATTGACCAGTTTATGGTCAATGCGAAGTTCGTTTGAACTTTGCAACGTGAGCGTAATCACGATGGTTATAGTCCCTTGTGACTATGCCTACTGATTACCACGTTGTCTAGGGTCGTAAGGGTAAGCGATCTAATAAATCGCTTATACCTTCGAACTCAACCCATTTGGTCGATCATTAGGATTCGACCAAACACATTAGGTGACCATAGTATATAGGGAATAACCTTCCGAGGTTATACCTTATGGTCACGACGTTTAGTTAGTTGTATGATAGGTAGTTTATATGCCTTAGGTAAATTACCAAAATACCCCTTTGATGCCAAAACTTATTTTTTAACATATGTAACATAATTTTGACATCTAAACTGATTTGACAACAATATTAGACATGATAAGGCATACGTTACTTGTCATAGGACTAGTTAAGCGGTCCGAACGTGTTTCACGCGAACGACGCGTTAAAGTAGCATAAGCTACCTAAACGGGTCGTAATGGGTCGTAAGCACTTAGGTTAGGTTTCATTTAGTATGTAGGCTTTGTTAAACCATACAACATGAGTCTCCATACTCGTTTGGTTTACGAACCCTCATTCTATCAGATCCTCCGATATAGGTCCGGTTTATTAACATAGTTACCTATATTAGGTGCCGTTTGATATCCGTGATCTCTAGCATTATTTGGTTGTCACTCAAGGACTACTGAGCAATCTCAAGTGAGTACATAGACCCCTCTTTTACTGTTTTCAAACTGTTTTGGGGTGAAACACATGTGCCTACTTGTTACTTTCATGCTTTCCTGTTTTCGCATCATAAACTTGCTATGTTTATTAGTACATTTATAGTACATGATTTCAATACATTTTATGCTAGGTATGCCCATTGTGTGCATACTTAGTACATCACTTTACAATACATTTTATGCTATGTATGCCCATTGTGTGCATATTTAGTACATCACTTTACAATACATTTCATGTTATGTACGCCCATTGTGTGCATACTTAGTATATTGTTTTACATTGCATTTCTGTTGCATATGCTCATCCAGCATATGAACACATTATACTACATTTTGAACCGTTGTAACCATTTGACTATGTGAACCGTCGTAACCCTTTAATTATATGAACCGTTTGTAACAATTGAACCGTGTGAACCAGTTGTATCTGCTGACATGATTTACATTTGATAATAGACATTTGACTATACATAAACATTTCTACAATTGTTAAACATTTCATCTTAATGGTTTGGTTTGAGTAAGTGATTTAAGTAACGAGGCGTATGTAATATGATACAAGCACGGTGGATACGCCGCTGGTACTTCCTATATATAAGTGTTTATATGATATCACATATTGTAGCGTTATTTGAATCATTTCAATTTGAGACATATAACATTTTATACAAATAACATACTTTTCACAAGACATTGATTTACAAACAACTTATCTTATACAAACTCATTTTACATGGTTACTCGTTTAACCATACATTATTCTCTTATTTATACATATCATCTGATCTTATCGTTTTTCAAATGATTTACAAGACAAAGCAAATTACAAAGTTCATGACTAAACATTTTCTCAAACATAAGTCATGAATTCTGTTTTCACAAAACCTATGTATCTCACAGGCATTTTTATGCTGACGTACCTATTTTCACATGTGTTTTCAGGAGATGATGCATATGACTTATCAAGACATACTTAGGCAGACCTGTGCCTTAGTGACTTAAAACGAGACAAGAACTAGTTAATTTTTGTTATGTACTCTTTGTTTCTTGTTTAAGACAATGTAACTCTCTTGTTTGATTAATAAAACGAAACTTCAATTGCCATGGATTTGAAACAATTAATTCTGTTACAACACTCCCCGACGTTTCTGCCACGTTTTGTATGTTCTACGTGGTCGGGGTGTGACAGAAAAGTTGGTATCAGATTCAATGGTTATAGGGAATTAGGTTATTAGTAATGCTTTGACCTAGTCTATAACCTTTTTAGGACCCTAACGCAAGTTTACTTGCGTTTAGTCATAAAACAATTCCGTCACCTATCCTTAGGTGACAATCACAACGAGAACATTAATTCCGAATCCGCTTTGAAAATTAATCATCTGTTTTTGGATGATTGATTACTAGGTTTTGAACCCTCAGTTGTAAGGTTTTGAACCCTCTGTTACAAGGTTTTGAACCCCTTTGAGTTTTCAAAATCTCGTCAAAGTTTTTGGTCCTAAATAATGTGAACACGTGCAAACTGGAAGAGTGAATGCCTGTACCCTGAGTTTTCTGTCTAAGGCTAGAGTGTTCGTACAAATCCACATAATCGGACCAGTCACTCTTACATGGCAACTCTTGGGGTGAGTGTCCACTTATAGGCGAGCATCTCTTTGCGATACATTATGAGGATCTATTTGCTTTGATTCAGCCTTTGTGTGTCGTTTGTTTGCTTCGTGGTTCAAACAAATGACCATCACCCATGATTTTTGGTCGGTAATTGCAACATCATATTCTTACCCCATGCCATTTCATTTGTTTTCTCTCTTGTTTCCCCTTTTTAAAATGCCTCCAAGACGCGAAAATCCGGTATCTATTGAAGAGCTGGCAGCTGTCATTACACAGGAAATAACTACTGCAATCCCGAACATCGTCGCTCAATGTAACCAAGCCCTCAACAACAATAATGCCCCCTGCAACTTCAAGACGTTCAACTCGGCTAAGCCATTAAAGTTTTCTGGGTCTCAAGGAGCGACTGCACTTCTGCAATGGTTCGAGAGTTTAGAGAGCACCTTCAGACATGTTCACTGTCCAAACGATCGAAAGGTAGATTTTGCATCTAGTGTCTTTGAGAAACGAGCTTTGACATGGTGGAACGGTGTGATGAGAGATAGCGGTGCCGAAGTGGCACTGACTCAAACGTGGGAAGAACTTCGAGCACTGATGATGAAGGAATTCTGTCCTCGTCACGAGATCAGGGCCTTGGAAAGGGAATTCGACGATCTTAAGCAAGAGAGCGGCGAACATCGAGCATACACTGATCGATATGAGGAGCTGAGCCTGTTGTGTCCTACCATGGTTACGCCTTTGGATAAGGCGATCGAAAAATACATTGATGGTCTCCCTGACTCAGTTCAGGACATTGTTACTGGTAGTAACCCCACTACGGTTAGGCAGGCCATTGAGCTATCTGCAACCTTGACTGAATCTCAGATCAGGAAACGTAAACTTTTTCAAAAGGGTGACAAGAAGCCAATCGAGGAATCAAAGACCATGGATGAACAGACTGGATCCCCTAAGCGGTCAAAGAAGCGAGAGGCTTCTCAGAACTTCACCATGGTTACTCACAATGATCAAACCGTCCCCAACCAACCAGCTCAACCCCCTGCTAGGAAGCCATACAATGGAACTTCACCCTTGTGCAACCAATGTAACCTTCATCATCATGCTAGTGTGAAGTGCCGCGAATGCCAAATTTGTGGACTTAAAGGTCATACAGCAAAAGTTTGCCAAGCTGCAGTTGCACCAAATCAAGCTGACAACAATCCTGCTCAAGCTCGCTTTCCACCAGGTTCTTGCTACAATTGTGGCGAGATGGGTCATTTCCGAAGAAATTGCCCAAAGCTTGCTAATGCAAATCCAGCACAGGGATCAGCATCTGACCGACTAGAAGACAACACCCTTTAGAAATAATCATGTCTTATGTATTATTTTCTTTTGTTGGCAAGGTCCATGAAATAGTTGTTATCATTGTTTATAAATAAATCTTTTATATACATTGCAATGTATTTATATGGTTGTATGTATAAAGAACATATCCCTTACAATACCGACAATCAAGGAATCGTATTCCTTGGAAAACAAACTACCCCCCAAAATTTTTCTATTTTATGATCTCTTGCGTTTTCCACGAAATTCCTAAGTACCCGTTTCTTCCAAAGAAACGAAGTACAAGGCGCAAGTTACAACACTAGACGAATACCCAAAGTACCACTATAAATCCTTAATAGGGTACCTAAGGGTATTTCCGTAAATCCAAAAATTGATGTGTTCCTTAATTCGAATATTACGTTTCTTTGAAAACAAAAATCGAATTTTTGGAAGATCTTCCTATCTTTTTAGATAGATCCCAGAGGACATTGAAGTCCATCGACTGGTTTCCACATCCATTTTCAATCGATAACAAGTTAATCGCAAATTAATAATCAAGTTAAACAACTATGTGATTATATGCTTATGTGTTTCCTTTTATGTTTTTGGTTTAATCCAAATTTTTGTTATCTAAAATCCTTAATGGACTTCTACGTTGTAGTTAAGTCCCTTGGGTTATAATGTACTACTCCATAATTAGACCCCTTGAGTGGTCTAGTTAAACAGATTGATCCAAAAATCTGGTTAGGAACATCATGTGATGATATAGCTGAAAGGACTCCTTGGTGGCCTAATTAAAAAGATCATTTGTCGATCTAATTAAAAGTACCCTATGGTAGTCTAGTCACCCTCATCACAGGTTTGATTTTTCTTTCCCTAAACATTACAAGACAAACTGTGCGGACTGTGCAAGGAATTACGTAATTATGGATGCATACATAATTATGGAATTTAGTGCACAGAAACCACAGCGAGCTTTGTCATGTGCCTAGAAGTTAACTCTATCCATTTCCGTTTCTGAGGAAGCACCCGTTGAAAATGACTCCGTTTGTTCATTTTCGTTTCTGAAGATTGTCCGTTGAGGAAATGAATATCCGTTTGATTATCCTTTTCATTTCCATTTCTGAGGAAGCACCCGTTGAAAATGTTTCTGTTTGTTCATTTTCGTTTCTGAAGATTGTCCGTTGAGGAAATGAATATCCGTTTGATCATCCTTTTCATTTCCATTTCTGGGGAAGCACCCGTTGAAAATGACTCCGTTTGTTCATTTCCATTTCTGAAGATTTTCCGTTGAGGAAATGAATATCCTTTTGATTATCCTTTTCATTTCCATTTCTGAGGAAGCACCCGTTGAAAATGACTCTGTTTGTTCATTTTCGTTTCTGAAGATTGTCCGTTGAGGAAATGAATATCCGTTTGATTATCCTTTTCATTTCCGCTTCTGAAGAATACTAGTTGAGGAAAATGACTCCATCTGTTCATTTTCATTCTGAAGAATGTCCGTTAAGGAAATGACAGGATTATGCCTTACATATATCTGGTGGTTACTTGACACAAAGTCACAGATGGACTCCTACGAATAAATTTCGGGACGAAATTTCCTAAAGTAGGGGAGACTGTGACACCTGGGTCACTGCGACCATCAAACAACTGCCAAGCTAATGAAATATTGTATTTCATACTTGGGATCTGTATAAATATGTGTATCTTTTGCACATATCAATTCTTGTTCGATTTCAAGCTCTAAATCGCTTTCTGGAAGGTTATACGCGCACTGATGCGTAAATATAACCAGTTTAATGCAACGAACACTCCGGAATAGTGAAATAGGCTTAACATACCTTAAATAACCATTACATAACTTAGAAATAAGTTTTGAAGGCTTTGGTATGGCAAAATCAAAGTAATTCGCTTACAGGGACTAAACTTGACAAACTGCGAAAGTATGCCAATTTGAACTGTAACGAACATTCCGGAACATGGCCATAACTTAAACATACCATAAATATCCTTTACATAGCTTATAAATAGGCTTTGAGGGGTTCGGTGTGCTAAAATAAACTTTTGGTCCATTCAGGGACTAAAAGTGTCAAAAAGTGCATAAGTTTGTACTTTCGCGCATAACTTACGTTCTGAATATATCCGGACATCCAAAAATTTATGTAAGCACTAAGATATTTTATTTTAGTGTTTGGCATGAGAAAAATCCATTCGTCACGCCATTTGGATCGTTTTTCGCGCTTATGCGCATTCCGTCGTAATTAACCAAACAACGCAATCGTACGGCCAAACGAACCGACATCCGAGATATTTTTGAGCACATTTTAAGTTCCCTATACTTTAACTTCATTTTAGAGCTTTGAAATGGGGTTAACGGGGCTTAAACGTGTCAAAAGTGCATCAAATAGCAAGTTTGGAGCTTCAGGGGCTTGTTCTGCCATTTTCAAACTTTCTGGTCTGCAGGTCCTTGTGCACCTCAACACTTTTTGTGTTACGGTGCACAAGCAGGGGCCAGATGCAGCAACTTGTTTTTAACAGCCTGTTTCCAGCCCTTAAACCCCCCAAAGGCCAATGCCATGTGTCAAACTCTTGTGGTGGGGGCAAAATGAGTTACCACAACGTTCCGACAAGTGTACGGGCGAGATCAAGGCACGTTATCAAAGAAACGATCTTAATGGTGAACCAAAATCTATAAATACCCATCCATCCCCATTGCAAAACCCACAAGAATCTGATTTGAGAAGCTCTAAGTTGAAACCATTGTTTCATACCTGAGCTACTTGAATCAAGATTAGCATTCGGGGACCCTTCGTAAGTATTCCTTGGTTCTTTTATTGCTTTTCGAGTCCGAAAGTCAAACTTTGTTTGACTTTCTGCATTGACCAGTTTATGGTCAATGCCAAGTTCGTTTGAACTTCGCAACGTGAGCGTAATCACGATGGTTATTGTCCCTTGTGACTATGCCTACTGATTACCACGTTGTCTAGGGTCGTAAGGGTAAGCGATCTAATAAATCGCTTATACCTTCGAACCCGACCCATTTGGTCGATCATTAGGATTCGACCAAACACATTAGGTGACCATAGTATATAGGGAATAACCTTCCGAGGTTATACCTTATGGTCACGACGTTTGGTTAGTTGTATGATAGGTAGTTTATATGCCTTAGGTAAATTACCAAAATACCCCTTTGATGCCAAAATTCATTTTTTAACATATGTAACATAACTTTTGACATCTAAACTGATTTGACAACAATATTAGACATGATAAGGCATATGTTACTTGTCATAGGACTAGTTAAGCGGTCCGAACGCGTTTCACGCGAACGATGCCTTAAAGTAGCATAAGCTACCTAAACGGTTCGTAATGGGTCGTAAGCACTTAGGTTAGGTTTCATTTAGTATGCAGGCTTTGTTAAACCATACTACATCAGTCTCCATACTCGTTTGGTTTACGAACCCTCATTCTATCCGATCCTTCGATATAGGTCCGGTTTATTAACTTAGTTACCTATATTAGGTGCCGTTTGATATCCGTGATCTCTAGCATTGTTTGGTTGTCACTCAAGGACTACTGAGCAATCTCAAGTGAGTACATAGACCCCTCTTTTACTGTTTTTAAACTGTTTTGGGGTGAAACACATGTGCCTACTTGTTACTTTCATGCTTTCCTGTTTTAACATCATATACTTGCTATGTTTATTAGTACATTTATAGTACATGATTTCAATACATTTTATGCTAGGTATGCCCATTGTGTGCATACTTAGTACATCACTTTATAATACATTTTATGCTATGTATGCCTATTGTGTGCATATTTAGTACATCACTTTACAATACATTTCATGCTATGTACGCCCATTGTGTGCATACTTAGTACATTGTTTTACATTGCATTTCTGTTGCATATGCTCATCCAGCATATGAACACATTATACTACATTTTGAACCGTTGTAACCATTTGACTATGTGAACCGTCGAAACCCTTTGATTATATGAACCGTTTGTAACTCCCGACCCATTTGGTCGATCATTAGGATTCGACCAAACACATTAGGTGACCATAGTATATAGGGAATAACCTTCCGAGGTTATACCTTATGGTCACGACGTTTAGTTAGTTGTATGATAGGTAGTTTATATGCCTTAGGTAAATTACCAAAATACCCCTTTGATGCCAAAATTCATTTTTTAACATATGTAACATAACTTTTGACATCTAAACTGATTTGACAACAATATTAGACATGATAAGGCATATGTTACTTGTCATAGGACTAGTTAAGCGGTCCGAACGCGTTTCACGCGAACGACGCCTTAAAGTAGCATAAGCTACCTAAACGGGTCGTAATGGGTCGTAAGCACTTAGGTTAGGTTTCATTTAGTATGTAGGCTTTGTTAAACCATACTACATCAGTCTCCATACTCGTTTGGTTTACGAACCCTCATTCTATCCGATCCTTCGATATAGGTCCGGTTTATTAACTTAGTTACCTATATTAGGTGCCGTTTGATATCCGTGATCTCTAGCATTGTTTGGTTGTCACTCAAGGACTACTGAGCAATCTCAAGTGAGTACATAGACCCCTCTTTTACTGTTTTTAAACTGTTTTGGGGTGAAACACATGTGCCTACTTGTTACTTTCATGCTTTCCTGTTTTAACATCATATACTTGCTATGTTTATTAGTACATTTATAGTACATGATTTCAATACATTTTATGCTACGTATGCCCATTGTGTGCATACTTAGTACATCACTTTACAATACATTTTATGCTATGTATGCCCATTGTGTGCATATTTAGTACATCACTTTACAATACATTTCATGCTATGTACGCCCATTGTGTGCATACTTAGTACATTGTTTTACATTGCATTTCTGTTGCATATGCTCATCCAGCATATGAACACATTATACTACATTTTGAACCGTTGTAACCATTTGACTATGTGAACCGTCGTAACCCTTTGATTATAAGAACCGTTTGTAACTATTGAACCGTGTGAACCAGTTGTATCTGCTGACATGATTTACATTTGACAATAGACATTTGACTATACATAAACATTTCTACAATTGTTAAACATTTCATCTTGATGGTTTGGTTTGAGTAAGTGATTTAAGTAACAAGGCGTATGTAATATGATACAAGCACGGTGGATACGCCGCTGGTACTTCCTATATATAAGTGTTTGTATGATATCACATATTGTAGCATTATTTGAATCATTTCAATTTGAGACATATAACATTTTATACAAATAACATACTTTTCACAAGACATTGATTTACAAACAACTTATCTTATACAAACTCATTTTACATGGTTACTCGTTTAACCATACATTATTCTCTTATTTATACATATCATCTGATCTTATCGTTTTTCAAATGATTTACAAGACAAAGCAAATTACAAAGTTCATGACTAAACATTTTCTCAAACATAAGTCATGAATTCTGTTTTCACAAAACCTATGTATCTCACAGGCATTTTTATTCTGACGTACCTATTATCACATGTGTTTTCAGGAGATGATGCATAGGACTTATCAAGACATAGTTAGGCAGACCTGTGCCTTAGTGACTTAAAACGAGACAAGAACTAGTTAATTTTTCTTATGTACTCTTTGTTTCTTGTTTAAGACAATGTAACTCTCTTGTTTGATTAATAAAACGAAACTTCAATTGCCATGGATTTGAAACAATTAATTCTGTTACAACACTCCCCGACGTTTCCGCCATGTTTTGTATATTCTACGTGGTCGGGGTGTGACATAAAAGTTGGTATCAGAGCCAATGGTTATAGGGAATTAGGTTATTAGTAATGCTTTGACCTAGTCTATAACCTTCTTAGGACCCTAACGTGAGTTTACTTGCGTTTAGTCATAAAACAATACCGTCACCTATCCTTAGGCGACAATCACAATGAGAACATTAATTCCGAATCCGCTTTGAAAATTAATCATCTGTTTTTGGATGATTGATTACTAGGTTTTGAACACTCACTTGTAAGGTTTTGAACCCTCTGTTACAAGGTTTTGAACCCCTTTGAGTTTTTACAATCTCGTCAAAGTTTTTGGTCCTAAATAATGTGAATACGTGCAAACTGGAAGAGTGAATGCCTGTACCCAGAGTTTTCTGTCTAAGGCTAGAGTGTTCGTACAAATCCACATAATCGGACCAGTCCCTCTTACCTGGGAACTCTTGGGGTGAGTGTCCACTTATAGCCGAGCATGTCTTTGCGATACATTATGAGGATCTATTTGCTTTGATTCAGCCTTTGTGTGTCGTTTGTTTGCTTCGTGGTTCAAACAAATGACCATCACCCATGATTTTTGGTCGGTAATTGCAACATCCTATTCTTACCCCATGCCATTTCATTTGTTTTCTCTCTTGTTTCCCCTTTTCAAAATGCCTCCACGACGCGAAAATCCGGTATCTATTGAAGAGCTGGCAGCTGTCATTACACAGGAAATAACTGCTGCAATCCCGAACATCGTCGCTCAATGTAACCAAGCCCTTAACAACAATAATGCCCCCTGCAACTTCAAGACGTTCAACTCGGCTAAGCCATCAAAGTTTTCTGGGTCTCAAGGAGCGACTTCACTTCTGCAATGGTTCGAGAGTTTAGAGAGCACCTTCAGACATGTTCAATATCCAAACGATCGAAAGGTAGATTTTGCATCTAGTGTCTTTGAGAAACAAGCTTTGACATGGTGGAACGGTGTGATGAGAGATAGCGGTGCCGAAGTGGCACTGGCTCAAACGTGGGAAGAACTTCGAGCACTGATGATGAAGGAATTCTGTCCTCGTCACGAGATCAGGGCCTTGGAAAGGGAATTCGACGATCTTAAGCAAGAGAGCGGCGAACACTGATCGATATGAGGAGCTGAGCCTGTTGTGTCCTACCATGGTTACGCCTTTGGATAAGGCGATCGAAAAATACATTGATGGTCTCCCTGACTCAGTTCAGGACATTGTTACTGGTAGTAACCCCACTACGGTTAGGCAGGCCATTGAGCTATCTGCAACCTTGACTGAATCTCAGATCAGGAAACGTAAAATTTTTCAAAAGGGTGACAAGAAGCCAATCGAGGAATCAAAGACCATGGATGAACAGACTGGATCCCCTAAGTGGTCAATGAAGCAAGAGGCTTCTTAGAACTTCGCCATGGTTACTCACAATGATCAAACCGTCCCCAACCAACCAGCTCAACCCCCTGCTAGGAAGCCATACAATGGAACTTCACCCTTGTGCAACCAATGTAACCTTCATCATCATGCTAGTGTGAAGTACCGCGAATGCCAAATTTGTGGACTTAAAGGTCATACAGCAAAAGTTTGCCGAGCTGCAGTTGCACCAAATCAAGCTGACAACAATCCTGCTCAAGCTCGCTTTCCACCAGGTTCTTGCTACAATTGTGGCGAGATGGGTCATTTCCGAAGAAATTGCCCAAAGCTTGCTAATGCAAATCCAGCACAGGGATGAGCATTTGACCGACTAGAAGACAACACCCTTTAGAAATAATCATGTCTTATGTATTATTTTCTTTTGTTGTCAAGGTCCATGAAACAGTTGTTATCATTGTTTATAAATAAATCTTTTATATACATTGCAATGTATTTATATGGTTTCCGCACATCATGTGTGTGACAACCTGTCTATTCGGGTCGTTAATCGTACAACTTTCAAACATTAATACAATGAGAGATACACGTTAGACACAATATACTTAATTGTACTACAAATTTGATCACTACACACTGAACAAAAGCCTGCGTATTTATGAGAAGTCAATACATACACAGGTGATTTCTTAGGAATTATATTCATTTTGACAAACAACCAAATAAATTACAAGACTGAATTATTATTCCTTTACACCCTAAAAGATAAAGATACAAGTCATGTTGGATGATCATTAAATTCCATATGTCTGTCTCTTTCCTTTACAGACTTAAAGTCTTTCTCTTTTCCCCTTCAATCTCGCATAAACATACACACACACTTCAAAAAAAAAAACAGACTTATAGTCTTTCCCTCTCACTTGATTTCTTCACAATACATACACCACACAATTCACCCCTAATCCTCTCTCTTGTCCGATCGTCTATCACCGGAGATCCTGGTTTCCGGCGGCCACACCAGCGCCGATCTCTGGCCACACACTCAACACCCTCTATCTCGTCTCCTCTCTCTGATTGATGTAATCCGGCAGTCGACGGAGCACCTGTCACACCCCGACCACGTAAAAACAACAAATCGTGGCGGAAACGTCGGGGAGTGTTGTAACAGAATCATTGTTTCATAACACATGGAAGATTGAAATTTCGTTTTATTGGTTTCGAGAGTTACAATGTCTTAACAGACAAGAAATATAATATAATTAACTAGTCTTGCATCTTTTATTGTTGCTAAAGTCCAAGTCTGCCTAGGTGTATCGTGATAAATCCTACGCATCATAACCTGAAACACATGTGAAAATAGGTACGTCAGCATAAAAATGTCTGTGAGATACATAGGTTTTGTGACAATAGGATTCATGACTTGAGTTTAAAGAAATGTTTAATAAAAGTTAGTCATGAACCTTGTAAATTGTTTTGTTAACCAAAGTCTTGTGAAAAATGTATAGTTTGTGTAAAATGTATGAGTCCAATTTAAACCAATTGTCAAAAAGTCTTTGTATAAACCATGTCAAATGTTAAAAGTCCAAATGTAGTCAAGTAATGTGTAACAATTGTTATATATGGTAAGTAAAGTGTAGTCACATAAACCAAATGTAAAGATGTACAAAACAAAGTATTTTGAATATATCAAAAAGTTATGTTTTGCAAAGTAAATGCATGTTTTATTGGTATAAACATTTATGTGGTAAGTTAACGCATACATTCAAGCCTTTGTGACTCGTCGGATAACCATGTAAAAATGGGTTATCAAAATGTTTTCGGATTCAGTCATTCCATCCATCCAAACAAACCTAGGATTTTAGGAATGGGAGTTGTCAAGTCCTATGGTACCATTACTTACTACCGGGCGGCGTAGCTAATGTTAATGAACGTATATATGTTCCGTTTGTACAAACCAAATGTTTTTCCGATTGTAAACATGTTATATGAAAATAATGTATTAAGTATGCTAAGTTAACATACAAAGCAGAAAAGTCATGTAATGTATATGTGTACAAATAACATAGTAAGTATATGATGTGAAAAACAGGAAAGCATGAAAGTAACAAATAGGCACATGTGTTTCTCCCCAAAACAGTTTGAAAACAGTAAAGGAGGGGTACTATGTACTCACCTTGTTTGTGAATCAAATTCCAAACAAGTATATAGGTAAGAGTTTTGCAGGAACAAGTCTTTCCACGTTATTCTATAAACATGCATACACAAACAAATATGGGGCATAGCATTAACAAGGGCAAAACTGTAATTTGTATTAACGGTTGACAAGGTTTAGGGCGTTGTATTGTTTGACTAATTCGGTTTGGGGAAGACTTGGTAACTTGATTAATTTGTGAAGTATTTATATAAAATACCAACTTATACAAATAATGAGCAAAAGTATTATTTGTACATTTAAAACAGATAAATACATATATATATATATATATATTTAACTCAAAGTTTATATATATATATATTTATATAATTTACTTTGTAAAAAAAATGTCATGTGAACAATTTGTATATGATGAGAATTACAACAATATAGTCCAAATGTTAAATTAATTCATAAAAATTATAAATTAATTTCTGTGTTCTAAAAATATATATATTTTCAGAATAACATGATAATTATACAAACAATTATCTTATAATTAGTTTAAAGCAAGATAATTAAAAAATATCATTTTTAATTATTTAACAAGTATAATTCTGATATAAAATAATTATCATGGCCACATATATGTATTTCTGGAATAAACAATATATATAGTTTCCAATGAATAAACATGATAATTATCTAATAATTATCTAACTAATTGGATTAAATCAGAAAAATTAGAAATAACACTTTTATTTACTGAACATAAATATTACTGATTTAAAATAAATATTTTGGCCATAAATTAATTTTATGTAATTAGAATGGAATTTAAAAGGTAAAATATCAGTATTCAAGTTTATAGGTTTAATTATTCAAAAATAATCTGAAAAATATACAAAACAGTTTCTGAATTTTTATAAACTCAGAAAAATATCCATTATGTCACAAAAATATTTTTGGGCAAAATTTGGGTATTTATATAATTAAAACTGTTAAGTTTAATTAAATGGTTTAACAGATTTAATTACATAAAATATTCTGTAAATATCTAAACAGTAACATAAATTATATAATCTCAGAATATGTCTTGCAACATTATAAAAATAATTCTGGGTAAAAACTATATTGTTATTTAATTTAAACATATTAAATAAAACCATGTAATTTAACTGATTTAACTGATTTATTTATGTAAAATAACATGTACATGATAAAACAGTGACAAAATTTATACAATCTCAGAATAATACATGCAATATCCTAAAAATAAATTTCGGACAATAATTTTCCAGTTATATAATTTAAACTGATTAAAATTTAACTTTAAAAATTTTGTAATCTAACTGTTTTAATTATAAAAATATTAAAACAGTATCAAATATTAATGATAAAATTATTTTCACATAGATTACTGTTTAAGATAACTGACATAAAAATTTCATACTAATTTCTGAATGTCGGATTTAATATGAATTTTAAAGGATAAAACTATTTTAATAATATAAAAATTAGTTTTATAAATATTTTGACTAACAATATATTTTTAATAATTGTATCAGTGTTTAAAGTAGACATGCTGAAATTTTCAGATTTTAAATGGTTAATATGGATTTATTATGAATTAAAGTATAAACTGTTTTTAAAATAAGAAAAATAAATAAATAAAACATCATCTTCTTCCCCAATTCACCGGTCAACAGAAGTCAAACATAGCAATTACCCGATCAAATCATGATTATGACCTAATTAAAACTACAGGAACAATAAGTGAGTGATATTATACCGATTGGAGATTTAAAAGGTCTCCGGTATCGTCGGAATTGTTCGGTCGGCTATCTCCGGCGAGTCCGGTTCCGGCGACGTGTTGCAGAGATGAACAGGAGGGTAATTCAGTGTGTTTGAAAGTTTTGGAAGGTGGTGTGATGTTCAAGAAGGTTCAGTGATTCTTTATAACATCTTAATTCGACAATTACCGACAGAAACATAGTGGGTGATTCCATTTTTTTAAGTTTTATAAAAACTTTAGTTTCGAAAACACAATTGCATGTCCTCGGTCCAATTCGGAGTTTGGACGAGTTCGTTTGGCTGAGGAGAATAAGCGTGCATGCTTATTGATCAGCGAGCATTTGTCTGGTTGTGATTTGGCTCGAATCCGGCGAAGTAAACGCTGTAAAACCGTTTGAAATGAAGTTACGAGATCGGTCCCTGATGTTTCTATTTAGTTATAACAGGTCCCTCAAACAGTTAACTTAAGTAACTAACTAGGTTAGACTCTAACATATGAATCCTTTTATAAACATTTAACCTGATTAGAATTTATGGTTAAAACTGTTTTAAAAACGACAGAAATGGTCCCTGTAATAGTTAACTGAATATATTAACTAGGTTAGTCTTTTATATAAGAAAACCTTATAACGAAGTTAACCCGGTTAGCTCTTTTTCAGTTAAATCAGTTCCAAAATGACCATTTTGGTCCCTGAATTCAAATTTTCAGAGAGTGACCGAATGGCCCCTTGACTTTTATTTTGTTTATAATATAAGTTTCAAAAATGACAATTTAGACCCTAAACTTTTAAAAGTTTAAAAAGTTTTATATTTTATTTATAAAACAAGTTTCAAAAATGTCATAAAGGACCCTAAACTTTATGTTTTACAAAATTTACATTTTTAACCCGAAACTTATAAGGTTTCAAAAATGACAATTTTGTCCCCGAACTTTATATTTTGTAAAATAGTGGCGGTTTTAAAATACGGATTTAAAAATTGAAGTTTTCAAACAAGTTTCAAGGAATGACAATTAAGTCCCTTAGCTTATACTTTCACAAAATGACATGTTAGGCCCTTGTAATTAATATTGTCTTGTTTATAAGTATGAAACTAGAACAAATTGAAATTATTCACGTGTTTGGGTCGGCAAAACATGCAGCAACAATAAAACTAAACATGTATCAAACAAATTGCATCTCAAAATATGATATGTGTATCAAACAAGTACATGTTTGAAAATCAAGGTTGTCACAGTCTCCCCTACTTTAGAAAATTTCGTCCCGAAATTTATTCGAAAGAGACCGTAGAATGTAATGTAAATATTATGCAAACAAATGTGTGTACAAATAAGCAAATAATGGATAATCACATAACCACATAATGTTTTTATCTGCCACCTTACTTAACAAGGCTTACTATGATTTTCATGCGTCAAACCTCGTAATTAAGTGTGCACCCAAAATTACGCGTTTCGTCACATGGTCCACATAGCACTTCTAGTTAAGTGAGGAAAACAAATAAGATTGAGGTATTGTTTAAATCAAACATGCATCAATATAACACAACATCAATTGAATCAAACGTATAGCATTGTTTGTTTGACAGTCTATTGAACAAATCTACATTTGAAATAAGTCATGTAACGGATCAAATTCAGGATTATAAGGTGGTGGAGGTGGTAGAGGTAGTTGCATATGATCAATTATGTGTCTCAGCATGCTTTCCAACCATTGATTTCTTTCTGTCAACCATCGGACCTGATTGCTTAACCTAGTCACTTCAACTACCATTGGATCTAGTGGTAAATCCATTTGAGGCATCGTGCTTGGGCCTGCCATATCAGTTGTTGGCAGTTGTTCTACTTCGTCCAACAGTGACTGGAAAGAATGTGACAGTAATGGTGTTTGCAAAAAGGGTTCTGATGCTAACTGTTCTTGTGTCATCATGTTTTCATCAAACCAAGTTCCTTGCATTGTTGAATTCTCCTCGAAAAATGACGGTAGGAAGCTTGGTAAGACGTTCGGTGTTAAAGGTTGGGATAGGTTAGGTGTAATAGGTTCTTGTATGTATGGCAGCGGTGGCTGCATATCAAATTGATAAGAAGATGATGGTGGAAATTGGAAAAATGATTGTTGTAAATTTTGTTGGAAGGTATTCTCTAAGGTAACTGAAGTTCCCTCCGATTGGGATGGTTGAGTTAGTGTGTCAATATGAACAGGGATTAGCCTCATGGTGTAAGGATTTACAATCCCAGGTGCCTTTGGTGGAGATAATCCCTGGATAATCTGATCACTTAAGACACCTAATGATTGTGCTAGCTTTGTGACGTAAGACCCTCCCATGAGACTTTTCAGAGGTTGTGATTTTTTACTAGAAAAATATTCAGCAAGTCCGTGGGCAATATTACAAGGAACTTGCTCAAACATACTACGCAGATAGAAAAGTTCGATTTTTTTAACCCTTTGTGGATTATGCTTGCGCCCCATGATAGTGTTGGCTAACACACGGTGCATATATTGATAACAAGGGTTTGTGAAGCTCGTAGCACTATTGTGGCCACACCATGCTTTTGATGAATGGCATTGCCAATAACTTACCATATCAGCGGAGGAATAAGAGGTTGATGCCTCCGTAAAAATGGGTTGTTTAGCTTCTTCATTTGTATATATGCCTAGACGAACTGCGAATTCTGTCAATGACATAGTATGATGTTGTCCACAAAGTTGGAAATGAATGGATTCATCGGTAAGGTTTCTATTATATTTATAATAGAAAGTGGACGAGAACTCATACACCAGTTCATCGTATGATGGTTCTAGGATGTCGAAGAAACGACGCCAGGGCGTATTAGGTAGTAGTGATCTTGCCAGTAAACCACTGGGATCAATCATTCCCATATGTTGCCAATCAATACCACTAATATTAAGAACTTCATGCTGCTTGAGTTTTTGATACCTCTCTTGATAGTGTAATTTAGTAAACTGAAGGAAAGGATGAATGTTTGCTGCATTTGAAGATTCAACATATGCTGCTGGGAGATTTGCCATGGGGTTTTGTTGAGCTAAGAAAAGTTTGGGTATGGGGTATTGGATTATATCAGAAATTGTAGTTCTTGTGTAGATTAGCTTGGGTAGTGATTCCCTTAAATAGATAAGGAAATTCCGGATTACACCATAGGATCGGTTAGAGCTTCCCTGCTACGTCCTACAGCTAGTTTGAAAATTTGAATCTGACAGGTATGGTCTCGAGAAAATTTTGAACTTTGAAAAAGAGGGAATCGTATCGTAATAATTTGATAATAGTACAACGTAGGTTGATTAGAACTTGGATTGTTCTGAAACAGAGAAAAAGAAAACAATCCTTTCGAATTAGGGTAACATGCCTTGAGCCTATAGGCATACTGTACTCTCATCGGTAGTTCCCAGGTAGGCAAACGTGTGTCTCGTCGTAGAGGCATCTTCCAAAAGAAAGATCAGAAGCCGGAAAGAAAATTGGTGATGTTAAGTTTTGAAAAAGGAGACGGTGATTGCTGTCAAGTTTAGGTGAAAAGTTTTAAAAGATTTAACGAAATAAAACTATAAAAAGGATAGGTTGTCTCCATATAGCTTATATAAAGAAAACTTATATATGGTCATTCGGGTGGTAGTGTGTTTCAGAAATGTTTCAAACTTCTGAAGTTTTCATTGTTTATATGTTTTTAAAAATAGTTTATTGTGGCCTGTTTGAAAATTTGAATTTAAACAGGTATGATTCGAAAATAATTTAAATTTGAAAGGAGTTTTGGTAAAACGATTTATATTATTTATAAAACCTTGTAGTTATGCGATAAAAGTTGGTTAGGTTTCTGCTTGATAGTGAATATCTTTAGTAAAATGATGTAGTGTGATTTGTGTTTTAATGGCTAGGAAAATTATGGGCAAGAGAGTAATTGGACTAGCTACGTGTCTACAAGCAGTAGGGGAAAACATAAGGTCATAGGAGTCGGAATGAAATGTTTTTGGTGGAAAAGTTTCATAAAATCAATGAAGACGAGAGAAATGCACAACAAGATGGACATCGTTTATTCCACGAATAAACAATATCAGTGACTAATCAAAGTAGTTGGGTTCTTATAACTTAATGAAGTCATGCTTTAGCCTATAAGTGGACACTCATCCCGAGAATTCCCAGGTAAGCACAACTGGTCTCGCGTCTGATGAGATTTATACGAAGTGCTTGCCTAGACAGAAAACTCATAATACAGGCATCCACCCTTCCAGATTGCACGAGTTCGTTATTAGAGCCCAAGACTTTGATGAGAGTTTAAAAATCAGAAGAGATTTTGAAAACTTTAAAGGCGTAGAGCCTAAAAATAAATCATCTAAGGATAGATGATTGATTTTCAAATGGGATTGAGATTTGTGTACTTTTTTTGGTAATCACCTAAGGATAGGCGATAGTATTGTTTTAAGATCTAAACACAAGGTAACTTGTGTTAGGGTCCTAGGAAGGTTATAGTCTAGGCCAAGATTTTACTAATAACCTAATTCCCTATAACCATGAGCTCTGATACCAACTTTTCTGTCACACCCCGACCACGTAAAAACAACAAATCGTGGCGGAAACGTCGGGGAGTGTTGTAACAGAATCATTGTTTCATAACACATGGAAGATTGAAATTTCGTTTTATTGGTTTCGAGAGTTACAATGTCTTAACAGACAAGAAATATAGTATAATTAACTAGTCTTGCATCTTTTATTGTTGCTAAAGTCCAAGTCTGCCTAGGTGTATCGTGATAAATCCTACGCATCATAACCTGAAACACATGTGAAAATAGGTACGTCAGCATAAAAATGCCTGTGAGATACATAGGTTTTGTGACAATAGGATTCATGACTTGAGTTTAAAGAAATGTTTAATAAAAGTTAGTCATGAACCTTGTAAATTGTTTTGTTAACCAAAGTCTTGTGAAAAATGTATAGTTTGTGTAAAATGTATGAGTCCAATTTAAACCAATTGTCAAAAAGTCTTTGTATAAACCATGTCAAATGTTAAAAGTCCAAATGTAGTCAAGTAATGTGTAACAATTGTTATATATGGTAAGTAAAGTGTAGTCACATAAACCAAATGTAAAGATGTACAAAACAAAGTATTTTGAATATATCAAAAAGTTATGTTTTGCAAAGTAAATGCATGTTTTATTGGTATAAACATTTATGTGGTAAGTTAACGCATACATTCAAGCCTTTGTGACTCGTCGGATAACCATGTAAAAATGGGTTATCAAAATGTTTTCGGATTCAGTCATTCCATCCATCCAAACAAACCTAGGATTTTAGGAACGGGAGTTGTCAAGTCCTATGGTACCATTACTTACTACCGGGCGGCGTAGCTAATGTTAATGAACGTATATATGTTCCGTTTGTACAAACCAAATGTTTTACCGATTGTAAACATGTTATATGAAAATAATGTATTAAGTATGCTAAGTTAACATACAAAGCAGAAAAGTCATGTAATGTATATGTGTACAAATAACATAGTAAGTATATGATGTGAAAAACAGGAAAGCATGAAAGTAACAAATAGGCACATGTGTTTCTCCCCAAAACAGTTTGCAAACAGTAAAGGAGGGGTACTATGTACTCACCTTGTTTGTGAATCAAATTCCAAACAAGTATATAGGTAAGAGTTTTGCAGGAACAAGTCTTTCCACGTTATTCTATAAACATGCATACACAAACAAATATGGGGCATAGCATTAACAAGGGCAAAACTGTAATTTGTATTAACGGTTGACAAGGTTTAGGGCGTTGTATTGTTTGACTAATTCGGTTTGGGGAAGACTTGGTAACTTGATTAATTTGTGAAGTATTTATATAAAATACCAACTTATACAAATAATGAGCAAAAGTATTATTTGTACATTTAAAACAGATAAATACATATATATATATATATATATATATATATATATATATTTAACTCAAAGTTTATATATATATATATTTATATAATTTACTTTGTAAAAAAAAATGTCATGTGAACAATTTGTATATGATGAGAATTACAACAATATAGTCCAAATGTTAAATTAATTCATAAAAATTATAAATTAATTTCTGTGTTCTAAAAATATATATATTTTCAGAATAACATGATAATTATACAAACAATTATCTTATAATTAGTTTAAAGCAAGATAATTAAAAAATATCATTTTTAATTATTTAACAAGTATAATTCTGATATAAAATAATTATCATGGCCACATATATGTATTTCTGGAATAAACAATATATATAGTTTCCAATGAATAAACATGATAATTATCTAATAATTATCTAACTAATTGGATTAAATCAGAAAAATTAGAAATAACACTTTTATTTACTGAACATAAATATTACTGATTTAAAATAAATATTTTGGCCATTAATTAATTTTATGTAATTAGAATGGAATTTAAAAGGTAAAATATCAGTATTCAAGTTTATAGGTTTAATTATTCAAAAATAATCTGAAAATATACAAAACAGTTTCTGAATTTTTATAAACTCAGAAAAATATCCATTATGTCACAAAAATATTTTTGGGCAAAATTTGGGTATTTATATAATTAAAACTGTTAAGTTTAATTAAATGGTTTAACAGATTTAATTACATAAAATATTCTGTAAATATCTAAACAGTAACATAAATTATATAATCTCAGAATATGTCTTGCAACATTATAAAAATAATTCTGGGTAAAAACTATATTGTTATTTAATTTAAACATATTAAATAAAACCATGTAATTTAACTGATTTAACTGATTTATTTATGTAAAATAACATGTACATGATAAAACAGTGACAAAATTTATACAATCTCAGAATAATACATGCAATATCCTAAAAATAAATTTCGGACAATAATTTTCCAGTTATATAATTTAAACTGATTAAAATTTAACTTTAAAAATTTTGTAATCTAACTGTTTTAATTATAAAAATATTAAAACAGTATCAAATATTAATGATAAAATTATTTTCACATAGATTACTGTTTAACATAACTGACATAAAAATTTCATACTAATTTCTGAATGTCGGATTTAATATGAATTTTAAAGGATAAAACTATTTTAATAATATAAAAATTAGTTTTATAAATATTTTGACTAACAATATATTTTTAATAATTGTATCAGTGTTTAAAGTAGACATGCTGAAATTTTCAGATTTTAAATGGTTAATATGGATTTATTATGAATTAAAGTATAAACTGTTTTTAAAATAAGAAAAATAAATAAATAAAACATCATCTTCTTCCCCAATTCACCGGTCAACAGAAGTCAAACATAGCAATTACCCGATCAAATCATGATTATGACCTAATTAAAACTACAGGAACAATAAGTGAGTGATATTATACCGATTGGAGATTTAAAAGGTCTCCGGTATCGTCGGAATTGTTCGGTCGGCTATCTCCGGCGAGTCCGGTTCCGGCGACGTGTTGCAGAGATGAACAGGAGGGTAATTCAGTGTGTTTGAAAGTTTTGGAAGGTGGTGTGATGTTCAAGAAGGTTCAGTGATTCTTTATAACATCTTAATTCGACAATTACCGACAGAAACATAGTGGGTGATTCCATTTTTTTAAGTTTTATAAAAACTTTAGTTTCGAAAACACAATTGCATGTCCTCGGTCCAATTCGGAGTTTGGACGAGTTCGTTTGGCTGAGGAGAATAAGCGTGCATGCTTATTGATCAGCGAGCATTTGTCTGGTTGTGATTTGGCTCGAATCCGGCGAAGTAAACGGTGTAAAACCGTTTGAAATGAAGTTACGAGATCGGTCCCTGATGTTTCTGTTTAGTTATAACAGGTCCCTCAAACAGTTAACTTAAGTAACTAACTAGGTTAGACTCTAACATATGAATCCTTTTATAAACATTTAACCTGATTAGAATTTATGGTTAAAACTGTTTTAAAAACGACAGAAATGGTCCCTGTAATAGTTAACTGAATATATTAACTAGGTTAGTCTTTTATATAAGAAAACCTTATAACGAAGTTAACCCGGTTAGCTCTTTTTCAGTTAAATCAGTTCCAAAATGACCATTTTGGTCCCTGAATTCAAATTTTCAGAGAGTGACCGAATGGCCCCTTGACTTTTATTTTGTTTATAATATAAGTTTCAAAAATGACAATTTAGACCCTAAACTTTTAAAAGTTTAAAAAGTTTTATATTTTATTTATAAAACAAGTTTCAAAAATGTCATAAAGGACCCTAAACTTTATGTTTTACAAAATTTACATTTTTAACCCGAAACTTATAAGGTTTCAAAAATGACAATTTTGTCCCCGAACTTTATATTTTGTAAAATAGTGGCGGTTTTAAAATACGGATTTAAAAATTGAAGTTTTCAAACAAGTTTCAAGGAATGACAATTAAGTCCCTTAGCTTATACTTTCACAAAATGACATGTTAGGCCCTTGTAATTAATATTGTCTTGTTTATAAGTATGAAACTAGAACAAATTGAAATTATTCACGTGTTTGGGTCGGCAAAACATGCAGCAACAATAAAACTAAACATGTATCAAACAAATTGCATCTCAAAATATGATATGTGTATCAAACAAGTACATGTTTGAAAATCAAGGTTGTCACAGTCTCCCCTACTTTAGAAAATTTCGTCCCGAAATTTATTCGAAAGAGACCGTAGAATGTAATGTAAATATTATGCAAACAAATGTGGTACAAATAAGCAAATAATGGATAATCACATAACCACATAATGTTTTTATCTGCCACCTTACTTAACAAGGCTTACTATGATTTTCATGCGTCAAACCTCGTAATTAAGTGTGCACCCAAAATTACGCGTTTCGTCACATGGTCCACATAGCACTTCTAGTTAAGTGAGGAAAACAAATAAGATTGAGGTATTGTTTAAATCAAACATGCATCAATATAACACAACATCAATTGAATCAAACGTATAGCATTGTTTGTTTGACAGTCTATTGAACAAATCTACATTTGAAATAAGTCATGTAACGGATCAAATTCAGGATTATAAGGTGGTGGAGGTGGTAGAGGTAGTTGCATATGATCAATTATGTGTCTCAGCATGCTTTCCAACCATTGATTTCTTTCTGTCAACCATCGGACCTGATTGCTTAACCTAGTCACTTCAACTACCATTGGATCTAGTGGTAAATCCATTTGAGGCATCGTGCTTGGGCCTGCCATATCAGTTGTTGGCAGTTGTTCTACTTCGTCCAACAGTGACTGGAAAGAATGTGACAGTAATGGTGTTTGCAAAAAGGGTTCTGATGCTAACTGTTCTTGTGTCATCATGTTTTCATCAAACCAAGTTCCTTGCATTGTTGAATTCTCCTCGAAAAATGACGGTAGGAAGCTTGGTAAGACGTTCGGTGTTAAAGGTTGGGATAGGTTAGGTGTAATAGGTTCTTGTATGTATGGCAGCGGTGGCTGCATATCAAATTGATAAGAAGATGATGGTGGAAATTGGAAAAATGATTGTTGTAAATTTTGTGGGAAGGTATTCTCTAAGGTAACTGAAGTTCCCTCCGATTGGGATGGTTGAGTTAGTGTGTCAATATGAACAGGGATTAGCCTCATGGTGTAAGGATTTACAATCCCAGGTGCCTTTGGTGGAGATAATCCCTGGATAATCTGATCACTTAAGACACCTAATGATTGTGCTAGCTTTGTGACGTAAGACCCTCCCATGAGACTTTTCAGAGGTTGTGATTTTTGACTAGAAAAATATTCAGCAAGTCCGTGGGCAATATTACAAGGAACTTGCTCAAACATACTACGCAGATAGAAAAGTTCGATTTTTTTAACCCTTTGTGGATTATGCTTGCGCCCCGTGATAGTGTTGGCTAACACACGGTGCATATATTGATAACAAGGGTTTGTGAAGCTCGTAGCACTATTGTGGCCACACCATGCTTTTGATGAATGGCATTGCCAATAACTTACCATATCAGCGGAGGAATAAGAGGTTGATGCCTCCGTAAAAATGGGTTGTTTAGCTTCTTCATTTGTATATATGCCTAGACGAACTGCGAATTCTGTCAATGACATAGTATGATGTTGTCCACAAAGTTGGAAATGAATGGATTCATCGGTAAGGTTTCTATTATATTTATAATAGAAAGTGGACGAGAACTCATACACCAGTTCATCGTATGATGGTTCTAGGATGTCGAAGAAACGACGCCAGGGCGTATTAGGTAGTAGTGATCTTGCCAGTAAACCACTGGGATCAATCATTCCCATATGTTGCCAATCAATACCACTAATATTAAGAACTTCATGCTGCTTGAGTTTTTGATACCTCTCTTGATAGTGTAATTTAGTAAACTGAAGGAAAGGATGAATGTTTGCTGCATTTGAAGATTCAACATATGTTGCTGGGAGATTTGCCATGGGGTTTTGTTGAGCTAAGAAAAGTTTGGGTATGGGGTATTGGATTATATCAGAAATTGTAGTTCTTGTGTAGATTAGCTTGGGTAGTGATTCCCTTAAATAGATAAGGAAATTCCGGATTACACCATAGGATCGGTTAGAGCTTCCCTGCTACGTCCTACAGCTAGTTTGAAAATTTGAATCTGACAGGTATGGTCTCGAGAAAATTTTGAACTTTGAAAAAGAGGGAATCGTATCGTAATAATTTGATAATAGTACAACGTAGGTTGATTAGAACTTGGATTGTTCTGAAACAGAGAAAAAGAAAACAATCCTTTCGAATTAGGGTAACATGCCTTGAGCCTATAGGCATACTGTACTCTCATCGGTAGTTCCCAGGTAGGCAAACGTGTGTCTCGTCGTAGAGGCATCTTCCAAAAGAAAGATCAGAAGCCGGAAAGAAAATTGGTGATGTTAAGTTTTGAAAAAGGAGACGGTGATTGCTGTCAAGTTTAGGTGAAAAGTTTTAAAAGATTTAACGAAATAAAACTATAAAAAGGATAGGTTGTCTCCATATAGCTTATATAAAGAAAACTTATAGATGGTCATTCGGGTGGTAGTGTGTTTCAGAAATGTTTCAAACTTCTGAAGTTTTCATTGTTTATATGTTTTTAAAAATAGTTTATTGTGGCCTGTTTGAAAATTTGAATTTAAACAGGTATGATTCGAAAATAATTTAAATTTGAAAGGAGTTTTGGTAAAACGATTTATATTATTTATAAAACCTTGTAGTTATGCGATAAAAGTTGGTTAGGTTTCTGCTTGATAGTGAATATCTTTAGTAAAATGATGTAGTGTGATTTGTGTTTTAATGGCTAGGAAAATTATGGGCAAGAGAGTAATTGGACTAGCTACGTGTCTACAAGCAGTAGGGGAAAACATAAGGTCAGAGGAGTCGGAATGAAATGTTTTTGGTGGAAAAGTTTCATAAAATCAATGAAGACGAGAGAAATGCACAACAAGATGGACATCGTTTATTCCACGAATAAACAATATCAGTGACTAATCAAAGTAATTGGGTTCTTATAACTTAATGAAGTCATGCTTTAGCCTATAAGTGGACACTCATCCCGAGAATTCCCAGGTAAGCACAACTGGTCTCGCGTCTGATGAGATTTATACGAAGTGCTTGCCTAGACAGAAAACTCAGAATACAGGCATCCACCCTTCCAGATTGCACGAGTTCGTTATTAGAGCCCAAGACTTTGATGAGAGTTTAAAAATCAGAAGAGATTTTGAAAACTTTAAAGGCGTAGAGCCTAAAAATAAATCATCTAAGGATAGATGATTGATTTTCAAATGGGATTGAGATTTGTGTACTTGTTTTGGTAATCACCTAAGGATAGGCGATAGTATTGTTTTAAGATCTAAACACAAGGTAACTTGTGTTAGGGTCCTAGGAAGGTTATAGTCTAGGCCAAGATTTTACTAATAACCTAATTCCCTATAACCATGAGCTCTGATACCAACTTTTCTGTCACACCCCGACCACGTAAAAACAACAAATCGTGGCGGAAACGTCGGGGAGTGTTGTAACAGAATCATTGTTTCATAACACATGGAAGATTGAAATTTCGTTTTATTGGTTTCGAGAGTTACAATGTCTTAACAGACAAGAAATATAATATAATTAACTAGTCTTGCATCTTTTATTGTTGCTAAAGTCCAAGTCTGCCTAGGTGTATCGTGATAAATCCTACGCATCATAACCTGAAACACATGTGAAAATAGGTACGTCAGCATAAAAATGCCTGTGAGATACATAGGTTTTGTGACAATAGGATTCATGACTTGAGTTTAAAGAAATGTTTAATAAAAGTTAGTCATGAACCTTGTAAATTGTTTTGTTAACCAAAGTCTTGTGAAAAATGTATAGTTTGTGTAAAATGTATGAGTCCAATTTAAACCAATTGTCAAAAAGTCTTTGTATAAACCATGTCAAATGTTAAAAGTCCAAATGTAGTCAAGTAATGTGTAACAATTGTTATATATGGTAAGTAAAGTGTAGTCACATAAACCAAATGTAAAGATGTACAAAACAAAGTATTTTGAATATATCAAAAAGTTATGTTTTGCAAAGTAAATGCATGTTTTATTGGTATAAACATTTATGTGGTAAGTTAACGCATACATTCAAGCCTTTGTGACTCGTCGGATAACCATGTAAAAATGGGTTATCAAAATGTTTTCGGATTCAGTCATTCCATCCATCCAAACAAACCTAGGATTTTAGGAACGGGAGTTGTCAAGTCCTATGGTACCATTACTTACTACCGGGCGGCGTAGCTAATGTTAATGAACGTATATATGTTCCGTTTGTACAAACCAAATGTTTTACCGATTGTAAACATGTTATATGAAAATAATGTATTAAGTATGCTAAGTTAACATACAAAGCAGAAAAGTCATGTAATGTATATGTGTACAAATAACATAGTAAGTATATGATGTGAAAAACAGGAAAGCGTGAAAGTAACAAATAGGCACATGTGTTTCTCCCCAAAACAGTTTGAAAACAGTAAAGGAGGGGTACTATGTACTCACCTTGTTTGTGAATCAAATTCCAAACAAGTATATAGGTAAGAGTTTTGCAGGAACAAGTCTTTCCACGTTATTCTATAAACATGCATACACAAACAAATATGGGGCATAGCATTAACAAGGGCAAAACTGTAATTTGTATTAACGGTTGACAAGGTTTAGGGCGTTGTATTGTTTGACTAATTCGGTTTGGGGAAGACTTGGTAACTTGATTAATTTGTGAAGTATTTATATAAAATACCAACTTATACAAATAATGAGCAAAAGTATTATTTGTACATTTAAAACAGATAAATACATATATATATATATATATATATATTTAACTCAAAGTTTATATATATATATATATATATTTATATAATTTACTTTGTAAAAAAAAATGTCATGTGAACAATTTGTATATGATGAGAATTACAACAATATAGTCCAAATGTTAAATTAATTCATAAAAATTATAAATTAATTTCTGTGTTCTAAAAATATATATATTTTCAGAATAACATGATAATTATACAAACAATTATCTTATAATTAGTTTAAAGCAAGATAATTAAAAAATATCATTTTTAATTATTTAACAAGTATAATTCTGATATAAAATAATTATCATGGCCACATATATGTATTTCTGGAATAAACAATATATATAGTTTCCAATGAATAAACATGATAATTATCTAATAATTATCTAACTAATTGGATTAAATCAGAAAAATTAGAAATAACACTTTTATTTACTGAACATAAATATTACTGATTTAAAATAAATATTTTGGCCATAAATTAATTTTATGTAATTAGAATGGAATTTAAAAGGTAAAATATCAGTATTCAAGTTTATAGGTTTAATTATTCAAAAATAATCTGAAAATATACAAAACAGTTTCTGAATTTTTATAAACTCAGAAAAATATCCATTATGTCACAAAAATATTTTTGGGCAAAATTTGGGTATTTATATAATTAAAACTGTTAAGTTTAATTAAATGGTTTAACAGATTTAATTAGATAAAATATTCTGTAAATATCTAAACAGTAACATAAATTATATAATCTCAGAATATGTCTTGCAACATTATAAAAATAATTCTGGGTAAAAACTATATTGTTATTTAATTTAAACATATTAAATAAAACCATGTAATTTAACTGATTTAACTGATTTATTTATGTAAAATAACATGTACATGATAAAACAGTGACAAAATTTATACAATCTCAGAATAATACATGCAATATCCTAAAAATAAATTTCGGACAATAATTTTCCAGTTATATAATTTAAACTGATTAAAATTTAACTTTAAAAATTTTGTAATCTAACTGTTTTAATTATAAAAATATTAAAACAGTATCAAATATTAATGATAAAATTATTTTCACATAGATTACTGTTTAACATAACTGACATAAAAATTTCATACTAATTTCTGAATGTCGGATTTAATATGAATTTTAAAGGATAAAACTATTTTAATAATATAAAAATTAGTTTTATAAATATTTTGACTAACAATATATTTTTAATAATTGTATCAGTGTTTAAAGTAGACATGCTGAAATTTTCAGATTTTAAATGGTTAATATGGATTTATTATGAATTAAAGTATAAACTGTTTTTAAAATAAGAAAAATAAATAAATAAAACATCATCTTCTTCCCCAATTCACCGGTCAACAGAAGTCAAACATAGCAATTACCCGATCAAATCATGATTATGACCTAATTAAAACTATAGGAACAATAAGTGAGTGATATTATACCGATTGGAGATTTAAAAGGTCTCCGGTATCGTCGGAATTGTTCGGTCGGCTATCTCCGGCGAGTCCGGTTCCGGCGACGTGTTGCAGAGATGAACAGGAGGGTAATTCAGTGTGTTTGAAAGTTTTGGAAGGTGGTGTGATGTTCAAGAAGGTTCAGTGATTCTTTATAACATCTTAATTCGACAATTACCGACAGAAACATAGTGGGTGATTCCATTTTTTTAAGTTTTATAAAAACTTTAGTTTCGAAAACACAATTGCATGTCCTCGGTCCAATTCGGAGTTTGGACGAGTTCGTTTGGCTGAGGAGAATAAGCGTGCATGCTTATTGATCAGCGAGCATTTGTCTGGTTGTGATTTGGCTCGAATCCGGCGAAGTAAACGGTGTAAAACCGTTTGAAATGAAGTTACGAGATCGGTCCCTGATGTTTCTGTTTAGTTATAACAGGTCCCTCAAACAGTTAACTTAAGTAACTAACTAGGTTAGACTCTAACATATGAATCCTTTTATAAACATTTAACCTGATTAGAATTTATGGTTAAAACTGTTTTAAAAACGACAGAAATGGTCCCTGTAATAGTTAACTGAATATATTAACTAGGTTAGTCTTTTATATAAGAAAACCTTATAACGAAGTTAACCCGGTTAGCTCTTTTTCAGTTAAATCAGTTCCAAAATGACCATTTTGGTCCCTGAATTCAAATTTTCAGAGAGTGACCGAATGGCCCCTTGACTTTTATTTTGTTTATAATATAAGTTTCAAAAATGACAATTTAGACCCTAAACTTTTAAAAGTTTAAAAAGTTTTATATTTTATTTATAAAACAAGTTTCAAAAATGTCATAAAGGACCCTAAACTTTATGTTTTACAAAATTTACATTTTTAACCCGAAACTTATAAGGTTTCAAAAATGACAATTTTGTCCCCGAACTTTATATTTTGTAAAATAGTGGCGGTTTTAAAATACGGATTTAAAAATTCAAGTTTTCAAACAAGTTTCAAGGAATGACAATTAAGTCCCTTAGCTTATACTTTCACAAAATGACATGTTAGGCCCTTGTAATTAATATTGTCTTGTTTATAAGTATGAAACTAGAACAAATTGAAATTATTCACGTGTTTGGGTCGGCAAAACATGCAGCAACAATAAAACTAAACATGTATCAAACAAATTGCATCTCAAAATATGATATGTGTATCAAACAAGTACATGTTTGAAAATCAAGGTTGTCACAGCACCGGCAAACAGATGAAGGTCGGCCACCATTCAGGGTTGTCCGACGATGACGCAACCACCCTCACACGCACACCGACTCCTCTCTCTCTCTTTAAACTCCGGCACCTCGAGCCCCGTTTTCTGGCATCGCACCTTTGGCGGTGTTCCGATACTGATGGTGGCGACGATGTGATAAAGATGTCGACATGGTGTTGATGATGAAGACACCACAACAGCGGTGGTGGGTCATGTCGGCGGTGGAGCCGCAACGACGGTGGTGCTAATTTTCTCCGATGAGTTACTCCGGTGACCAGTTTCACGATGATGTTGTAGTTTCGGCTCAGTTTCGGGTTTCGTTGTTCGGGTCGGCTGTGGTTCGGTTACTACTCAGCAGATCGGTTCGGTTCGGGTCCTACTCGGGGCAGACGTGGTTAGAGTTGATTTGATGCGGCTCGGTTCGGTTTATCAGATTGGATTGTTCAGGTCAGATTTGGTCGACTATGGTTTGGGATCGGGATTCGGGTTATGTTTGGTTCGGTCAACGGAGTCAACCCGGTCAAACTCAGCGGGTTAACTCAGCGAGTCAACTCAGCCGGTCAACCCGGTTGACTCGGTCAACTCAGTCAAGCAACACTACGTTTCGACACGAAGAGTGGTAATAGTTAGCGTCGCGTTTAATATTTGTGTTTTATATAGATCTAATCTTACGTGAACGAGCTCGAACCGATTTAACTATAATTTACATTTGATATATATTTGACAAAATTTCATATAGTTGAATCTTGATTGAATATTGTTGAACTTTGATAAATAACGACAACTGTTGTTGTCGGGGCGTCCAAAAACAGAGGAAACTCTGCCCGTTTTCGAGAAAATCCGTAAAACTAAAACGCATTTTATTATAAAGTAAACTATCGGATTCGAATACTCTTTTAGAAAAATAAATACGAACATGTCTTTTGACCATACTTTACAACTCGCTAAAAACGACGATTCGATGTTATTCACAACTAATAAATATAGTTACTATATTTATTTTAAACCCTTGAAAATTCGACAAAACTTTTATAAAATCAATGAAATTATTTATATTGTTTCAAATGACGAATATTACGACTCCTTTTCATAAAAATAATATAGTTTATATTTATTTCAACAATCAACGACACGACGATTCTTTTACTAAAATAAATATAGTGTATATATTTATTCAAAATATTCAACGACACGAATTCGCTTTATAAAAATAAATATAGCTTATATATTTATTTCGGATATCGAACCACACGGATCCGCTTTTATAAAAATAAATATAGTATATATTTATTTATTTCAAACATTCAACAACTCGATGAATCCTTTTCTAAAATAAATAAAGACTTTTATATTTATTTCAAACGCCTCAAACGACATACGATGTATAATACGAGTTTATTATATATTCTTTTCGTAAAACACTCGTCACGTACACATACGACCTCTCGGAACGACAAACACTATCCTATCGATATATTTATATTTTTATAAATATTTATATATCCGAATTTCTCGAAAACTAAGTACTTTCTAGACTTAGTAAACGAAACTTAACAAGTATAACTTAATTGTTTTTATTAAGTTAACAACTAATCAACGGATCGTTCGGTTAACGATTCGGTAAAGCTCGGTGACACATAGTTTAGTTATCGTATTTATTTAGAAACTTATAAGATATTCCGTGTTAGGAATATTGTAGAATGCACGCTAGCGAGTCTCATCTTGGAAACGACATCACGAAGTCGTAATTAGCTAGCTTTGCACAAGGCAACTCAGGTGAGTTCATATCCCCACCTTTTTACGGTTTTACATTTTTATAAATGTTTTCGGGTTAGAAAGACATGCACATTTTGCAAGAAAATACAAAGTTTTGAACGAACGAAAACTCATATTTCTAAATTATGTTACGAATGGATTATACTAGAGGTTCAGCCTTAGAGGCTGGGGAGGTTCAGCCTTAGAGGCTGGGGTAAAATACATGTTACAATTATTACATACACTTACAGACATTTTTATACATGGTATGGTTAGCTTAAGGAGGGTTTACTACTAGACTGTGAAAGGTGGTCACAACACTTAAGGCCATTAATCCTCGTCGTAGGACCGAGGGACATGAGTGATAGATCTATTTGGGTGTAGCGAGCCCACACCCATGAGGCTGGGGCGGCCCATAGAAGTGACTATGTCTTCCAGCCGGAAGCCCGGTACAAATTTTCTAGGTTTGAGTTTTCTTGCACCTTTGCACACTTACCGGTGGCTTTGCAACCCATTGGTGACTTCTGTTTTTTCCTTATTGCTACATACCAGGGACATACATACTTACAAAAATACTTGATTTATACAAATTCTGAGCATAGGATTATGTGGGCATGGAGTCAAAGTCAGGGTGGGCATTGACGGTTATACGAACATTACGAGAGTTTACAAATACATGGTTTTACGAACATAATGCGTTACAAAAACAAAGTTTCCATATAACTTGACAAGAAAATGATTTCTAAATTCGTTTTCTCAATATTACTTCGCAAACCGGTTATTCAAAAGATTTATTTCAAATCTTTTACAAACAAACTATGAACTCGCTTAACTTTTTGTTGATTTTTCTCGCATGTTCTTTCTTAGGTTGCATTTCTAAGACAAGGCACGGTTGGAATAGGAGAACCATGTGGAGTCGAGTACTTAGCCGCGTTCAATTTCTAGAAAGTCTTTGCTTATTTGCTTCCGTTGTACAATGAAGATACCAGTCCAGTCACGCCAATGCTCTGATTTTTCGGGGTGTGACAATGTGTGTGTCGATCGATCCAGGTTTTCGTGTGTTCGTTGAAGGAAGATAACCTTGCAAAAAGTCTAATAACAACACTAATTTTTTTTCAATTTTTTTCTTAAAATTCATTATTTAAAATTATAAAAAAAGTATACAAAAATAAGTGCAGCACGTGTGCATTAATACGAAAAAAACTAAACCCCCTAACCCACCCCTACTCCCCCCCCCCAAAAAAAAAAAAAAACTAGAATCTAGAGTGATCTAGATAATGAAGCGAGTGTAATACGATAATTGGATGGTGGATATGTCGCTGGTACTTCATATATATATATAAGTGCTCTTATGGTATTACTCATTGCAGTGTTATCCAAAAACACTTGACGATTCTGTGTTATAATGAGAAGAATACAAGTAAAACAAAGAACAATGCACAATTTTTATTAACACAAAACTTACCTGGTATTATACAATTTTTTTTTGAAAATAAAGATGTACTTGTTTCATTCCAATCAACAGGACAAATTACATAAGGATAGCAGGTAGACGGGCAACAAACTGTGCTGCCATCCCCTTATCCCCTTCTGAATAGAAAACCCTAAACTACTAAAAACAAAGCCTCCCCCTGAGGGGTCGAAAAGTTGCTGTGGACCACACACTGAACTCTAGCCAAGAACCGAACGACCTCCTACGCCAAGGAGCAGAACATGTCAAACGCCAGGGGACAAAGGAATGTTGATTATCCTCACAAGCTTTCACGTACTTTTCCACCTTCTTTAACTCTGCTTTCAGTACAGCTTGCCCCACCACAAACCCATTTTCCCGGAACCCGGCTAGGGGGGTTACACCTATGAGATAGACACAAGCATGTGTCCCGCCCTCCCAACCAAAAACTAGCACATCAGCCGGGCGTCGGGTGGACCTCCTTTTCCCTAGGTGTGTAAGAAAATTAACCGGTGCCTCTTTCTTTGCCGAGATCCCTGCTCGTCTCGTCTGAGAATATCCATTAACGCGTCTTGAAGAAAGTCATGGCGATACTTAAACCCCGGCAGCTCTCTACAGTGTAACGCATGCTCCCCGTGTTTATCCAGACATGCTTTAAGGCAGACTGGGCAAGTTTCATCATTCTGGAACATGGGGATCATCAGACGGTACTTAAGGATTGACCGATACTCCACCGCTGACATACATTGCAATTTACTAAACATTTTTGCCCCAAGTTTTACTCTAAAAAACAATGTGTTGCAATACTAAACTTTTTGCCATATATTTACTACAAAAATCTATTTTTATTCGACAAGTTGTGTAGTTGGACAATGTATTGCAATACCAAACATTTTGCCATAAATTTGGCGAACAAAACCTATGTCCCTCACCAAGATTATTGTTGGTCGCTTATTTTCACATATGTTTTCAGACATTTCAGGTATGCAACACATAAGAACGCACTCGGGCCTTAGATTGCTTATAAATATAAAAACAACTAGTTTTATTCCTTTATGTTGGTAAAACAATATAATAAATAAAATGAAACTTTAGTACCATGCTAAGCAATTTGTAACGTGAATCCCTGAAGATTCCGCCGAGGGTTGTGTCTATGGTCGGAGTGTTACACCCCACCTTCCAAAAACCTAGAAACTAAACCCAAAACCTAAATCTCTCAAAAACCTAACCCTAAAAGCTAAACTAAACCAAAACCTAAACCCTAAGACTAAGTAGTATTACGTATCTTCAATACTATAATAGTAGCATTGAAAAAGAATAGCACGTTAAATCTTTTGTTTGTGTCAAAAATTATACACAATATATTTTAAAGAAATAATAATTTGTGATCTTATGATGCAACTTTTTAAAAAAGTAATGATAAAATATGAAGAATATAAAAATGTTTCAAATTATATATATATATATATATATATATTTTTTTTTTCCAATTTGGCCCCTCCATTAAAAGTCCCATTCCATTAATTAAGCAGGAGTGTTCGAGTTTTCTCACTAACCTATAGGTTTTTAATTCTCCCCTATTTATATATAGGAGATGAATCATCAAAAAACTAGTTTAAATGAGGAAACCAATATATTAACTAAAAAAACCTAAAAAACACACCAGAATTTTATTTTCAATTTCTTTCTTTAAACACGTTGACGTGTTTCCCACGTATATTTGTTACAAGTCATGTTATGCATTTCTTTCATGTGATGCATAGTTACCATAAAAAAATAATACATGTTACATTTTTTTTAATATCTATCTTTTCGTAACAACAATCCTAATTAATTTTAAACATGATAAATATTTTTCTACCATAACATATGATATAAACTAGAAGTTAGCCCTGTCGCGATGCGGCAGTTTGTCACCGGCGATATTATTCTTTCAACTTTGTTATTGACTATAGTAGTTTGTCAACGTTCAAAAAACTAGTTTAAATGAGGAAACCAATATATTAACTAAAAAAGCCTAAAAAACACACCAAAATTTTATTTTCAATTTTTTTCTTTAAACACATTGACGTGTTTCCCACGTATATTTGTTACAAGTCCTGTTGTGCATTTCTTTCATGTGATGCATAGTTACCATAAAAAATAATACATGTTACATTTTTTTAATATCTATCTTTTCGGAACAACAATCCTAACTAATTTTAAACATGATAAATAATTTTCTTCCATAACATATGATATAAACTAGAAGTTAGCCCTGTTGCAATGCGGCAATTTTTCACCGGCGATATTATTCTTTCAACTTTGTTACTAACTATAGTAGTTTGTCAACATACATTAGATCATATCATGGACAGCCAATTAGAATTAGAAACAAAATACAATCAATCAAGGGCGGCCCTGGGTAGGCGGGGATGACCACTGGCCAGGGCCCCATACTTCTTCGAAGGGCATGTTATTTAAAAATATGTATATGTAAAAAAAGAAAAATAGGATATACCCATACAAACACCAACATAACCCTTTTACAAAACTATTCTTATAGTTTAGATTAGTTATTAGCCTATTGACATTAGGTTTAGATCTTTAGTGAGCGGAATACCCAATTTCGTTAAGACCTAAGGGCACATTTTTGGAGCTCGAACAGGGTATTCCAAATTTTGAGGGTTGGCCCTGCAATCAATGATCCTTTACCTATATATATATACATATATATATATATATATATATATATATATATAGGGGGGTGTTTAAGCAAAAACAAACTCCTTTTATGGAGAGAAGTCGAAAACTCCCAAAAACAATCTAAAAAACACAACAATTTGTATTATTTTTTGAACATTTTTTTTGCCAGTAAATCTAGCATTTTTAAGATTTAAAACAACTTTAAATATAAGGAAATCCTAAACCCCCCACACCCAACCCCCACTCCCCCCCCCCCTAAAAAAAAAACCTAAAAACAAAACCCGAAACCTAAACCCCTCAAAACCTAACCCAATGCTAAACTAATACCAAAACCAAAACCTAAACCAATATTGCCCCCCCCCCCTTTGTTAAAAGTTCCATTCCCTTTGTAAATAAGTAGTTTTAGAGTTCTCACTTTAAATATGGGTTTTCAATTGAACCATCTCCTATATATATATATATATATATATATATGAATAAATTTATTTATTTTTTCAACCTACACATGTGTAAATTCTGTGTATGAATATTACTAACACATAATCTAACATATCTAGGAAAGAAGTTAAATGTTAAAATAACCTATAAGTATATTAATTTAGTGAGTTTTTATACATGTAACATAGGCATTTGTATGCAAAAACTAAAACTGTTAAAACTAAATAAGCTATTAATAAAATAAACTTAATGATTTTGGTTTCTTCTCGCTCCTCAATGTAACGCCCCAAGTTTTAAGAAATATCGAGGGACAAAAATTTAGTTAAAAGTTGCTAATACCCATAATGCATATTTTGGGTAACCTGGGGAACTCTTTTTGAGGATCATGAATCGGATTTGTGTGTGGTTGGATAGAGGCGGTCATGGTTCATTCTCATTCCATATTCAATAGATTTTGAAGAGTTTTGGATCTGTCTCGACGTTAAAATTGAAGGTTCATTCGGTTTAAAGGTAAGAAAAAATGCATCAAACCCGTATGTTCTCTCGGATGGTTATACATGGTACCTAGTTTCACATTGATTTCGAGTGTATATGGCACCAAAAAGTTGGTGTCTTGGATTATTTTTCGGAATCCATAGCCGCTATTGCAATTCAGATCAAAGGTTTATTCAAGAGTGACATGTATTATTTTCAGATGTGGAATCCATAGCCGCTACTGTGACGCAATAAATTACTATGGTTCAAAAAGCTAAAACTAGAGGAATAATGTTATTTGGATTCAAATGAAAATTACCATAGCTAGTCGTATGTTTAGTACAATTACACATATTTGTATTTGAGCATGTAGTTAACACATACACGTTAGGGTAAAAATTTAACACCATGCTATCAATATATGCATATAAATATATGTTGTAGGTGCGTATTTCTATTTACAATCTCAAAGAAAATAGGACAATGGTAAAGCTTGTGGTATCATATATGTTGGTCTTTTGTATAATATTGGTTCTGTTGCCATGTTACAACGGCATGTTCCGACCCATTATCTTCTTATTAATGAAAACTAACCCCTCTTAGGATAATAAAAAAAGTCATGTCATATTATATACCTTTAACCTTCATACATCTTTTTACTATAGTCGGTAGTTTATTGGGTCAAGTGAAAATAATATAATGCAACTGTGATTCTATCTACACCAATGAGTGGTTAATACATGAAATCACTCTTCACTTCTTGTGATACCTCTATACTCTATGAACTAATCCTGAATACAAAAATAACAATGTGGATATTAGCCTCTAATAATCCCAAGTAGACTTTGTTGGCCATTGACAGTCCCACATTTTTTATTCCCCCTGGCAGTCCCATCTTTCAACTATTTTTTCTCAACGGAGTTAAGTTTTTTTTCCGAATTACAAAATGACATTTTAAGGCTTTTGATCAGAACGAGAATACGAGTCTACTGACGTAAAACTTACCTTGAAATTGTGCTCCAAACGACGAAAACGGTGTTTCAATTCAGGTGTTTAAACTTCCAATTAACAAAAATCTAGTCGTTTTGAGCACCGTTTCGAGATAAGTTTTACATCAATAGACTCATATCCTCGTTCTGATCAAAAGACCTAAAACACCACTTTGTAATCTTAAAAAAAACTTAACTAGTTAGCCGGTAATAATCCCAACTAGAGGTCTTTGGCCATTGACAGTCCCACCTTTAAATATCCCCTCTACTGGTCTCACCTTTCACCTGTTTTTCCTACACCGGTCCCACGTTAAAAAAACTCAACCAAGTCTCATTTTTTTCCAAATTACACACAGTTTTTATGAATTTTGATCAGAACGACGATACGAGTCCATTGATGTAAAACTTACCTCAAAACGGTGCACCAAACGATGAAAATGGCGCTTCAATTCGGGTGTTTAAATTTCCAATTAGCAAAAATCAAGTCATTTGGAGCACCATTTCGAGATAAGTTTTACATGAATGGACTTATTGCGTCGTTCTATTCAAAAGCCCTAAAAAATTTGTTTGTAATTTGGAAAAAAAATTAACTCGGTTATGTTTTTTTAACGGGGGACAGTGTAGGAAAAATAGGTGAAAGGTGGGACTGGTGGGGGAAATATTTAAAGTGGGACTGTCAATGTCCAATGACCTCTATTTGGGATTATTATAGGCCAATTCCCCAAGTTTTTTTAACAGAGGAACCGTGCAGGAAAAATAGTTGAAAGGTGGGACTGCCAGGGGGAATAAAAAAAAGGTGGGGCCGCCAATGACCAATGATGTGTACTTTGGATTATTATAGGCCAATATCCCATAATAATGTATCTAACTACAAAAATATAAGAAGAAGTTACAACATATCAAAGAAACACTTCTTACAAAAAAACTATGAATTCAGATGCTGAAAGTGACACGACCTAATTGTATACCTAATTTTATACATGTTAGGGTACGACTGATGTGCAAAAAATGCAACATATAAATTACATCAATTGTGGCATAAAACTAACCCTTTTTTAGTACTAATGTTGGAAAAAGTGTGCTTTTGTCTTCCTTTTGTATTCTCAGGATTAAATGAGCTCAAATAAACAAAAGAAGCAAAAAGGCAGCTAAATTTAACACAATTACAAGAAAAGGAACAAACGTGGCATGCCCGGCCTCCCGACAGCATCTTCCCAAGCAAAATAAGAGAACAGAAGGCTGAACACGCCCCGTGCTCAGTGAGCACGGGAGCGTGCCCAAGTGTCAGCAGAAAAGACAAAGTTGTAGAAGCTTCCATTGCCCACCACGGGGCCGTGCTCAATGGACACGGGGCCGTGGTCAACTATAAGATTCGCGAAATCCAGGCAAATCTTGATAGTACAGATATGCTTCTGCACACGGGGTCGTGCTCAGCGGACATGGGGGCGTGGTCAACTAATGCAGACAAACTGCAATTAATGAAGAAAGAGAGGAGGATGGACACGGGGCCGTGCCCAGCGGACACGGTGCCGTGCCAGAGCTTCTGTTCAGCCTATAAATAGGAGTGCTTGGAGCTCTTGCAACTCATCCCTTGGCACACCACCTCTCTCACACTTCACCCACCACCCACCACCATCACAACACCATCATCCACCACCATCATCCATTGTCCATCATAGAGTGTGTGAGTCGTCTCGGGATCCAAGATTGATCGTAAGAGTTCTTGACAATCAAAGGCCATGTTTGCCTAAGTCTCTTACATCACTTGGTGAAGACATGTTTTTAGTGTAACACTTTTTATTTTTAATCTTTTGCACTTTTTAATTGGTTATGTATTAATGACTTTAATAACTAGTTTCTTATGTTGAAGGTGATTCTTCCTTATCGTTTGTCCGTGGTGTCTTGGCATTATTTTACTGTCTATATAAAATAAAATATTTTCACCATTCATATCTCCACGGTCTATATGGAGGTATGTTGGCTACCTGGTCGGGGGTTAAGGGAACGGTTTGGTAAGAGTCTTGCCATTGTTCAGTGTATAGATCCTGCAAAGGACCTGGGTCAAATTTAGTAGGACCTCCTTCAATACCCACCGGTATTGGATGGCGGGGGTCCAAACTCTTTGATCCCCTCATAAGTTAAACTACTATTAAAACTTTAACCCGGCTACTTAGGACTGTATCCCTGCTGACTCAGACTACTTAGCCGAGGGTAACGTCACCTTCAAAAGAGGGGCCTACCACATTATGCATTAATAACTTAATTAATTATCTTTCAATAATCCGACCCTTTAGGATTGTATCCTTGCTGACTCAAACTACTAGGTTGAGGGTAACGTCACCTTCAACAGAGGGGCCTACTACAATAACTAAGATAATCTCTTAAACAAGTACAAAAGTGCGAAAATAATCAAAGGTTACACTACACACGAGTCGGATCCAAGTGATTCATCTTGTCTATCTGTTTTTACTTTTATTTTATTTTCAGCATCTTAGTTAGTTTTATTTTTCTATTTTAAAACCTTTTTCTAACATTTTGATTTGATTAGATGTTGAGGATAAACCGGTACTAAAAGCTCTTGTGTTCTTGGACGACCTCGGTATCTTACCAACACTATACTACGCTCACGATGGGTGCACTTTCCCATATGTGTGTTTAGTGTTAGTAAATATCATGTTTTATAAATTTAAAACTTGGCTAAAAAAGTGTAAAAGGGCTTAAAATATACACCTAATATATAACACTTCACACGCATCAAGTTTTTGGCGCCGTTGCCGGGGACACAAGGATTTGAAGAAAGTTAGGAATCAACGGTCTAATCGTTTTTTCTAAATTTTTCTTTTATTTTTAGGATTTTCTTAATTTTTCAGCTTTTGCAGAACTCAGCACGGGTCGTGCCCGCCGAACACGCCCCATGCCCAATCATTGGAACTGGCAATCTTGTTTTAAGTCAGACAGTAAGCTGAACACGGGGCCGTGCCCACTCAACACGCCCCCGTGCCCAAGATTCAGTTACTGAAAACAGAACCGTAAGATCCCGACGGTTGGTAATTTCTGACACAAACATGAGTGATACTGATACTTTTTACTTTCAGCACTCTTATGGTACGTGGTGTCAAATATGTGGAGGCTCTCATGAAGAATTAAAATGTTTTTGTCTGAATTATAAGTCCCACTATATAGACCCATTGTTTTCCTGTATCCTTAAGAGGGGCGAAAGTAAAAATAATCCCTATCTCTCCCTCGAATGCGCCCAACCGGACATTCTAGGAGAAATGCTTCTTGATGAACTATTTCAACTAGAAGATCTAATTCTTAATTGGTTAAAATAACTTGAGATGGATTTTATTGACTCATCTCAAGTCGACACCAAAGAAGAATTGGTGGGATCGTATTCAAACAACTCTAATATTCTCGATGATACCTCCAACTCTAGCGGGGACTTGATATAGTCATGCCTGTGCCGATTGTGCCGTGAAGGACTCTCAATCGACTTCGTTCGGTGCATACATAGACCAGAGCGATTCGGCATACACCTTCTTTAATGAGAGCCCGGAAAAGGGTTGGACTTGTCTACCTACATTTAGCATAGGAATCACCCTCACCGACAACCTCTTGCGTTCTCGTCTTAATCTAGAGCAATTAAGGTATCTTAGGCACTTTGGGGTTGTCCCATCAAGTAAGGAGCCGCCCGATCAAGATAAATTCCCTAGGAACCAGAAAGTCCTTAAGACAGCTTCTAGACACGGGGCCGTGTCCAAGTCAACACACCCCCATGTCCACTGAAAGATTCTTTTCTGATTTTCATCAGGATACAGACAAAATGTGTCAGGATTCCGTCTGCACACGGGGCCGTGTCCAGCCAACATGGGGTCGTGTGCAGAGTGCTATCGTTTTCTATAAATGCAACAAGATTCCTTCTCATTTGGACCACTCCACAGACAAAGATCTGCTGAAATCTTCACTCATACCATCCTAGGTATGTTCTAAAATAAGGTTCTCAACAACCATCTTGTCTTTTCCATTTTTGTTCATTGCCTTCTTCAAATTTTCACTCAATACCTCCATTAAAGCTTAAATCTCCATGATTCCAAGCTTTATTGTGATGTTTGTAAGGTTACTATTCAAGGGATCTTGATTAAAATAAGTTCTACAACTTTGTTTTAAATTATTCATGCTTAGAAACAACTTACAAGTGAAAAAAAATAATTTAAATCTCCAAGGTTCCTTGCTCTAAAAAACCAGCAGACTACTGGACACGGGGCCGTGTTCATTGAACACGGAGCCGTGTCCGAGGTACTGTTCCACAGAAAAATTTAAACTCTTGTCAGTCTATTTCTCAGAATGGCGAGCCGAACTAGCGGAACATCTTCATCGCAATTAAGAAACAACCGACAGGGAAGGAGATCATCAACGGTGGAGGACTCTCTTGTAAACTATGTTTACGCTTTGAGAGAAGCTATTGATGAAATGACGGGGCTGGAAGAAGCGCTGGTTGACCGTATTAATCATCTAAAAGTGGGACTAGAAGGGTGTCTCCGAGAGGTCAACCTTTTGCACCAAAGGTTGAACATTCTCGCCTCTCCTCCTTTGGTACCAGTCATTACTCAAAGGGCATGGAATGTACTGCCCGAAGTCATCATACCAGCCGAATGGTACACCGTGCACCCAAGGCCTCCTCATGATATTCTACAAGGAACCCCGGTTGGTGTCGCTCCCCCTCCACGAGATGTTGAGGAGAATGAAGCCGCCTTCTTCCTCCCGAGGGAGATAGAAGAATGGCTTTAACAACATCTAGGAACACCCCTCGGCCGGAGTTCTACCAAACATTTAGATACCAGAATATTATTCTCGGAATTTTGGTTCTTAATGTAAAAGTAGAGCTCCTTAGTATGATTTTATACACCACTTGACCTATCTAATTTAACTCCTATCTTTCTTTTTCTTTATTTTTAATTTTCTAGGATTATGTAATTCTCTCTATGACTTTAATGAAATGATGGTTTTAGTGTTTGGATGATGTTGTAATGGATAAAACACACTCGGGATGGTGAAGGATGACAAGGGAAATGAGAAACAGCACCCCATGCACGAAAACAGAGCAACCCGAAAAATTTTCTTCGTTACAGCAAGATCAGCACGGGCCGTGTCCGCCCGACACGGCCCCGTGCTGCACAATCTGCAGAAAATGTCCAGTTCAGGTAACTAGACACAGGCCGTGTTCCTCTATTTCTTTTTACAAACTTTTGTTACTGGCACTTGAACACGGGGCCGTGCCCGGACACCACGGGGCCGTGTCCAGAGTACCAGTAACATGAAATTTTGTTGTTTCACACCTTTTTACACATTCAATCAACCTAAAAACTTATTTTTGGGACACATTGAGGACAATGTGTAATTTAAGTGTGGGGGGAATGCTAAAACCTTGAATCTTACAAGTCCTAATTAACAAGCCTTACACAAAACTCTATTGGAACCGCTAATCACCCAAAAAATTTTCAAAAAAAATTTTTCATTTTCTTTTTACTTGTCTAAGTTTAAGTTGGGAATTTCAAAGTTCTAAAAATGTTATATTTTTACAAATTTACAACCGATAGCGTGGTGATAAAAAGAACCAACATAAGAAAATTATGAAACGGCATGACAAGCTTAGTTAAAATTTGATTATATATACTTGATCACATAAAAACCCATTCCCACAAAAGTGAGTTTTGAGCCTTTATTGAGCATACAAATACATATCTTTAAACTAAATTCTTATCTTTCGTTTCTTGTGTGAATAGCCGCTTCGTTCTTACAACTCTAAAACTTGCCACGACAATGCATTCCCGGTCCTTACCAACTTAAACCCGAGTAAGTAAATGATGGAGGCATTAGGACTAACCCTTTTTATTTCTACACCATTATTTTTTTTACCACCTACCCAAAAAACCCCCCTAGTTAACCCCTTTGAGCCTAAACCTTTTCATTTCTTAACCCACTTCAAACACCTTTTACCCACCTAAACCCTTTTCCTTTTAAACCCTTTCTTTTAGTAACAAAGCTCGGTTTCTCTTATGACTTGAAAAAAAAATTATGAGAATGAAGCCAAAGAAATAAACAAACAAGTTTATCAAAAATACTTTGTTTGAAATGCTTCATCAAAATAAAAATATTTTGAAAAATATCAAGTCTTACCACAAACCGATGCTTTTTACGCTTTTCGCCCATTTACTAACCACTAACCCAACTACCCACCTTTAACCCAAGCCTAACCCTTCACCCAAAAAGTCCTCTTGATATTTACAAAGGTCTATAGTTAAAAGGGAGGATGATTGATTACTTGGCAAGCATATGGTAGGTGTAAGTTCCATGCCGCTCTCGAGTGATTCACTAAAAATACACCTTCGGCCGAGTGTTCAGTGATCCCCCGTGAGGTATGTGAACTTGTATATAAATGGAATTTTAAAAAGGCATGTTATGCCCTAATAAGTAATTTATCTTATGAAACGTTTTTAATAAATCATGACGAATAGGATTGTAAATAAATAAAAATAAAACTCAATAATGAATCTTGGAAATCTCGACACTCTATGACAAGCCCAAAAACCTTCTCTTCTACCCATTCCATTTGGGAGTGTAAAGCCACATTATAAAGAGTTTTGCTTGAGGACAAGCAAAGATTCAAGTGTGGGGGTATTTGATGTGCACAAAATGCAACATATAAATTACATCAATTGTCGCATAAAACTAACCCTTTTTTAGTACTAATGTTGGAAAAAAGTGTGCTTTTGTCTTCCTTTTGTATTTTCAGGATTAAATGAGCTCAAATAAACAAAAGAAGCAAAAAGGCAGCTAAATATAACACAAATACAAGAAAAGGAACAAACGTGGCATGCCAGGCCTCCCGACAGCATCTTCCCAAGCAAAACAAGAGAACAGAAGGCTGAACACGCCCCATGCTCAGTGAGCACGGGGGCGTGCCTAAGTGTCAGCAGAAAAGACAAAGTTGTAGAAGCTTCCATCGCCCACCACGGGGCCGTGCTCAGCAGACACGGGGCCATGGTCAACTATAAGATTCACGAAATCCAGGCAAATCTTGATATTACAGATATGCTTCTGCACACGGGGTCGTGCTCAGTGGACACGGGGGCGTGGTCAACTAATGCAGACAAACTGCAATTAATGAAGAAAGAGAGGAGGATGGACACGGGGCCGTGCCCAGCGGACACGGGGCCGTGCCCGAGCTTCTGTTCAGCCTATAAATAGGAGTGCTTGGAGCTCTTGCAACTCATCCCTTGGCACACCACCTCTCTCACACTTCACCCACCACCCACCACCATCACAACACCATCATCCACCACCATTATCCATTGTCCATCATAGAGTGTGTGAGTCATCTCGGGATCCAAGATTGATAGTAAGAGTTCTTGACAATCAAAGGCCATGTTTTCCTAAGTCTCTTACATCACTTGGTGAAGAAAAGTGTTTAGTGTAATACTTTTTATTTTTAATCTTTTGCACTTTTTAATTGGTTATGTATTAATGACTTTAATAACTAGTTTCTTATGTTGAAGGTGATTCTTCCTTATCGTTTATACGTGGTGTCTTGGCATTATTTTACTGTCTATATAAAATAAAAGATTTTCACCATTCATATCTCCACGGTCTATATGGAGGTATGTTGGCTACCTGGTCGGGGGTTTAGGGAACGGTTTGGTAAGAGTCTTGCCATTGTTCAGTGTATAGATCCTGCAAAGGACCTGGGTCAAATTTAGTAGGACCTCCTTCAATACCCACCGGTATTGGATGGCGGGGGTCCAAACTCTTTGATCCCCTCATAAGTTAAACTGCTATTAAAACTTTAACCTGGCTACTTAGGACTGTATCCCTGCTGACTCAGACTACTTAGCCGAGGGTAACGTCACCTTCAAAAGAGGGGCCTACCACATTATGCATTAATAACTTAATTAATTATCTTTCAATAATCCGACCCTTTAGGATTCTATCCTTGCTGACTCAAACTACTGGGTTGAGGGTAACGTCACCTTCAAAAGAGGGGCCTACTACAATAACTAAGATAATCTCTTAAACAAGTGCAAAAGTGCGAAAATAATCAAAGGTTACACTACACACGAGTCGGATCCAAGTGATTCATCTTGTCTATCTGTTTTTACATTTATTTTATTTTCATCATTTTAGTTAGTTTTATTTTTCTAGTTTAAAACCTTTTTCTAACATTTTGATTTGATTAGACGTTGAGGATAAACCGGTACTAAAAGCTCTTGTGTCCTTGGACGACCTCAGTATCTTAGCAACACTATATTACGCTCACGATGGGTGCACTTGCCCATATGTGTGTTTAGTGTTAGTAAATATTGTGTTTTATAAATTTAAAACTTGGCTAAAAAAGTGTAAAAAGGCTTAAAATATACACCTAGTATATATAACACTTCACACGCATCAACGACTTTAACACCATGCTATCAATATATGAATATAAATATATGTTGTAAGTGGATATCTATTTAAAATCTCAAAGAAAGTAATACAATGGTAAAGCTTGTGGTATCATATATGTTGGTCTTTTGTATAACATTGGTTGTGTTGCCATGTTACAACTGCAAGGTTCGACCGATTATAAGTAGCAAAAATGTTAATGATATCAAAGAAATTGGGATTGAAACTCATCAAGGATATTCCGATTGTTCGGGATTATCCAGAGGTGTTTCCTGATGAATTGCCTGGTTTGCCTCCAGTTCGTCAAGTCGAGTTTCATATTGACCTTGTACCCAATGCTAACCCGATTGCAAAAGCACCTTATCTTCTTGCACCGTCTGAGATGCTAGAATTATCAAAACAGCTTCAAGAGTTATCTGATAAAGGATTCATCCGACCGAGTTATTCACCTTGGGGAGCTCTTGTCCTCTTTGTGAAAAAGAAAGATGGATCTTTTCGAATGTGTATCGATTATCGTGAGCTTAACAAGCTTACCATCAAGAATCGATATCCCCTACCTCGAATTGATGATCTCTTTGATCAGCTGCAAGGTGCTACCTGTTTTTCTAAGATCGACCTGCGTTATGGGTATCATCAACTTCGTGTCCTCGAAGAAGATATTCCCAAAACTGCTTTCCGCACGAGATATGGGCATTATGAGTTCACTGTCATGCCTTTTGGTTTGACGAATTCTCCAACTATCTTTATGGACTTAATGAATAGGGTCTGTAAGCCTTATTTAGACAAGTTCATCATTGTGTTCATCGACGATATTCTCATTTATTTAAAGTCTCGAGCCGATCACGAGCAACATCTTCGTTTGACTTTGGAACTCCTGAAGAAGGAACAACTTTTTGCTAAATTCTCCAAGTGTGAATTTTGGCTTAAAGAAGTTCAGTTTTTGGGACATATAGTCAACGAGCAGGGTATGCATGTGGATCCTTGCAAAATTGCTGCAATTAAGGATTGGAATACACCAACGACACCTACAGAAATTCATTCTTTTCTTGGTCTCGCTGGATATTATCGTCGTTTCATTTCAAAATTCTTGAAGATTGCGGTTCCACTCACTGCTTTGACTCAGAAGAATAAGCCTTTTGAATGGGGACCCAAGCAAGAAGAAGCGTTCCAAATGCTAAAACAGAAGCTCTGTGATGCTCCTGTTCTATCTTTGCCTGAGGGAAACGATGATTTTGTCGTCTATTGTGATGCGTCCAACTAAGGCCTTGGTTGCGTTCTTATGCAACGGGGTAAAGTGATAGCTTATGCGTCAAGACAGCTGAAAGTTCACGAAAAGAACTACACGACTCATGATCTTGAGTTGGGAGCTGTGGTTTTTCGCGCTTAAAATCTGGACACACTACCTCTCTGGAATGAAGTGTGTGGTTTTCATAGACCACAAAAGTCTCCAGCATAGTCTTAATCAGAAAGAGCTGAACATGAGGCAACGACGTTGGGTTGAACTCTTAAGTGATTACGATTGCGAGATTCGCTACCATCCTGGTAAGGCGAATGTCGTAGCCGATGCGCTTAGTCGAAAAGAGCGAGTCAAGCTTCATTCTGTTCAAACGCTGTCTGATCTTCAAACTCGTGTTCTTCAAGCTCAGCAATTTTGTGTTTCACAAAATTTGATGGGTACGGAATTACCACGTCAACTTGAGCTTAAACTAGAAGTGAAGGACGATGGTTTGCTCTATTTTAAGGATCGTTTGTGGATCCCAAAACAAGATGATTTTCGCACTTTAGTAATGGACGAGTCTCACAAATCTTGATATTCTATCCATCCTGGTGCTGATAAGATGTACAAGGATCTTCGTACTCGGTATTGGTGCCCTGGTATGAAGAAAGATGTTGCCTTGTATGTATCGAAATGCCTAACTTGTCTCAAAGTCAAGGCTGAACATCAACGACCATCTGGTTTGCTTGTACAACCAGAGATACCGGTTTGGAAGTGGGAGAACATTGCGATGGATCTCATCACTAAATTACCGCGTACATCTAAAGGTCACGATGCTATTTGGGTTGTCATCGATCGATTAATGAAGTCAGCTCATTTTATTGCGATTCGCGAGGATCTATCTGCTGATAAACTTGCAAGGATTTATGTTGATGAGATTGTATCTCGACATGGTATTCCTTTGGACATCATATCTGATCTTGATGCTCGATTTTCATCTCATTTTTGGAAGACCATGCAATCTGCTATGGGAACCCAACTAAATCTAAGCACTGTTTATCATCCCCAAACAGATGTAAATCTGAGAGGACGATTGAAACTTTGGAGGATATGCTTAGAGCATGCGTGATAGACTTTGGTGGTAATTGGGATTCTTATCTGCCATTGATCGAGTTCTCTTACAACAATAGTTATCATGCTAGCATCAATATGGCACCATTCGAAGTTCTTTACGGTAAAAAATGTCGTTCAGCTGTCTGTTGGAATGAGGTCGGTGAAGCTCTGCTTACTGGACCTGAGCTCATTCTGGAAACAACAGACAAAATCAAGAAAATTCACGATAATCTTGTGACAGCTAGAAGCCTTCAAAAGAGTTATGCGGATTTGCTACGCAAGCCCTTAGAATTTCAAGTCAGAGACCATGTCCTACTCAAGGTGTCACCTTGGAAGGGAGTGGTGAGATTTGGAAAGAAAGGAAAACTTGCACCACAATATGTTGGACCATTTAAGATTGTTGAAAGAGTTGGAAAGGTTGCCTACCGACTAGAGCTACCCCCATAGCTTGGAAATATTCATCTGACTTTTCACGTGTCCAATTTGCGAAAGTGTTTAGCTGACGTTGTTCTTCACATTCCTCTCGACGAAATCCGAATCGATGAAACGATGCACTTTGTCGAGAAACCGGTGGAGATAGTGGACCGTACTTTCAAACAGTTGAAGAACAAATGGATTCGATTGGTCAAGGTTCGCTGGGAATCCAAACGTGGCCCAGAGTTTACTTGGGAACGTGAGGACCAAATGAAGGTGAAATATCCGCAATTGTTCTCACAAGTTTCCTCTAGATAAAATTTCGGGACGAAATTTCCAAAAGTAGGGGAGACTGTGACAACTGTGCTCTTTAATCAATGAACAATACAAAACAATGTTAATTATCAATAAAACAATGTGCTTTGGTGTTATTATATGTGTTTTATGTGTGTATTTGTGTTTGGTGATTTTACAATTTGATTCGATTCGATTTCAAGCTTTAAATCGCTTTCTGGAAGGTTATACGCAAACTGGTGCGTAAACGCAGTCAGTCTAACGCAACAAACCCTCCGGGATTGTGAAATAGGCTTAACATACCTTAAATAACCTCCACATAACTTAGAAATAAGTTTTGGATGGTTTGGTGTGTTGAAAACAAATTTGTTCGATCGTAGGGACTATTTGTGTCAAACTGTGAAACTATACCGATTTGTATAGTAACGAACATTCTGGAACTTGATAATAAGTTAAACATACCATAAATATCCTTTACATATCTTAGAAATAGGCTTTGAGGGGTTCGGTATGCTAAAATAAACTTTATTGATCAATAGGGACTAAAAGCGTCAAAAAGTGCACAAGTTTGCATTTTCGCGCATATCTTACGTTCTGAATGTATCCGGACACCCAAAAATTTATGTAAGCATTAAAATATTTTATTTTAGTGTTTGGTATAATAAAATTCCATTCGTCGCTTAATTTGGATCGTTTTGGCATACGTTACGACTTCCGTCGTAATTAACCGAACAACGCGATTGTACGACCAAATGAACCGACATCCGAGATGTTTTTGAGCATGTTTTGAGTTCCCAATACTTTAACTTCATTTTAGAGCCTTGAAATGAGGTTAACGGGGCTTAAACGTGTCAAAAATGAGCCGAAATGCAAGTCTTACAAGTTCAGGGGCTGAAACTGTCAATCTGCCAAAGATAGCTAGGCGGCCCGCGTAAGCCTGGCCTTATCTTTACACGGCCCGCGTCAGTGTTACAGCTCAGAAACATTGAATCTGGTCATTTAGCTCGATTTTGATGGTTTTGATCTCTAGTTTTTCATGCTATGGGCTGGTTTGTGTGGAGAACAAGTCCCCCAATCAGTCTTTAACAATTGTATGGCCTAGATCATTCCCTCCTTGCCAAGAAATGATCCTAACGGTTTGCGAAAAACTATATAAGGCCATGTCCCTCATTCATTTTACTCACATTTGATCTGAGATTTCTCTAGGTGGTTGTGATATTTCACTACCTACCAGAGAATACTTAGAATCAAATCTATTTGGACCCTTTGTAAGTCCTCTTTCATTCTTTTATGCGTTTTTAGCATGAAAGTCAAACTCTGTTTGACTTTCAGCTTTGACCAGTCCATGGTCAACGAAAAGTTTGTTTGAACTTCGCAACGTGAGCGTAATCACGATGGTTATAGTCCTTAGTGACTATACCTACTGATTACCACGTTGACTAGGCATAGTGACGAGTCGTAGTTTCGGTCAAAATGCGCATTTAAGTGTATTTTGCAACCAAACTACTCTTGGTATCAAAACACTTTGTTTTGATATCAAAACATGTTTTCTAACTTAGGTAAGCATGTTTTAACATGCTTAGCTCGTCACTTTTAGTTTAGTGCTTGTTTAGAGTCGTAAGTCATGCGGTATAAACCACCGCTTAGACTTTCGAACTCGACCCGTTTGGTCGATCATTAGGATTCGACCAAGCATGATAAGTAACCATAGTTTCATAGGGAATAACCTTCCGAGGTTATACCTTATGGTCACCTTGTTTAAGTAGTTGTATGATAGGTAGTTTATATTAGGGATGAGCATATGCCACCGAATACCGATCCCGTACCGATCCTGATCCCGATCGGTATCCAGATCGGTATCCACTTTTTGGCGTTTTCGGTATCGGTACGGTATCGGTATTATACCGATACCGACCCTCAAAATACGGTATAATACCGATACCGTACCGTACCGATACCTAACCGACATGTTTCGGTATCGGTATCGGTACCTAGTTTGGGTGAAATTCGGGATCGGTATTAGGCGGTATCGGTTCGGTATCGGATACCGATATGCTCATCCCTAGTTTATATGCCTTAGGTAAATTACCAAAATGCCCTTTTCATGCATAATTGGATTTTAAGCATATGTAACCGAAACATTTGTCACCTAACTGATTATGCAACATAATTAAACATGTTTAGGCAGATAATACTTGTCATAGGACTAGGTAGACGTCTCGAACGCGTTTTACGCGAACGGCGCGTTAAAGTAGCGTAAGCTACTTAAACGGGTCGTAACGGGTCGAAAGCACTTAGGTTAGGTTTCAATTTAGGATGTAGGCTTTGTTAAACCATATCACATGAGTTCCAACACTCATTTGGTTTACAAGACCTCATTCTGTCCAATCTTCCGATTTAGGCGTCCATTGTTTGACTAGTGATTCGATTACTAGGTGCTACTTGATTTCTCTGGTTTACTTGAATTTGTTGAAGTTCTATTGAATGAGGATACTTTGCACTTCATGTGAGTACATAGTTCCCCTATTTTACTGTTTTCAATTGTTTTGGGGTGATACATATGTACAAAACGATTTCAAGGTTTAGACGATGATTTCAAAAACGATTAAGATGGTTTATACAAAACTAATAACGATCTCAATAAAGTGAACAAAACTTGTTGGTTGTAGTTACATAACGAATGACATTCATTAGCATTGATCAAGCCGACCAGTATTAGGTTATGGTACCATAGGATCTGACAAATCCCGTTATCAGACTACACCCATGGTTATGTGTGGTGGTTATGTAGGTAACGACCAAATCTGTGATTGTTAAACTTACCCTTTGGTGGTTTGTTAATACGAGAAGCGAGATAGTCGAGTCACGAAGGTTTGAATGTTATTAGCAAGATGACCAAAAGTAGTTTCACAATTAAAACGAATACGATTTTGGGACGAGATAAACGATTTGAAACGAGATAAACGATTTGAAACAAGTTAAACGAATTAAACGATTGGTCTTGGGTAGTGATTAGATAATGGGACGAGTGTAGCTTGATAAAAGCATGGAAGATACGCCGCAGGTACATCTTATATATAAGTGCTTCTATCATATTACATTGCGTATCATTATTTAGTTCACTTGGGAAACAATTTGAAACGATGTCACCCAACGAGGTTTTCAAAACGATATAAACCATACGAGTTCTATTACCAAGTTTTATGAGATATTTTACGAATTGGTTTACTAAAACAAATGTTTTTGGGTTAAGAATCAAGGCTACGAGATTTTATAAACTATAACCAATTCGATTTGAGTTGGTTAATTATGTTGCAATACACTTTTCAAAACGAGGTTTTTACTTTTGACTCTTGTAGTCTAATAAGGTACTGCAACATATAAACGGGCTATGAGTCCGATACTCTCCTAAAACCTATGTACTCGCCAGCATTTCCTTGTTGACTTTATTTTTACATATGTTTCAGGTGGTATTGCTTGATGTTGCTTGCTAGGAAGCTTGTGTCACATAGGACCCGGACGAGGCCTTAGTGACTTAAAAACAATTATAAACAATGTGTAGTTTGTTTGTTTTGGTTTAAAGACAATGTACATTACACAATAATTCAATAAATGAAACATTTTGTTACCATGGTTGTGGAACAATAATTCTGTTACAACACTCCCCGACGTTTCCGCCACGGTTTGTTGTTTTAACATGGTCGGGGTGTTACATGTTCAGCCTAAAGGTTTTGTCGATCCAAAACATCCTGACAAAGTATGCAAGTTAAAGAAATCAATCTGTGGATTGAAACAAGCATCAAGTAGTTTGAATCACCATTTTGATGAAGAGATTAGGGAATATGGATTCATCAAGAACGTTGATAAAGCTTGTGTGTTTAAGAAGGCTAGTGGGAGCATTATTACTTTCTTAGTACTGTATGTCGATGACATTCCACTATTTGGAAATGACATTCCAACCATGGAAGGTGTAAAAACCTGGCTTGGAAGTTGTTTTTCCATCAAGTATATTGGAGAAGTCGCCTATATTTTGGGAATAGAGATCTATAGGGATAGATCAAGGCGTTTGATAGGTTTAAACCAAAGTGCATACATTGACAAAGTCTTGAAAAGGTTCAAGATAGATAACTCTATGAAAGGTTTGGTACCTAATCAAGAGAGGACAATATTGAGTGCATCTCAATGTCCAAGCTCAAAAGATGAGCGAGAAAGAATGAAAGCAATCCCATATGCATCTGCTATAGGATCCATTATGTATGTAATGATATGCACTAGAACGGACATGTCATGTGTTTCAAGCATGACGAGAAGATACCAGCGAAATCCAAGTAACGGTCATTGGATGACTATTAAAAGTATATTGAAATACCTTAGAATGACTAAGGATATGTTTCTAATATATGGATCTGGTGAAGAAAACTCGTTGTAAAGGGTTACAGGGATGCGAGTTTTGGAATTCATTGTAAAGGGTTAAACGGATATGAATTTCCAAACTAATTGAGATGATCTTCTATCACAATCAGGGTAGCATTGTCCACTACAGAAAAAGTATACATCGCCGCTTCATTGATTAAGATAATTCATATGGATCTGCCACTTGAATTATTGCCGATGTAGGGGAAGTCTGTACCATTCAGGTCCCCTAGAGGTCTTTTGTGATAACGATGGTGCGATTGATCAAATCAAGGAACCTCGTGCACATCAAAAGACTAGGCACATTGAGCGGAGATTCAACTACATAAGGGATGAAGTTGAAAAGAGAAAGATATGTATTCGCAAAGTTCGCACTGATCAAAATATTGCGGATCCACTCACGAAGTTCCTTGAACGAGCAAAGTATGAAGGGTCATACTTGTTGTCACACCCCCAAAATACCACCTAGGGAGTGTCCCTGTTAGGCATGTGACGTACCGACAAAGAGCCACTAATTACATTGAACCCACACAAGTTTCAAAATGAAGTTCTCAATCATTAATAAATTACCATCAACAAGTTTATACGAAAACCAATATGTTCAGCGGAAGCAATTAATGAACTAAAGTTAATCTGTTTAAAACAAAGTATAGTATCAAGAGTTCAATCACGTCAAACACTCCAAACGACCCATGATCACTTTTGCTACTCCAGACAGCAAGTATCCAAACCCATGAAACCTAACGACCTGCGAGCATGCAATAAGTGTATCAGACAAAGCTGGCGAGTTCACAATTAATGAAAAACGATTGTTACCAAGAGTTTATTCCAGTTCATTAACAAAAAAAAAAGTAATATTGATAATATCTCGATGATAAACAAGACGGCTCCTGATGTATGTTTTACCCTTTCCCCTGTGCTCCAATCAAAGCACTGGGCCCGACTGGGTAATTAGTTCACAACCGTCCTCCCCGGTATGGTGTGAGGGTGCCAAACCTAAGTAGCGCTACCAACTAATACCTCGTTACCTCCCCGGTAACAAAAGATGGGACTTAAGAATGATAGGATGAAAATATTATCCAATATATACTAGTTTTTACCCAAAAGACTTATCCCTCCCTGGGATACCCGCTGACTGTCCCAACCACCGGGACGCATGCTAAAAGTAGTGAACTCACCTTTGATTTGCTCGGTAAGGTTAAAATATGTGTTCACGGTTGCTCAATTCAGTCCTAATATATTTACCGACAACGATCAAATTCATATACCAAAATCCACTTATTAAATCAAGTTATAACACAGATTGATCACTCATGACGTGTAGGACATAACAGTTCATGTAAATTCATATTGTCCAGTTCAAACACATGTAGTTCACATAATGCTCGACAATTATTCGTGACACGCGTAGTCACGTACCGTAACACATAACTAACTAACAACACTTGACATCTCATCACATTATCTAAACTGACATGCAACCCAAAGCATTACCAACCAGCCATTTAGCTGAACAACCCAGCCCATTCGACCGGTGGCCGAGAATGCAGCCCAATATCACAACAGCCCATTAGCATTAACTCAACCCAATTTAATTGTTCCAGTTTCATGCATGGCCCAATTAACCTTAGTGTGTGTTCGATAATGAATGTACAACCCTCATCACAACCACCCCAACCAATACTAATTTTCATCTATTAACTTCCGTAATCCTGTTACATATGTCGGCCCAGTTACAGTTCGTGGCCCACAGCATAATAAGCCCAAGTCATTCATCAAATCCAAGCTAAAATCAATGAAGAACTTAGGCAATTCAACCCAGGTGTGTGTGGCCCATTCATCCGAATCAAGTTTCTTTAGCAGTTTTCCCCCTATCCTATTACCCAACCATTAGCAACTAATCTCGGTTGCATGTATAGTCCAAGAATCAACATGTAATTACAATTGTTTATGAGCTACTTCATTAATTAACATATACTGAAATATTAATTTACATAACCCATATATCAACTTCTTAATCATATCACATAAACTTAATTCTTATCTCATTAATAGTGTTGGCTAGTCTGACAACATACACATGGAGTATTAAACTGAACTGATGAAACACCATGGCCGACAAGTATTAAACTTCTATGTTCTTTGATTGGGCCGATCACTATTTAGTGGACTGCATTCATTGAAGGATTTTAAATAGTTATTTATCATATACTCATATCATGCACATGTAATTGTGTGTATTGAATCAGAAATTAGAAGCTTTATTGGGCCTTTCAAACAACTGCACGTGATAGAGTTACTATTGTCAAATAAGCACATGAACCTCAATCATCATCAATAAGATATGCAGCCATCTAGTCATCTAGCAATAATGAAAGCATACACCGACCTAGGGAAATCACACCTTAATTTCATGTATAATTCGACATCAGTCCACACAAACCATCATGTTGATCAAATTCATGCATAAGCGAAACAAATACATAAATCCGAATCTACTCACATGTATGTAATCATAACAGCAACCATGTATCACTACACTATGTTTGCATGACAAAAGAATCAGATTCAAACATTGAAAAGTTATACTAACCGAAGAGGGAAAAGAAGTGTTCAAGCACAACGATCTTTGAAAGGGGGGGGGGGGTCTCCAGTCGCTGATTGCCGAACCCAAGGGAATATGCTAGGGTTTTGTTTCTTATTTACATAAAAGTGATACGTATAATCAATCGGAGGGTCAAGTGGGCTGCTAAATCCCACTTTTGTTTTACTAATGGATTGGGCTACTTTTTCTTTGCTAACAGATTGGGTTTCTATATGGGCCAGGGTAATAGGAGGTTTGGTCTTGTGACTTCTAGTGTGGGCCGAGATAGTTAGAGAATTAAGGTGTGTGTGAGTGTGGCCCGACACACTTGCGGCCCAATAAGTATACAGTGGCCCAGTTTCATGAGTGTAAACGGGTCCAACCACACCGAATTATAACCAAGTAAGTTCACATTCGACAAATTAACCTAAAAAGAGCACGCAAGAAGAGAGATGTGAGAAGTTAGAATCACTACATCAAACCAGTACTAACCTTGAAAGTTCGGGTTGTCACATCATCCCCAACTTGAAAGAAATTTCGTCCTGAAATTCGCCAATGATATCAAAAGTTGGTCCCACCGTTTGAACAATCGTGGATAACAGAGCTTCACGTGATCTTTGTTTTCACACAGGAACTTCGGTCCACGTCTTGAGTTCTAACGAACTCTCACGATTTGAATTCGACTGTGTTAACAGTGTGTTTCTCAACAAGGGTATCACAAGTGTTGCGTCGAACAGACACTTCTTTAGGTTCGAGACATAAATGACATCGTGTACGTTATCTAATTCATCAGGTAACTCGAGTTCATGAACCATATCATCAATCCGTTCCAGAATCCAAATGTTCCAGTGTACCGCAAACTAAGCTAGCCACGTTTCCCATTGCGTACCGCACCCTCCAAGGGTGAGACTTTGATTATGATACGTTTACCCAGAGCGAACTCCCAGTGTTTCCAAAGCTTAACAACTCTCCAAGGGGTTCGAGTACAAATCCTAGATCTGCGATTAGGTTGTTACCCTCCTTGGTTCAACAATAAGATTGGCATTATTGTCCATGCGATGCTTCAGCCAGAGCTGCCTGAATACTAGAATAGTAGCTATTGTAGTGAAGCCAACCATAGGTTGGTGTCCTTTTCAAATTTTTACTAAGTGATTCACATACCTGCTCGCAGCATGTCCTCAGAGGTTCGTTGACTCCAACCGTTGTCCTATGATGCTGGGTGATGCTCATGTCTACACGTGAGCCAAGAGTGTTGTATAGTGCCTGTCATAAGTCAGGTATGGATCAACTCAAAGGTAACAGGAGTTGGCACCTCCTGCCTAACAACCGCCTCTCCCAGAGGGATATTCACAAGCTGTGAAGACCCGTCAGTTTCCTTGATTGCAAGAAAGCGTACTGGTTACGTGAGGCAATCGACGATCACCCAGGTGATAACGATAATGTTTCCGTTTCAAGTTTTAGGTAGACTAGCGACAAAATCCATGGCAGTCTGTTCTAATTTTTATATGGGTGTTTCTGGTTGTTGATATTCCACCTTGACTTTTCTTACAGGTCAAGCATCGCCCACATACATCGCCAGGTGGGTCTTCATGCCCGATCACCAGTACAAGATTTAGAGACCCTAATATCTCTCATCACAATCCTGATGACTAGAATATCGACGTCGACGTGCTTTACTAGACACTAGTTCCCTACCGTTGCCATATAAAAAGATCCACATTCGTTCCATGAGGTAGCGCATATCGTCCGACTTGCCAAAGTTTACTTCACCATGCCCCACATGGGTTCTACGTGAAAATCCTCGTCCTTCAGTTCTCCCGTCTGAACAGAGCGAGTTTGATCAGGTAGGTTAGAGTCGATAATGAGATGCAGAGCTCGTGCACATTCAAGTTTCGCAGTCATAATCTTCCAAAAATTCCATCCCGCGATGCCAGTAACTGATTTAGCTCTTTCGAAACCAGGGTACATGGGAGGCCCTTGTGATCGGTCTAAGTAGTGCATTTGGTACCGTCCAAGTAATGCCTCCAACTTACATCCATAGACCACGGTTTCCACCGTAGATTGTGTGTCGTGCAATTCTCCTTGTAAGTCTATTACGTAAGATATCACCTTCATGTGTTGCATCGGCGTGTAACTGGAACCCTGATTCACACCATCATGATATACCACTAAATCACCTGCACTCTCAGGTAGAGACAATGCTCAGTGTATTGCAGAGTTGGGATACGAAAGGTGAAAAGATGTCCTCCTGTTTTTTCTCCGACGAACACAGCACCCTGCTGTGCTAAAGAGATTTAAGCCGCACGATCTTCGAAAATCCTGTGATGAATCTGCGATATCATCTAGTGAGACCAAGAAATTGCTGTATCCTTGAAGAGATCTTTGGTGTCGATCAGTTTCTAACCAAGACGGGTCTTAGCGAGATCCACGTGTATTCCCACTTCATTGATTATATGACCAAAAAGGTATCCCTCGCATCCAGAAGTTACATTTATCAAGACTTCGCCCGGTGTGGCCTCTTCTTCAGGAGCTCTCAAATGAGACACAAAGCGGCCCATGATGTTCTTTTTTCCTAGAAATGATTCAACATGTCATCAATAAGCACGGTCGATTCATGTGATCCATACAGCTGCTGGTGTGATGATTAGCTCGAATGTCTTGGAATATAACGTCGAAATGGCTGCACTGCGCTTGGTATGCCGTTGCAGGCACATTCTCCCCTTAGACTACCTTCTGTCAATAACTCTTTGTTATTCAATCCTCGAATGGAAGCTTGACCCCCGCAACTGGTCGTCAGGTTGTCAATATATGGTTGTGGAAAATGGTTTTCAACTGTCGCCTTATTGAGTTCTTGAAAATCATTACACATACGAAATGGATTATCTTCACGAGTATAACTTGGGCTCCCCAGCGCGAAATGCTAGGTCCGGCAATACTCCTGTTCAACAATTCCTGCAGTTGATTAGACAGCCCTTGCAACCCTCCGGGTGTAAGACAGTGAGAGTGCGTGCAGTCAGGGCTGCCTCTGGCGCGAGATCAGACTTAGATTTCAACTAAAAGTTGTTAAAGTAAACCCGAAAGTTCGTTAGGTAGCACATCGAAAGGAATCATGAATGATTGGTGGATCCTCGATCCTCTATTTCCTTAGGCCTAACTTCAGTAACGGTTGCTAGTATAGCGGAGTAATCCCTCTGTAGACACTTCTGGTCTTCATAGCTGAAATAGCGCTAACCTTTGCACCACTCTGATGCTTTAGAACAAATATGATCCTCTACACAAAATTTCCTCCTCACTGGTGTGTCTGCGCGATCTCTGGATAACCAATCCACACTAACTACTGTATTGCAACCATCAAGGGTAGTAGAAGGAAGGTTGACGTCGAACACTTATCCCATAAGGTTGAGTTTACATCCCAGCGGACATATGAGGTTTCATTTGACTTGCCATCCGCCGATTCCACAGCAGATTAGGTTTCAAGAAGCATCAGGGTCAAGCGGAACAGAGCCAAAATGATTAGTTACCCAAAAACATGCAAGCTACCATGTTGTTATTACACCTGGCGTTGCCTACGCCAATCCTAAATGCCCTTCCAGGTGCATCATTTCCAGTGTTTGTTGTTTTCGTTATGAGCATTTCCAATACGGCCGTCGTTCCCTTGGTTGTTGTCATGACTGCTGCCTCTAATGTTGTTGCTTGAAATGGGGTCTTATGGTCTTTCAACAACAGGGTCCATCCTGTCTAATTCCATGTCGCGTCCTAAGACGCTATTCACTCCGTGGAAAGTTACTCATTCCACCCTATAATCAGTTGCCATCACTTACGTCCTGATTGATTCATAAGAGTTGACTCCCATAAGTCGCTGGGTAGGGTTAAAGATTCAATTGGAGTCAAATTGCTGATGTTCATTGCTGGAAATCAGGGTCGTCCAAATACTGAGGTCGGTAAAGTACTACACTCATCCTCTTACCCATCGATGTTGCAAGTTGTTTGAGTAATACGCGGTATGCTGCGAGAGTGTTGCAGAAGTGATCACACTTCGAAGTCTAAGATGTCATTACATATAGTTCTAGCAAACGAAGAGAAGCGAGAAAGCTATAGACCAACTCAAGGACGTTCATGCAAGCACCTAACATTCTACACGTCTCGCTAGGCGTTCAGATGTGTGTTCAGGTAATAATCGATAGCATCGAGATTCGTAAGGATTCAGAAAGGAGGGAAAAGATCGCGTTCGAGTAAAAGACAATCACTGCTATGACCCCCACATAGGTTTGTTACATTTCGCATCGATTAGGTAACAGAACATAACCCCTTTTACACTTGTTAGGGCTCACTGGGACTCGCATGCACCCCACATTATTATTATGTGTGCACCCACAATAATATTGTGATTTTAATGCTCATCTCAGTTCCTCCTAACTCATGTCAAATGGTTCTTCAAACTTAAATGTCAAACGGAGATTGTCAAGGTAATAAACAGCCCAACGTAACTGCACCATGATATTGTCCGCTTTGGCGGCCAGCACGCCCCCAGCGTCCTCCCCTCACAGTTTTCAAAACGCGTCATGATGTAAGCAAGTAGCTCATGCAATCATACTATAGTGACGAGTGTGTGTTCGTATGTTGTGTCATAAGCAATTGTGTACTAATCATGTAATGTATACCACAGATGAAAAGACGAACCTTGTAATCTGGAGCTGAGTGTCATGGTCGTATTCACGTGCTCAGAACTGTTCGGTTATAGTCTGGTTTTATGAAAACGTTTTAAAACCAAGTTCACTATAACCAGTGGCTCTGATACCAAACTGTCACACCCCCAAAATACCACCTAAGGAGTGTCCCTGTTAGGCGTGTGACGTACCGACAAAGAGCCACTAATTACATTGAACCCATACGAGTTTCAAAATAAAGTTCTCAATCATTAATAAATTACCATCAACAAGTTTATACAAAAACCAATATGTTCAGCGGAAGCAATTAATGAACTAAAGTTAAACTGTTTAAAACAAAGTATAGTATCAAGAGTTCAATCACGTCAAACACTCCAAACGACCCATGATCACTTCTCCTACTCCAGACAGCAAGTATCCAAACCCATGAAACCTAACGACCTACGAGCATGCAACAAGTGTATCAGACAAAGCTGGCGAGTTCACAATTTATGAAAAACATTTGTTACCAAGAGTTTATTCCAATTCATTAATGAAAACAAAAGTAATATTTATAATATCTCGATGATAAACAAGACGACTCCTGATGTATGTTTTGCCCTTTCCCCAGTGCTCCTATCAAAGCACTGGGCCCGACTGGGTAATTAGTTCACAACCGTCCTCCCCGGTATGGTGTGAGGGTGCCAAACCTAAGTAGCGCTACCAACTAATACCTCGTTACCTCCCCGGTAACAAAAGATGGGACTTAAGAATGATAGGATGAAAATATTATCCAATATATACTAGTTTTTACCCAAAAGACTTATCCCTCCCTAGGATACCCGCTGACTGTCCCAACCACCGGGACGCATGCTCAAAGTAGTGAACTCACCTTTGATTTGCTCGGTAAGGTTAAAATATGTGTTCACGGTTGCTCAATTCAGTCCTAATATATTTACCGTTAGCATTAACTCAACCCAATTTAATTGTTCCAGTTTCATGCGTGGCCCAATTAACCTTAGTGTGTGTTCGATAATGAATGTACAGCCCACATCACAACCACCCCAACCAATACTAATTTTCATCTATTAACTTCTGTAATCCAGTTACATATGTCGGCCCAGTTACAGTTCGTGGCCCACAACACAATAAGCCCATGTCATTCATCAAATCCAAGCTAAAATCAACGAAGAACTTAGGCAATTCAACCCAGGTGTGCGTGGCCCATTCATCCGAATTATCACACCCCCAAAATACCACATGCGGAAACCCCCGCGAGACGTGTGACGTACCAGGATCCAAGCCACCAATCACATTGAACTCATAAATTAAATAAAACATTCCATTCATTTCAAATATAAATCCAAACCATAAGTTAAACCAAATTAAGTATTCAGCGGAAGCATAACATAAAATGTAATTCATTTTTTTCTGAAACATGAGTTTAGAGTCAACGTAACAAATATCCAAGAGGCTCGACCCACAACCACTCCAGCACTCCCAGAGAGCAAGTCCTTATCGAGTATCTAACGACCTGCAAGCATGCGGACAAGTATGTCAGACGACGCTGGTGAGTTCAAAGTTTTGTTAACGCGTTTAGTTACCAGATATGTGTTTAAAACAGTTCAACGATATGTTTTGATGATGTTGTTAACAGATTACCGTATGTGGCCACTAGATGTGTTTGCCCAAACCCCAATGCCTCTATCAAAGCATTGGTCAAGTGGTCAAGGTAAATAGTTCACACCCGTCCATTCCGGCCCGGTGTGAGGGTGCCAAACCTAATAGAGCTATCAACTAAATACCTAGTTGCCTTCCCGACAACAATCGGTAGATGTAAGGGGTCTTATATGATAGAAACTGAGTAATAACAAACATCCCATTAACCTGACATTCTTCCCTGAAAACGTTACCCCATATCCCTTCCTGGGATGCATACTTGGGAAAAGAGCAGTGAACTCACCTTGGTTTGCTCGGTTTGATAATGTGCTTCTAGCGTTAATTAATGGTTAGGTCCGTTACACGCGACGTAAGGTACATTGCACATAACCTCAATGTAAGTGTTTACGTTCAAATAGGGTTTAAATAGGATTTACAATCCCTTAGTGTCCAAACATCAGGGTCCTTTATGATTATCGTTTACATATTTCATCATACAAGACTGAACATACATACAGTAGTACACAGTGGCATGTTAGGTGTTTTTCATGCAACATTTAACAAACTCAAACCAAACCCCCACCTATTAACTCGGACAAGGCATCCCCTTACAAACTCGGACCCAACAAAATCCATAATACTTGGACTAATGTGTGATGGATAAAACTTGGACTAATGTGTGAAGGATAAAACTTGGACTAATGTGTGAAGGATAAAACTTGGACTTGATTTCATAGCAAACCCGGACACCCTCTCCCAACTAAACTCGGACCATATACAAAACAATAAACTCGGATCTTATTCCAATCATCAAAACTCGGACTCAAGGGATCCTTATAATGAATCCGGACTTCATGTTAAAAACTCATATTTGTAACTTCACAAAACCCTGACACTTAACTTCGGGTTAACAACATGCGTGATTTCCAAAAACCAATTTACAGTTTTCATTGGAACAGTTACAGGTTACGATCAAAACCCTATTTTCATTCATTGGCAATGCTGTAATCTAATCAACGATCAAACAATTCTAACATATCAGTCATCTTAATGTCAGGCAAATGATTACACAACTATTCACAAACCATTTCACAATAATCAGGATGATTAATAAATACAGAACCATTGTTTGGAGAACTAGGGTTTTCATGAATCAAATAATCAAGGATTAACAACATACAATCATTAAACATTTACCTTAGATTGATTCTAGAGGGATTGGAAGATCAAGATTGATGGAAGAGAACTTGTGCAGCCAAGAATGATGAGAGAAATGGTTGTAGAAGGTGACTAGAGAGAATGATTTGAACTGTCGTAGAATGATTTGTGAGGGAGATTTTAGGGTTAGGAGTTATTAAGGTTTCACTAACTACTCTACTCACCCCTAAGTATCATCTTTTACATAAAACACACACACCACATATAGTTTACAGTTAAGGCACAAAGTTCTCGTGTTAGTCAAATAATGCATAAAGTAATGCACAGTTCCATGCAATGCTAAAGATTGTGCGACCAAATTAATTGTGTTAGGTTAAAGCATTAACTTGAAGTTCCGGGTTGTCACATCATCCCCAACTTGAAAGAAATTTCGTCCCGAAATTTGATAAGCAACCCAAAACAGTAAGACGGTAACTCAGGATGACTGGGGATTTTTCACGGGTACCACATCATCCCCAACTTGAATGGGAATTTTGTCCCGAAATTCACTAGTTGCATTAGATCTAGATTTGCCAGGCTTGGACTCGTCCTCTGGGAATAAATGTGGGTACTTGAGCTTCATCTGATCCTCGCGTTCCAACGTGAACTCCGGTCCACGCCTTGAGTTCCAACGAACTCTCACAATTGGAATACGACTGTGCTTACGGACTTTGACCTCTCGGTCCATGATTTCAAAAGGTTCCTCGACAAATTGCAACTTGTTGTTGTAGGATCGTATTGACGATCAAATGAGCTAATCAGAGACAATACACAACTGTTTGAAAGGCGGAAACAGACAATCAACCTAGAATCAGTGAAAGAAGGTGTAGAAAACAAAGTATATCACTTAAAACAAGCTTCTCATTGATAATTGACGTGAATACACGGTGAAAATCCGACAGCACTTCGTTACACCCAAGGTAATTCCGTACCAAATGAGAAACTATGACAGCCTATTTATAGGCTTGTAATTTCCCATGGAATTACATGTTCCAGTTCAAGCGAAATTACATTACACCCTTTCATGTGAAATTACATTACACCCTTTCATGCGAAATTACATCAAAACCTTATAAATTTACATTTAGACCCCTATACAATGCTACCAACATGATCTAGACTTAAGACGTAGGCTATAGACATTATGCACCAACAAACTCCCCCTTGGATATTACCGGAGTCTTCAATCTGGTCTTCAACACAGTCTTCACAATGACTTGAACTTCTCTTCCCTCGGCTTAGGCTTTCTCTGTAGCATCTTCCTAAGCTTTTCATTTTCATCAACTTTTTTCTTCTCTTCAGCAGCCATTCTTTGAACAACTGTATGCCTCAGCATGTTGTCTTTATCTTCACGAGCTTTCCTTTCTCTTTCAGCTTTCAACACTTCCTCCTTTTCAATCTTTCGCCATTTAGATGACCATTTACTTTCAGCGTTGATCCCTTTCTGGAAGCAGATGGATATAACCTTCTGAAATTGCATCGCTTGGTCTCTATCTTCAGCTTTAAAACAGATCTTGTTTACAAACAAACATTCTATGTCTTTAGCAGAGCAGTTAACCAGCCACATAGGATCATATACAAAGATTTCTCTAACTTCATTTTCAGCCCTGTAGGTTGTCATAGCTTCTGTTGACAAACAACTGTATACCCAACACACAAATCCTTTATAAAAATCCTGCTCCATTTTTGGCACAGGGATATTCTTGATCACTCTAGGCTTCTTCACATGCAAGATTGTCTCTTCAACCCCAGTCACTGGATCTGCCCTCTTCACTTTCTTTGGGTAATGAGGCTTCCAGTGTTTGAATCCCTTGAATGCTTCGTACTTCATCAAACCCCACATAGCTATATCATACTTTCTGATCGGATAATTCAAAGTATAAACTTTAGACAATTCTTCCATATCCCACCATGGTAGTGACATAATATCATGAAGATACTCAAAATACTTCACGCCATATTCTCTTCTTATAGTGTAGGCGTTTACTTATGGCAGAAATCCCCAGCTGCTGATGTCACCAAGTGACACATCCCTGTCTCTTTTATAAAACTTCAATGGCCGCTTGAATTTTCTTTCATTACCCTTTCTGAACCACTTCTTGTGTTCTTCTCGTTGTGCATCTTTAGTTGTACCATCGAAATTCTTATCTTTCAAGCATTCTTCTACTTTCCTCCTCAGTTCATCTCTGTTCTTTTAACTGAAGAATTCTACCAGAGTTGGAAAGTTCGACGTATCAACATTTACACTTTCATCATCGCTACAATCTTCAACCTCAACCCTGTCATAGTTATCAGCCTCTTCGACATACTTGTACTGATAGTCAGGTTGTTGATTGATATCGAAAGCATTCAGTTCATCTTCAAAATCAAATTTCAAATCTTTTTCATCAACATTAAACATCTTAAGAACTTCATCCAGCGTATACGTATGCCTTATTTCACCTTCCTCTACCTCAGGCTCTATACGCAGAATCAATCTTTCACTTTCAACGTTAGAATCATCAACGTTCTCCCCCTCACCTGTAGCATCCTCAGCCTCTTCATTTGCATCATCATGCAGATAATCATCAACATTCTGTTCAGTCGATACTTCAGTAACTTTTATACCAGTACCACCTTGACCATCGTCATTATCATCATCACTATGACTACTTGCAGAAAATACGTCATCTGCATCATCTACCTTAACTTCATCATCATCCTCTTCATCATCATCCTCAGCATTAATAACATCATCTATTAAAACATCCTCTTCAAAGATTGCAGAAATTGCAGATATCGGACGCGGATTCTTAATAGGTACATCTGATGGAATGATTGATCTTTCTGTGCCTTCAGAAGCACCTTCAACACCATTTCCTTTATTCTTCATCTCAGCATCAATTTCAGCTTGACGTTGAGCTCTAACTTCTTGCACTTAAATCTCTTCAAAACTTTGCTCCACAGATTTACCAAGCATATTCTCCAACACTTTATTGATCATATATATTTCATGTTCCTTTTTTGCGTTAGCAACTTCAAGTACTTTGTTCTTCAACTTGAAATACTCGTTCTGTTCATCTCTGCGAGCTTTCTCATCTTCCAACTCAGCAATTCTAGCTTTCAGAATATCAATGTCAACTTGATCAGCTTCAACTTTTTGTAACAAAGATTTGTTTTCAGCTTCAACTAATTTGACACGTTTCTCACGATCTCCCCACTTTTTTTTTCAGCCAAAACTTCTTCTATTTTCTTTTCCAACCTCTTTACTTGTTCATCATTAGCAAAACCAAAATCTCCAATTTCTTCAAGAGTAGTACCCTCCGGAACATTTGGAAAAGTTTTGTAACCAAAAGAACCAGGTGTTAATTGTACTCGTGGTTGAGTAAGTGGTGGTGTTTGAAAGATTTGCTGTGAAGTGAGATCAGGTTGTTCTTGGATTGGTGTTTGGTGTTCGGTGTGGTGGTGATACATGTTGTGGTGATTGGTGAAGTGGTGATAAATGTAATGGTGATAAATGTGGTGAACGAGGTGGTGTAGGTTGTTTTGGAGGTGATTGATGCGGTGATTTTGGTGGTGATGTTTCAGGTGGTGGTGATGGTGGTGGAGTAGGTTGTTTTGATTTTGGTGTACGTTTAGGCACTCTAATAATCAGCTTTCTTCTTGCTGCTTTTGGAGAAACCACACTCTTTCTAGCACCCGCTTTCTTCCTTCCACCAGATGATGAAGGTGTTTGAGAATCTGTAACATGCTCAGGAGATGGAACATACACATCATCATCTTTCTCCTGTCTCCTCTTTCTTTTCAACTGCTTTTCCTTTTCGATTTCAACCTGAATTCTTTTTGCACGTTCTGTTTCATCAATTTCTTCTTCAGATGAACTCGATGAACCTTTATCTTCTTTGTCACCTTCATTCTCACCAGTATCCACACCAGCTGCTCTCTCAGCTTCAACATTATGTTCAGTAAGAGCTTTCAATAACCTTATAGATTCAGGAGATAAACGAACATCTCCTTCAACATTAACTTCTGCTTCAGTTTCAATTTCACCTTCAGCTTCAGCTTCAACTTCTTCCTCAGATTCATCAACAAGCATTGTTTTAACAATTTTCTTTCGACGTTTCTTTGGTTGAGAAGATGAACCCTCCTCTACTTGAACTTTCAGAGTAGCTTTTCGGCTTTTCTTCTTTTTCTCTTCTTTCAAGAACCACTCGTTTCTTGTTTCTTTGGAGCTTTCAAGAATTTTCAACTCATCAGCATATCCTGCTTCTTGCATTTCCTTCTCATTTCTCTAGTTCTGATGATTGATTGGATCTGGATCTTGATAATTCTTGTCTTTGATAAAACCAAAAAATTCAACTTTTGACGATGGCTCTGGATGGTTTGGATGATATCTACCCAACTGTTTCAAAGACTCATTATCCATGTGATACTGCACCAACAAATCATTCTTTTCATCTCTCTCCAACTCAGGATATGCATGGTCTAAAATCATCTGCAAAAATCTGGGGTGTACCCAAGTCTTGCTCTTTGAAGTGATATTTTCTACCATGTAATGAAATACAATCTTTGAAAAGTAATACTTCTTATTCAACACAAGGGCTGTCACCATGTTCATTTGATAGTCTCTCATCACATCATAACCTCCCTTCCTGTGACTGAGAGCATTCAGCACTGAATGGATAAGAAACTTGTAAAGCCTTGGAAAACACGCTTTCAAATAGTTTGCTTTGTTTAGTGGACCATTGTAGCCTAGCCGTACATGCATCCTTTTACCATCCTCTCTGGGAAATTCGTAGGAGAATTCTCTTTATCAGGAAAATTTATCACCTCTCGAACAAGCTGCTCTGTTATAATTATTGGTTTCTCTTGGCCGTTTAAGCTCACAACTGAATTTATTGTCTTGTTTTCCTCATCATACGTTGCCTTCTCCCAAAAACGCTTAATATGTGATCTGAATACCAAATGTTGGTTTGTCAAAGCTTTCTGAATCAGCAATCTTTCCATAAACTCCAGAATTCCTATGAATCCAGCCATCTTTGGAATCTCTTTATCATAAACACAACATGTGTTGTGTAGTGGATCAAACAGCACATTCGAAGCCTGAAAAATAAAAACATACAATCAGTTTAACACCTAGAAAATTTTCCATCAAAACACATTCAAACGAAATTACTTCGAACGAAATTACATTTCAAATGAAATCATAATTTCATGCGAAATAACAGTTCAAACGATATCACATGTTTGAAAAGAAATTACAGATTAAAATGAAATTACATTTCAAACGGTATCATTTTGAACGAAATTACACTAGAAACAAAATAACTATTTCGTTTGAAAATGTCAAACTCATAAACATGGTCATATGGCAAAATTGAAGAACTGGGTTTGTAATTCGGTGAATTCCGAGCGCACAGGTCTGTTTATTGTTCAATTTCGACCTCAAATAACACCTAGATCTAAGTCTAAAGAACCTGAACTACCGACTTCAAACAAAATCAGATTATTCACATCAAATTGAAACCCTAGATCTTATTTACGATACATTTCAAGTCCATGGGTGTGTTAATCGGTCATTAATCATCACAAATAAACCCTAGATCTTAGACTTTTGTTCAGTTCATCGCTGACCAAACGAAATTTAGGTCAGATCTGTGCCAAAACTACAAAATCTCTCACCTTTCCCATGATAATAGTTGAGTAAACCAACTATAATCACGATACCATCAACAATCGGGCAGAGTTTCGGCTAGAAATCGATGTTTTTGTGTCTTCGTTCGAAATCGCCTTGACAGACACTTTGGAACGAAATTACAGAAGTGATACGTTCAAACGAAATCATACCCCTATTTATAGACGGGGTAATTTCGTGTGAAATTAGCACTGACCAGTTTCAAGCGAAATCACGATTGAAGCGAAATTACATGATCAAGCGAAATTACCTTTTCAAGCGGTAATACATTTCAAGCGAAATTATGATTTCAAGCGAAATCATCATTTCAAGCGAAATTATTTTCAAAATTTTTCAATTTTTTACCTTTTTGAGATTTTGCCAACACACCCAGTTAACCAAGTCCAAGTTAATGACCTTGGTTAACTGTTTAGCCTGCCAAGTCCAAGTTAATGACCTTGGCTGACCAGTTTATGAAGATGCTGATCTTCTGAAACAATTTTAAGTTCAAGTTAATGAACTTTTGAACTTTCAAACAATTACCAATCCCCTTTTCAATCTTCTGCTTACCCAACCCTCATGATCCAGACATGTTCAGCACACAAGACTTTGATCATCAGATCCCCAACATCGGTTGTTGAAAATAAGATGAAAAGCAAATCTTTTTGGTTTTTAGAAAATGCTAAATAAACAGACAATCTTTTTGGGTTTTTGATAAGCAACAAACTGTACGTACAATGTTTTTGGTGAGCGTGTTAGGGGATCATATCAGCTGCCGACAAGATACAAGCACTGTTAAGCTTTGATTTCATTTTTAACATTAAACAATTCACTTTGATTGTCGATATACTGATCCTCTTAAATTTTCACACAATTTTCAATCTGTTCAGGATATGATTTAGTGTTTTAAGATCTTAACTTTTACGTTTGCACCACTTCAGAATATACTCACGTATCCAGATCCCAATATTCAGTCTTACATGTGAGTATACCTAGATGATATCTGTAAGGGGTTAAATGCGAGGCCATAAGAGCTCAGGTCAGAACTTCCGTTCATTAGAGAGATGATGGCTCGACTTTTGTGCGACATCTGTGCATCCACGACCATCGAAAAAATACCAAATCAATGAAATGTTGTGTTTCATACTTGGTATTTGTATAAATATGTGCATCGTTTGCACATATCAACTCTTGTTCGATTTCGGGCTCTAAATCGCTTTCTGGAAGGTTATTCGCGCACTAATGCGTAAATATAACCAGTTTAATGCAACAAACACTCCAGAATAGTGACATAGGCTTAACATACCTTAAGTAACCTTTACATAACTTATAAATAAGTTTTGGAGGGTTTGGTCTGGCGAAATCAAGTTTATTCGCTTACAGGGACTAATTTCGACAAACTACGAAAGTATGCCGATTTGTACTGTAACGAACATTCCGGAACATGACCATAAGTTAAACATACCCTAAATATCCTTTACATAGCTTAGAAATAGGTTTTGAGAGGTTCGGTGTGCTAAAATTAACGTTTTGGTCATTTAGTGACTAAAGCGTCAAAAAGTGCATAAGTTTGCATTTTCGGGCATATCTTACGTTCTGAATACATCCGGACATCCAAAACTTTATGTAATCATTAAAATATTTTATTTTAGTGATTGGCATGATAAAATTCCATTCGTCGCGTAATTTGGATCGTTTTTCGCATTCGTTCGTGTTTCGTCGTAATTAACCGAACAACGCAACAGTACGACCAAACGAACCGACATCTGAGATATTTTTGAGCATGTTTTGAGTTCCCTATACTTTAAATTCATTTTAGATCCTTGAAATGAGGTTAACAGGGCTTAAACGTGTAAAAAATGAGCCGAAATGCAAGATTCTGAAGTTCAGGGACCAAAATTGTCATTCTGCCATAGTTATCTTAGGAAGGGACAAAAATGAAAAATCTAAATTCCAGCTTGTTCCAGCTGTTCCCTTCATTTGGACATGGTTTTAATGAAACTATGGGCTCCCATGGTTTCACAAAACCATGGGCACATGTGTACGGATGAGATCGAAGCTCGTTTTACAATGAACGATCCTAACGGTTCTAGTTTTCCTATAAATAACTACCCCCTTTCACTTGCAAAACCCACATTGATCTGATTTTGGCGCTCTAAGTTGAAGTTTATGCTTCATACCTGAGAGTAAATCGGATCAAAGCTTGCGGGGACCCTTTGTAAGTATTCCTTCATTCTTTTCTTTTGTTTTTAGCTTAAAAGTCAAACTGCGTTTGACTTTCTGCATTGACCAGTTTATAGTCAATGCGAAGTTCGTTTGAACTTCATAACGTGAGCATAATCACGATGGTTATAGTCCCTAGGGACTATACCTACTGATTACCACGTTATCTAGGTGTAGTGACGAGTCGTAGTTTCGGCCAAAATGCGCATTCTTGTGTATTTTGTAACCAAACTACTTATAGGTATCAAAACCGTTTGTTTTGATACCAAATCTATTGTCTAAATTCGTTAAAAATGTTTTAACATGTTTAACTCGTCACTTTTTAGATTAGTGCTTGTGTAGAGTCGTAAGTCAAGCGGACTAAACACCCGCTTAGACTTTTGAACACGACCCGTTTGGTCGATCATTAGGATCCTACAAAACATGTTTAGTGACCATAGTTGCATAGGGAATAACCTTCCGAGGTTATAACTTATGGTCACTTAGGTTTAATTAGTTGTATGATAGGTAGTTTATATGCCTTAGGTAAATGACCAAAATGCCCTTTACATGCATAATTGGTAATTAAGCATATGTAACACAAAATTTTTTCACTTAATTGATTATGCAACATATTTAATCATGTTTAGGCATATAATACTTGTCATAGGACTAGTTAGACGTCTCGAACACGCTTTTGCGCGAATAACACGTTAAAGTAGCTTAAGCTACCTTAATGGGTCACAATGGGTCGAAAGCACTTAGGTTAGGATTCGATTTAGAATGTAGACTTTCTTAAACCGTGTCATATGAGTTCCAATACTCATTTGGTTTACAAAACCTCATCCTATCCGATCTTCCGACTTAGGTCCGGTTTATTTATATAGTTATTAGGTTGCCGATTAATTCCGTGCTCCCTCTAGCTTTGCTTGGTTGTTGTTCAAGACCTCTAAGAATTCTCAGGTGAGTACATAGTTCCCCTATTTTACTATTTTCAATTGTTTTGGGGTGATTCATATGTGCTAAATGTTTTCGAGGTTTTAACGAAGGTTTTCAAAACGATTTTCGACATTATAACAATGGTAACGATTAAAATGGTTTATACAAAATTTATAACGATTTTGATATAGTAAACAAACTTGTTGGTAGTATTTACATAACGAATAATATCCATTAGTTTTGGCCGAACCGACCAGTATTAGGTTATGGTACCATAGGATCTGACAAATCCCGTTATCAGACTGCACCCATGGTTATGTGTGGGTTAGGTGGGTAACGACTGAATCTGTGATTGTTAATTTACCCTTTGGTGGTTTATTAATGCGAGAAGCGATAGGCGAGTTGCGAAGGTTCGGATGTTATTAGCGAGACAATCAAAAGTAGTTTTCACGATTTAAAACGAGAATGATTTAAACGACTAAAGCGATTTTTAACGAACTAAACGATTTGGGTAAACGATTGGTTTTCGGTTAGTGTTTAGATAACGGGACGGGTGTAATGTGATGAAAGCATGGTGGATACGCCGCTGGTACTTCCTATATATAAGTGTTTTCATCATATTACATACCGTTGCGTTATTTAGTTCACATGGGTAAACGATTTTGAAACGATGTCACACAAACGAGGTTTTCGAAATAATATAAACTATACGAGTTTTATTAACGATATTTATTGACGAGTTTTATTAACGAGATTTATTAACAAGTTTTTACGAGATATTTTACAATTTGATTTTATTAAATAAATGTTTTGGGTTAAGAATCATGGCTACGAGATTTTATAAACTATAACCAACTTGATTTGAGTTGGTTAATTATGTCGCAATACAATACTTTTCAAAACAAGTTTTTTTTTATTAAGTATTGCAACATGTAAACTAGCCATGAATCTGACACTCTCAAAAACCTATGTACTCGCCAGCATTTGTTTGCTGACTTTGTTTTCACATATGTTTTAGGTGTTGTTAAATGATGTTGATTTCTAGGATGCAAGCTCACATAGGACTGGACGAGGCCTTAGTGACTTAATAACAATGATAGACTATGTTTAAATTGTTTATTTAGATTTCCAGACGATGTAAATATTTAGTGTTTAATAAAACGAAACTTCAAATTTCCGTGTGTTTTGAAACAATGATTGTGTTACAACACTCCCCGATGATTCCGCCGCGATTTGTTGTTTTACGCTGTTGGGGTGTGACAGAAAAGTTGGTATCAGAGCTCATGGTTATAGGGAATTAGGTTATTAGTAATGCTTTGACCTAGTCTATAACCTTCCTAGGACCCTAACGCGAGTTTACTTGCGTTTAGTCATAAAACAATACCGTCACCTATCCTTAGGCGACAACCACAACAAGAACACAAAAATCCGAATCTGCTTCGTAAATTAATCATCCGTTCTAGGATGATTGATTACTAGGTTTTGAACCCTCTGTTATAGGGTTTTGAACCCTTCCAGTTTCACTCGTATTTGGCTTAGTGCCTTCTGCGTTTTCAAAATCTCGTCAAAGTTTAGGTCTAAATAATGTGAACACGTGCAAACTGGAAGAGTGAATGCCTGTACCCTGAGTTTTCTGTCTAAGGCTAGACTGTTCGTACAAATCCGCAGTATCGGACCGGTCACTCTTACCTGGGAACTCTTGGGGTGAGTGTTCACTTATAAGCGAGCATGTCTTCAGTGATACATTAATATGACCCGTTTACTTTGATTAATCACCGTCTCATTTGTTTGCCTTAGGTAACAAACAAATGATCGCAATTTCTATGCATTGTCGTTCTGTTTTAATTATCCGATAACATTTCATTTGTGTTCTCCTATGTATTTCATTTCCTCTAGAATGTCTCTTCGTCGCAACGACACTCAAATGTCCGAGCAAACTGCCAAATTTGCCTAGCGAATAGGCGAAGTAATCCTGAAGACTGTGGATTTAGGTGTCGCCATGTCTCGTCTCAATAATGAAGCCACCCAAGAAGCATCGAAAGAAGCAGAAGCCGTTACACCAAATCAAGCAAAACCTAGCCAGGTGGCAGCACCACTAGCCAAGAAGCCGTACTTAGGAACTGCTCCTTTGTGCAATCCGTGTAACCTCTACCACTATACCAGTGTCAAATGTCAGAAATGTTTCAACTGTGGACTCATTGGTCATTTGGCACGAGACTGTCGTTCAGTCACTGTGCTAAACCAAGCTTTTCAGAACCCTATTCTATTTCAAGCAGATCCAGCACAGGCTCATTTTCCTCCTGGTATTTGCTACACCTATGGCGAGATGGGTTATGTCAGGGACAGATACCCAAAGATTTTCAATGCAAATCCGACCCACGGATGAGCATTTGGCCGATTAGAAGAAGCTGCTGCTTTGAATAATCCGAATCTTATGTTTATGTTTCTAGTGTTTTCCTTTGAACTCGGAAACAATCGATTTTGTTTATAAATAAATCTTTATTTACAATTCTGATGTACAAATATAGTTACATGTGTGTATGGCATACCCCTACGATACCTACACCAAAGAACCGTATTTGTAGTGCTCTCGTTCCTTTGATCGCTCATGATTTCCTCGAAAATTCTAAGTGCTCGTTTCATTCTAAGAAACGAAGTGGCAATTTGAGTAATCATCTTTTTCCTTTTGACCTCACACCGATGCAACTTGGGAGTTTCTACATTATCATAGGGATGGATTGGTTAACCAAACATCATTCTGAGGTGATTTGTTTCGATAAGATTGTTCGCATTCCTCTTTCGTCTAGCGATGTTCTGGAAGTTCGTGGCGAGAAACCTTCTGGTGGGTTGAAGCTCACGTCGTGTACGAAGGCCCAAAGTTATTTATGAAAAGGATATGTTGGCTTTATGGCACATGTCACCGAGGAGAAAGACAAGAGCAAGAGTATTCAGGATATTCCGATTGTTCGAGATTATCTAGAGGTGTTTCCTGATGAACTGCCTGGTTTACCTCCAGTTCATCAAGACGGGTTTCATATTGACCTTGTCCCTAATGTTAACCCAAATGCGAAAGCACCTTATCGTCTTGCACCGCCTGAGATGCAAGAATTATCGAAACAGCTTCAAGAGTTGTCTGATAAAGGATTCATCCGTCCGAGCTTTTCACCCTGGGAAGCTCATGTCCTCTTTGTGAAGAAGAAAGATGGGTCTTTTTAAATTTGTATCGATTATCGTGAGCTTAATAAGCTTACCATCAAGAATCGATATCCCCTACCTCGAATCGATGATCTCTTTGATCAACTGCAAGGTGCTACCTGTTTTTCCAAGATCGATTTGCGTTCTGGGTATCGCCAGCTTCGTGTTCTCGAAGACGATATTCCCAAAACTGCCTTCCGCACAAGATATGGGCATTACGAGTTCATTGTCATGCCTTTTGGTTTGACGAATGCCCCAGCTGTCTTCATGGACTTAATGAATAGGGTCTGTAAACCTTATTTAGATAAGTCCATTATTGTGTTCATCGACGATATTCTCATTTATTCAAAGTCCTGAGCCGATCACGAGCAACACCTTCGTTTGACATTGGAACTCCTAAAGAAGGAACAAACTTTTCGCTAAATTATCCAAGTGTGAATTTTGGCTTAAAGAAGTTCAGTTTTTGGGTCATGTAGTCAACAAGCAGGGTATTCATGTGGATCCATCCAAATTACTGCAATTAAGGATTAGAATACACCAACGACACCTACAGAAATTCGTTCTTTTCTTGGTCTCACTGGTTATTATCGTCGTTCTATTTCGAACTTCTCGAAGATCGCGGTGCCACTCACTGCTTTGAATCAGAAGAATAAGCCTTTGGAGTGGGGATCTAAGCAAGAAGAAACGTTCCAAACGCTAAAACGGAAGCTATGTGATGCTCCTGTTTTGTCCTTGCCCAATGGAAAACATGATTTCGTTGTCTTTTATGACACGTCGAATCTAGGCCTTGGTTATGTTCTTATGCAATGAGGTAAAGTCATAGCATATACGTCAAGACAGTTGAAAGTTCACGAAAAGAACTACACAACTCATGATCTTGAGTTAGGTGTTGTGGCATTTGCTCTCAAAATCTGGAGACACTACCTCTATGGAACGAAGTGTGTGGTTTTCACAAGACCACAAAAGTCTCCAACATATTCTTAATCAGAAGGAGCTGAACATGAGGCAGCGACAATGGGTTGAGCTCTTGAACGATTACGATTTCGAGATTCGCTACCTTCCTGGTAAGGCGAATGTCGTTGCCGATGCGCTTGGTCGAAAGGAGCGAGTCAAGCTTTATTCTATTCAAACTCTATCTGATATTCAATCTCGTGTCCTTCAAGCACAACGATCTTGTGTAAACAAAGGCTTATTGAAATATGAGCTACCACTTCAACTCGAGCTTAAACTCGAAACGAAAGGGCGATGGGTTGCTCTATTTTAAGAATCCTTGTGGATGATTATCGTCCAAATCGGAGCCCTGATTGGATTCCTTGTACACCTTAATATGTACATTACAACTCAATAAGGACAAACCGAATTCCTATTAAGATCTTCCTATCTTCATAGTTAGATTCTTGAAAATATTTAAAGTGCCAAATGAAATCCACGGATTGGATTCCTGGTATGCTTTAAATACCCGTGTCCAAAGATAACAAATTAAAGGTCAAGATAAACAATTATGCGATTATGTGATTATGTGTTCTCCTTTATGTTTTTGTGTGATCCAATTTTCGTTATCCAAATCCTCATAGAATCTTCCATATCTTCATATGAGGGATTCATAGTAGGATATTCAAAAGGTACTACCCTAAATCCTTAATGGGCTTCTACGTGGTAGTTAAGACCCTTGGAATATATAGTACCATTCCATGATTCGAAGGAGACCCCTTGAGTGGTCTAGTTAAAAGATTGATTCAGAATCTGGTTAAGAATGGCATGTGATGATATAGCTGAAAGAACCCTATGGTGGTCCAGTCATACTCATCACAGCTTTGTTCATTTGGTTTTCCCCTACACATTATCAAATGCACTGTGTGGACTATGCAAGGAATTATGAAATTATGGACGCGTACGTAATTATGAAATTTAGTGCACAGGAACCCCATTAAGGTTTATCATGTGTAAGAACGAACAGTGACAACAATAACGAAACGTGAACAATGTAATGGAGGTACGGTGGACGCACCAACGGCGCTTCATATACTTGTATATAGGTGTCCCTCTTACATTGCAAGAATGATGTTATTTAAAGTTACTAGAAGTTCAGGACTCTAACCAGTGTTGTTTTATCTTTTCGACTTCGTGTTTCAAGATCTCACAAGTTTCCTCTAAATAAATTTCGGGACGAAATTTCCTGAAGTAGGGGAGACTGTGACATCTGTGCATCCACAGCCATTGAACAAATACCAAATCAATGAAATGTTGTGTTTCATACTTGGGATTTGTATAAATATGTGTATCGTTTGCACATATCAACTCTTGTTTGATTTCGAGCTCTAAATCGCTTTCTGGAAGGTTATACGCGCACTAATGCGTAAATATAACCAGCTTAATGCAACAAACACTCCAGAATAGTGACATAGGCTTAACATACCTCAAGTAACCTTTACATCACTTAGAAATAAGTTTTGGAGGGTTTGGTGTGGCGAAATCAAGTTTATTCGCTTACAGGGACTAATTTGGACAAACTGTGAAAGTATGCCGATTTGTATTGTAACGAACATTCCGGAACATGACCATAAGTTAAACATACCCTAAATATCCTTTACATATCTTAGAAATAGGCTTTGAGGGGTTCGGTGTGCTAAAATAAACTTTTTGGTCATTCAGGGACTAAAAGCGTCAAAAAGTGCATAAGTTTGCATTTTCGCGCATATCATACGTTCTGAATACATCCGGACATCCAAAACATTATGTAATCATTAAAATATTTTATTTTAGTGATTGGCATGATAAAATTCCATTCGTCGCGTAATTTGGATCGTTTTTCGCATTCGTTCGTGTTTCGTCGTAATTAACCGAACAACGCAACCGTACATCCAAACGAACCGAAATCCGAGATATTTTTGAGCATTTTTTGAGTTACCTATACTTTAACTTCATTTTAGAGCCTTGAAATGAGGTTAACGGGGCTTAAACGTGTCAAAAATGAGCCGAAATGCAAGATTCTGAAGTTCAGGGGACCTAAATTGTCGTTCTCCCATAGTTATCTTAGGAAGGGACCAAAATGAAAAACCTAAATTCCAGCTTGTTCCAGCTGTTCCCCTCATTTTCACATGGTTTTAATGAAACTATGGGCTCCCATGGTTTCACAAAACCATGGGCACATGTGTACGGATGAGATCGAAGCTCGTTTTACGATGAACGATCCTAACGGTTCTAGTTTTCCTATAAATAGCTACCCCCTTTCACTTGCAAAACCCACATTGATCTGATTTTGGCTCTCTAAGTTGAAGTTTATGCTTCATACCTGAGAGTACATCGGATTAAAGCTTGCGGGGACCCTTTGTAAGTATTCCTTCGTTCTTTTCTTTCGTTTTTAGCTTAAAAGTCAAACAGCGTTTGACTTTCTGCATTGACCAGTTTGTAGTCAATGCAAAGTTCGTTTGAACTTCATAACGTGAGCGTAATCACGATGGTTATAGTCCCTAGTGACTATACCTACTGATTACCATGTTATCTAGGTGTAGTGACGAGTCGTAGTTTCGGCCAAAATGCGCATTCTTGTGTATTTTGTAACCAAACTACTTATAGGTATCAAAACCGTTTGTTTTGATACCAAATCTATTTTCTAAATTCGTTAAACATTTTTTAACATGTTTAACTCGTCACTTTTTAGATTAGTGCTTGTGTAGAGTCGTAAGTCAAGCGGACTAAACACCCGCTTAGACTTTCGAACACGACCCGTTTGGTCGATCATTAGGATTTGACCAAACATGTTTAGTGACCATAGTTGCATAGGGAATAACCTTCTGAGGTTATACCTTATGTTCACTTAGGTTTAATTAGTTCTATGATAGGTAGTTTATATGCCTTAGGTAAATGACCAAAATGCCCTTTTCATGCATAATTTGTAATTAAGCATATGTAACACAAACTTTTGTCACTTAATTGACTATGAAACATATTTAATCATGTTTAGGCATATAATACTTGTCATAGGACTAGTTAGACGTCTCGAACGCGCTTTTACGCGAACGACATGTTAAAGTAGCTTAAGCTACCTTAATGGGTCACAATGGTTCGAAAGCACTTAGGTTAGGTTTCGATTTAGATTGTAGACTTTGTTAAACCATGTCATATGAGTTCCAATACTCATTTGGTTTACAAAACCTCATCCTATCCGATCTTCCGACTTAGGTCCGGTTTATTTATATAGTTATTAGGTTGCCGATTAATTCCGTGCTCCCTCTAGCTTTGCTTGGTTGTTGTTCAAGACCTCTAAGTATTCTCAGGTGAGTACATAGTTCCCCTATTTTACTGTTTTCAATTGTTTTGGGGTGATTCATATGTGCTAAATGTTTTCGAGGTTTTAACGATGGTTTTCAAAACGATTTTTGATATTATAACAATGGTTTCAAAAACGATTAAAATGGTTTATACAAAATTTATAACGATTTTGATATAGTAAACAAACTTGTTGGTTGTATTTACATAACGAATAATATCCATTAGTTTTGGCCGAACCGACCAGTATTAGGTTATGGTACCATAGGATCTGACAAATCCAGTTATCAGACTGCACCCATGGTTATGTGTGGGTTAGGTGGGTAACGACTGAATCTGTGATTGTTAATTTACCCTTTGGTGGTTTATTAATGCGAGAAGCGATAGGCGAGTTGCGAAGGTTTGGATGTTATTAGCGAGACAATCAAAAGTAGTTTTCACAATTTAAAACGAGAATGATTTAAACGACTAAAGCGATTTTTAACGAACTAAACGATTTGGGTAAACGATTGGTTTTTGGTTAGTGTTTAGATAACGGGACGGGTGTAATGTGATGAAAGCATGGTGGATACACCGCTGGTACTTCCTATATATAAGTGTTTTCATCATATTACATACCGTGGCGTTATTTAGTTCACTTGGGTAAAGGATTTTGAAACGATGTCACACAAATGAGGTTTTTGAAACAATATAAACTATACGAGTTTTATTAACGAGATTTATTAACGAGTTTTATTAACCAGATTTATTAACGAGTTTTATTAACGAGTTTTATTAACGAGATTTATTAACAAGATTTTACGAGATGTTTTACAATTTGATTTTATTAAATAAATGTTTTGGGTTAAGAATCATGGCTACGAGAATTTATAAACTATAACCAACTTGATTTGAGTTGGTTAATTCTGTCGCAATGCAATACTTTTCAAAACAAGTTTTTTTTATTAAGTATTGCAACATGTTAACTAGCCATGAATCCGACACTCTCAAAAACCTATGCACTCGCCAGCATTTCTTTGCAAACTTTGTTTTCACATATGTTTCAGGTGTTGTTAAATGATGTTGATTGCTAGGATGCATGCTCACATAGGACTGGACGAGGCCTTAGTGTCTTAATAACAATGATAGACTATGTTTAAATTGTTTATTTAGATTTCCAGACGATGTAAATATTTAATGTTTAATAAAACGAAACTTCAAATTTCCGTGTGTTTTGAAACAATGATTCTGTTACAACACTCCCCGACGATTCCGCCGCAATTTGTTGTTTTACGCGGTCGGGGTGTGACATTTTGGTGGGTTCCCTTTAGGGAATCTTTTCTTCAACAGCACATGATTAGCATTTTTCAATGTTTCATCATTTTTTATGCTGAGGGCGGTGCTATATTTCAAGCAAGCGAAAAGTATTATGCGGGGACTAGGCCATTGCTTCCGCAGAATCAGAAGTCCCGGGATAATACCCCAGATATCACTAAGCATAAAGACCTAGTATCTCAGAAAGAAGGACCTTTCAAACAAGATTTCAGGGGTTACCTATATATCCTGGAGATGTTCCCCACGTAAAAGCAAGTTGTGATTTATGTTTATATCCCAAACAAATTTACTAGATGTGCAAAAACCTATCGACACATCAACAGTGAAATTGCTTAACACATTTTAAACTATACAAATCTTTAGCGTACTGCTCTGCCTAGCTGATGTACTATCATTTCCCCTTTTTACACAAACTCTTTTTCAGTTTTTCTAATGTTTTTGGATTTTGAAATTTTATCATGTTTTTGGATTTTCTGCAAACTTTCTCCCCCTAAAAACAAAAACATATTTTTGTGTTTTTGGTTTTTATCAAAAGCAGAAAATAAACTGTACAAAAACTTGACAACCCAACATGAATCACATCAGATCGCCGTCCTCCTCGGCTTCACATTCCACAACCCTCCCAGAAAACAAATTTTTCATCCAATTTAATTTCACAAGATAGTTAAATCTCTTTTTATCAAACGGTTTGGTGTAAAAATCAGCCCTATGATCATCAGTGTGAATATGTTCAATCCGAATCAATTTCTTCTCTTGAAAATCACGAATGAAATGATGTCGGATCTCTATATGCTTTTTTTTAGAATGGTGAACCGGGTTTTTCGATATGTTTATCGCTGCCTCATTGTCCCCAAAAATAGGCGTGTCCAAGAACCGCAAACCAAAGTCTCGCATCTACTGTTGGATCCAAAGGATCTGAGAGCAACAGCTCGAGGCCGAAACGTATTCAGCCTCGCACGTAGAGAGCGCTACTGAGGTTTGTTTCTTGCACTTCCAAGTGACTAGTCGAGTTCCGAAGAACTGACAGCCTGCAGTGGTTGACTTAGCATTTTGTTTACAGCTACCAAAGTCAGAGTCAGCAAAACCTGTGAGAGAGAAGTCACCAGACTTTGGATACCACAAGCCGGTGCTTGCGCAACCTTTCAAATACCATAAAATACGTTTCACGATCGTCAGATGTGACTGTCTTGGGCTCGACTGATATCTGGCGCATAAACATGTCGGATACATGATGTCCGGGCGGGAAGCAGTAAGATACATCAAAGATCCAATTATCGACCGATAAAACATCTCGTCCACTTTTTCTCCACTCTCTTCTGGACAGATCCCGTGATTCTGAGCTAGGGGAGTCGATGTTAGATTAGATTCAGGCATGTTAAACTTCTCCAGAACATCATTCACGTATTTGGTTTGATGAATGAAGATTCCTTCGGGCATTTGCTCGACTTGTAACCCTAGGAAGAACTTCATCTCCCCCATTGAACTCATCTCAAACTTTCTCTTCATCACCTTCTCAAAATCCTTACACAACTCATCATTTATCGATCCAAAAATGATGTCGTCGACGTAAATCTGCACGATCAATAGATGTCCTGCAACCTCCTTTGTGAACAAAGTGCTATCAACTGTCCCTCTGGTGAAACCGTTGTCCAGCAGATGTTGTGAAAGCGTCTCGTACCAGGCTCTTGGGGCCTGGTGAAGTCCGTAAAGCGCTTTATTCAGAAGATAGACTTAGTCTTTGTATACTGGATCTGTGAACCCCGGCGGTTGTCCAACATACACTTCTTCTTTGATTTGGCCATAGAGGAATGCAGATTTCACATCTAGCTGGTAGACTTTGAATCCTTTCCAGGACGCGAATGCCAGGAAGCTTGTTATCGACTCGAGTCGAGAAACAGGTGCGTACACTTCGGTAAAATCAATGCCTTCCTGCTGACTGAAACCGTGTACTACCAGTCGTGCTTTATTCCTCACAATCACTCCTCTATGATCTCTTTTGCACTTAAAAACCCACTTCGTCTTAATCAGCTTCTGATTTTCAGGAAGATCCACCAATCTCCAAACTCATAGCTTTTCAAACTGCAGCAACTCTTCCTGCATAGCGTTCACCCAGCTTTCTTCAGTTAAAGCTTCCTTATACGTTTTTGGTTCAACCTGTGAAATGAAGAATTTTAGTGAAAAATCAACTTGTAAAGGAGCGACAGATGTATAAAAACATGTAAGAGCTCTGTTGATCTGATCACGCCTTTTTACTCCGCTCTAAAGATCACCAATTATTTTCTCTGAAGGATGATAAGACAGAGTTCTTGGCATGATAGTGTCAGGCACATTCACTTCCGATTGCAAGTTTGAGATGTCTTGATCACCGGTGTGATCATCAACTTCTGTCGTTGCAACATTTGGTTCCTCGTAAAAAATCGGACCATCTTCCGATTCTGAGTCTTCAGAATTATCAAATGTGGGAGCTGGTTCCTCTGGTGGTTCATGAGCTGTTCTACTTGGACCGGCCTCGTGATTGTTTGAACCCTCGGTGGGTGGAGAAACTACTAGCGGTCTAGGCACTTGATCTTGAGACCTTGTCTGCTGATATTGGTACAATAGTGCTAGTTCCTCATCACTTGGCTCCGTCGGTAGTTGGAAAGACTCCCAGAGTTTGTCATAATCAAATAAGAATCTTTTTCCGGGAAGTTGCGGTGGAGCAGTATGCTTCTGACAATCAACATGCTGAACTTAAATTACCTTCCCCAGACTTGGAACGAAAACCCTTTTTAGCGGACTCGCATAACCTACAAAGAAACCCTCATTAGACATAGCACCAAACTTACCATCTGGATCAATGAAAGTACAAGGAGATCCAAACGGTTCTAAAAACTTCAAATTTGGCTTATAACGATGAAGAAGTTCAAAACAGGTCTTCTTGTATTTCTTCACAGTTAGAACACGATTCAGTGTATAGCACGCTGCTGCAACTGCTTCACTGCAGAAAAATATTGGCAACTTGGAATTGGCAAGCATTGTTCGAGCTGTTTCAATCAAAGTGCGATTCTTTCTTTCAGCTACACCATTTTGCTGTGGAGTATATGGTGCGCTAAATTCATGAAGAATCCCTTTCTCATTACAAAACTCGAGCATTTGATTGTTTTTGAACTCCGTTCCATTATCGCTTCTTATTCTCCTGATCGGTAATTTATACAGCGTTTCCATCTTCCTGAATAACACCATCAACGACTCAAATGTTTGGTCTTTTCTTTCCAGAAACATCACCCATGAAAATCTAGTGAAGTCATCAGTGACTACTAGACAATACAAGTCTCCACTTATGCTTTGCACATTAACTGGTCCGAAGAGATCCATGTGGAGTCTCTCAAGCGGTACCCTGATTGAGTTCAGCATCTTCTGTGGGTGTGTCTTCTTCATCTGTTTTCCCTTCTTACACTCTACACAATCATCATTTAAATGAAAATTTTTCAAATTTACACCTTCTACAAGATCATTGTGCACAAGAAAATTCATTTTTCTGACATGAATATGGCCCATCTTTCGATGCTACATCTTTGACTCTTTTTCTGTTGCTTTTGATTTTGTCACAAAACATTGTTTCTGATGATCTGTTGTTGTTGCGACGCTCATATCCAGGACATACAAATTGTTTTCCCGGGGAGCTCGCATCAACACCATTTCCTCAGGAATCTTAAAACCAAGTTTTATGATTAAACATTCATTTTTAGTAAAGTGTACTGTAAATGACTTGTCACATATTTGTGAGATGATCAGCAAATTGTTTTCAAGCTCGATGATATAGTTCACTTTGTCAAACGACATGACTCCATTTGTCAGAGTTCCTTCACCAACTACCTTGCCACCTTGATTCCCTGCAAAGCCAACATAACCTCCATTGATAGATTTTACATCATATAGCAACGCCAACATCCCCGTCATATGCCTTGAAGCTCCGCTGTCCATTATCCACTTTGAAATTATCGACCTAGGAAGCCCCTGCGTACATCAAAAACATTTAGTTGAACAATGATGCCCAAGATTTCTTTACATTTGGAACACTACCAAATATAAGATCACAATCCACTTCAACTTTCGGAATTTCAAAGATGACTTTTGGAACAACAGGTTTGGATTTTGGTTTTACATCTTCCTTCTTAATTGGTGGGAATTCCTCAAGCAACTTGTCTAGTTCAAATTCCATTTTTTCAACATTATTCGTAAAAACTTTTGGTTCAAATTTTAGCTCATTTTCCATTTTTTCACCTCAACTGATTGTTTTGACTTTGCCACCCATTATTGGTTTTCAAAATTTTTTGTCTTCGGATAAACCTTTGAAGTCTTTTGGGTTTTCGAAGATTCGCCAATCTCAAAAGTTGATTTTGGCTTTTCTTCGGACTTCAGAGATTCACCTCTTTTCAAAATTCGAACGGGGGAAACCATTGGTGTTTTGCCCTTGACATCAGTTGACGTTTTAGGTTTGGTTTTTGCAAAACTGGTTTTTCATCCTTTTTCATGCACTGCTTGGCCATGTGACCAATTTCATTGCAGCGGTAACAAATTCTTTTGTCATATTCGACAAAAGTTGATTTGTAGGTCTCTTGTTTCAACTTCTTCGCTGCATTGAAATCGTCAACGGCTTTTTGACTGAAAATATAATCCTTTTCAGCATCAACACTCGGTCCAGCAACAAAAACCTCACTCATCTTTTCTTTTAGCTTGACATACTGTTTAGCCATTTTCTTTTCAAAACGATACCTTTCTTTTTCAAATTGTTTCCATTTCTTTTATTTGACCCATTAGTACCCACCCAATTCTTTTTCCCAGAGTTGTTTGGTTGTTGATTCAGAAAAGATTTTTTCGGTTTGAATGAAATTTGTTGTTGTTAACTTCTTAAATGTCAATCTCAACCAGTTTAAACACCTTCTCCACATTTTCAATTATGACATTTCGAATTGGATACTCAAAATCAGAATAAAGTTTGTTAGTTCCGGTCATTGTGTAAACCACCATGATCGAATCATCATTCACAACTGTATCTGATTTTGGTATGAACTTGTCTAAGAAGTTACCATCTTTTTCAGAATCAGAAATGGAGTTTTCAAAATGAGTTTTCACAGTATCAAACTTCGAGTTATCACTTTCTTCATCTAACACTTGGTCAACAACGGTTTTGATCACATGTGACGCATTATCAGTGTCGTATGGAGAAAATGTAACATCAATATTCTCAGGCAACTCATTCTCCACGGTTCTCAGCTTGAGATTCAAAGCAGATTCAACCCCATCTGGATATTTTTATGTGTAATGATTCCACATTGGGGGTGGAACACTTTTGAAGACAGGTTTTGCATCAGGTTGTTATGGAACTATTTGATAAATAACATATGATGAAGCAGTGTAACTCATTAGTTTCTTATCAACTCTCCCAGTTTCAATCTTCATTAACTCAAGTTCTTTTTTCAAAGAAGCAATTGTGTCTAGATGGATATTAATCTCCATCTGTTTATCCATGACAGTAGATTTTTGCAAATTCGTGACTTTATCATTTTCACCACATTCTTGTTTAATCATTTTAATTGATCTTGCCAAAGTGTCATATGCTTCTTTTACTTCACTGAGATCAAATTTTACTTCATCATTCAATTTCTTCAATTCTTGAAGTAGTTTGTCTTTTTCAAGACAATCCATGCAGGATTTTGAACAATTTTTTCATGGAACTTCATGAATTGAATCATCATTTTCAGAAACCTTTTCTCCGTTATCAATTTTAATATCTGTTTTACCAAAACCATCAGACTCTGACTCAGACTCTTCTCCTGATTTGTTCTCCTCAGTTTCTGATTTCTCGTCAGACTCCTTTTGAACTGACTCCGTATCGACAGACACACTTTCAACCGACTCTGTTATGACAGACTCTGTTTCAACGAATTCTGATTCTACCTCTTTTAGTTTGCCCATCAATGCTTTGTCAGCAATCTATTTTAGAGTCTCTTCATTCATTTCTTTTGAAACGTCTATAATTTCATCAACTTGATCTGGTTCAACGTCATATCTTGGACAGTGACTGGTAGTTGGCTCACTGAAGAAACCTGCAAAAGATTCAAACATATTAGGAGGCATTATTGATTTGAATGAATTAGCAATAATCTCATGTTCAGATTGGTAGTAGCAAACTTCTGCAGCTATTTCTTCCAGCTTTGCCAAACTTTCTTCAGACATAACTTCACTAACTTCTTCTGTTTCAACAATGCTTTTCGGTTCTTCCACAATCTCTGCCATCATGGCCATACCATCACTACCAGGGATATACTTATCCCAGCTAAAACCTTAATCAACTTTCTCATCATCCTGATTGACTAGAAGAGCTTTCTCAGGCTTGTTTTCGATCTGAGGTCTTTGTGTGAATGGTTTTGTGATAAATTCCATGGTTGTAGTAGTCCTGACAGACTGTTCTGACCAGTTATCTCCATAAATCTTTGGGCTCTCCTCACCAAGCTTGCCATTCCCCACTTGATATCGATCAACTCCAGCTCCTCTGGATCTATTTGATCATAATCTTCCTTAGTCATATCAGGGTTCCCGATTCTTCCGGCAACCAAACTTTCATATGATTCAAGCACCGAGGCAAGCAGTGCTATGTGTTATTTCGCTGATGATTCAGTAAACTCTTGAGCATTCTTTATGTTCACCGCAATGTTGCATAGAATTCCTGGACCTTGACTCTGACTATTTGATCTTGTCGAACTTTGAGTATATGACTGATCGGGTGAGTTTTGAACCCTTTGATTTGGTTCAAAACTAGCAAATGGTGAATTATAGTTGCTTGATGTTCCCGGTGAAGCTCCTGATGTCGAATCAGCAATGAAGGCTGTCTGGATTTTAAGACTCAGATTCGATGTTACTGATGGACTTCCTTTATTGTATAATGAAACGTCTTGTTGAACATTGGAAGAATTCATCTTTCTAATCTTTGTCAACTCAAGTTCATGTGCTTCGATCTTCTCAATGAATGAGCTAAGGTTGAATCCAACATACTCCAAATTGTTTTTCAACACCAACAGATAAGTACCCCATTCATCGTATGGCAAAGCATCTGCCAGCTTATCGACCCATTCTTCATCCGTTTTGGTTATGCCCAACCGCTTCATTTCAACAACCAGGTGACAATATCTTTCGACCAATTGTTTTGTTGTTTCACCCTTTATTCCCGTAAAGATGTCAAACTCCTTCTTCATCAAAGCAGTTTTGCTCTTAATCGTAGACACGCTTCCAAGAAACTTAACCTTCAATGAATTCCAAACGGACTGTGAATTATCCTCATGTTGCAGTAACACTAAGATGTCCTCTTTGATTGCTTGTTGTAGAATACTCATCATTTTCTTTTCTGCTTTGAAATCATCTTGTTCAAGTGGAGACAAACTACCAATTGATTTTTCAATTCCCGTAGCATTCTTTGGAGGAACATATTTTGATTCTATTTTCATCCAACATTCGAAATGGTTTGCTTGTACCCATGTCTTAAACCTTACTGACCACCCAGCATACTCATCAATGTTCATCAACTTTGGCGGTTTCTGCATCGTACCCAATTCATTCTCCATGTTCACATTTTGCACGATACTTGCTGGAGATTGTGCTGCCGTTATTCCCCCACCGGCAAAGAGGTTATAAAACTCTTGATTATCCATTTTAAGAAAACCGTTTACGGAAAAAATTTTCAATTTTTGAAAACTGTTCTTTTCAAGCGAAATTAGGTTCTCCACACGAAATCAGACTTTCGAGCGAAATTACAAACAATATGGACTTTCACACGAAATTAGACTTTCACACGAAATTAAGTTTCAAGCGAAAACAACTATTTCACACGAAATTACACTCTTAAGCGAAATCAAGTGACATTTCATGTGAAATACTTAATTTCGTGCGGAATTAGCCAAACGGAATTACTTTCAAACGAAATTAGATACAATTTCAAACGAAATCAGTAATTTCGTGTGAAATTACATCAACTTTTCAAACGAAATCAGTTGCTCGTTCAAAGGAAATCAACTGTTTGGCCCATTTTTGTAACTTTTAGTATGAATTTTGATCTGATTCTTTCAAGGGTTTGCTAAAACTGTATTTTACACACAATATCAAAAGTTCAGTCTATTTTGTCCATAAAATTGTCCAGAAGTCCAAAATTGAGTAGAAAAAGGCACTTATTCAAGTGTATTGACTCATCCTGAGCTCTGATACCGCTTGTAGGATCGTATTGACGATCAAATGAGTCAATCAGAGACAATACACAACTGTTTGAAAGGCGGAAACAGACAAACAGCCTAGAATCAGTGAAAGAAGGTGTAGAAAACAGAATATATCACTTAAAACAAGCTTCTCATTGATAATTAACGTGAATACACGTGTGAAAATCCGACAGCACTTCGTTACACCCAAGGTAATTCCGTACCAAATGAGAAACTATGACAACTTATTTATAGGCTTGTAATTTCACATGGAATTACATGTTCCAGTTCAAGTGAAATTACCCTAGGTAATTTCGTGCGGAATTACATTACACCCTTTCATGCGAAATTACATCAAAACCTTATAAATTTACATTTAGACCCCAATACAATGCTACCAACATGACCTAGACTTAAGACGTAGGCTATAGACATTATGCACCAACAGTTGTCGATTTTCAGCTCCTGAAATGGTACTACCAGTGTTTCATCCGATAAACACTTCTTTAACTGCGATACGTGGAAGACATCATGAACGTTACCCAACTCAATAGGTAACTCCAGCTTGTAGGCCACTTTACCAATTCGTTCCAAAATCTTAAACGGCCCAACATATCGTGGGTTAAGCTTGCCGCGTTTTCCAAAACGCACCACACCCTTACAGGGTGAGACCTTCAACATAACGCGATGATTTACTTCGAATTCCAAAGGTTTCCTACGCTCATCAGCGTAGCTTTTCTGTCGATCACGCGCTGCCGCCATACGATTCCTGATCTGAACAATTTTCTCGGAGGTTTCAAGCACCAATTCCGGGCCTGTAATCTGACTGTCACCCACCTCAGCCCAACAGAGAGGTGAACGACATTTCCGTCCATACACTTCTTCGAATGGAGCTGCCTTAATACTGGTATGGTAACTATTATTATACGAAAAATCTATCAGAGGCAAATGTTTCTCCCAACCCTTGCCAAAGTCAATTATGCACGCCCGCAACATATCTTCTAGTGTCTGGATGGTTCGTTCACTTTGACCATCCGTCTGTGGGTGATAAGCAGTACTCATGTTGAGGCGCGATCCGAACGATTTGTGCATCGACTGCCACAAATCCGAAATGAATTATGGGTCACGGTCAGAGATAATAGATGTCGGCACCCATGCCGAGAAACCACTTCCTTTAGGTAGACAGTAGCTAGTTGTGAAAACTTGTCTGTTTCCTTGATTGCTAAAAAGTGCGCTGACTTCGTGAGGCAATCAACGATCACCCAGATGGTATCGTTTCCGTTTTAAGGTAGCCCGGTGACAAAATCCATAGCAATCTGTTCCCATTTCCACATGGGTATTTCTGGTTGTTGCAGCAATCCAGACGGCTTCTGGTATTCCACTTTAACTTTCGAGCAGGTTAGACATTTACTCACATAAGTTGCGATGTGAGCTTTCATCTTCGGCCACCAATACATGACTTTGAGATCTTGATACATTTTATCCGAGCCTGGATGAACAGAGTATCGAGACTTGTGCGCTTCGTCCATCACAAGTTCTCTAAGGTTACCAAACAACGGAATCCATATCCGCTCCGTGAAATAGTAAATGCCATCTGACCTCTTCTCAAGTAGTTTCTCCATACCCCGTAAATACTCAGCTTTGTAGTTTTCTCCCTTTAATGCCTCGGCCTGAGCCGAACGGATCTCATCAGGCAGGTTAGAATGAATGGTGAGCTGCAAAGCGCGAACACGTTTGGGTTTTGTTTCCTTTCGACTGAGAGCATCTGCTACAACATTGGCCTTTCCTGGATGATACTTGATTTCACAGTCATAGTCGTTCAGTAGTTCCACCCAGCGACCCTGTCGCATATTTAATTCCTTCTGGTCAAAGATGTGCTGAAGGCTCCTGTGGTCGGAATAAATAGTACATTTAGTACCGTACAGGTAATGTCTCCAGATTTTGAATGAAAAAACCACGGCTCCCAACTCCAAGTCGTGTGTCGTATAGTTCTTCTCATGAACCTTCAATTGTCGGGAAGCATAAGCTATCACATTGTTGCGTTGCATCAGTACACAACCCAGACCCTGTATGGAAGCATCACAGTATACTACAAAGTCTTCTGTGCCTTCAGCTAAAGACAAGATCGGCGCACTACAGAGTTTCTGTTTTAATAACTGGAAGGCGTCTTCTTGTTTCATTCCCCATGAGTATACTACGCCCTTCTGTGTTAATGAAGTAAGAGGTTGCACGATCTTCGAAAATCCTTGATAAATCTCTGATAATACACAGCGAGACCAAGAAATTGTCGCACCTCAGAAGGAGTCTTTGGTGTCGCCCAATTCTTAACAGTGTCAACTTTTGAAGGATCCACGTGTATCCCCAATTCATTCACTATATGGCCAAGGAAGTGTACCTCCCGAATCCAGAAGTCACACTTAGAAAACTTTGCATAGAGTTGCTCCTTCCTTAGAAGTTCCAAAATAAGACGCAGGTGCCACTCGTGGTCTTCCTTGCTCTTCGAGTAGATGAGAGTGTCATCAATAAACACAATAACGAAGTCGTCGAGATACGGTTTGCATACGCAGTTCATGAGATCCATGAAGACCGCTGGCGCATTCGTCAACCCAAACGGCATAACCAAAAACTCATAGTGCCCATAACGCATTCGAAAAGCCGTTTTCGGAACATCCTCCTCTCGGACTCTCACCTGATGATAGCCCGATCTTAAGTCGATCTTCGAATAAAAACTTGAACCTTGCAACATGTCAAACAAGTCGTCGATGCGTGGCAATGGGTAACGGTTCTTGATAGTCACCTTGTTGAGTTCCCGATAATCAATACACATGCGAAATGACCCGTCTTTCTTCTTTACAAACAACATTGGGGCTCCCCAAGGCGAAGAACTGGGTCGAATAAAGCCTCTATCCAATAATTCTTGCAGTTGATTAGACAACTCTTGCAACTCTCCAGGTGCTAAACGGTAAGGATCACGAGCGATTGGAGCCGCTCCTGGCTCAAGGTCAATCTTAAATTCTACTAGACGGTGAGGAGGTAGACCTGGTAGCTCCTCAGGAAATACATCGGCAAATTCACGTACGACTGGCAAATCCTCGATCTTTCTCTCTTCAGACGGAGTGTCAGTAACTAGTGCTAGAATTGCAGGATACCCCTTTCGTAGACATTTCTGCGCTTGCATAGCCGAGATAATACCAACCATTATCCCACTACGATGCCCTTGAACTGATAATGACTCTCCATCAGGGAGAGGGATACGTACAATCTTTTCCTTACACAGAATCTCAGCTTGGTGTTTAGACAACCAATCCATACCAACCACTACGTCAAAACTACCGAGGGTAACAGGAAGGAGGTCAATATCAAACACTTGACCCACGAGATCTAGTTTACACCCAAAAAGGACATGCGAAGCTTCTATCGTTTTACCATCAGCTAGTTCTACTACATGCTTAACCTCTAAAGGTGTTGGAGTTAACCCTAATTGTTGGCTAAACTCTAGGGACACATAACTCCAATCGGCACCGGAATTAAATAACACAGAAGCAATAAGGTTGTTCACAGAAAACGTACCAGTCACGATATTTCCGTCGTTCCTAGCATCACCGGCACCAAGCATGAATCCCCTTCCCCGTGCACCATTTCCCCCATTGTTGCCATTATTGTTGTTGTTTCCGACATTGTTGTTATCATTCTGGCGGTTGTTGTCATTGGCATTCTGATTTAACTGAGGGCAATCCCGCTTGAAATGGCCCTCATCCCCACACTGATAACACCCCTTTTTAAAGCCCTGGTTCTGCTGGGGTTGTTGCCTTTGTTGTCGCTGATACTGCTGGTTTTGCTGCTGCTGCTACTTTGGCTGTGGGGCTCTACAGTCTTTGGCCTCATGGCCCACTTTCTCGCACCTACGGCAAGCCCGGACACATTGCCCATAATGATGACAGTGTGACAAATGGCAATTAACCAGAAAATCCGTACAAACTAATCACTATTTTATTTACATAATCTCATGCATGTAGCGTAATTTAATTACGTAACAGTGTCGTTAATTGGATAACAAGGTTAGGACAAGGAAACAATGCTAAAACATATGTTGGTTTTCATCACATTGCGAACCCAAGCAAACAATGTCCTAAAAGTGTTGGTAGAAAGTGCTGCGTGCACAATTCACGGTTACACTATTTTATGCCAGCAAACCGTGAAACTAGACCAAAACACTGAAAAACGACACTCGGATAACATAACTGAGTCCATTTATATGAGAAAACATTATTGTGAAAACATGTCTTGCAAAGAATCAAGACTTTCCGGTATAACGCCCTAATCTCAAAAATGTCCGTTTCAGCTTAAAATATGGTATTTTTAATGCGTCCGATCTTAAAACAAAGCATTTCCGGGACTTCGGAATATTGTCAACTGATGAAAAACATACTAAAACAATAAAATGATAACAACGGAAGGTTCATAATCACAAGTTTCCGGTGTTACATCGCTATGCGCTAAAATAGTTCGTTAGCGAACCGACGAACTAGCAAGCGATATTTTCGTCATCATAGCAACCAAATGGAAACTCTAGTGAACTAGTTAAGCCTAATGTGGAACTCGGAACCACTTCCTACATCGTTCGGATGTGAAATAACAACTCGCGACAACGTCCGTCGGTACGCCACAAAAGTGCCGTAAACCCACCGACGAGCAAACGAAAGACATTTAGAGCGTCGAAATACAATTTTTACTAGTTTAATGAACTAGTTAATAATAATTTTGATTCCAAATCCCTAATTACCCTCTTGATGGTGTGATTTAAACCCAAATCACCATACTTGAATTAATCCCCAAAATGTCTACATATTTATTAAGTTTATAAAAAAAAAACTACACTTTACCCCCCCCCCCCTCCTACTCACGTTTTTTGTGGGCCCCATGGCCTCACCAACTTGTTGAAAATTTAGATTACATGTATGGGGGAAATATATGGAGTATGGCCATGAAATTATATGTTGAAAGACACTTGAAAGACATGAGGCATCACCTACCATTCTCATATCAATTCACAACATTTCTCAAACACCAAAAACTCCATTTGGAGCTTCTTTGGTCACGGCTCAAAGACGAGCACAAACACCCACCAATTTTCAACCAATAATGACCACATTCTAGCCTAAATCAACACATTTTGAGATCATCTAAACATTGTTTAAGCATGGAGGATCATTAGGAGCACATTTGGAGCTTATCTTTCTTCTAAACACAAATTTTTATGCTTCTTATTACTAGTTAATCATAGAAGTACAAGTTGTTAACCTTGAAATTAATGTTAAACATAATCAAAAACCCTAAACATAAAGCTACTAAACACTAAATATGAATATATTATGTGTTGATTTATGTTGTTTGGTGTTAGTATGTTCATGTGACCTTGTTGATTATGTTATTTTTGTTAATATTAGTGAGTTAAAAGTTATATTTATGATGATCATTTTGTTAATATCATGTAGTATTTTATATTTGTATTCATCTTACCATGATGAACATAAATATATGATTTAAACATAAATATGTTTAAATCTTGTAAGATCATCATACTCACTTCCATGAACTAACTATGTATTTAAAAAGAGGTTTAAAACTTAATCTTGGGAAGTTAGTGAACCTTGTTTTTACAAGATAAATTAAACAACTTGTTTATTATGAAAAATTACCTTAAAAAGTCTCACTTTTTAAGTATAAAAAGTGTAAAGTTCATGAAATGTGGAGATTATGTTAGCATATAAACATGTATACAAAGTTGATACAATGAAACTTGATTTGGAAAATTGATTGTGATTATGTTTTAAACGCGTTTTTGTAACGTGGGAAACGTCATAGTTTAGGGGAAACTATGGCGAATTTTTCTAAAAATCTAATCGCGATTAAAGAAGGGATTAAAGGGTGATTAACAATGTTAAACGCGATTAGTGGTCATAAACGTCATTTTTGGAAACCCTAATGAGAATATTGAAGTCTTAAATATTCAAGAGTCTTAGGGACTTAAACTTATATTTTTACAAAAATAAATGGGTAAAAATATAACAATGTGTAAATATAATTTTTGGTAAGAAAAATTATATATTTTCGGAAACTTGCTAAGTGCTTGCAATGTGTGCTATATATGTGTATGTATTAGATACCCATAGGGTGATCAAAATAAATATACATACATGTTCCCACATGGTCCAAGAAGTGCTAGTAAAATCGGACAATTAAATAAAATGGCCGAAATGGAAATACATAACACTTGATGACGACAATTTGGGCGTATCGACATCGTAAACAAGTTACTACAATGTCGAGTCTAAAAATAACATATTTTTAGACACTAAAGCGAACGTATAACTAAGTGGTCGAAAAGAAGAATCCGGAAAGTCGAAAACTATAAAAATTACCAAGTATTTTTCATGTGAAAAACGAACTTATTAAGTTACATGCTTGGTGAATTTTTGGTAAAAAAATGCAAGAGTATCTTTAATGGACTCACAAGAAAACTAGGGCTAGGCCCAATAACAAGAAAACTAGGGCTAGGCCCAATAACAAGAAAACTAGGGCTAGGCCCAATAATAATGTTGACAAGCGAAAACATAATAAAGAATTCAAGATGAACAACTTGTACGAAGTCCAAAAGACCTAGGGTCTAACGAGATTAGTACACATGTAGGTTATTGACACGTACGGACGCTTACTTTGATATCATATTTCACGGAACGCAAACTTGTGAGTTCATGTCCCTCCTTTCACTGTTTTCAATGTTTTGTTTTCAAAAACATCGAGGGGAAATACATGCTAAAACTATTGGTATGTTAGTTACGGAGTAGGAGGCATGATCAATGTGCATAAGTAGGGAATCTACATTTATAACCATTAATCACGTTGTGACCAAGGTGCAAAAGGTGTAGATCTATTGGGTTTGAGGCACGCCCCACTCCTAGTTGTTAACCGTGGAGTGCTTTTGTGATCCCAATGTGGAGAAAGTGTTCTCGGTTTGGTTATTTTGCTTATGGTGCATTATGTCAGGGGGCTCGCTACCCACTGATAGATCTTTAACAGACACCATGATTTTAATCAGAACATACCATGATTACAAGATAACAAGTACTAGATTTCATATGATATCAAATACTGCATGAACTCGCTCAACTTTTTGTAGACTTTTTAAAACTACATGTATTTCAGGAAACAAGTCTTGAGCCGGTGATTCACTATGGGATTCGGGAAAACAAATGACAACGATGGCCACTTTTGGGAGGGTTTGTCTTTTATATCCCAACTTAGTATGGGTATATAGGGGACAAAACCTCACTATGTGTTGTGTCAAAAACTATCTTTTGTTAGGTGTAAAATAACTTAGAACTATGCTATGTCAAACGTTGTTGAACTTGGAAGCTATGTTAAAAACTTGTAATCTTTTGTTGAAAACTATATATCTATGGCATCGTTGTTGGTTCATGTCGTTAATACATTTGGATGCAATGATTACCTTTCTTACGTCACACGCAATACGCTTCCGCTACGAGCAGGGTGTGACAGATAGCCACACTAGTTGCATTGCGGCTTCTTCCCAACATAAGAACCCTGATTCTGATTAATACCCTGGCCATGATTGACTGAAGACGACTGACTGAAACTGCGGTTGTTGCTGTGGTCTGGCCTTTTCTGAGACTGGCTGGCACAGGGTGCTTTGTCAGCGTCGTTTCATTTCCTCTTGTTATCACTAGCAGGCATAGTAGGGGTGGTTGTAGCAGCAGTAGTGGCAGAAATACACGGTGGTAAAGAACCACTCTCCACCTCCTGATCGGTGATTTTATGAGCCAAACGAACAATCTGAGTTAAGTTGTTGAGGTTTGCTGCAGTAACCAAACCCTTCACCCATGGAACTAATCCCTTGATGAATAATTCTATTCTTCGATGTGGAGGTCGGGACAAGTTCGGGCAAATGATCGCCAACTCATGAGACCGTTTCATGTACACTTCAATCTCTGACCCCACCATCTTCAAGTCATAATACTCATTCTCTAGTTTCTGTATCTCTTCACGAGGACAATAATCCTCCCTTATCAGCTCCTTAAAATCATCCCAGGTAGTAGCATTAGCCTCTTCAATGCCCAACAGCTGAACCTGGGCATTCCGCCATGTCAGGGAACCATCCTCAAGCGTGCCCGTAGCCTACTTCACCCTGTCCCTAGCAGGATACTTACACATTGCAAACATTAATTCTGCTTTCTCAAACCATCACAGAAGTCCTACACCCCCTTAAGTCCCACTGAAGGTTTGCGGCTTACAATCCATGAATGTTTTAAACGTGCAAGCAGACTGGTTGTTCGGATGCGCTGGACGAAAGAAAAGACAACACAGGAATAAGAGTTGTGTGCATGACACAAGATTAAAAGTATTTGGTACATTTCATACCAGCTTGGTAGGCTGCCAAAGCCTCAGCCACACGTGTGTTGATTAAGTTTGTCAGCTCAGCTTGGGTCATCGCGATGTGACCACGTCCATGTCCTCGTCCACTCATGATTCTATATATGGAGAGAGAACAAATTTAGGAGTCGAGATATGGTAATACTCAAGCATCACGTTGAGATCTATGTACTACCAAGTTTACACACAATAGGGCAGAACTCTTCTCACACTCGTCAAGCCTCACTGGGACTTACATGCACCTCGCGTTATTATTATGTGTGCACCCATAATAACAAGGCGATTTGCATGCTCATCTCAGTGGCTCTTAACTGGTGCTAAAAGTTTCCCCCGCGTTCAAGTAGCAAAACAGGAAGTATTACAGGATTACGAATCACAAGAGTCAAAGAGTCGTGTCACACGACCAAATCACCATAATACCCAATATATTGTTTCATGCAAGCTGTGAGTGTGACTACTAAGCAAGTAATGCATAAAGTAAACAGAAGAAGAACCTTGCAATCTGGAGCTGAGTGTCGTGGTCGATTTTCGAAGTTGTTCAGTTAGTCTGGTTTTACAAAAACGTTTTAAAACCTAGTTCACTATAACCAGTGGCTCTGATACCAAACTGTCACACCCCCAAAATACCACATGCCGAAACCCCCGCGAGATGTGTGACGTACCAGGATCCAAGCCACCAATCACATTGAACTCATAAATTAAATAAAACATTCCATTCATTTCAAATATAAATCCAAACCATAAGTTAAACCAAATTAAGTATTAAGCTGAAGCATAACATAAAATGTAATTCAATTGTTTCCGAAACATGAGTTTAGAGTCAACGTAACAAATATCCAAGAGGCTCGACCCACAACCACTCCAGCACTCCCAGATAGCAAGTTCTTATCGAGTATCTAACGACCTGCAAGCATGCAGACAAGTGTGTCAGACGACGCTAGTGAGTTCAAAGTTTTGTTAACGCGTTTAGTTACCAGATATGTGTTTAAAACAGTTCAACGATATGTTTTGATGATGTTATTAACTCGATTACCGTATGTGGCTACTAGATGTGTTTGCCCAAACCCCAATGCCTTTATCAAAGCATTGGTCAAGTGGTCAAGGTAAATAGTTCACGCCCGTCCATTATAGCCCGGTGTGAGGGTGCCAAACCTAATAGCGCTATCAACTAAATACCTCGTTGCCTTCCCGGCAACAATCGGTAGATGTAAGGGGTCTTATATGATAGAAACTGAGTAATAACAAACATCCCGTTAACCTGACATTCTTCCCTGAAAACGTTACCCGATATCCCTTCCCGGGAAGCATGCTTGGGAACAGAGCAGTGAACTCACCTTGGTTTGCTCGGTTTGATAATGTGCTTCTAGTGTTAATTAATGGTTAGGTCCGTTACACGCGACCTAAGGTACATTGCACATAACCTCAATGTAAGTGTTTACGTTCAAATAGGGTGTTTAAATAGGATTTGCAATCCCTTTGTGTCCAAACATCAGGGTCCTTTATGATTATCGTTTACAGATTTCATCATACAAGACTAAACATACATACAGTAGCACACAGTGGCATGTTAGGTGTTTTTCATGCAACATTTAACAAACTCATACCAAACCCCCACCTATTAACTCGGACAAGGCATCCCCTTACAAACTCGGACACAACAAAATCCATAAAACTTGGACTAATGTGTGAAGGATAAAACTTGGACTAATGTGTGAAGGATAAAACTTGGACTAATGTGTGAAGGATAAAACTTGGACTTGATTTCATAGCAAACCCGGACACCCTCTCCCAAGTAAACTCGGACCATATACAAAACAATAAACTCGGATCTTTTTCCAATCATCAAAACTCGGACTCAAGGGGTCCTTATAATGAATCCAGACTTCATGTTTCTTTAATAAACTCGGAGGTAAGTGTCATGTTAAAAACTCGGATTTGTGACTTCACAAAACCCTGACACTTAACTCCGAGTTAACAACATGCATGATTTCCAAAAACCAATTTACAGTTTTCAATGGAACAGTCACAGGTTACGATCAAAACCCTATTTTCATTCATTGGCAATGCTATAATCTAATCAACGATCAAACAATTCTAACATATCAGTCATCTTAATGTCAGGCAAGTGATTACACGACTATTCACAAACCATTTCACGATAATCAGGATGATCAATAAACACAGAACCATTGTTTGGAGAACTAGGGTTTTCATGAATCAAATAATCAAGGATTAACAACATACAATCATTAAACATTTACCTTAGATTGATTCTAGATGGATTGGAAGATCAAGATTGATGGAAGAGAATTTGTGCAGCCAAGAATGATGAGAGAAATGGTTGTAGAAGGTGACTAGAGAGAATGATTTGAACTGCCGTAGAATGATTTGTGAGGGAGATTTTAGGGTTAGGAGTTATTAAGGTTTCACTAACTACTCTTCTCACCCCTAAGTATCATCTTTTACATAAAACACACACACCACATATAGTTTACAGTTAAGGCACAAAGTTCTCGTGTTAGTCAAATAATGAATAAAGGAATGCATAGTTCCATGCAATGCTAAAGATTGTGCGACCAAATTAATTGTGTTAGGTTAAAGCATTAACCTGAAGTTCCGGGTTGTCACAAGAATCAAGTTTCTTTAGTAGTTTTCCCCCTAACCTATTACCCAACCATTAGCAACTAATCCCGGTTGCATGTATAGTCCAAGAATCAACATGTAATTACAATTGTTTATGAGCTACTTCATTAATTAACATCTACTAAAATATTAATTTACATAACCCATATATCGACTTCTTAATCATATCACATAAACTTAATTCTTATCTCATTAATAGTGTTGGCTAGTCTGACAACATACACATGGAGTATTAAACTGAACTGATGAAACACCATGGCCGACAAGTATTAAACTTCTATGTTCTTTGATTGGGCCGATCACTATTTAGTGGACTGCATTCATTGAATGATTCTAAATAGTTATTTATCATATACTCATATCATGCACATGTAATTGTGTGTATTGAATCAAGAATCAGAAGCTTTATTGGGCCTTTCAAACAACTGCACGTGATGGAGTTACTATTGTCAAATAAGCACATGAACCTCAATCATCATCAATAAGATATGCAGCCATCTAGTCATCTAACAATAATGAAAGCATACACCGACCTAGGGAAATCACACCTTAATTTCATGCATAATTCGACATCAGTCCACACAAACCATCACGTTGATCAAATTCATGCATAAGCGAAACAAATACATAAATCCGAATCTACTCACATGTACGTAATCATAACAACAACCATGTATCACTACACTATGCTTGCATGACAAAAGAATCAGATTCGAACATTGAAAAGTTATACTAACCGAAGAGGGAAAAGATGTGTTCAAGCATAACGATCTTCGAAGGGGGGGTCTCCAGTCGCTGATTGCCAAAGCCAAGGGAATATGCAAGGGTTTTGTTTCTTGTTTACATAAAAGTGATAAGTATAATCAATCGGAGGGTCAAGTGGGCTGCTAAATCCCACTTTTGTTTTACTAATGGATTGGGCTACTTTTGCTTTGCTAACAGATTGGGTTTCTATATGGGCCCGGGTAATAGGAGGTTTGGTCTTGTGACTTCTAGTGTGGGCCGAGATACTTAGAGAATTAAGGTGTGTGTGAGTGTGGCTCGACACACTTGCGGCCCAATAAGTATACGGTGGCCCAGTTTCATGAGTGTAAACGGGTCCAACCACACCGAGTTATAACCAAGTAAGTTCACATTTGACAAATTAACCTAACAAGAGCGCGCAAGAAGAGAGATGTAAGAAGTTAGAATCACTACATCAAACCAGTACTAACCTTGAAAGTTTGGGTTGTCACACTTGTGCCTTAGGACTTCGATATTATAGTGATTGGATTTGATCTATTTCGTATTTGGATATTGGAACAATTGTTATTATGACTCTTTATGGTATTTTGAGTTATGTTCCATTTTAGCATGTTTAAATCCATGAATAAGTTACTTATTTTAAATGTCCATAGTCGATCATACTTGTGGGAAAAAATATGAATGTAAGACTATTATGAACTTGGATTGGTGGATATTCATGAGGTATGAATATAGAGCAAAGTGTTGCTGCCAAGGTTCATAGATATTTATGGGATACAAATACTGGATTGACCCGATCTCAAATGTTACTGCACAGAATCATTTGTGATTGATCATAGTAAATTTGAGTAAAGGCGAATATCATAGTATCCTCTGACCTGAGATAAATATTGGGTCTTGATATTCACCAAATATTATAACTTGACTTAGTTCTTCGCTGTCTGTAATAAGACAGTACATAAAGCTAGGCTCAGTTGTGGTACATGGTGATTGTGAGAGACGTATGTAGTCAAGAAGGGATTTGTTCCTTTTATTCGTTGAGAGTAAAATGTCTAAGGCCTGCTAAAGTTAAATCAACAGAGAATGATCACACTATGTCTCTGGATTTCACATGACATCTGTAACGAAAGGATAAATGATAGATTCACCTAAATCATGTTCAAGTAAGGGACTTGAAGGGGTTGATGTTATTGAATGGCACTTCATCATACATATTAGGGGTAGTAAACCGTTGTTAGGTGTCATTTACTACTTGCATCAATCTTCTATGCATCTTGTGCAAGTGGGAGATTGTTGGACTCTGTATGCCCTATACACATATTAAATTGATATGCCTAGTACGTTATGATCCAACTCGGGTCATACCCAATAACAAGCTAGACAAACACCAATAATATTTATTTATGATATGATCAAACAAATAAATATTAACACTTATAATATTTAGAAATCGGTTTTCTAAATAATTACACTTGACAAACTAATAAATTGTATGGATAATTTATTTTGAGAGAATATTTTATTTTGTTATTTAATGGATTAAATAGCATAATAAAAGTAGTATAAGTCTTATAACATGTGATGTTATAATTTTATAAAATTATATATATAAGAATTAAATTATTTAAAAGAAAATTTTGAATTTTTTTTAAAAACACCCATGTGGGCCCCCCCATCTCTTCCCAAGACCATTTTGGTCCAATTAGATGGCATGCAATTGTCATAAGTTAGAGGAGGTTTGATTGGCTCTTGTGGGTGGTAATCTCTCACATCCTTTTATAATATTTTGTATGACAAAATTGCAACGATGATGAACATATTTTTTTCTAACAAAATCAAGTGCAAGAACTTCCTTTTTCCTCTCAAATATTTTCGGCCATGGATGGTTGATTAACAGGGATTTTTTCAAGTGAGTTCACAAGTGTAAATCCTAGCAACATAAGGTGTTTGTTGGAGGCTTGGGGTATGCAAGCTTGAGGTCTTCTCCTTTGAAGATTTCCATTCAAGAACATCATCTTCTTCATATCTTTTGCTATATGGAAGGTAGTATTCTTACAACACCCTATGGTTGTGTTTTTGATAGCATGCATGTTCGTATATGGATCCGGGTATTGGGTTTTACATATAAAATGGGTTTTATATCAAGAAAGTAACATGTTTTAAATTATATTTCTGCTGCGTTTTTATTTTATAAGGATAAAATAACTTTGATAAACATGTGAAAAACCCAACATAAACCTCATTTTGTCCGATCTTCCAATTTAGGTTCGGTTTATTAACATAGTTACCTATATTAGGTGTCGATTGATTCGGTGATCCTTCAAGCGTTATTTGGTTGTTATTCCAAGACTTTTAAGCAATATCAAGTGAGTACATAGTTCCCCTCTTTTTACCGTTTTCAATTGTTTTGGGGTGATTCATATGTGTAACCGATTTGTTTTCCAAATGTATAGCATATATGTGTTGACTAAGTGCTTTTTGGTGTACTATTCCGATTATGCAAACCCGATGTTTATCCAAATCCTTAAAGATCTATCTATCTTCATAGATTGATTCTTATAGGATATTTGAAGTGCAGTCTTAGATTTTCCTATCTTCATAGTGAGATTTGTAAGAAGTACTTTACGAGACGATGGTTATGGTTTATGTGTAGATTGTTGGTGATTTAGATAACGAAACTAGAGTAATACAATAAACACATGGTCTATACGCCGCTGGTACTTCCTATATATAAGTGTGCTTATTGTATTACCCTTTGTGGCGTTATCCTGAATCACCATTAGTATTTAGAATGTTGTGATACAATGATTCAATATGACAGAAACTAAATCCTTATAGCATCTATCTTCATAGAATGATTCTTATAGGATGTTTAATGTGCTAATATTGGAGTCCTTGTTTGGATTCATTGTGCACTTTAATGCGTGTTTACAAGTTGGTGACAAGTTGACGATTATGGGTTTATGTGGTAGTTGTGATTTCGATAATGAAACGGGTGTAAAAAAATAAGAACATGGTGGATACGCCGCCGGTACTTCCTATATATAACTGTTCTTATTTTATTACTCTTGTAGCGTTATCCAAATCACTTTAGGATTTTGTGTACGATTGATTCAATGTTCGATTACCCAAATCCTTGTAGAATCTCCCATATCTTTATATGTTAGATTCTTAGAAGGATGTCTAAAGTATTATTATGAATCATTCACTTGATTTATATAATACTAACACAAGTTTTGATTGAATTTCGAAGCAGTTATTACTTATCCTTGATTGGATTTCTAATAACACATTAACGAGTTTTACGATGATTTCAACGAGATTACGATGTACAATTTCAAATGGCATAAAAATTACTTAGTAATAATCATATTGCCATATAAAAAACTATTTGTCACGAGTTTTCACAATCAAGATTATGTATTGCAATACTAAACTTTTGCCATTCTTTGGCTTCAACATTTATTTTTAATTAACAGCTCTCGTAGTTGTCAAAGTGTTGCAACACCAAACTTTTTCCATTTATTTGGCTAACAAAACCTATGTACTCGCCGACATTTTTATGCTGACTATTTTTCAAATATGTTTCAGGTTTTCAATTATTCGAGCATGCAATGCATAGGACTGCATCTGGGCCTTAGACTTCTTAAATCGAAAGACATTTGCATGTATTCATTGTTTGTAAAACGATGATAACAATAATGAAACAATCTAGTACTAGTAGTTGTGATAAATTTGTAACGTGACTCCCCGATATTTCCACCGCGTGTTGTTGTATTACGCGATTGGGGTGTTACACAATCAACCACAATTCAATCAACATTTACCATGTGCCAAAATCATGCAATTTTTACTACATCATGAACTTGAAATTTTTGTAAAAACTTGTAGTAACTTACTATGTTATTTTGTAGACTTAGTTACCCTTTAAAACAAGTTTCTTTGTTCATAAATATCATTCTTGAAAAATTTAGTCTTTCACAACTTATAAGATGATTTTTCTAAAAATGATTCTTTTGTATTTTTCTTGATAACAACATATTTCTGTACTCGATTTAAATGTTGGTGCATACGTTTGTCGACTGTGACACCTGTGTCACTTCAACCATCAAACAAATTCCAAACCAATGAAATATTGTATTTCATACTTGGGATTTGTAAAAATATGTGTATCGTTTGCACATATCAACTCTTGTTCGATTTTAAGCTTTAAATCGCTTTCTGGAGGGTTATACGCGCTCTGATGCGTAAATATAACCAGTTTAATCCAACGAACACTCCGGAATAGTGAAATAGGCTTAACATACCTTAAATAATCTTTACATAACTTAGAAATAAGTTATAAAGTCTTCGGAATGGCAAAAACAAGTTAATTCGCTTACAGGGACTAAACTTGACAAACTGCGAAAGTATGCCAATTTGAACTGTAACAGAGATTCCGGAACATGACCATAAGTTAAACACACCTTATATATACTTTATATATCTTAGAAATAGGCTTTGAGGGGTTCGGTGTGCTAAAATAAACTTTTGGGTCATTCAGGGACTAAAAGCGTCAAAAAGTGCACAAGTTTGCATTTTCGCGCATAACTTACGTTCTGAATACCTCCGGACATCCAAAAATTTATGTAAGCACTAAAATATTTTATTTTAGTGTTTGGCATAAGAAAAATCCATTCGTCACGCAATTTAGATCGTTTTTCGCGCTTATGCGCATTCCGTCGTAATTAACCGAACATCGCGATCGTACGACCAAACGAACTGACATCCGGCATATTTTTGAGCATGTTTCATGACCACAATGTTTAGGCATCCTTGTGGAGCCTTGAAAATGATTTAATGAGCCTTAAACATGTCGGAAATGGCCTTAATACTCAACGGGGACTGAAAGGTGAACATTAGAAAGTGTTTGCTGATCAGGGGGACCCTAGCGTGACACCTAGCCCCCTTGGCATCACGCGAGGCCCCTTCTGATCAGCAAAAGCCATTTTAAACACATGTTAACAGCCCCTAACACCCTCCAAAGGTCAAGTGCCTCATGTTAATCTCTTATGGTGGCCATCAGCTACCATAACTTTCCAACAAGTGTAGGGATGTGATCATTCCCTCTTCTCCAAGAAACGATCCTAACGGTGGACCGAAATCTATAAATACCCACCTCCACCCTTCACTTTTCCTCACAAGAATCTGATCGAATGTGCTCTAAGTTGAAATCTTTGTTTCATACCTGAGCTATTTTGATCTAGATTAGCATTCTTGGACCCTTTGTAAGTGTTCCTTCGTTCTTTTATTGTTTTTTCGAGTCCGAAAGTCAAACTTTGTTTGACTTTCTGCATTGACCATTTTATGGTCAATGCGAAGTTCGATTGAACTTCGCAATGTGATTGTAATCACGATGGTATAGTCCCTTATGACTATGCCTACTGATTACCACGTTGTCTAGGGTCGTAAGGGTAAGCGATCCAATAAATCGCTTATACCTTCGAACCCGACCCATTTGGTCGATCATTAGGATCCGACCAAAACACATTAGGTGACCATAGTAGATAGGGCATAACCTTCCGAGGTTATACCTTATGGTCGCTTCGTTTAAGTAGTTGTATGATACGTAGTTTATATGCCTTAGGTAAATTACCAAAATACCCCTTTGACACCAAAATTCATTTTAAGCATATGTAACATAACTTTTGGTATCTAAACTGATTTGGTAACAATATTAGACATGTTAAGGCATATTTTACTTATCATAGGACTAGTTAGGCATTCAGAACGCGTTTTACGCGAACGACGTGTTAAAGTAGCATAAGCTACCTAAACGGGTCGTAATGGGTCGTAAGCACTTAGGTTAGGTTTCATTTAGTATGTAGGCTTTGTTAAACCATATGGCACGAGTCTCCATACTCGTTTGGTTTACGAACCCTCATTCTATCTAAATCCTTCGATTTAGGTCCGGTATATTAACAAAGTTACCTATATTAGGTGCTGTTTGATTTCCGTGATCTCTAGCATTTCTTGGTGGTTATCCTAGGACTTCTAAGCAATCTCAAGTGAGTACATAGTTCCCCTCTTTTACTGTTTTCAACTGTTTTGGGGTGAAGCATGTGTACCTATATGTTATTTTCATGATTTCAAAGTATAATTGATTATACATGTTATTACTTATCATTTGACAAACTAAGTGACTATCTATGGTTTAAATACTGATTTCTCAAGAACATAAAATAAAATGCTGAATTGTACTTATTTTATGTTCACCAGACCGATTGTTAGTATGATATAGCGCTATAGGATTAGACACCCCATTCCTATTGTCATGCAATGTCTGAAACCAATTTGTTTCTCCATCCAAATAGGGATTGCCTTTGTGGTATCCTTATAGTCTCAAAGGTGTAGTTTGCTGCACTAGGTCTGAATGAATTTTTAAATCACACCTTTAAAGTATATTTTGATATACTCCCAAAAGTATAGTTTGATATACTCTCATGTGTGGTATTGTACAGAACCAACATATATATTTTATCAACAAACCAAAACATATTTTTAATATGTTATTTACAAATCCAAAGTATACTTTTAATATGCTACTATAAGGTTATTCGTTTAACCTTACATTATTTTACAAAGCATAACTTTTGATTTATTCAAACACTTTGTTTTGTACATTTTTACTTGTGGTTTAAGAAATCTCATTTTACTTACCATACTTAACTTTTGTTTACACATTACATGGTTTACATTTAACTTGAGTTATACAATAACATTGGACTATTGGTTTAAACATGAACACTCTATATTGGTGGTTTGGTTTGAGTAAGTGACTTAAGTAACGAGGCGTGTGTAATATGATACAAGCAGGGTGGATACGCCGCTGGTACTTCCTATATATAAGTGTTTGTATGGTATTACATATCGTAGCGTTATTTGAATCATTTCAATTTAAGTCATATAACATTTTATACAAATAACATACTTTTCATAAGACATTGTTTTACAACAACTTATCTTATACAAATTCATTTTTACTTGGTTATTCAATTAACCTTACATTACTCTTTTACGTATCATCTACTTTATCATCACTTTTCGAATGATTTATAAAACAAAACATTTTACAAGGATCATGACTGACTTTTGTTAAACAACTCTTTCTAAACTTATAAGTCATGAATCCTATATTCACAAAACCTATGTATCTCACAGGCATTTTTATGCTGACGTACCTATTTTTACACATGTTTTAGGTGCTGTCTTGAGATGATTGTTGATACATGCTACATTTAGAATGGACTCGTGCCTTAGAAACTTTAAAACTTGGAAGATCATAGTTGTACTTATTTGATTGTATTAAAACAATGAGTTCATTTATTCAATAAAACATAATTTATTTATTCCATGGTTATGAAACAATGATTCTGTTACAACACTCCCCGACGTTTCCGCCACGTCTAGTTGCTTTACGTGGTCGGGGTGTGACATCGACTTCGTCTTGTATCAAGCCTTGTACTTAGTATAGATAGACCAGGGCACGAAAAACGAGAAAACATGTTTAAGGTTGATTTCGCATGAAATAGTCAAGCTATTTCGCACGAAATGACTAAGCTATTTCGCACGAAATGACTTTGTGATTTCGTACGAAATGAACCTGGTCATTTCGCATGAACTATTTCGCACGAAATACCCCAGCCTATAAATATGTGTTGTGCCATCTCATTTGTAACTTCTCGATTCCATTGCCGAAGTGCTGCTGAAGTGTCTACTGGCTGTAAAACTTTGTCAAATCAGTCAAATAGACAATGAAAGTGAATATCTTGCTGAATCGAACTCAATACGTTTGTTTCCGCCTTTCGTATTTAGATGAACACCTCTGAACGGCTCGTTTCGGTCGTGAAAACGATCCTACAAGTGGTATCAAAGCTTAGGAGGAGGAGTTCTATCGAATTCAGCTTGATTTCATCAAATTTTCTGACTTCTACACCTTTCTTTTCAAAATTGAACAAGTTTTAACGGTTAAAATGGATTGAATTTCTTACATTACATGCGAAACACTGTTTTAACAAAACCTTGAAAGAATTGGATCAAAATTTGAACTAAAACACGATCAAATTGACAAAAATATGGCTGAGATGATGACATTAGCAGTATTTCGCACGGAATAGATTTTTTCATTTCGCACGAAATCAGATTTCAGATTCTATTCGTTTGAATTTGCACTGTATTTCGTACGAAGTCATCGATCTCTTCATTTCGTACGAAATCAAGAACTGATTTCGCACGAAATCACTATTTCATTTGAAATTGAGTTGATTTCGCACGAAATCAGCATTTCGTGTGAGATTTGAGTTGATTTCGCATGAAACCATCATTTGCTTGGTCATTTCGCACGAAATCACTCATTTTGTGTGAAAGTTCCTATTTCGTGTGAACCTTTTCGTACGAAAGCATCTATTTCGCACCAAGAGGGTATTTCGTGTGAAACCTCATACCGTTCGAACTCATCATTTCATTTGAGTGTTTGTTTTCAGGTTGATTTCGCTTGAAAGGGTCTGATTTGGAAAAACTTGTTATCGAATCATGGAAGAAGAATTCTATAATGCATTTGCTACAGCCCCGACTACTCCGGCTGCCATTGCTCAAAGCATAAGCATGAACATGGAAAACGAAACCGGAACTTTGCAAAAACCCCCGAAGCTAATGGGAATTGAGGAGTATTATGGTTGGAAAGACCGATTCGAAAACTGGGTTCAAGCCAATCATTTGAGGTCTTGGGAATGTATCGAGAAAAAGTATGTTAAACCGCTTACAGATTTGGGAGTTATTAAAGCTATATCTGAATTGAATGATAAAGAATGAGATATGTACAAAGCAGAAAAGATGATGATCAGTCTGCTACAACAAGTTGTTAAAGAAGACATCTTCATATTGCTGCAACACGATAATACTTCACGTTCAATTTGGGAAGCACTTCGTATCAAGTTTGAGGGAAGTGAGAAGATGATCAGGAGCAAGAAAGCATTGCTAAAGAAAGAGTTTGATTTGTTTACAAGTTTACCAGGTGAATCGTCAATGAAGCTGATTGAAAGATATTGCCACCTAGTGCGATCTATGTCGTTGTTAGAAATTGTCAAAGATCAAGAAGAATGGGTCGATAAATTAGCTTATGCTTTACCTCAGAAAGAGTGGGGTACATACTTGATGATCTTGAAAAACATAGGAGAATATGACAAGTTGACAATTTCCCAGTTCATAGAAAAAATTGAAGGTCAAGATCTTGAACAGCAAAAGATTGCAAGGATGAACAGTCCAAGTGGTCAACAAGATATTAAAATGTATTACAAAGAAGTGTTCAGGATGTTGAAGTAAGTCCAAAAGTTCAAACTGCTTTTAGTGCTGAAAAATCTTCTGGATCAGTCAATAAAAGTCCAAACAACAGCAGTGGATCTTCATCATATCCGAGTGTTAATCTGAAGAGTTCTACATCAAGTCATCAGTTCCAAAATTCAAACAGCAGTACTGGTCATGTTTTAAACTGCAACATCGCATTGCATCTTCAGAATGGTCAAAATTTCTCTGAAGAGATTGCCAAAAGTCACATGTCGTTACTTGCTACAGTGTTAGAATCTTATGAGGGATTGGTTGCTGGTAGAATCGGAAATCCTATGCTGATGAAAGAGGATTATGATCAGATAGAGATGCTGAAGAAATGGAACTTATGGACATTAAATGGTGTTTAGGGAGTGTTTTGAGGAGAGCTGAAAATTTTAAAAGGATTACAGGGAGAGATGATTTCAGGGATGCAAATGTTTCTACTTTGGGTTTTGATAAATCTAAAGTTATTTATTTTCGTTGCAGGGAGAAAGGTCATTTCAAGAAGGAATGTACCAATCGAGAAGCAAGTGGAGAAAAGAACCCGTTTGGAAATATTGATTACTATCGGAAAGCCATATATCAACAAGTTGCTCATCAACCGTATCAACAAAAAGAACCACAAACTGCACGTGCTAAAATGATCGAAGAAGCAAATAAGAAAGCTTATTTTGGCATCATTGACCAAGATGATGAAAAAGTTGTTGAAGGCTTTAGCTGGGACAAATACATCCCACCTGATTCAAAAATGGTACCTCTCACTGCAAAAATAGTTCAAGAACCAGATCTAATGAAGGAATGGATGAAAGGAATTGCTGGCAATGAGAAAAATCAAGATGGAGATTTTGTTTCTTCAGATGATAGTTCAGAAGGCACTCAAGTGTTTGATTAATCATAGTGATGATGAAGAAGAGACATAAATAAACATTGGAAAATCTACGTTATCTCCTGAAAGTTTTCAATTCTATTTTGCAGATAGATTGGAGAAGTTGAAGGAGAGACGAGCAGCAAAAGAACAGAAAAAGATGAAATGTGAAAGTGTTGTTCAAAAAGAGAAGACTGAACAAAGTGAAGAAGTTAAAGTCGCTAAGAAAGTGGTTGAAGTTGAAAAGATAGTAGAGGTTGAAAAAATTGTTGAGGTTATAAAACCATGTCTAAAGTGTTTGGAATCTTGCAAGCAGTGTGAAGAGAAAGATGAGAAATTGAATGAGCTTGACAAGATGAAAGAAAAGTTACTATTTGATCTCAGTTACGTGAAAGAATCATATGATGTGTTGAATAGAACGGTAACTGGTCTACAAAAGACAAATTCTGAAAGAGAAGACGCGTTGACAATGATGAATGCTGTAATGATGTCTAAGCAGAAAGCTATCAATTATTACATTGAAGAAAGTGCAAAGTGGAAGCAAGAGTTGGAGACAGAAAAGATAGAGAATGATAGAATGAGACGATTGTTACAGAGTTATTCTAGTTATTTGATTGACAGAATCTGTCCAACTGTTGCAGGTCTTGAAGCCAAAAGAAAAGGATACTGGTAAGAAACAAAGTGTCAGTTACAACAAGTGTCCGCCTCCGATCTGGGAAGGTTATTCTCCCAGAAAACCGAATGAGGAGCAAGTCAAAAAGGCTGTCAATATAAAGTTAAAATCCGAAACAACTGATGAGTTACCAGAAAACATTGACGTCATGTTCACATCGTCTGACACTGATCATGAGTCTAAGTTAATAAAGAAAGTGGTCGATCAGGTGTTCGATAAAGATGAGGAGTCGGAGTCAAAGTCTGAGTCTGAAAGTTCAGGATCAACATCAGTTGAAAGCCCAAAATTGTCAGGAAAACGGGTTTATAATAAAGAATTCATGTTATCAAAATCTAATTTGAATGACGAACCAAACAATGTGGCATATACTTTGAATGATTCAGACAAATTGAAAAGATTAAACAGGTTTTCAAACTAACAGAAATTAATATTTCTGAAATAAAAGATGTAAATCTTAATGAAAAACCTAAAAAATACACCTCAAGAGATCAACAAAAAGTAAACAAAATATTAAACAAGAAAAATAATTACAGTTCTGGTTATGGTTATCGAAAGAAACCAAACCATAATGGTAATTTCAAAAAGAAGGGATTGGGTTTTAAAGTACCTGAAAATCATAAAAATGAGAAAATTTCTAAAACAAAAACAATATTTGTTTCAGGATCAAGTTCGGAAGAAGAAGCAAAAAGCTCATTCTGGAAGCAATCAAACAGAGAATTTCTTGCTAAAAAGCAAGAAGAAATGAAGAATGAAGCTTATCAAAGAAAGGAAACAAGAACCTGTTACAGGTGTCAAGAAGTTGGTCATATTGCTTGGAACTGTCCTAAGGCAACCAACATCAAATAGGAAGTTGTTTCTAAACTTAAAGAAAAGATTGTTGAGAAAAATGAACCACCAACTGATAGATTCAAAGTATTTAAAAATTCAACATATGAAGTTGGTGAATGTTCAAAGAAAAGATTTTACAAAAGAAGAGTTAATCTTGACAACCAAATGTGGGTTGTTAAGAAATCTGAGGTGACATCTGGCGATGAATCTGATTCCACAAAATCAGAGGAGTCACAAGTTGAGGTAAAAGATGAGAAATCAGTTCCTACAATGGATGATGTGAACTTTCCACCATTGAGGACTGAAAATTTTAAACAAAAAGTTGGAAAAGTTGAAATCTCAAATCAATTCTATTCTGAAAAGAAAGAATTTGATGTTGAGAAAACATTCAATGTGAATGTTAAAAAGAATTTTGGGAAAATGGTCGAGGGGAAGGCCAAAGGGGTGAAAGATTTTTATGAAGAAAAAAGAAATGTTCAAACCCCAAGAGAAATTGAGAAGGTCACACCCAAAGCTGGTTAGGCTTGGGTATCTATGTTCTTTACCTAAAATCCTGACTTGCTGGAGCTTCCAAGTTGGTAATTGTGGAGCAGGAATCGACATCATTCTTAAAATTTGTATTTGAGAAAATCTAAAATTGTTAAATTCTACAGGTTGTGGAATTGCCGGAACTCCCAGGTTGGTAAGTGTGGAGTAGGAATCGGCATTTTCCTGCAAATGACATTTCAATCTACAAGTGGTAATTGGTTGTAAAAGCAAACCTACAAGTGGTAGTTGTACTTTAAATTGTCATATTTCATTTGACATCTGGTAAAGTTGAACCTACAAGTGGTTGAAAAAGGATTTTCATTTACAAGTGGTTAATCAAGGTCATTAAGTTGAACTTGATTTAACTCTCATTCAAATGGTTGAGAGAACAATGTGATGAATTTTTCCCCAATCTTACAAGTGGTAAAATCAACAAAACTTATTTTCCGGAAAAACCATTTTGATTAAAACAAACTTAAGTGTTTTGAAATCATAAATGGGAAAATAGTTTGTTGTAAGGGGGAGTTCTGATTGTTTATGCCAAGTTGATGGTGAATTGAAGCGATTCAAATCAGTTGTCAGTTTATTGTACAGTTTGTTTTCAAATTTTCTTAGAAAATCAAAATTGAATCATATTTTGATTTTACGTGGAGTAAAAATTTTAGAAATTTCGAAAAATTTGAAAAATCCAAAAACATGATAAAACTAGAAAAAGTGAAAAACATTGAAAAATTCAAAAATGAGTTTGGTTGTAAAAAGAGGAAATGATAGTACATCAGTGGACTATCACAGCACGCTAAAGATATGGAATGTTTAACAAGTGATAGACGTTCTCACTACGGATATGCCAGTAGATTTTTACTCATTTAGTAGATTGTTTTCGAGATATAAACATAAATTCAAATATTTACTTATCTCGTGGGGAACATCTCTCAGATATATGGGTAACCCGCGAAATCTTGTTTGAAAGATTTTCTATTTCTAACATACTAGGTCTTTGTGCGTGATGATATCTGGGGCATTATACCGGGACTTCTGATTTTGCGGGAGCAATAGCCTAGTCCTCGTATAATACTTTGCATAGCTTTAACCATAAAGCCCACCCTCAGCATAAAAAATGATGAAACATTGAAAAATGCTAATCATGTGCTGTTGAAGAAAAGACCCCCAAAAGGGACACACCTAAAGACGAGCCATCATCTCTTTGTGTGAACGGAAGTTCTAACCTGAGCTCTCATGGTCTCGCAATTACCCGTTTACAGATATCATTAGTGTACATTCACCTGTAAGACTGAATATAGAAGTCTGGATACGGGAGTATTTTCTGAGGTTAGACACACGAATAAGTCAAGTAATTAAAACATTAGTCTTGTATCTCGAAACGGTTGAACTTTGTATGAAAATTTAAATGGATCAGTAATTACCGGTAAAATCCGTTTGGCTTAAGGATCCGACCCAGGTTTCCCTGAGTCTTCTATCATTGCCCACCAATTAGGGGTGTTCATCGAATCGAATATCGAATTTTCAAATTAGTCGAATAATTTTTATTTTCCCTTGAATTCGTATTCGATTCGAATTCGATTAAAACTTACTGAATTCGATTCGAATAAAAATCCGAATTCGTATTCGATTAAAAATTCGAATTCGAATCGAATTCAAATAAATTTGATTTAATCTAGCTTTTATAAAAACATGTAAAAAAACTATCAAAATAAAACATAAATTCTAAAGAAGCCCTAAAGCACGATATCACATTAAAAAGTTCCAAATAAATTATAAGTCTAAAATTCAAAACGAGAAGTCGGGAATAACCACTGCACATTACAAGTTAATGTTTTTAGGTTTATAAATCTATTGATAGATTTGTTGCTTAGATTTTAGTTATGCGTCGTGTAGTAGGTTTGGTAATGGATAATTTTAATACTTAGAAAAGAAATTGAAAATAATTTATAGTATAGCATAATAAAAGTTATATATGCATTATATATAAAAATAATAAATAAAAATGTATAATTTTTATTCGAATTTCGAATCGAATCGAATTTGAAATTATTATTTGGTATTCGATTTATTTGACTCGAATTGAATCGAATTCGAATTCTTTTAATCGAAACGAATTCTTGATAATCGAATCGAATTTAAACGAATTTCAAATTTTTCGAGTTCGAAACGAATTCTGAACACCCCTACCACCAATGACTCACTCTGCACCAAGTGGGAGTTGAACTTACATCTCTCAAGAGAAATGCAAGTCTTCCACCACTTGATCTAGAGATCATTGGCACGACAATGTAGTATTAAATGGCATAAGACTAATTCAATTAATTTACTTTAAAGTTATTTTCTTTATTAATTTTATTCAATTTAATAGTTATGTAAAAAGGCAATTTTGTCCCTTGACAAAGCTAATTAAGTATTGTACTAAAAGCATTATATATTGTGATTACTTAATTTTTCCAGGAATCTTGGGAAATGCTTTATAATATAGTATAGATATAGATATATTAAGTGGTAATCATATTCAGTATTGTTTAAACTTGATTTTGTTTTTCTATTTTCTTTAAAAGAGATATAATAGACATCATGGTTTTAGTAAAGAATCATGTTTAATAATTTAAAAAACCATCTAAGGTATTTTCGAAAGATAAAAATTTAGTTATTTTGTTTATTGAGCATATAATAAATAATAGTAAATGTATAAGTATTATTCAATTTTATGTTGTATAAATAATATTGTTGTTTACGTAAGTATGAACACTTTTATATCAATTTAAGTTTCATATTATATTAAAAATTTCTAATAAACTGGGTAAAGAAATGAAAATTTGAAAACCTAAGTTCGTTCACGTTTTACTATTTTAGTTAAAAAGACGTGTTGATTATTATTCTATTATTATTCGATAATAGCCTTACGTACCACTGAATCCATCTTTAAAATTTTGATGTGATAAGCAACAATTGAAATATTATATAAAATAGTAAATGTTTAAAATGAACTTATCCAACAAATAAATATATTAAAAAATATATAACTTATATGTAGATAATTACAAACGCTCGTGAACAAGTTAACTTCACGTTGGAAAATTAAAGGTACGGATCCTTACCCCCGCTCCTTGTTGCTTCGTATTCACTTGTTATGAACCCGTTGAATTAATATATCTTTGAAAACTCCTCAGGTCCTTGATTATCGATTCAATTGACTGCCCGTTGGATTCCTATTCTTATTATAATATATTAGATTTATCTTTCAAGTCATGCGATATGATTATATTTAATTGTACTCATTATCGCATGTTTCGTTATATGTTAAGTATTGTTATGATTATTTCTTTGATATGGCTATTACATGGAATTACATGAATAAGACCATTTGTACTCTGATACCCTGAGTGTCGCTTCTCGTGGAGTGTCCCATGAGTATGTTGTTGCGGCATTGACAACATGTGCTCCTCCCATGACAGAGAGATCAGTTCACGGCGTCCCTAGGTACAAGTGTGGTACAAAGCTACTAGGAGGCGTATGGATCGATCCTAGGATTTAAGTTAAGGAGGTGGATAACGGGTATGCCAACGCGCCATCTCATGTGATAATTTTGCAGGAGTAACTACCTGCATGTTGTCACATTTTAAGTTTGACTCATGGGTACATCCATATGATATAATTCAAATTATGAAATTTCATTACTTTGCCTAGTATCATTTTACCATAAGTTCTATCTGGATAACATTTCATGTGACAATCCATACGTTCAAGGTCATTTCCGTTCGAAGTCTTTTTCCGTTTGTTACTTTTGGATCTTTTTACTCTAAACGTTATAACTTATTATATGAATAGAGCATACCATTTAAATGATATAACTTGTTTACTCAAATGATCAGCTGCATAGTTCTCGAGTAGTTTATTATGGGGTGGATCAAATACTTAGTTGCGTGACCCAATAATTTCAGCCCAAGACCTTTAAACCCAAACCGGCCCAAAAACCCACCTCTTGTGTCGCACGTATATGGTTAGGGGTACGTATCATTCTTTTTGCAAACCCTAATACTCTCTCCACCCTTCTCTGCGATTGACGGCATCACAACTGGCGAAGCATTCCTCCCCTACGAGACCCTCTCTTCCTCGTTCTAACAGTTGTCCCCACACCAACTGTCGGTTAGTACATCCATCCTTGTGTGCTTGCATTCTTTAAAGGTTAAATTAAGGATATATGTGTTGCATGTTCGATGTGTGCATGTAATTAATGTGGGATTTGTAACCAAGTTGATATATCAGTAGCCTTTATCGGTCCAACAGAATTGAAGATATATGGCCTACTAAAGTTGTTAACCTTGAATAAAAAGTGGCCATTCAATGTTTTATTAAAACAAGAATAACCTCCTTTTAAATTGTTGCTAGCTGCCATCGAAAATTCCCCCATGCACATGATGTTGTTTTATATGATGATATGTGTTGGTGGCTACCAAAGTTATTCCCCTCCAAAGTCCACGTGTGCGTCCAATTTCTAGTTTGTGGCATTGACGGTTCCAATGTAGCAGTTCATCCCTCTTTATTTTTATTTAATTAAGTTTTTATTTTTTAATTAGGTTGCAAAAATATTATCTATGCTTAAGGATGCTGATTGTACATGACAACAAAAAGAAAAGAAAATGGTTTATAAATAATGTTGTCAGTAAGGATATCATGTGTATTAAATGATGAGATGATGTTTTGCATGTGGAAGTTGAAATCTGTGTGCATGAAGAATTCGTTTGGCACAATGTCAGATGTCACACCCCCAAAATACCACATGCAGAAATACCGCAGGGCATGTGACATATCAGGATCCAAGCCACCAATCACATTGAACTTCGCGTATTATAATTAAATAAAACTTTCATTTATTGACCTTAAGTGTTACAACATTATAAACAATTCACAGTATACAGCGGAAGCATAATTCATTCGTTAAGTATTTATAAGCCATATGTAAAACCCATTTGTCTTGTGTTGTGTTTCCATGTATCTAGACCCATGACCACTACAGCTTCCCAGACACCAAGTTCCAACAATATGCACCTAGAGGCCTGCAAGGCATGTAACAACAAATCAACAACAAAGTTGAGCGAGTTCACAGTTGGGTGTTCGTTTTAAGTTGTTTCCGAAAACATATGTTGTCTTTAGCTGGCTTACTTGCCGTGGGGGTTGCCCCATAGTTGAAAACATGATTAACCAGTTCCTCTTTTTCCAAACCATAACCAGTATCTTTATTTCCCAAACCATATCCATAATCAGTGGGGGCTTTCCCATGTGAACCACTAGACCGTTACCATATCGACAACTGACAAAAATAAGTTGTGCCCTACGTGAATGTCTATCATCATTGACTAAGTACCCAGATCCATTAGTACACGCCCGTCCGACCGGCACGCTGTGAGGCTTATCAACCCTAATAGCGCTATTAACTAATGACCTGTTAGCCATTGGCCCGGCGATTAAGTCGATATAAAAATGAGGGACTTCATGATAGAGTTTTGTCTAGTAAGTTAAGGTTGTTGTCCTATCCAAGGAGGACGAACGTACGTATTCTACCCAAGGAGAATACGCAGGATTAATATTGGCATCCTACCCATGGAGGATGGCGGTACATATCCTACCCAAGGAGGATATGTAGGTTCCGTTTTAATTCTTTAACCCATTCCCAACCACCGGGAATCCCATGCCTTAGAAAGTGTGTGAAGTCACCTCGGTTTGCTCGGTAGATAAAGCATTCGTCTAAGTTAGTCAACCACATCCTATTATGGTTACCATTTATTAGGACGGTAAACAAGTAATCACGTATAAGCTTCACGTATTTAACAAGTAGTGTATAAGTACCACGTATCATGTATATTGTGCAAGTCATACATAGTTTCACAATAAAGGCCTAAGTAAATGTAAGTGTGCGGTCCAAAATTAAGGTGTGCGGCCCGTTATAAGTGTGTGGCCCAATATATGTTTAATGTGCGGCCCACTTGTCAGGTGTGCGACCCACACGAGAGTGTGCGGTCCATTGACAAGTGTGCGGTCATACAAGAGAGTGTGTGGTTTCAATAAATGTGAGACTCAATTAAATAAGTGTGCGGTTAATTTAGGTGTGCGGTCGAGCTCAAAGGATTTTGTACATTGTGCATTGGTAACATGTACATGAGGGGTGTGTGATCCCCCTGAGAGTGAGACAAAAACCATTGGTTACGACCCGTAGCAAAACTAAAATCTAAATGAATTAATCATCCGTTATAAAACACACTTTTAAACATATAAATCCTAGTTTTTTTATTGATTATTACCAACACACCTAAGCAGATTTGTCAAACCCAAACATCAATAGTTCACAGTCTTTATATAAAATCATCAAATTGTCTTGGCACATATATACCGAATTATCTATGCAACTTATTACCATTCATTACTTTAAATAATGATAATGTTAATTTATAGATAATATTTCCACTCACGCATGCAAACTGATGTTATACATATAGTTTCCTAATCAACATTTTCTAATCACTAAAATCAGTTAACCTTATTCCTAGTTCCAAACAATCTATTTCTATACATTCTAAAACAACATTCATTATTCCAACATAAACCCATATTCAATTATCACAGCCAAAAACTAATTTAACATATCAATAGTTTGTGTATACAATTTAACCGTAACAATAAACCATTCTACACCAACAATTACCAACACTATCCAATTACATCAAACTCAACAGTTATCTTCACTAATCAAGTATACGCGATTTTAAAAAAAAAATCTCACCATTATCCTTGTAAGCAATTGTAATTAAAAGAAACGTTTCTTACGTCAGTAACCACTTATCATTCGTCCAAATAATTTCAAACAACTTTCGAACCCGGTATATCTTATAAACAAACAAACATGTAATTTATACAAGATCAGGAGCCATGAGGGTACAAACTATAGCAAAATACTAACCGATAGGTTCTCACACCGCCACTTCGTCGGAGTCGAAATGCGGCCACCACTACACCACTGCTGCCGCCGACTACTTTCAGACCCAGACCCAGACCCGAGACCGGTAGTTCCTCCGTCAGGGTCTGCTCCCTCCCTGTCTGCTCGTTGCCATCGTGTCGGAGCCGGAGGAGAGACAGATACAGAGAAGGGTGTCAGCTGAAAATTTGTAGGTGTTCGAAGGTGAGTGTTGAGGTGTGTAGGTGGGAGACGAAGAGGAGGTCGGAGGAGGTGTGGGTGCGGCGGTTCACCGGCGTTTACTTCAGTCGTCGGAGTCGAGGAAGTGGCAGGGATCAGGGGCAGGGTGTGTGTCGGCTAAGGGTAGAGCAAAAAGGATTTCGGTTTTTTATGTTGATTAACATGAGGGGGTGGGGTTTACAATGGGGTATATGTAGGGTAGGGTTTAGGTTTTTGGAGAGTTGTGTTGGGTCTTGCCCAAGTGCGTGAACCCGTTAAAATTTTACATGTTTCTCTTAAACAGACAGGCCCGATTATTCTAAAATATAATCAGTTACTAAATACGTAAATAAATAAATAAATCTCTTGTGGTGTGTTATTAATTATTTTAGTAAACAATACTAATAATAATAACAATAACAATATTAATAATACTCTCGATGATCGGGATCGAGAGTACAGGTTATCACATTCTCCCCATGTTACAGGAATTTCGTCCTCGAAATTTAAGCTAAGTCATACAATGCATTCTTATTTATAAATTCGCTAATAACCTTATGGTCGCACGTAAATACACATAGCTTCATGGAAGTTCACAAAACGGATCATGTAGGACGTATAGCGCATACAGTCATGTATCACATAAAGTCACGTAGCGCGTAAATTCAGATAATATAAAGATTCACGTAGTCTATACACACTTCACATAGCATAGAATTTCACACAATAAATTCTTCACTAGTATTACAATTCTGTGAGTGCTTGGCGAAATTTTTGAGAAACTAGGTTAACAAGGTTTGTGTTTACACTGTCAAGGCCGGGTGTCACATCATCCCCTAGTTGAAAGAATTTTCGTCCCGAAAATTGTTCTACAATGATGGCTTGAAGTTTGTTCCAATGAACTAGATCTATAGATAACTTACAACGCTTGCGGGGGGGGGGGGGGGGGGTGATCACACCCGGTTCCTTAATGAAATGATAAAGTTGAGTTTATCAACTAACTATCGAAATTAAACCAATATGTTTAAATACATTCCTCCAGGAATATTAGTTTGAAAAGTATTCCTTCCCAATCCCGGGATAGTAGTATTCCAATCTAGAATTATAAGACAGTCCCAATCCAAGGGTAGTACTGGTTCCCAATACCCGGTAATATGTACTTTTCTCAGGGCGCGCGTGTAGCCTCAAGCTAGGGGTACCGTGTGTATTTCCAAAAACCGGGGAAATAGTGTTTTGTCCCAAACTATGGACATATGCCTTTAGTAAGAGTTGTTAACTCACTTTAGGGTGTGTGTTGTATCAAAAGTCTTGTGTCGATGACACGAACTGGTATAGTAGGCAAACAATCACCAAAACACTCTTAATAATGGTTGCACGTCCTGAGTAACTAGGACTAGTGTATGGTTGTTTCACATAAGGTTGAGTTCCATCAACTGTAAACGAAGTAGGTGTTGTTTCCAGCCGTGGACAAAATCGGTAGCACATGCCTACAACATGTCTTCAGTAGTTTATTCGGTTAAACCATTCGTTCATGGGTGTTAAGTAGTGCCCATGCATGATCGTGAGCCGAATTATTTGTGCATCGCTTGCCACAAATCTGATGCAAATCGTGGGTCACGATCAGAAGTAATGGGGGTTAGCACCCCGTGCCTAGCAACCACTTCTTCCTGGTAGATGACTGCAAGTGTAGAAAACTTATCCGTTTCCTTGATGGCTAGAAAGTGTGCTGGTTACGTGAGACAATCAACGATCATCCAGGTGATATGGTTTCTGTTTTGAGTTGTAAGTAGACTAGCGACCAAAATCATGGCAGTCTGTTTTCGCTTTCCATATAGGTGTTTCTTGTTGCGTACACTTCACCTTGACTTTCCCACAAGTCCAACATCATTCCCATACCTAGCTAGGTGGGCCATTATGCCCGATTACCGGTACAAGGTTTATAAATCCTAACGCCTCTCATCAAAACCCAGACGACTGGAATATCGAAGTCGGTGCGCTTTGCCCAACACGAGTTCCTTACAGTTGCCGTATAGTGAGATCCACACTCGTTCCATGAGGTAGCGAATATCGTCTGACTTGCCAAGGTTGCTTTTCCATGCCCCCCAAGGGTTCAACTTGATAATCCTCTTCCTTCAGTTCTCCAGTTTGAACAGGGCGAGTCGGATCAGGTAACCTAGAGTAGATAGTGAACTGCAAGGCTAGCGCACGTTCAAGTTTCATAGTTGTAATCATCCTAAAGTTCCCTCCAGTGGTGCCATTAACTGATTTAACTCTTTCGAACCAGGGTACACGGGAGGCCCTTATGATCAGTCTAAGTAACGCATTAGGTACCGTTTAAGTAATGCCTCCAAGTAATTACAAAGACCACGGTTTCCACCGCCGGTTGTGTGTTGTGTTGTTCCTTCTTGTAACTCCATTACGTAAGTCATCACTCTCTCGTGTTGCGTCGACGTGTAACTGGGACTCTGGTTCGAACCATAAAGATATACCACTGAACCACCCGCGCCCTCGAGTAAAGACGATGCTTGGCCCTCCTGTTTTGTCTTCTACAAACACAGCACCCCGCTGTGCTAAAGAGATTACAGTGGTGCTATTTTTGAAAATCCCTCGAATCCAGATGTTACATTTAGCCAAACTTCATACGGAATGGCTCCTCCCTCTAGGACTCTAAATAAGATACATATGTCATCCATGGCGTTCCTTTCTCCTGGTCATGATTCAGAACATCGTCAACAAATACGGTCGATTCATGTGATCCCTGAAGCTGCTGGTGTGTTAATCAACTCAATGATAATGGTGTACAAGTTGTAATGGTTGCATTGCGTTCGACATGCTGTTCTAAGAGCAATCTCCTCTTGGACTTCAATCTGATGATAGTTCGTTCGCTAGCCTTGATATCAGTAACGAGTGCTATCATGGCGGGGTAATCCTTCCCTGGACACTTCTGGCTTTCATTGTTGAAATGACGCTAACCGTTGCGCCACTCTGATGCGTTAGAGCAGATAACAATCCTCCACTAAGGAGAATACGTAGAATCTTCTCCTCACAGGGTACATCCATCGAGAACAACAGAAGAAGGGTCAATGTCGAACACTTGTCCCACAAGGTCGAGTTTGCATCCCATCGATCATATAAGGTTTCCATTGTCATGCCATCAGCCGATTCCACAACAGGTCGGGTTTCAAGAAGCATCAGGGTTATATAGAACAGAGACGAAGTGATTCATTACCAAGCACGTGTATGCCACCATGTTATTACAATCCTGGCATCGCCCATGCCAATCCTAAATGTCCCTCAATGAGCATCATTTCCCATGTGGTTGTACTCGTTGCTGTTTTCATTACAAGGATTTCAAGTGATGTCGTTGTTCCTTTGGTCGTTGTCTTTTTAACTTAACCATGGCCAATCCATGTTGTAGGCACCTTTATTTCCATAGTGTGGGCTAGGGTTACAAATACCTTGTTGTCGTTTTGACTGCTGCTCCCAATGTCGTTGCTCGAAACGGAGCCCTACGATTCTTCACCATCAAGGTCCATCTTTTCACATTCTGAGCCACGTCCTAAAGTGCTACTCACTGTGCTGGCAGTTACACATTCCACGTCATAGTCGATTGTCATTGCTTATGTCCTGATTGATTCGTAAGAGTTGACTCCCATGAGTCGCTGACAAGGGTTAAAGATTCGATTGAAGCCAATTCGCTGGTTCTCGTTGCCGGCAATCAGGGTCGTCAAAGTACTGAGGTCGGTAAAGTACTACGCTCAACCTCCTGTCCATCGATGTTGCAAGTTGTTTGAGTAATACACAGTATGTTGCGGGAATGTAGCAGAAGTGATCACATTTCGGGCTCTAAGACGTCAATACATGAGTTCCAGCAAACGAAGAAGAGTAAGAAAGGTATCGATCAATCATTCGACGCTGCGACATCCAACTCGGGGACGTTCGTATAAGCACTTAACATTCTACACGTTTCGCTAGGTGTTCAAATGGGTGTTCAGGTAATTCTACATAGCATCAAGGTTTGAAAGGATCCAAGAGGAATGAAAAGTTCACATTCGAGTAGGGGACAATCACTGTTATGACCCCCATGGGTTTGTTATGTTTCACATCAATCAAATAACGGAACAGAACCCCTTTTTCACTTATTAAGCCTCACTGGGACTCGCATGCACCCCACATTATTATTATGTGTGCACCCACAATAATATTATGATTTGCATGCTCACCTCAGCTCCTCTTAACTCATGTTAAATGGTTCCTCAAACTCGAGTAGCAACCAAAGAGCATCACAAAGTGTAAATTATGAATGTTTTAGGGGAATACCACCCTATCAGTCACATAACACATACAAGTAATTCGTGAATTCATACTGTTGTGCTAAACGTGCAATCACATGCAATATCATATGTAAGTGTTCACTAGTTATGCAGTACAATGAGTATACGAGAGACGAACCTTGCAATCTGGAGCTGAGTGTCACGGTCGTATTCACGTTTTCAGAACTGTTTGGTTATAGTCTGGTTTTACAAAAAAAACGTTTTTCCTTTTTGATACCAATCTGTTCGGTTATAGTCTGGTTTTACAAAAAAACATTTTTTTTAAAACTAAGTTCACTATAACCAATGGCTCTGATACCAATCTGTCACACCCCCAAAATACCACATGCGGAAATACCGCGGGGCGTGTGACATACCAGGATCCAAGCCACCAATCACATTGAACTCCGCGTATTATAATTAAATAAAACTTTCATTTATTGACCTTAAGTGTTACAACGTTATAAACAATTCATAGTATACAACGAAAGCATAATTCATTAGTTAAGTATTTATAAGCCATGTCTAAAAGCCATTTGTCTTGTGTTGTGTTCCATGTATCTCGACCCATGACCACTCCAACTTCCCAGAAAGCAAGTTCCAACAATATGCACCTAGAGGCCTGCAAGGCATGTAACAACAAATCAACAACAAAGTTGAGCGAATTCACAGTTGGGTGTTCGTTTTAAGTTGTTTCCGAAAACATAGGATGTCTTTAGCTGGCTTACTTGCCGTGGTGGTTACCCCATAGTTGAAAACATGATTAACTGGTTCCTCATTTCCCAAACCATAACCAGTATCTTTATTTCCCAAACCATATCCATAATCAGTGGGGGCTTCCCTATGTGAACCACTCGACCGTTACCATATCGACAACTGACGAAAATAAGTTGTGCCCTACGTCAATGTCTATCATCATTGACTAAGTGCCCAGATCCATTAGTACACGCCCGTCCGACCGGCACGGTGTGAGGCTTGACAACCCTAATAGCGCTATTAACTAATGACCCGTTCGCCATTGGTCCGGCGATTAAGTCGATATAAAAATGAGGGACTACATGATAGAGTCTTGTCTAGTAAGTTAAGGTTATTGTCCTACCCAAGGAGGACGAACGTACATATTCTACCCAAGGAGAATACGCAGGATTAATATTGGCATCCTACCCATGGAGGATGGCGGTACATATCCTACCCAAGGAGGATATGTAGGTTCCGTTTTAATTCTTTAATCCATTCACAACCACCAGGAATCCCATGCCTTAGAAAGTGTGTGAAGTCACCTCGGTTTGCTCGGTAGATAAAGCATTCGTCTAAGTTAGTCAACCACATCGTATTATGGTTACCATTTATTAGGACGGTAAACAAGTAATCACGTATAAGCTTCACGTATTTAACAAGTAGTGTATAAGTACCATGTATCATGTATATTGTGCGAGTCATACACAGTTTCACAATAAAGGCCTAAGTAAATGTAAGTGTGCGGTCCAAAATTAAGGTGTGCGGCCCGTTATAAGTGTGTGGCCCAATATATGTTTAATGTGCGGCCCACTTGTCAGGTGTGCGACCCACACGAGTGTGTGCGGTCCATTGAGAAGTGTGCGGTCACACAAGCGAGTGTGTGGTTTCAATAAATGTGAGACTCAATTAAATAAGTGTGCGGTTAATTTAGGTGTGCGGTCGGGCTCAAAGGATTTTGTACATTGTGCATTGGTAATGTCACACCCCCAAAATCCACACGCGGAGTATCACCGCTTGGAGGCGTGACTGACCAGGATCAAGCCACCAATCATATTGAACATAGTAAGTATATACCAAAAACCATTCATCAATACGATAGGTGTTTTCAAAACCAAACATCAACAAGTGTGTAGCGGAAGCATAAGTATGTAAACCCAATGTAAATCGTAAATTCAAACGTTTAGATAATTAACATGGCATCATCGATCCATGTCCCACAACGACCTGCTCCTCCCTGTGCAAGCTCCATATGTACCTAAGGTCCTGCAAGGCATGCAAGAGAGAGTCAACAACTAGTTGAGCGAGTTCACAGTTAATAGTTCAGTACTAGTATAGCGTGAGTAGTAGTATGTTCATTCGTTACAATGTATCGTATTAGTTCTCATCGCGGCCATCCAGGCAGGTGTGCGAAGATATGTTGGGGAAAGTCTTTCCCCAAGTTTTCTAGACTAGGTTTGTTTGTATCGCGGCCTCAACAGGCAGGTGTGCGAAGATTTGTAAATTTAGTTCGCGGCCATTCCATGGCAGGTGTGCGAAGATGTTGTAAATTTAGTTCGCGGCCATTCCATGGCAGGTGTGCGAAGTCAGTCATAATATCGCGGCCAATCCTTGGCAGGTGTGCGAAGATCGTTCAATAAGTGTTACTAGTCTAGCAGTAGGTTCTAGCATCTTTGTATGTACAGTAAATCATCAAATCCCCATTCCCCCCCACCCTGGGAACCCCATGCCTTGGCTTGTGTGAACTCACCTTGGTTTGCTCGGTATGCTAAGTGTATGCTCGCAAGTAGTCAATCACGTCCTAAAGTATGCCCGTATGTGAAATCAGTTTGCGTTCAAGTTGTTCACGTATAAGCAAGTAGTACGTATTCGCAAGCATTCAGGTCATGTTTAACATTTAACGGCAGTTAGTTAACTCAGTTAAGTCTTACGGAAACAGTTACTGTATGAATTACCCAGGTCGGCGAAACACCCTCTGTTTCGCCGTGAGCCCCTTCGACGAAACCTAATCTGTTTCGTCATATACCCTTCGGCGAAACACAATCTGTTTCGTCGTGAGTTTTGTTTCGTCAAAACCTCCGTTTCGTCAAATCAGTTTCGTGAAGGCATCAACATCAACAGCAACTACGAAATAAGAAACCTAATGACCATCTAGTCGTTACATAACTGCAATAATCATTTGCCCCATCAGATCAAATCACGAACCCGCAAATTTCTAAATCACTACAAAATCATAATTACCATGACATCCTTATTATAATCATCAGTAAGTTCTTGAAATCATCAAATATGCATCGTATCATTTAAACATAGAATTCTAATCATTTAAACATACATAATCGTAAAATCAACATGTCCAGATCATCAATCATCAAGTTAAATCCATGTTACATCAAATCATATTTGAGTATGGTTGGAACCCTAGACATTGACTAATGATAACACTTACATATTATATCCAATTTCCCATGCATTACCACTTGCACAAATAAGAAAGCATGTGATGTCTGACAATTCTCATGCATAATAATCATCACTCACAAGTAGTCACATGCATACATTAATGACACTGGCTATATGTTTTCTTGTATGCGATTTCAATCATCAATATAAAACAAAAACATTTTACTAACCCAAAAGACAAATTCACTAGGCTGATGACTTCGAATAAGGGGAGGGTTTCTCCTGCCGTCGCCAGAATAGAGGAGAGAAACAATTCTAGGGTTTCGATTTTTAGGGGTAAGCCTTTTACATGAAGTGGGGAGCATGATATAAAAAGAAAACCCATTACTACTGGGCCGAAGCCCACATATTTTTCCCTGGCTATTTGTGGACGAAAACACCTCAGGTGTTTTCGGTCATAAGTGTTTTCATAGGATGTGGGTTTTTGGCCAGGGTGTCAGACAAAGTTCCATATTAACTTATAACACACAAATTAACACAAGGCAATTTATTACTATACACATAGATATAATGCGCACCAAATATATCATATTAATCACCAAACGGTATAACGTATTACAAACATGCATAGATGCGAAACAACCAAGTCGTATAACAAACAACTTAACTAATTAACGCGCAATAAATGCGAGGACGGAAGTCTTGGAAACCCGAGTTGTCACATTATCCCCAACTTGAAAGAAATTTCGTCCCGAAATTTAGCATGCCGTTATTGAGGAAGCTAGGTAAGTTGTATCGTTTACTGGTTTTCCTGGGGTGTCACATTATCCCCCCGTTGATTTGGAATTTCGTCCCGAAATTCTGTAGTAGCTTCAGCCTCAGTAGTGGTTGCGCTGTTTCTGAATAACTGGGGATACTTGAGTTTCATTTGACCTTCGCGTTCCCAGGTGAACTCTGGGCCACGACGGGAGTTCCAACGAACTCGAACAAGAGGTATTCTGGTGTGCTTGAGGACCTTAACATCCCGGTCCGTGATTTCAACAGGTTCTTCGACGAAATGCAGCTGTTCGTCGATAGTGAGCTCCTTCAAAGGAACTATGAGGGTCTCATCTGACAGACACTTCTTTAGGTTCGACACGTGAAAGACGTTGTGAACTACACTGAGTTCAGCTGGTAAGTTCAATCTGTAGGCCACCCTGCCTATCTTCTCAATGATTTCGAATGGTCCAACGTATCGTGGATTAAGTTTGCCGCGTTTGCCAAAACGAACCACACCCTTCCAGGGTGAAACTTTGAGTAGCGCTCGATCCCCAACTTGGAATTCGAGTAGTTTTCTATCTTTATCGGCGTATGCTTTCTGATGGTCACGAGCTGCCGCCATGCGTTGTCGTATTTGAGCAATCTTTTCAGTAGTATCAACTACCATTTCTGGACCTGTGATTTGACTATCTCCCACCTCTGCCCAACAGAGAGGTGACTGGCATTTACGCCCGTACAATGCCTCTAATGGTGCAGCTTTAATGCTGGTGTGGTAGCTGTTATTGTATGAAAATTCCACAAGTGGCAGATGTTTTTCCCAACCGTTGCCAAAGTCAATTACACACGCACGAAGCATGTCTTCTAGAGTTTGAATAGTGCGCTCAGATTGCCCATCCGTCTGAGGGTGATAAGCTGTGCTCATGTCTAACCGAGAGCCAAAAGATTTATGCATTGCTCGCCACAGTTCTGAAGTAAAACGTGCATCACGATCAGAGATAATGGAGGTTGGCACTCCGTGCCTGGAAACCACTTCTTTAAGATAGATGTCTGCTAATGTAGAGAACTTGTCTGTTTCCTTTATAGCCAGGAAGTGTGCAGACTTTGTGAGTCGATCCACGATCACCCAAATAGTATCATTTCCGCGCTGAGATCTAGGTAGGCCAGTAACAAAATCCATGAAAATTTGCTCCCATTTCCATTGTGGTATCTCAGGTTGTTGGAGTGGGCCTGATGGTTTCTGGTATTCCGCCTTGACTCTCGCACAAGTCAAGCATTTGCTAACGTATGTTGCTATGTGGGCCTTCATGCTAGGCCACCAATATGTAGTTTTGATATCGTGGTACATTTTATCCGAACCAGGATGTACCGAGTAGCGAGACTTATGAGCTTCATCCATTACCAGCTCGCGTAAGTTGCCATAGAGTGGGACCCAAATGCGTCCTGTTACGTAATAAGCACCATCTTCCTTCTGTTCTAAGCGTTGTCTTGAGCCGCGTAGGGCTTCAGTCCTGACATTTTCTGGTTTCAATGCTTCTATCTGAGCATCTCGTATCTGGGAAGGAAGGCTAGACTGTATGGTGAGTTGTAAAGCTCGCGCGCGCTTAGGCGCGGTGTCCTTTCGACTGAGGGCGTCAGCCACAACATTGGCTTTGCCTGGGTGGTACCTGATTGAGCATTCGTAGTCGTTTAGCAGTTCGACCCATCGTCGCTGTCGCATATTCAGTTCCTTCTGTTTGAATATATGTTCGAGGCTCCTGTGGTCAGTGTAGATTGCTCACTTGGTACCATACAAATAGTGTCGCCATATCTTAAGTGCAAAAACAACCGCTCCCAGTTCTAGGTCGTGTGTCGTTTAATTCCGTTCGTGAATCTTAAGTTGGCGCGAAGCATAAGCAGTGACTTTATCCCTTTGCATCAATACACATCCAAGACCTTGGATAGAGGCGTCGCAGTAGACTACGAAATCATCCGTGCCTTCAGGCAATGAGAGGTTAGGTGCGCTACAGAGTCTATCCTTTAAGTGTTGGAACGCTGTTTCCTGTGTATTACCCCGACGGTAAACAACACCCTTCTGCGTCAGTAGTGTAAGTGGCTGAGCAATTTTTGAGAAGTCTTTGATGAACCTTCTGTAGTAACCCGCCAAACCTAAGAATTGGCGTATTTCTGTTGGTGTGAGAGGTGCAGGCCAGTTCTTGATCGAATCCACCTTGGATGGATCTACATGAATCCCATCCTTGTTTACCACATGGCCTAAGAAGTGGACTTCACGAAGCCAGAAGTCACATTTAGAAAACTTAGCGTACAGTTGCTCTGTTCGAAGGAGTTCCAAAATAAGTCGTAACTGATGTTCGTGTTCCTCCTGACTCTTAGAGTAGATCAGAATATCGTCGATGAAAACAATGACGAACTTGTCGAGATAGGGTTTGCACACCCTGTTCATAAGATCCATAAAAACCGCAGGCGCGTTCGTCAATCCGAATGGCATGACCAGAAACTTGTAGTGGCCGTAGCGTGTTCTAAATGCTGTTTTGGAGACGTCCTCATCCCGGACTCTCAGCTGATGGTACCCTGACCTTAAGTCTATCTTGGAGTAGTAGCTCGACCCTTGCAGCTGGTCGAATAAATCATCTATGCGCGGAAGAGGATAACGATTCTTGATCGTCACCTTGTTGAGTTCACGGTAGTCTATACACATTCTGAACGTACCATCTTTCCTCTTTACGAATAACACTGGAGCTCCCCAGGGCGAAGAGCTAGGACGTATAAAACCCTTTTCCAAGAGTTCTTGTAGCTGCTTAGACAGTTCTTCCAATTCAGTTGGAGCTAAACGATAAGGTGCTCGAGCTATGGGTGCTGCTCCTGGAGCGAGCTCGATCTGACATTCAACTTGACGATGAGGCGGTAACCCAGGTAATTCCTCAGGAAACACTTGAGAAAAGTCACGTACTACAGGAATATTTTCAATCTTTTTCTCTTTCTTCGAGATATCTGTAACGAGTGCTAATATAGCAGTGTGCCCCTTGCGCGAACACTTCTGAGCCTTCAAAAAGGAGATGATGCCACTCACGACACCACTCTTGTCGCCTTGAACTTCGAGAGGTTCCTTGCCCGAACGAGGAATACGAATAACCTTTTCTTTGCATAGGATCTCTGCTTGTTGTTGGGATAACCAATCCATACCAATGACGATGTCGTAACTATCGCAACGTTGAGGTCATTACTAGTATCACCCTGACCAATCACGAACACTCGACCCCTGGCACCATTGTCGTCGTCATTACCCCCATTGTTGTCTTCCCTTATTGTTCCTGTTTTCCTTGGTTGTGGTTCTGATTCTGGTTCTGGTTCAACTGTGGGCAGTGTCTCTTGAAGTGACCTTCAGCACCACTCTGATAACATCCCTTGTTACCCTGCTGTTGCTGCTGATTCTGAAGATCTGTTGTCTGTTGTTGTTGGTTCTGGTTTGCAGGACGTGAGTTTCTACCATCTTTGGTTCCATGACCAAGCTTGTTGCATTATTGACAATGATTGCGTTTGCCCTGCCCGCTGTGGTGCAGGTTACATCGTTTGCGCTTAGGGTGGTTTCCCTTGTATCCACCCTGCCCTTGAATACTAAATGTTGCTGATCAGGACTTTAGTTGTCATCGACCTTTCACTGCTGTGCCTGGGACGGAATCGTAGTCGAACCCTTGCTAGAGGTTCCATCCCACTTTCATCCATTGTTACTGAGGGTAGCAGAAGTAGTTGAAGTAGTAGTGGTAGTAGTATCGCTGATACGTTGAGGCAGCTTGTTCTGTCCCACTGCCTGGTCTGTGAGACGATGAGCAGGATGAGTAACATCTTGAATAGTAGCAAGGTTAGCAGAAGTCACATGACTTTGGAATCTCTGGTACTAAGCCTTTGAGATACAGCTCAATGCGATTGATAGGAGGATCCACCATAGTTGGGCATAACACTGCCAGTTCGTTGGATCGTTTCGTGCACGCTTCTATCTCTGACCCCGTCATCTTCATGTTAAAGGACTCCACTTCCAACTTGTGGATGGCATCATAACTACTGTATTCACGTTTGATAGGTTCCTTAAAATCATTCCATGGGGTGGCATTAGCAGCCGCCAGCTCCAACATCGTAACTTGCGTGTTCCACCAAGTTTGCGCAGTGCCTTCGAGAATATCAGTGGCATATTTCACCTTACGAGCCACAGGTCATTCGCACATTTGAAGGCCGATTCGAGTTCCTCGAACTAATGGAAGAGTCCAACAGCTCCTTCAGTGTCGCTGAAAGTAGTAGGACGACAGTCCATAAAAGTCGTGTATGTGCACACAGGTGGCTGAGCGTGTTGACTTGTCATGTGCGTAAGAGTAATCAAAATTAAGCACAAGTGTTGAGTTTCAAGAGTAGGATCTAAAAATCCTGGAGTAAGTGGTGATGGCAGGTTACGCCTCCTGTCTGGGCAGCGACGAGTGCTGCAGTAACTTGTTCAGTGATCGAAGCCGCCAACTGGGCTTGAGTTAGGTTAACGCGTCCACTCATGATCTTGACATCAAGGAGGACATGTGTAAGAGAGGTTCGCGAATAGTGTGAAGAGAGTGAGCACACAAGTATTCTCAAGCAACAACGTATAGTAGGTTCTGTAATCTGAGCATACCACGAGCAAAGTTCTATGTAGTTCTAGCAAGTAGGTAAAGTAACATGAATAGTAGTACCTATGATGTTGAGCCTTGCACGTGGAGCGAAGCATCGTTGTGGATCGTTGAGAGCGCTATTCTGGTTATAGTCTGGTTTTAACAAAATCGTTTTCCCCTTATTAAAACCGAGTTCTCTATAACCAATGGCTCTGATACCAATCTGTCACACCCCCAAAATCCACACGCGGAGTATCACCGCTTGGAGGCGTGACTGACCAGGATCAAGCCACCAATCATATTGAACATAGTAAGTATATACCAAAAACCATTCATCAATACGAAAGGTGTTTTCAAAACCAAACATCAACAAGTGTGTAGCGGAAGCATAAGTATGTAAACCCAATGTAAATCGTAAATTCAAACGTTTAGATAATTAACATGGCATCATCGATCCATGTCCCACAACGACCTGCTCCTCCCTGTGCAAGCTCCATATGTACCTAAGGTCCTGCAAGGCATGCAAGAGAGAGTCAACAACTAGTTGAGCGAGTTCACAGTTAATAGTTCAGTAATAGTATAGCGTGAGTAGTAGTATGTTCATTCGTTACAATGTATCGTATTAGTTCCCATCGCGGCCATCCAGGCAGGTGTGCGAAGATATGTTGGGGAAAGTCTTTCCCCAAGTTTTCTAGACTAGGTTTGTTTGTATCGCGGCCTCAACAGGCAGGTGTGCGAAGATTTGTAAATTTAGTTCGCGGCCATTCCATGGCAGGTGTGCGAAGATGTTGTAAATTTAGTTCGCGGCCATTCCATGGCAGGTGTGCGAAGTCAGTCATAATATCGCGGCCAATCCTTGGCAGGTGTGCGAAGATCGTTCAATAAGTGTTACTAGTCTAGCAGTAGGTTCTAGCATCTTTGTATGTACAGTAAATCATCAAATCCCCATTCCCCCCCCCCCCCCCCCCGGGAACCCCATGCCTTGGCTTGTGTGAACTCACCTTGGTTTGCTCGGTATGCTAAGTGTATGCTCGCAAGTAGTCAATCACGTCCTAAAGTATGCACGTATGTGAAATCAGTTTGCGTTCAAGTTGTTCACGTATACGCAAGTAGTACGTATTCGCAAGCATTCAGGTCATGTTTAACATTTAACGGCAGTTAGTTAACTCAGTTAAGTCTTACGGAAACAGTTACTGTATGAATTACCCAGGTCGGCGAAACACCCTCTGTTTCGCCGTGAGCCCCTTCGACGAAACCTAATCTGTTTCGTCATATACCCTTCGGCGAAACACAATCTGTTTCGTCGTGAGTTTTGTTTCGTCAAAACCTCCGTTTCGTCAAATCAGTTTCGTGAAGGCATCAACATCAACAGCAACTACGAAATAAGAAACCTAATGACCATCTAGTCGTTACATAACTGCAATAATCATTTGCCCCATCAGATCAAATCACGAACCCGCAAATTTCTAAATCACTACAAAATCATAATTACCATGACATCCTTATTATAATCATCAGTAAGTTCTTGAAATCATCAAATATGCATCGTATCATTTAAACATAGAATTCTAATCATTTAAACATACATAATCGTAAAATCAACATGTCCAGATCATCAATCATCAAGTTAAATCCATGTTACATCAAATCATATTTGAGTATGGTTGGAACCCTAGACATTGACTAATGATAACACTTACATATTATATCCAATTTCCCATGCATTACCACTTGCACAAATAAGAAAGCATGTGATGTCTGACAATTCTCATGCATAATAATCATCACTCACAAGTAGTCACATGCATACATTAATGACACTGGCTATATGTTTTCTTGTATGCGATTTCAATCATCAATATAAAACAAAAACATTTTACTAACCCAAAAGACAAATTCACTAGGCTGATGACTTCGAATAAGGGGAGGGTTTCTCCTGCCGTCGCCAGAATAGAGGAGAGAAACAATTCTAGGGTTTCGATTTTTAGGGGTAAGCCTTTTACATGAAGTGGGGAGCATGATATAAAAAGAAAACCCATTACTACTGGGCCGAAGCCCACATATTTTTCCCTGGCTATTTGTGGACGAAAACACCTCAGGTGTTTTCGGTCATAAGTGTTTTCATAGGATGTGGGTTTTTGGCCAGGGTGTCAGACAAAGTTCCATATTAACTTATAACACACAAATTAACACAAGGCAATTTATTACTATACACATAGATATAATGCGCACCAAATATATCATATTAATCACCAAACGGTATAACGTATTACAAACATGCATAGATGCGAAACAACCAAGTCGTATAACAAACAACTTAACTAATTAACGCGCAATAAATGCGAGGACGGAAGTCTTGGAAACCCGAGTTGTCACAGGTAACATGTACATGAGGGGTGTCTAATCCCCCTGAGTGTGAGACAAAAACCATTGGTTACGACCCGTAGCAAAACTAAAATCTAAATGAATTAATCATCAGTTATAAAACACAATTTTAAACATATAAGTCCTAGTTTTTTTTATTGATTATTACCAACACACCTAAACAGATTTGTCAAACCCAAACATCAATAGTTCACAGTCTTTATATAAAATCATCAAATTGTCTTGGCACATATATACCGAATTATCTATGCAACTTATTACCATTCATTACTTTAAATAATGATAATGTTAATTTATACATAATATTTCCACTCACGCATGCAAACTGATGTTATACATATAGTTACCTAATCAACATTTTCTAATCACTAAAATCAGTTACCCTTATTCCTAGTTCCAAACAATCTATTGCAATATATTCTAAAACAACATTCATTATTCCAACATAAACCCATATTCAATTATCACAGCCAAAAACTAATTTAACATATCAATAGTTTGTAACTAATGTATATACAATTTAACCGTAACAATAAACCATTCTACACAAACAATTACCAACACTATCCAATTACATCAAACTCAACAGTTATCTTCACTAATCAAGTATACACCATTTTTTTTTAAAAAAATCTCCCCATTATCCTTGTAAGCAATTGTAATTAAAAGAAACGTTTACTACGTCAGTAACCACTTATCAATCATCCAAATAATTTCAAACAACTTTCGAATCCGGTATATCTTATAAACAAACAAACATGTAATTTATACAAGATCAGGAGCCATGATGGTACAAACTATAGCAAAATACTAACCTATAGGTTCTGACGTCGCCACTTCGTCGGAGTCGAAATGAGCCACCACTGCACCACTGCTGCCGCCGACTACTTTCAGACCCAGACCCGAGACCGGTAGTTCCTCTGTCAGGGTCTGCTCCCTCCCTGTCTGCTCGTTGCCATCGTGCCGGAGTCGGAGGAGAGACAGATATAAAGAAGGGTGTCGGCTGAAAATGTGTAGGTGTTCGAAGGTGAGTGTTGAGGTGTGTTGGTGGGAGACGAAGAGGAGGTCAGAGGAGGTGTGGGTGCGGCGGTTCGCCGGCGTTTACTTCGGTCGTCGGAGTCGAGGAAGTGGCAGGGATCAGGGGCAGGGTGTGTCGGCTGAGGGTAGAGCAAAAAGGATTTAGGGTTTTTATGTTGATTAACATGAGGGGGTGGGGTTTACAACACAAGGGGGTATATGTAGGGTAGGGTTTAGGTTTTTGAAGAGTTGTGTTGGGTCTTGCCCAAGTGCGTGAACCCGTTAAATTTTTACATGTTTCTCTTAAACAGACAGGCCCGATTATTCTAAAATATAATCAGTTACTAAATACGTAAATAAATAAATAAATCTCTTGTGGTGTGTTATTATTTATTTTAGTAAACAATACTAATAATAATAACAATAATAATATTAATAATACTCTCGATGATCGGGATAGAGAGTACGGGTTGTCACATCAGAGGTATAGAGAATTTTATATACATGTTGCGCACTAATAAATGAACCGCACTTTACTTCGTTGGGCCTGAACCCAACTAGGCCGCACCTTACTTGGAATGCCGGAGTGGGCTGCCAAGTCGTGCTAGTCTGGTATATTCGCGACACAAAATTCTTGTGACCTAAATGATTATTGCGTGTTATGTGATAAGGTTACAATTTACAACTTGTAGAATATGAACTAGTAATATGGATTACACACGAGTCGAATATTCACTATATAAAGATACGGTAGATAATGATATGGATAGCTGTGATACTGCATGAATTCTTGTTGTGACATGCATGTTTACTTGAATGTGAACCGAACCACTCGACAAGTACTATGGCACGATATGAACTTGTATGATGAATTCAACTAAAATTAGGATACTTGCTATGATTAGTATAGTGATATATGCATTGCTTGTTTGCTACTTGAGTAATGTGTGCGACGAATACGTGTATTATAAGTGTGCGAACTGACTATTTTTGGTGACCACGGTAGGGTTTGGTTGACCAACTGGGAACGGGTAACATGACATACCGAGCAATCTAAGGTGAGTTCATTTATCTTGAGCATGCGTCCCGGTGGTTGGGACAGTCATTGGGCATCCCTGAGAGGGATGGGTTTGGGTAAATCAATTGGGTATTCCTGAGAGGAATATGTCTTGTGGTAAATCTGGAATGTTGGATAATATACTCGTCCTATCACCTTTAAAGTCCCTCCTTGTTGGTTGGTTACCTGAGAGGTAACAAGGTATTAGTTGGTAGCGCTACTTAGGTCTGGCACCCTCACCCCGTACCGGAGAGGACGGGTGTGAACTAATGACCTAGTCATGACCAATGCTTTGATAGGAGCATTGGGGAAAGGGCAAAATAAATCAGGAGCCGTCTTGTATCCGAGGTATTATCAACATTGTAATCAATCAACGAAACTAAACACTTGGTGACTAACATTTTCGAAAAACTATGAACTCACCAGTGTTGTCTGATACACGTGTGTGCATGCTTGCAGGTTATTTGATATGTGCAGATGTGGAACTTGCTGTCTGGGATGCTGGAGTGGTCATGGGTCGAGATACATGGAAACTTGAAACGAGACTAGTTGATTACATACACTTGGGTTTGGCTAAACTTTATATTATGCTTCCGCTAGACACAACGAGTTATAAATAATGTTTTGTAACACTTTATATTAATGAATGAGAGCTTTTATTTGAAATCTTGATTATGAGTTCAATGTGATTAGTGGCTAGATCCTGGTACGTCACATGCCTAGCGGAGGATTCCGCATGTGGTATTTTGGGGGTGTGACATTTCAAATTAAGCATCAATTGTTATTTTATCCTATTATTCCATATTGGGCATTTGGCTCATTCCGTAAACTTTTTGTATGTATAGGTTCACAGGTTACTTCAGGCGGGATGAAGAGAGGAGAATAAAATCTAAGACTAAATCTTAAAGATGTTAGCTAATCTAGTCAAATGTGTCAGCTTGTAAATTAACCTCAAATTTAGTGGTCATGGTTGTATCCTTGTTAAATAAAGAAATGGAATTATGACTTTTGTTTATGATACCAATGTTATTGTGACACGTCAGCCCTTCCGGGTTGGCGTGTTACAATACAAGTATATGTCAATGACATTATTTTCGGTTCTTCAAATGAAGAGCTTTGTCAGGAATTCGAACAAGTGATGAAATCAAAGTTTGGGATAAGTGCAATGGGTGAGCTAAAGTTTTTCCTCAGGTTGCAAGTGGATCAACAAGAAAATGGCACGTATATTCATCAGACGCAGTATTTGCACGAGATCCTCAAGAGATTCAACATGCAAGATAGTCTACCTTACGAAACTCCGTTGCCTACCAATCATAAGTTGTCAGATGAAAAGGACAATGATCCTGAAGTGGAACCTTCAGTTTCTCATGCAACGATTGGTTCTTTAATGTATCTTACTGCATCTCGACCCGACATAATGTTTTAGGTATGTTTATGTGGTAGGTACCAAGCCACTCCGAGAGAATCACATTTGAAAGCCTTCAAATGGATTTTCACTATCTTAAAGGCAAACAAAGACTTGGATTGTGGTATCCAATCGAGGGAGGCTTAGATTTGATAGCATATGCGGATGCCGATGTGGGCTGGTGCCCAATCAACGGGAAGTCAACCTCTGGTGGTGCTCAACTACTTGGAAGCCGTTTGATATCCTGACAATGCAAAAAGCAATAATCTGTGTCGCTGTCTACATGTGAAGTAGAATACATCTCCACTTCGAGCTGTTGTGCTCAAGTCTTTTGGATACAACAACAATTGCATGATTACGGTTTGAATTATACATAAACTCCCATCATGGTAGATAATAATTCAGCTATTTTAATAATAAATAACCCAGTACACCATTCACATACTAAACATATAGATGTTAGGGATCATTTTATTGGTGATTGTGCTGAATAAGGTTTAATTGATGTAGTTAGAGTTCACACCTTAGACAAATATCCAGACCTGTTTACAAAGACATTCGATCAGACGACGTTCGAGAACTTAGTCCGCATAATCGGGATGACAAACCCGCATGGAAACTTTATTTTTCCGTTTCTTTGTACAGGTTACTACTTTTCGTAAAACACAAAAATCCAAAAATATTTTACTTAGTTGTAGGATATTTTTAGAAAAATCCAAAAACATTAGAAAATGAAAAATTGAGGACGCGTTGACTATGAGAAGAAATTATAGTACATCGCAGTCATATCTTTTACGGGGTAACTTATAAATTTAAAACCTAAACTGATGACAACTTCATCATATGTTGTAACAATAGGTTTTATGCATTAATAAGAACCTGTTTTTGGTATATAAAGATAAGGAACTGCGTAACTTGTGTGTAACATCTCTCGGATATATGGTCTTGGTACCATACTTTCGTTTGAGATATTACCAAAATTCTGAGATACTAGGTCTTTATATCTGATTCTCATCTAGGGTATTACACCTGGTCTTCTGATTTTGCGTAGGTAATGGCCTAGACCTCGTATAATACTTTGCTAAGCGCTTTGTTTGTGCGCAAACCCTCCAGGTGGATTTCTTTTCTGCCTAACAGTCATCACCAAATGATATGTTCAAAGTTTGTTACCACCAGGTGAACAACTGAAAATATATGTTACCACCAGGTACATAAAAAATGAAAAATGCCAAAGTGCAGCAAAAGATACCAAACCATTGGCACACCACCTAAATTCGAGCCTTCAACTGTTTGTCGGTGCGATGGCACTAACCTGAGCTCTTAAAGTTTCGCAATTTTAGCCGGATACATATAATAGTTAAATATACTCACCTGTAAGATGTAATTTTTGGTAGCCTTGATACGGGAGTATATTCTGAGGTGGGGAATACAATTATGTCAGTTAATAAGACACTTAATTGTATATCTCAAAAACACTGTTCGAACACGCGCTAAAGCTTAAGTGGACAAGTATATCGTTAAACATCTTGAACTGTGATTATCATTCTATGAGCTTAAATTCGTTAAATAGATACTAACTGTGATTTATTTTGACAGATAAGCCGATATGATCTTCTGATCTGCGTTTTCACAAAAAGATAATGCATGTAAATATCTTGGTTTCATTTCCATTTCAAATATTGAAAATTACTAAAAGATTTTTTGTGTGTTTTAATATAAAGATTAAAAAATACAAAAAGATTTTATTTCTTGTTTCCATGTGTGGGCTGTATATTTTTAACGATACTCAAAAAGGGTTTTACAATTTTGAAAATGGAATAAAAACAATCTGATGAGTTAATTTAAAATAAGTCTTTTAATAAAAAGAATCGGTCTTGCTAAGTTTGTCTAAGTGTGTGTTGTCTGTGTGGGAAACCGTGTTCCAAGTTGGTAGAAATATTTTTAAGTATGAGTTACTTAAAATTTTTTGAGCTTAAATATGTTAACATTGTTGGTGTTGAAATTCATTTGGGCTTTAAAGGTTTCTAATGTAGTTTTGTGGTTGACAATCTATTTTAGTTTATCTTAAAGAAGACAGGAAGCTCGCTTTTCTGTATACTCGAGTTGTTCAATGCTGTGTGAAGAACAAAACTAAAGTGGGAAGTGGTTTCTCGAAGATTTGCAGATCCTGCATATATCATGGGGGAGTCTGTAAGTTCAATTCAAGTTTATAAATTTTGGTTCCTGCAAAAGTTCGATACTTCAGGGACTTGTTTTGAGAATTGTTGAAAGACATCTAACAAATTCAGAAATTATATAGGTATGGGGTCTGAATTTGTGACACTTAGTATGTCAAAACTTACAAGTTCTCATTTGTGACCGAATTTAGGGTTTTGGGCTTGTCAGTACTTGTAATTCTTGCACCCATGTCCGAATTTGTAATTCTTGTGATGTGTCGGTACTTAACAATAAGTACTGATTAGGGTTTCTTTGGCAAGGACTCTTGTGTCCATATTTAGGTGTGTATATATTCTAAGTGATTGTACGCAGACATTCAAGGAATTCAATTCAATGAAAAAGTAACTTTTTGGAGAAAACTTCTTGTGCAAACAAACCCTAACTGTGTGTGTTCATCGTTCACTATGTGTGATTGTTGATTGTAATACTTTGTGTATTCACTATTCTCTCATCTTCTACACCTTTTGTACAAGCTCTACATTGCGGTACAAGACACGCAGTGGTTTCCGCACATCACGTGTGCGTCGATCGATCCGGGTTTTCATGTGTTCGTTGAAGGAAGATAACCTTGCAAAAAGTCTAATAACAACACCAAATTTTTTTCAATTTTTTTCTTAAAATTCATTAATTTTAATTTATAAAAAAGTACACAAAAATAAGTGCAGCACATGTGCATTAATACGAAAAAAAACTAAACCCCCTAACCCACCCCCAGACCGCTCCCCCCCCCCCCCCCCCAAAAAAAAAAACTAGAATCTAGAGTGATCTAGATAATGTAGCTAGTGTAATACGATAATTGCATGGTAGGTATGTCGCTGGTGCTTCATATATATAAGTGCTCTTATGGTATTACTCATTGCAGTGTTATCCAAAATCACTTGACGATTCTGTGTTATAATGAGAAGAATACAAGTAAAACAAAGAACAATGCACAATTTTTATTAACACAAAACTTACCTGGTATTATACAATTTTTTTTTTAAAATAAAGATGTACTTGTTTCATTCCAATGAACAGGACAAATTACATAAGGATAGCAGGTAGACGGGCAACAAACTGTGCCGCCATCCCCTTCTGAATAGAAAACCCTAAACTACTAAAAACAAAGCCTCGCCCCTGAGGGGTCGAAAAGTTGTTGTGGACCACACGCTGAACTCTAGCCAAGAACCGAACGGCCTCCGGCGCCAAGGAGCCGAACATGTCAAACGCCAGGGGACAAAGGAGTGTTGATTATCCTCACAAGCTTTCACGTGCTTTTCCACCTTCTTTGACTCTGCTTTCAGTACCGCTTGCCCCACCACAAACCCATTTTCCCGGAACCCGGCTAGGGGGGTTACACCTATGAGATAGACACAAGCATGTGTCCCGCCCTCCCAACCAAAAACTAGCACGTCAGCCGGGTGTCGGGTGGACCTCCCTTCCCCTAGGTGTGTAAGAAAATTAACGGGTGCCTCTTTCTTTGCCGAGATCCCTGCTCGTCTCGTCTGAGAATATCCATTAACGCGTCTTGAACAAAGTCATGGCGATACTTAAACCCCAGCAACTCTCTACAGTATAACACATGCTTCCCGTATATATATATATATATCGAGACATGCTTCACGGCAGACTGGGAAAGTTTCATCATTCTGGAACATTAGGATCAACAGACGGTACTTAAGGATTGACCGATACTCCACCGCTGACATACATTTCAATTTATAAAACATTTATGCCACAAGTTTTACTCTAAAAAACAATGTGTTGCAATACTAAACTTTTTGCCATATATTTACTACAAAAATCTATTTTTATTCGACAAGTTGTGTAGTTGGACAATGTATTGCAATACCAAACATTTTGCCATAAATTTGGCGAACAAAACCTATGTCACTCACCAAGATTATTGTTGGTCGCTTATTTTCACATATGTTTTCAGACATTTCAGGTATGCTATACATAAGAACGCACTCAGGCCTTAGATTGCTTATAAATATAAAAACAATTAGTTGTATTCCTTTATGTTGGTAAAACAATATAATAAATAAAATGAAACTTTAGTACCATGGTAGTAACGTGAATCCCTGAAGATTCCGCCGTGGGTTGTATCTACGGTCGAAGTGTTACACCCCACCTTCCAAAAACCTAGAAACTAAACCCGAAACCTAAATCTCTCAAAAACCTAACCCTAAAAGCTAAACTAAACCAAAACCTAAACCCTAAGACTAAGTAGTATTGCATATCTTCAATACTATAATAGTAGCATTGAAAAAGGATAGCACGTTAAATCTTTTGTTTGTGTCAAAAATTATACTCAATATATTTTAAAGAAATAATAATTTGTGATATTATGATGCAACTTTTTAAAAAAGTAATGATAAAATATGAAGAATATAGAAATGTTTGAAATTATATATATATTTTTCCAGTTTGGCCCCTTTTTAAAAAAGTAATGATAAAATATGAAGAATATAGAAATGTTTGAAATTATATATATATTTTTCCAATTTGGCCCCTCCATTAAAAGTCCCATTCCATTAATTAAGCAGGAGTGTTCGAGTTTTCTCACTAACCTATAGGTTTTTAATTCTCCCCTATTTATATATAGGAGATGAATCATCAAAAAACTAGTTTAAATGAGGAAACCAATATATTAACTAAAAAAACCTAAAAAACACACCAGAATTTTATTTTCAATTTTTTTCGTTAAACACGTTGACGTGTTTCCCACGTATATTTGTTACAAGTCATGTTATGCATTTCTTTCATGTGATGCATAGTTACCATAAAAAATAATACATGTTACATTTTTTTAATATCTATCTTTTCGTAACAACAATCCTAACTAATTTTAAACATGATAAATATTTTTCTACCATAACATATGATATAAACTAGAAGTTAGCCCTGTCGCAATGCAGCAATTTGTCACCGGCGATATTATTCTTTCAACGTTGTTATCGACTATAGTAGTTTGTCAACGTTCAAAAAACTAGTTTAAATGAGGAAACCAATATATTACCTAAAAAAGCCTAAAAAACACACCCAAATTTTATTTTCAGTTTTTTTCTTTAAACACGTTGACGTGTTTCCCACGTATATTTGGTACAAGTCATGTTGTGCATTTCTTTCATGTGATGCATAGTTACCATAAAAAATAATACATGTTACATTTTTTAATATCTATCTTTTCGGAACAACAATCCTAACTAATTTTAAACATGATAAATATTTTTCTTCCATAACAGATGATATAAACTAGAAGTTAGCCCTGTCGCAATGTGGCAATTTTTCACCGGCGATATTATTCTTTCAACTTTGTTACTGACTATAGTAGTTTGTCAACGTACATTAGATCATATTATGGACAGCCGATTAGAATTATAACCAAAATACAATCAATCAGGGGCGGCCCTGGGTGGGCGAGGAGGACTACTGGCCAGGGCCCCATACTTCGAAGGGCATGTTATTTAAAAATATGTATATGTAAAAAAAATTATAGGATATACCCATACAAACACCAACATAACCCATTTAGAAAACTATTCTTATAGTTTAGATTAGTTATTAGCCTATTGGCATTAGGTTTAGATCTTTAGTGAGCGGAATACCCAATTTCGTTAAGGCCTATGGGCACATTTTTTGGAGCTCGAACAGGGTACACCAAATTTTGAGGGTTGGCCCTGCAATCAATGATCTTTTACCTATATATATATATATATATATATATATATATATAGGGGAGTATTCAAGCAAAAACAATCTAAAAAACACAACAATTTTTATTAATTTTTGAACATTTTTTTGGCCAGTAAATCAAGCATTTTTATGGCCGGTAATGACCAATGACCAATGACGTGTACTTTGGATTATTATAGGTCATTGGTCAGGGGTGTAATAATCCAATGACCAGTGACATGTACTTTGGATTATTATAGGCCAATATCCCATAATAATGTATCTAACTACAAAAATATAAGAAGAAGTTACAACATATCAAAAAAACACTTCTTATAAAATTCTATGAATTCAGATGCTGAAAATGACACGACCTAATTTTATACCTAATTGTATACCTAATTTTATACCTAATTTTACACACGTTAGGGTATGACTTTAACTCCATGCTATCAATATATGAATATAAATATATGTTGTAAGTGGATATCTATTTAAAATCTCAAAGAAAGTAATACAATGGTAAAGCTTGTGGTATCATATATGTTGGTCTTTTGTATAATATTGGTTGTGTTGCCATGTTACAACTGCAAGGTCCGACCGATTATAAGTAGCAAAAATGTTAATGCTATCAAAGAAATTGGGATTGAAACTCATCAATCAGTGGCTCCGTCGAAATGTGATAAGATTTGTTTAGTACTTAACCGTATACAGTCTTGTTGTTGCAACGATGATATGATCAATCTCAGGTGCTTCAAACATAGTAACTGTAATGAGAAGACTTGTCGGTTATAGGATTGTTGTTTTGAATAAAAGTATTATGAAAGAATAAGCTATTGTTTACGTATTGTTTTATTTTTAGTTTTAAAAGGGCACTAGTTTTTCTTTCTGCATGAAATATATGGATTTTAAATAAAAATCTTGAGAATTGTGTTTCCTTTTCTTAAAATATGGATTTTAAAAATATCCTTGATAGTCTTTACCGTATATGGAGGCTGTCCAAATTTTTTTCGGTGGCCACTAGCACCTTATATCTCTTAGGATAATAAAAAAAAAGTCATGTCATGTTATATAGCTTTAATCTTCATACATCTTTTTACTATTGTCGATAGTTCATTGGGCCAAGTGAAAATAATATAATCCAAGTGTGATTCTATATAAACCAATGAGTGGTTAATGCGTGAAATCAGTCTTCTCTTCTTGTGATACTTCTATACTCTAAGAACTAATTCTCAATACGAAAATAATAATATATCTAACTACAAAAATGTATGAAGAAGTTACAACATATAAAAGAAACACTTCTTATAAAATACTACAAATTCAGATGTTGAAATGACACGACCTAATTTTATACCTAAACATAAACTTGCATCTATTTTTTTAAAAGATTTAATAAATGGTTTAAAGCTTTATTAACAACCAGACGTAAACCGAACAAACTTTCGTTACTATCCAACTCCTTTATACAAGCTAGACGTCAAGACCGATCCGAGAATTATGAGAGTTGTCCTTCTGCCCCTAAGATGAATGCAATTTATAGAAGATGAATGTTGAGCGCATGACTTCAATGCGCATTACTCCTTCGCATGTTCCTTCACTTAGGACTCCAACGTTTCATAATGAGCGCATGCCCATTGTTTGTTGTATGTTGACATTATGTAATGTATCCGATGCTTAGCCACCATTTCTTCATATCATGTTCATGATGATATGCATCATACATTCATATGATGTTCATCATGTATATCTCATATGATGCCATAATGAAGTATGATGAAATCATACCCAATCTCTAATAGTATCGTACCCAGTCCTAACGAAACTTAGCGAACCCTCTGTTCAGAACACTTACAGACTGAAGACTTTTAAACATTATATGCTAATGAGATTTCTAAGCTATGGTCATAAACTACACTAACAAAGCGTAACGTTTTCGAACAACTTGGACGCATTCTTGTGTCACACCATGACTTTTGCGGAAGCGCAATATGTGTGACTTGCTTAATATCAATGCATTCAATTATACCAAACAACTAAATGATTAAAACCACGATGTTCATCCATAAATAAGATTCAAATATTACAACCCACATTGTTTTAGAACCAAACACAGACTTCGAGTTTAATAATACAAACCAACCAAAGTTTTAAGTTCCATAATGGACTTTAACAAAAGACACTAATAAAATGAGGCTTTGATCCATGTATCTTATCAAAGATAAAATACACCATTCAAACCCTCCAATACTGGATGACATCGTTTCTTGTGGACACAACTTGATAACCTTCAAGGCCCGCCAGATCCATTATCAATTTCCTGAAATACATGTAATTTGAAAACGTTAATAAAAGTTGAGCGAGTTCATGTGTTTTGTAAGTGAGCTCGTAATAACTTGTAAACATTTGAGAGAATTCCTTTGATAACCGGTATGAAAGCGTCTATGAACAGATCATTAATGTTTTGCAAGGACATTAATATGTGTGGTGTGTAGGAAGTGCTCAAACCTAGCGGATTTCCTCCGGTCCATCCGGCGGGAACGACATAGTCACCACATGCGGCCACACAAGGACCCATGGGTGGGGCTCGCTACACCCAGATAGATCTACCACTCATGCCCCTCGTTCTTAAACTAGATTAATGGCACTTAAGAGAGATACTACATCATCCACGCGATCTAACAGTTTATTCCTTAGCTAAACCATACCATTGAAACATTTGAACATTTGAAAAATTGAAACATGTATTTCACCCCGAAGTTATAAACTGAAAACAGTTAAAAGAAAGGGGGGACATGAACTCACAATCTTGCGTCCTTCAAACTGGTGTAACTCAAAGATCTGGTGCTGAAGTCGTGCAACTACCTACACACGTGCTACGTTCTATTAGACGGATGGGACGTGTCCCTTTTTTTAGTCTTAATTATTATGACTTATCATTCTTTGAGTTACGTCTTTGATGTAATAAATATTATTCATGTTGATATGGTAGACCATATTAGTGACATTCATGTTAGAATGTTTATTATATCAATCCATGAAATTTTATGAAATTGAGCACGAATATATGTTAGAATTATCGTATGGAATGTGAATTTTACGGGATTTTGATGTTAGTTGATGTTTGAAGGTGAAACCCACTTCGGTTAATGAAAGTGGCGACATGGATATAACACCCATGTCCAATTCTTGTTCAAAAATTGATGTAGCATGTTGTATGTGATGAATATTTGTTAGATAGTTTGATTATGGTGTGGTTTTAGGTCGATTTTAATAGTATTTGATCTTTAAAGGCATAATTAGGAAGATGAACATAAGATTCTTGTACAATATGCTCTATTAATGCGAAACCCACCAAGTGTTTGACGAAATGTCTAAGTGAAGTTTGGATGTGAGATTGTACGAAGCGGCTTGACATAACGAATGGAATATGATAATGATGTGATTAGTAGTTTACTAACTTGAAGAATGTGCTTTATATGGAACTCGTATAAGAATCCGGGTTGAATGTATGCGTTGGTCAAGTTTATGCATCTGGAGCTTATACATTGTGTTTGAACGGGTGAGGTTTGCTATGTGGTCTACTAATCCCTTAATTGCGGTTAAAAGTGAACGTGTACTAAATGTATAGCATATGACCTTACTAGCAAAGGATGATGTTATGATTATGTTAAGTTGATTCTTATAGGGTATGGTTGTCGAATGTAGAATTATGAAAGCATAAGTATGTGTGAATTGATTATATATATGTTGTGTATGTGACTAGGCTATCATGTAGTTGTATTTGTCATACAACATTATGTATGAAACGAATATGATGTCAGTAATATGGTCTACCATATCAACATGAATGTCACTAATATGGTCTACCATATCAACATGAATGCGTGTTCAAAAATAGGAAGCTATATGCTAGAAGGTTCACTTTCTGAAAGTCAACCAAAAATTTATAGCATGGTTAGACATTTTGACACAAATGTAAGAATCGAGTGATCATGGAATATGTGTTAGACCAATTATGTGTTATGTGTGATAACGAATTTGGATTTCGAAGATATTGAACAATGTGGTTGACTATTCATGTCGTATGCATGTTAGTGAAAGTCAATGTAGATAAGAGTTGGCAAATGTGTGTTAATATGAATGAGCATGAATACTAACATTATTATGGCATGACGCCATGAAAGAATAGGAGCCACACTAGCATGGACCAAGCATGGAAGGCTAACGGATCAGAATGAGGCAAGGAAGCGGTTACGAACACGGATGCACAAGGTAAGTGATTTCTGAAATCACTTCTTAGTTGTTTAAGTAAGGTAACGTCTAGTTAATTAAGCATATTGACAATTGAAGTTAAATATGGTTTGGTTGTACAAATTCGGTAATTTTTAGCTAAGTAGACCGAACGGGTCAAAAATGAGGTCTTATTGATATGATGGAATTATGCTTAAGTAATGGCTACAGTATTTTAACCGAGTAATGAGTAAAATTGCATATTTGTACGCTAATCGAGAAACGGAGATGCGGAATAATAGTTAAAAGACTTGGTTGTGAGTTTTAAGTACAAATGAGTGAGTTGTTTGGTAGGACATGAACGGGTCAAATAACTAGTAAATGAATGTAAAAGTCCAAAACCTATAAGTTAATAATTCCCTAAATTTAGATATTAGATTTTGAGTCCATACGTTAGAAGACTAAATTACGATCACGTAGGAAGAAACGGATTGTAAAACGGATTTGTAAAATGAAAGTTATGCACATTTTATGCAATGTAGGATTGAGTATTTAGAACTGGGGATCTGCAGCTCAAAAGAAAACAACATTCTATCGAAAAGGGCTTGTCGCGTCACGCGACAGCCAAATGGTTGTGCAGTCGCGGCACGCGACCACGTTTGTGGCCCGCGAAAGACTTTGCCAAGCCTCTCGTGGCCCGCGAGAGTCCTTGCTGCTGCCAAATTGTTTGATGTTGTTTGTTTTGGTCACGGGAATTGTTTTAAATGGTTTTGAGAGTCTCATAACTAAGGTTTAAGTTGGTTTTCAATATAAGTGAATGTCATGGGTCTCCGGATAGTATAAGTGTGGTTTTACCTAAGTGTTATTGAAGGAAACTAATATGTAAACGCGACTAAGAATGAGTATGTATGTTAATACAGGTAAGTCTTAATTATATGGAAAGATGAGATTATGACATGATAGTACAAGCACATGATAATAAAAGTGTAAGTAAGGACTCATAGGTATGTATACGTGTATAAATGCGTGCATGTATGTAGGTATATATATGATTGTATGTACGTATGTAGGAATGTATGCATGTATGAATGTATGTTGCTATGTATGTATGTAGGTATGGCATCAATACTTTAGAGTATTGTCATTTACTAACAACGTGCTTGAGATTGGAATGCAATGCAGGAATGAGAACGTTAGTTCACGTGGAGTTGAAGCCGAACTCGGAACAAGAGAATTAAAGTTTATATTGTCGAATGATATATAAAATTTCTAATTATACGAGCATAATGTTATATGACGTTATCAATGACTAACGGTTAAGTTGTATATGACGTCCGCAGGTATTAATCGGAATTCTTCCACTACAAACGAAGACATGCGGGCATAGATCGAGCCATAGAGTAAGGATTGTACGGAAGAGCACTCGCGTAGTTTGAATTATATACCGCTTTGGAGCGTTAATTTAAGTACGGATGTTGTATTTTCCCTCTAGAAAACATTTTGACATTATGTAATTGGGCTCTCACGTAAGTGGTATGGTTAATGAAGAAATAATTTTTTAGGCTCATATTTCCGCTACGTTGTTTTTAAATTATTACGTGTTAGGGCGTTTCACCAATTTACATTCTTAAAATATATATATTTTAAGAAAACTTTTATAGAAAATTATCTATAATTCTTCCTTGGCAAAAATAATTATATTTTCATATAAACCTCAAAAATAATATATTTTCAAGATTAACTTATAAAATACAAATAAATCCATTTTTCACCCAACAATAATATATTCTAAGTTTGTTTAAGAAAATCTTTATTTTCTTCAAAAAAATAATATATCTTCTTAATAGTTCAAGAAAACATATATATTTTTCTTTACTCAAATATAATATATTTTCTTCTTGACAAAAATATGATATATTTTTGTCACACTTGTAAAAATTATAACTTCCGTTTCTTGGGTTTCCAAAATACCATTTCATTTATTTTTCAAAGTATATATGAACTTAATCCCGGAATATATATATGTACTCCATATTCCTTGTTCGGTTTGTCCAATATTTGGGTATAAATTATATATTTGTTTTCTTGGAATTTTGGTAATATTTTGTATTATAATTCTTGGTATTTTGGTAAGTTATATTATTTCAAGTCCTAAAATAATATAACTAATACACATAATATACAAGTAATCACACAAATTATGACATCTAAATATACATTTTCCTAAATATATACTTAGTCACTTTTATTTATCATAAACAACCTCCAACATTTGTGATTTTTGTAACAAAATTTTATGGCAAATTTTATATGAAAAACCATGCTTAAAATTTACTTATAATCACTTGTTTAAAAATATTTTTCTAAGTGTTTTAAATTCTACAAAAATTTTGCCATAGTTTCCCCTTAAAAATGGAGGTTTCCATGCTTTCAAAGCATATCATTTTCTTTTAAAGTCATCACCAATTTGTGACACTTGTGCTCCGTAAACACTGTACGATGTAGAATAATATCATTTATCAAAGATACAATGTGTTTTGGTCTCAATATTTGTTTATTTGTGTTTGATGCTTTTACGTTTTGATTCTAGTTTGATTTTAAGTTTTAAATCGCTTTCTAGAAAGTTATACGCAAACTGGTGCGTAAACGTAATCAGTTTAACGCGAAAAACACTCCAGAACAGTGACATAGGCTTAACATACCTTAAATAACCTTTACATAACTTAGAAATAAGTTTTGAAGGGTTTGGTGTGTCAAAAACAAGTTTATTCGATCACAGGGACTATTTGCGACAAACTGCGAAAGTTTGCCGATTCGTATAGTAACGTACACTCCAAACACATGATCAAAAATTAAACATACCATAAATATCTTTTACATAGCTTAGAAATAGGCTTTGAGGGGTTCGGTATGCGAAAATAAACTTATTTGATCAAACAGGGACTAAAAGCGTCAAAAAGTGCATAAGTTTGCATTTACGAGCATATCTTACGTTCTGAACATATTCGGACATCCAAGAACTTTTGTTATCATTAAAATATTTTATTTTAGTGATTGGAATGAAAAATACCATTCGTCGCGCAATTTGGATTAGTTTTCGCGTCTGTTCGTGTTTCGTCGTAATTAACCAAATAACATCACCGTACAACCAAACGAACCAACATCCTAGATGTTTTCAAGCATATTTCATGTTCCCTATACTTTAACATCATTGTAGAGCCTTGAAATGGGGTTAACGGGGCTTAAAAGCATCAAAAACCAAGTTATATGCTTTGCAGGGACCATTTTTGACACTTTCTAAAACATCCCTCACGGGCCGCGTAAGACTATTGTGTATCTTAAATGGGGCGCGACAGATAGACTTGGCAGATTCATTGAATTCAGCTATACAGCCTATTCCTATTGATTTTAACCATAGAATTAGCAGACAATGGGCTTGTTTATGTGCTCCCCAATCCCCTAATCAGTGTACTACTAGTGTATGGCCAAGATCATGATCAAAAACACATGTAATGATCCAATTGATTCTTGAAATCTATAAATACCCAAGCATTTCAACATTGTTCTTTGCTCATTTGATCTCATCTGCTGTAAGTGGAGGTATTCAAATAGTTGAAGACTACCTACATGAGCATTCTTGAGTTCTTATTCCTAGCTTGGACCTCTTGTAAGTTTCTTTCATGCTTGGTTATGCTTTTCAAGCGTGAAAGTCAAATAGTGTTTGACTTTCTGCTTTAACGATGTAATGGTCAAGTCAAAGTTCGTTTGAACTTTGCAACGTGAGTGTAATCACGATGGTTTTAGTCCCTTCTGACTATACCTACTGATTACCACATTTATTAGGCGTGGTGACGAGTCATAGTTTGGGTCAAAATGTCGATTATGCACATTTCGCGACCAAACTATTTTCAGGTATCAAAACACTTTTTTTGATATCAAACTTGTTTTCTAACTTAGTTAAAAATGTTATAACATGTTTAACTCATCACTTTTAGTCTAGTGCTTATATAGGGTCGTAAGTTAAGCCTTTTAAACAACCGCTTAGACTTTCGAACCCGACCCGTCTGGTCGATCATTAGGATCCGACCATACATATATTGTGACCATAGTTGTATAGGGAATAACCTTTCGAGTTTATACCTTATGGTCACTTAGATTAATTAGTTGTATCATAGATAGTTTATATGCCTTAGGAAAATGACCAAAATGCCCTTTTTACGCATACTTTCATTTTAAGCACATGTAACCTAAATTTTGATATCTAAACTGATTATGCAATGTTATTAGAGATATTAAGGCATATAATACTTGTCATAGGATTAGTTAGGCGATCTGAACACGCTTTTGCGCGAACAACACGTTAAAGTAGCGTAAACTACCTTAACGAGTCATAACGGGTCATATGCACTTAGGATAGGTTCCGACTTAGAATGTAGGCTTTGTTAAACCATATCATATGAGTTCCACTACTCATTTGGTTTACGAAACCTCATTCTATCCGATCTTCCAATTTAGGTTCGGTTTATTAACATAGTTACCTATATTAGGTGTCGATTGATTCTGTGATCCTTTAAGCGTTATTTGGTTGTTATTCCAAGACTTTTAAGCAATATCAAGTGAGTACATAGTTCCCCTCTTTCTAGCGTTTTCAATTGTTTTGGGGTGATTCATATGTGTAACGGATTTGTTTTCTAAATGTATGGCATATATGTGTTTACTAAGTGCTTTTATGTGTACTATTCCAATTATGCAAACCCGATGTTTATCCCCATCCTTAAAGATCTATCTATCTTCATAGATTGATTCTTATAGGATATTTGAAGTGCAGTCTTAGATCTTCCTATCTTCATAGTGATATTTTTAAGAAGTACTTTACGAGACGGTGGTTATGGGTTATGTGTAGATTGTTGGTGGTTTAGATAACAAAACTAGTGTCACACCCCGACCACGTGGAACAACCAAACGTGGCGGAAACGTCGGGGAGTGTTGTAACAGAATTAATTGTTTCAAATCCATGGCAATTGAAGTTCGTTTTATTAATCAAACATGAAAGTTTACATTGTTTTAAACAAGAACCAAAGAGTACATAACATAAATTAACTAGTTCTTGTCTTGTTTTAAGTCACTAAGGCACAGGTCCGCCTAAGTATGTCTTGATAAGTCCTATGCATCATCTCCTGAAAACACATGTGAAAATAGGTACGTCAGCATAAAAATGTCTGTGAGATACATAGGTTTTGTGAAAACAGAATTCATGACTTATGTTTGAGAAAATGTTTAGTCATGAACCTTGTAATTTGCTTTGTCTTGTAAATCATTTGAAAAACGATAAGATCAGATGATATGTATAAATAAGAGAATAATGTATGGTTAAATGAATAACCATGTAAAATGAGTTTGTATAAGATAAGTTGTTTGTAAATCAATGTCTTGTGAAAAGTATGTTATTTGTATAAAATGTTATATGTCTGAAATTGAAATGATTCAAATAACGCTACAATATGTGATACCATACAACACTTATATATAGGAAGTACCAGCGGCGTATCCACCGTGCTTGTATCATATTACATACGCCTCGTTACTTAAATCACTTACTCAAACCAAACCACCAAAGTAAAATGTTTAACAATTGTAGAAATGTTTATGTATAGTCAAATGTCTATTGTCAAATGTAAATCATGTCAACAGATACAACTGGTTCACACGGTTCAATAGTTACAAACGGTTCATATAATCAAAGGGTTACGACGGTTCACATAGTCAAATGGTTACAACGGTTCAAAATGTAGTATAATGTGTTCATATGCTGGATGAGCATATGCAACAGAAATGCAATGTAAAACAATGTACTAAGTATGCACGTAATGGATATACATAGCATAAGTGTAATGTAAAACAATGTACTAAGTATGCACGTAATGGACATACATAGCATAAGTGTAATGTAAAACAATGTACTAAGTATGCACACAATGGGCGTACATAGCATGAAATGTATTGTAAAGTGATTTACTAAGTATGCACACAATGGGCATACATAGCATAAAATGTATTGTAAAGTGATGTAGTAAGTATGCACACAATGGGCATACATAGCATAAAATGTATTGAAGTCATGTACTATAAATGTACTAATAAACATAGCAAGTATATAATGTGAAAACAGGAAAGCATGAAAGTAACAAGTAGGCACATGTGTTTCACCCCAAAACAGTTTGGAAAACAGTAAAAGAGGGGTCTATGTACTCACTTGAGATTGCTCAGAAGTCCTAAGATAACCACCAAGCAATGCTAGAGATCACGGAATCAAACGACACCTAATATAGGTAACTATGTTAATAAACCGGACCTATATCGGCGGATCGGATAGAATGAGGGGTCGTAAACCAAATGAGTATGGGAACTCAGGTAGTATGGTTTAACAAAGCCTACATACTAAATGAAACCTAGCCTAAGTACTTACGACCCATTACGACCCGTTTAGGTAGCTTATGCTACTTTAACGCGTCGTTTGCGTGAAACGCGTTCGGAATGCCTAACTAGTCCTATGATAAGAAAAATATGCCTTATCATGTCTAATATTGTTACCAAATTAGTTTAGATACCAAAAGTTATGTTACATATGCTTAAAATGAATTTTGGCGTAAAAAGGGCATTTTGGTAATTTACCTATGGCATATAAACTACCTATCATACAACTACTTAAACGAAGCGACTATAAGGTATAACCTCGGAAGGTTAGTCCCTATATACTATGGTCACCTAATGTGTTTGGTCGGATCCTAATGATTGACCAAACGGGTCGGGTTCGAAAGTATAAGCGATTGTTTAGATCAAAACAAAGTGACGAGCTAAGCACTAAAATAAAAGTGACGAGCTAAGCATGTTAAAACATGCTTAACTAAGTTTAGAAAACATGTTTGGTATCAAAACAAATGGTTTTGATACCTAAGAGTAGTTTGGTTACAAAATACACAAGAATGCGCATTTTAGCCGAAACTACGACTCGTTTCTGAGCCTAGATAACGTGGTAATCAGTAGGTATAGTCACTAGGGACTATAACCATCGTGATCATGCCCACGTTATGAAGTTCAAATGAACTTTGCATCGACCATAAACTGGTCAATGCAGAAAGTCAAACAAAGTTTGATTTTCGGACTCGAAAAGCGATAAAAGAACGAAGGAACACTTACAAATTGTGCCCGCAAGATTTGATTCCAAGTAATCTCAGGTAGGAAGTGACAAATCACAACCACTTAGAGAAAAACTCAGATCAAATGTGGGTTTTCAAGGAGTGGGGGTTGGGTATTTATAGTAAATGGACCACCGTTAGGATCGTTTATCGAATAACGTGCCTTGATCTCACCCGTACACTTGTCGGAAGGTTATGGTAACTCATTTTGCACCCACCACAAGTTATTGACAAGTGGCATTGGCCTTTGGGGTGTTTAAGGGCTGGAAACAGGCTGTTAAAAACAAGTTGCGGCATCTGGCCCCTGCTTGCGCACCGTAACACTCAGAGTGTTGAGGTGCGCAAGGACCTAGTTTCACAGAATTACACTTTTGGTCCCTGTTAGTGTTTTGAGCCATTTCTGACATGTTTAAGGCCCGTTAACCCCATTTCAAAGCTCTAAAATGAAGTTAAAGTATAGGGAACTTAAAATGTGCTCAAAAATATCTCGGGTGTCGGTTCGTTTGGCCGTACGATCGCGTTGTTCGGTTAATTACGACGGAATGCGCATAAGCGAGAAAAACGATCCAAATGACGCGACGAATAGATTTTTCTCATGCCAAACACTAAAATAAAATATTTTAGTGCTTACATATATTTTTGGATGTCCGGATGTATTTAGAACGTAAGTTATGCGCGAAAGAGCAAACTTATGCACTTTTTGACGCTTTTAGTCCCTGAATGACCCAAAAGTTTATTTTAGCACACCGAACCCCTCAAAGCCTATTTCTAAGCTATGTAAAGGATATTTAGGGTGTGTTTAACTTATGGTCATGTTCCGGAATGTTTGTTACAGTTCAAATTGGCATACTTTCGCAGTTTGTCAAGTTTAGTCCATGTAAGCGATTTAACTTGATTTTGCCATACCAAAGCCTTCAAAACTTATTTCTAAGTTATGTAAAGGTTATTTAAGGTATGTTGAGTATATGTTGATGTTCCGGAGTATTTGTCGCATTAAACTGATTACGTTTACGCATCAGTTTGCGTAAAACTCTCCAGAAAGCGATGTAGAGCTTGAAATCGAACAAGAGTTGATATGTGCAAAAGATACACGTATTTATACAGATCCCAAGTATGAAATACAATATTTCATTGGCTTAGTATTTGTTTGATGGTCGCAGTGACCCAGGTGTCACAGTCTCCCCTACTTTAGGAAATTTCGTCCCGAAATTTATTCGTAGGAGTCCATCTGTGACTTTGTGTCAAGTAACCACCAGATATACAAGGCATAATCCTGTCATTTCCTTAGCGGACATTCTTCAAAACGAAAATGAATAGACGGAGTCATTTTCCTCAACGAGTATTCTTCAGAAACGGAAATGAAGGAATAAGCAAACGGGGATTCATTTCCTCAACGGACAATCTTCAGAAACGGGAAATGAACTTACGGAGTCATTTTCAACGGGTGCTTCATCAGAAATGGAAATGAAAAGGATAATCAAACGGATATTCATTTCCTCAACGGACAATCTTCAGAAAAGAAAATAAACAAACGGAGTCATTTTCAACGGGTGCTTCATCAGAAATGGAAATGAAAAGGATAATCAAACGGATATTCATTTCCTCAACGGACAATCTTCAGAAACGAAAATGAACAAACGGAGTCATTTTCAACGGGTGCTTCCTCAGAAATGGAAATGAAAAGCATAATCAAACGGATATTCATTTCCTCAACGGACAATCTTTAGAAACGAAAATGAACAAATGGAGTCATTTTCAACGGGTGCTTCCTCAGAAACGGAAATGAATAGAGTTAACTTCTAGGCACATGACAAAGCTCGCTGTGGTTTCTATGCACTAAATTCCATAATTATGTATGCATCCATAATTACGTAATTCCTTGCACAGTCCGCACAGTTTGTCTTGTAATGTTTAGGGGAAGAAAATCAAACCTGTGATGAGGGTGACTAGACTACCATAGGGTCCTTTTAATTAGATCGACAAATGATCTTTTTAATTAGGCCACCAAGGAGACCTTTCAGCTATATCATCACATGATGTTCCTAACCAGATTTTTGGATCAATCTGTTTAACTAGACCACTCAAGGGTCTAATTATGGAGTAGTACTTTATAACCCAAGGGACTTAACTACAACGTAGAAGTCCATTAAGGATTTTAGATAACAAAAACGTGGATTACACCAAAAACATAAAAGAGAACACATAAGCACATAATCACATAGTTGCTTAACTCAGTTATTAATTTGTTATTAACTTGTTAGTGATTGAATATGGATATTCAAAGTACACCAGGAAACCAGTCGCTGGACTTCAATGTCCTCTGGGATCTATCTGAAAAGATAGGATGATCTCCCAATATTCGATTTTTTTTTTCAAAGAAACGTAATAATCGAATTAAGGAACACAACAATTTTAGGATTTCCGGAAATATCCTTAAGTACCCTTATTAAGGATTTATAGTGGTACTTTGGGTACTCGTCTCGTGTTGTAACTTGCGCCTTGTACTTCGTTTCCTTAGAATAAACGGGTACTTAGGAATTTCGTGGAAACGCAAGAGATCATAAGATGGAAAAAAAATTTTGGGGGTAGTTTGCTTTACAAGGAATACGATTCCTTGATTATCGGTATTGTAAGAGATATGTTGTTTATACATGCAACCACATAAATACATTGCAATGTAAATAAAAGATTTATTTATAAACAATGATAACAACTGTTTCTTGGACCTTGACAACAAAAGAAAATAATACATAAGACGTGATTATTTCTAAACGATGTTGTCTTCTAGTCAGTCAGATGCTCATCCCTGTGCTTGATTTGCATTAGTAAGCTTTGGGCAATTTCTTCGGAAATGACCCGTCTCGCCACAGTTGAAGCAAGAACCTGGTAGAAAATGACCTTGAGCAGGATTGTTGCCAGCTTGGTTTGGTGCAGCTACAGCTGGGCAGACTCTTGCTGTATGGCCTATAAGTCCACAAGTTTGGCATTTGCGGCACTTTACATTGGCATGATGATGGAGGCTACATTGGTTTCACAAGGGTGCAGTTCCATTGTATGGCTTCCTAGCAGGGGGTTGAGATGGTTGGTTGGGGACGGCTTGATCATTGTGAGTAACCATGGCGAAGTTCTGAGAAGCCTTTCGCTTCTTTGACTTCTTAGGGGATCCAGTCTGTTCATCCATGGTCTTTGATTCCTCGATTGGGTTCGATTCCTCGACCGGTTTCTTGTCACCTTTTCGGAAAAGTTTACCTTTCCTGATCCTTGATTCAGTCAAGGTTGCAGATAGCTCAATGGCCTGTCTAACTGTAGTAGGGTTGCTACCAGTCACAATGTCTTGTATTGAGTAAGGGAGGCCATCAATGTACTTTTCGATTGCCTTATCCAAAGGCGTGACCATGTTTGGGCATAACAGACTTAACTCCTCATAACGGTCCGTGTAGGCTCGATGTTCACCGCTATCTTGCGTAAGATTGTCAAATTCCCTTTCCAAGGCCCTGATCTCGTGACGAGGACATAATTCCTTCATCATAAGGGCCCTAAGTTTAGCCCATGTCTGTGCTAGAGCAACTTCTGCACCACGATCTCTCATAACCCCATTCCACCACGTAAGGGCCCTCTTCTGGAACACACTCGAAGAAAACTCAACCTTGCGATTGTCAGGACACTGCACGTGGCGGAATGTATTCTCAATGCTCTCGAACCATTGAAGAAGCCCAGTCGCTCCCTCAGAACCACTAAACTTGAGTGTTTTAGCCGAGTTAAAACTCTTGAAATTGCATGGACCATTGTTGTTGTTCTTGGCTTGGTTCCATTGAGCAAAGAGGTTTGGGAATTGAGCATCCATTTGCTGCGCAATGATTTCTGCTAGTTCGGCAGTCGCTATCTGGTTTTTGCATCGAGGAGGCATTCTAAAAGAGAAACAAGAAAGAAAACAAATGAAATGGCATTGGGTAAGAATAGGATGTTACAATTACCGACCATAATCATGGTTGATGGTCATTTATTTGAACCACGAAGCAAACAAACAACACAAAGGCTGAATCAAAGCAAATAGATCCTCATAGTGTATCGCGAAGACATGCTCACCTATAAGTGGACACTCACCCCAAGAGTTCCCAGGTAAGAGTGACTGGTCCGATTATGTGGATTTGTACGAACACTCTAGCCTTAGACAGAAAACCCAGGGTACAGGAATTCACTCTTCCAGTTTGCACGTGTTCACACTATTTAGGACCCAAAACTTTGACGAGAGTTTTGAAAATTCAAAGGGGTTCAAAACCTTATAACAGAGGGTTCAAAACCTAGTAATCAATCATCCTAGAACAGATGATTAGTTTTCAAAGCGGTTTTGAAATTTATGTTCTTGTTGTGGTCATCGCCTAAGGATAGGTGACGGTATTGTTTTATGACAAAACGCAAGTAAACTCGCGTTAGAGTCCTAGGAAGGTTATAAACTAGGTCAAAGCATTAATAATAACCTAATTCCCTATAACCATGGGCTCTGATTCCAACTTTTCTGTCACACCCCGACCACGGGGAACAACCAAACGTGGCGGAAACGTCGGGGAGTGTTGTAACAGAATTAATTGTTTCAAATCCATGGCAATTGAAGTTCGTTTTATTAATCAAACATGAAAGTTTACATTGTTTTAAACAAGAACCAAAGAGTACATAACATAAATTAACTAGTTCTTGTCTCGTTTTAAGTCACTAAGGCACAGGTTCGCCTAAGTATGTCTTGATAAGTCCTATGCATCATCTCCTGAAAACACATGTGAAAATAGGTATGTCAGCATAAAAATGCCTGTGAGATACATAGGTTTTGTGAAAACAGAATTCATGACTTATGTTTGAGAAAATGTTTAGTCATGAACCTTGTAATTTGCTTTGTCTTGTAAGTCATTTGAAAAACGATAAGATCAGATGATATGTATAAATAAGAGAATAATGTATGGTTAAATGAATAACCATGTAAAATGAGTTTGTATAAGATAAGTTGTTTGTAAATCAATGTCTTGTGAAAAGTATGTTATTTGTATAAAATGTTATATGTCTCAAATTGAAATGATTCAAATAACGCTACAATATGTGATACCATACAACACTTATATATAGGAAGTACCAGCGGCGTATCAACCATGCTTGTATCATATTACATACGCCTCGTTACTTAAATCACTTACTCAAACCAAACCACCAAAGTAAAATGTTTAACAATTGTAGAAATGTTTATGTATAGTCAAATGTCTATTGTCAAATGTAAATCATGTCAACAGATACAATTGGTTCACACAGTTCAATAGTTACAAACGCTTCATATAATCAAAGGGTTACGACGGTTCACATAGTCAAATGGTTACAACGGTTCAAAATGTAGTATAATGTGTTCATATGCTGGATGAGCATATGCAACAGAAATGCAATGTAAAATAATGTACTAAGTATGCACGTAATGGACATACATAGCATAAGTGTAATGTAAAACAATGTACTAAGTATGCACGTAATGGACATACATAGCATAAGTGTAATGTAAAACAATGTACTAAGTATGCACACAATGGGCGTACATAGCATGAAATGTATTGTAAAGTGATGTACTAAGTATGCACACAATGGGCATACATAGCATGAAATGTATTGTAAAGTTATGTACTAAGTATGCACACAATGGGCATACATAGCATAAAATGTATTGAAATCATGTACTATAAATGTACTAATAAACATAGCAAGTATATGATGTGAAAACAGGAAAGCTTGAAAGTAACAAGTAGGCACATGTGTTTCACCCCAAAACAGTTTGGAAAACAGTAAAAGAGGGGTCTATGTACTCACTTGAGATTGCTCAGAAGTCCTAAGATAACCACCAAGCAATGCTAGAGATCACGGAATCAAACGGCACCTAATATAGGTAACTATGTTAATAAACCGGACCTATATCGGAGGATTGGATAGAATGAGGGCTCATAAACCAAATGAGTATGGGAACTCAGGTAGTATGGCTTAACAAAGGCTACATACTAAACGAAACCTAGCCTAAGTGCTTACGACCCATTACGACCCGTTTAGGTAGCTTATGCTACTTTAACGCGTTGTTCGCGTGAAACGCGTTGTTCGCGTGAAACGCGTTCGGAATGCCTAACTAGTCCTATGATAAGCAAAATATGCCTTAACATGTCTAATATTGTTACCAAATCAGTTTAGACACTAAAAGTTATGTTACATATTCTTAAAATGAATTTTGGCGTAAAAAGGGCATTTTGGTAATTTACCTATGGCATATAAACTACCTATCATACAACTACTTAAACGAAGTGACTACAAGGTATAACCTCGGAAGGTTAGTCCCTATATACTATGGTCACCTAATGTGTTTGGTCGGATCCTAATGATCGACCAAATGGGTCGGGTTCGAAAGTATAAGCGATTGTTTAGATCGCTTACCTTACGACCCTATATAAGCACTAAACTAAAAGTGACGAGCTAAGCATGTTAAAACATGCTTAACTAAGTTTAGAAAACATGTTTGGTATCAAAACAAATGGTTTTGATACCTAAGAGTAGTTTGGTTACAAAATACGCAAGAATGCGCATTTTGGCCGAAACTACGACTCGTCACTGAGCCTATATAATGTGGTAATCAGTAGGTATAGTCACTAGGGACTATAACCATCGTGATCACGCTCACGTTATGAAGTTCAAATGAACTTCGCATCGACCATAACCTGGTCAATGCAGAAAGTCAAACAAAGTTTGATTTTCGGACTCGAAAAGCGATAAAAGAACGAAGGAACACTTACAAAGGGTCCCCGCAAGATTTGATTCCAAGTAATCTCAGGTAGGAAGTGAGAAATCACAACCACTTAGAGAAATCACAACCACTTTGAGAAAAACACAGATCAAAAACAAAGTTTGATTTTTGGACTCGTCACTGAGAAATCACAACCAGTAAATGGACCACCGTTAGGATCGTTTATCGAATAACGTGCCTTGATCTCACCCGTACACTTGTTAGAAGGTTATGGTAACTATTTTGCACCCACCACAAGTTATTGACAAGTGGCATTGGCCTTTGGGGTGTTTAAGGACTGGAATCAGGCTGTTAAAAACAAGATGCTGCATCTGGCCCCTGCTTGCGCACCATAACACTCAGAGTGTTGACGTGCGCAAGGACCTAGTTTCACAGAATTACACTTTTGGTCCCTGTTAGTGTTTTGAGCCATTTCTGACATGTTTAAGGCCCGTTAACCCAATTGCAAAGCTCTAAAATGAAGTTAAAGTATAGGGAACTTAAAATGTGCTCAAAAATATCTCGGGTGCCGGGTTCGTTTGGCCGTACGATCGCGTTGTTCGGTTAATTACGACGGAATGCGCATAAGCGCGAAAAACGATCCAAATGACGCGACGAATAGATTTTTCTCGTGCCAAACACTAAAATAAAATATTTTAGTGCTTACATAAATTTTTGGATGTCCGGATGTATTCAGAACGTAAGTTATGCGCGAAAGAGCAAACTTATGCACTTTTTGACGCTTTTAGTCCCTGAATGACCCAAAAGTTTAGTTTAGCACACCGAACCCCTCAAAGCCTATTTCTAAGCTATGTAAAGGATATTTAGGGTGTGTTTAACCTATGGCCATGTTCCGGAATGTTCGTTACAGTTCAAATTGGCATACTTTCGCAGTTTGTCAAGTTTAGTCCCTGTAAGCGATTTAACTTGATTTTGCCATACCAAAGCCTTCAAAACTTATTTCTAAGTTATGTAAAGGTTATTTAAGGTATGTTGAGTATATTTTGATGTTCCGGAGTATTTCTCGCATTAAAATGATTACGTTTACGCATCAGTTTGCGTATAACTCTCCAGAAAGCGATGTAGAGCTTGAAATCGAACAAGAGTTGATATGTGCAAAAGGTACACATATTTATACAGATCCCAAGTATGAAATACAATATTTCATTGGCTTGGTTTTTGTTTGATGGTCGCAGTGACCCAGGTGTCACAACTAGAGTAATAGAATAAACACATGGTGGATACGCCGCTGGTACTTCCTATATATAAGTGTGCTTATTGTATTACCCTTCGTGGCGTTATCCCGAATCACCATTAGGATTTAGAATGTTGTGATACAATGATTCAATATGACAGAAACTAAATCCTTATAGCATCTACCTTCATAGAATGATTCCTATAGGATGTTTAAAGTGCTAATATTGGAGTCCTTGTTTGGACTCATTGTGTTCTTTAATGCGTGTTTACAAGTTGGTGACAAGTTGACGATTATGTTTTTATGTGGTAGTTGTGATTTAGATAACGAAACGAGTGTAATAAAATAAGAACATGGTGGATACGCCGCCGATACTTCCTATATATAAGTGTTCTTATTTTATTACTCTTGTAGCGTTATCCAAATCACTTTAGGATTTTGTGTATGATTGATTCAATGTTCGATTACCCAAATCCTTGTAGAATCTCCCATATCTTTATATGTTAGATTCTTAGAAGGATGTCTAAAGTATTATTATGAATCATTCATTTGATTTATATAATACTTACACAAGTTTTGATTGAATTTCAAAATAGTTATTACTTATCCTTTATTGGATTTCTAATAACACATTAACAAGTTTTACGATGATTTTAACGAGATTACGACGTACAATTTTAAACCGCATAAAAATTACTTAGTAATAATCATATTGCCATATACAAAACTATTTGTCATGATTTTTCACAATCAAGATTATGTATTTCAGTACTAAACTTTTGCCATTCTTTGGCTTCAAGATTTATTTTCAATTAACAGCTCTCGTAGTTGTCAAAGTATTGCAATACCAAACATTTTGCCATTTATTTGGCTAACAAAAGGTATGTACTCGCCGACATTTTTATGCTGACTATTTTTCACATATGTTTCAGGTTTTCAATTATTCGAGCATGCAACGCATAAGAGTGCATCCGGGCCTTAGACTTCTTAAATCGAAAGACATTTTCATGTATTCTTTGTTTGTAAAACGATGATAACAATAATGAAACAATTTAGTACCAGTAGTTCTGAGCAATTTGTAACGTGACTCCTCGATATTTCTGTCGCGTGTTGTTGTATTACTCGATTGGGGTGTTATAGATTGGTATCAGAGCACTGGTTATAGGGAATTAGGTTATTAGCATGCCTTAAACCTAGTCTATAACCTTCATAGGACCCAAACATGAGCAGAGTTAGGATCTCTATCCTAAATCCTCATCCTTATTCGTGACACAACTACACTATGATTTATAAATCATCTAAACCTTAGATGATTTATCCTAAAACCCTTAGGCTTTATGCCTTAAGGTATTCCTCAAAATGTTTTTTCTCAAAACAATTTCCTTAAAATATTTCTCAAAATGTTTCCTTAAACGTTTTCGTCAAAATATTTCACAACATGTTTTATCTCAAACGATTTGTATCAAAAGATTTCTAAAATGTTTTCCTCAAACATTTTTTCATCGAAATCTTGGGTTTTAATAATGTGAACACAAGCAATCTAGAAGGGTGGATGCCTGTACCCCGAGTTTTCTATCTAAAGGCTAGAGTGTTCGTACAAATCCGCATTATCGGACCAGTCACTCTTACCTGGGAACTCTTAGGGTGAATGTCCACTTATAGGCTAAATCATGTCTTCGTGAAATATTATAAAAATAAAACTATCCATCTTGGCCATGTCGAACGAATTCTAAACGACCTTTGTGACACTACTCATTCATATTACCCTCGGTAATATGTTTGCTATTCACGACAATCGAAACAAATTTCCTTTCACAATACTATTTCATCATATTACCTTTGGTGATATGTTTGATTCAAGTCAATTGAAATGAATTTCATTTCGTTTCACCACACTATGAGATTCTATTTCATTTTCGAAACACTACCTTTTCTTTCAAAATTTTAAATTTTTTATCATTTGGATGAGAATTTTCAAATTTTCAAACACAAAGTTTCTTTATTTTAAATTTTTTTAATTTAAAACATTTTATTCTAAAAACAAAAGAAAATCTTTAAAAGGTAAGAAATTTATAACATAAACCATTAACTTGGTTTATATTCTCTCATCCAAAAATACTACAAAAGCTTATTTCTAAAACAATTCCTATTAAAAAGAAACTACAACACTACATTTTCTAAGTGCATAAACGAGATTTATGAACAAGATTTTACTAAGTCAAAGTCAACACTATGTTTTCTAAGTACAAGAACAAGACCTATGAAGGAGATTTTCTAAGTCAAAGTTTTCACTATACATTGATGTTACAAACTCATGACAATTTGATGGATCTAACTTATTTGATTTTCACTATAGCTATACCTTCAAGATGCCTCCTCACCGCGACGCCACTTGGAAACCTGAAATGGCAGCAAGGATTTCTCAGCATCTAGATACTTTACTCCCAGGCATTGTGACCCAAGTTAACCAAATCAAAAACAATAACAACAACAACAATGTTATATCACCATGTAACTATAAACAATTCAACTCGGCTAAACCACTCAGGTTTAATGGGTCTGAAGGAGCAACTGCGCTCCTACAATGGTTTGAGAGTATAGAAAGCACATTCCGCCATGTTTAGTGTCCTAGTGAGCGTAAGGTGGAGTTCGCCTCGAGTGTCTTTCAAAGGAGAGCACTCACTTGGTGGAACGGTATCATGAGAGACCGAGGTGCCGGTTTAGCTATGACACAAACGTTGGAAGAATTGAAAGACCTTATGAAGAAAGAATTCTGCCCACGAAGCGAAATAAGAGCACTTGAAAATGAATTCTATTACCTAAAACAGGATAGTGAGTAAAACCCTGCTTATACTGACCGATTTGAACAGCTAAGCCTACTTTGCCCCACTATGGTCACAACTTTGGATTAGACAATTAAGAAATACATTGATGGACTACCTGATCCTGTCCAAGACATTGTCACTAGCAGCAAACCTGTAATACTTAGGGAGACTAAGGAATTAGCCGCTATCCTAACCGACTCCCTGGTTAGAAAAGGGAAACTTTTTTGAAAAGGAGACAAGAAACAAAACACCGAAACTACTAATGAAAATTCAAAAGGAACAAAGGCCGAATCTTCTAAAAATTCTAAGAAGCGCAAGACTTCAAAGAATTTTGCAATTCCTTCACCAGTTCCACTAAACTCAGTACCCTTTAAGGGTTTTCATCGTGGAAAGCAACCTCGATTCAATCATTGCAATTATCATCATGCAATAAATTCTCCTTGTCGCCAGTGTACAATCTGTGGCATATTTGGACATCTAGCTGCAACCTGTCGTATCCAGAACCGAGCAGCCCCTACTCAGACTCTCCCTCGAGCATGTTTCAATTTTAGTGATTTAAATCATTTCAAGCGAAATTGGCCTAAGCTTGCCAATGCTAACGGATGAGTGTTCAACGTCAATGAGGTTCAAGCAAATGATCAAGCACTTATGATCATTTGAACCTCTACATTTTTTGTTATTTTCGAAAACAATGTACATATTTCAGCTATGTTTGTAATGACAATATAAATTTCAAGAAGATTATCTTTATCCTTGTTATTCATTTTCCAATTACAAACTCTAATATGATTACACTATGTGTAATTACAAATACATGCCGACTTTGAGGATTCCATTCTTTAGGAACTAAACCTTAAAATTTAGTATAATATGATTGCACTCTGGTGCGTTCATACGAACTTGGCAACACGATCGCTACAATTACTATGAACAAGTAAATACTATTTTGTGATCATGACATTACATGCATGATTTGTTTATCTAATATGAATAGTACATGATTACAAATACAATTTTCTTCGTATGTTGACTTAACATACTTATTATACTATTTTCAAATACATTTTTCTTAGAGTGTTAACTTAGCATACCTAGCGCATGATTTGAAAACATTTTCTCGGTATACTTACATTATGATGACAATGCATGATTAGTATATGTTGCATTCTACCTGTTTGGTTAATATGAAACATATATAAAGATTTGTACAAGAATGAAATACCTACTACTAAATTTGTTGTATGCAAGACAAGTAGTGCAATCATTGCTAGTATGAAACACGATTCGATTTGACAGATGTTATGTCGTGGCAATGTTTATTTGATTTAGACGATAGTTCAACCTTATTATTTGTTTACCCTCGCTTAACAAGAGGAGCTATTTGGACCATGCGACGAAACGAGTAATTATGGGTGCACACTTAATTATGAGACCCGACGCATGAGAATCATAGGAACCCTTGTTATGTATGGTGGCATAAAATCTAGAGTGATTAAGGTAACGGGAGGAGTATGATGCGATAAGAACATGGTGGATACGCCGATGGTACTTCCTATATATAAGTATTCTTATTGTGTTATTCTTCAGAACATTACTAAGATCACTTGTTGATTTTATGTTATCTTACACCATTATGTGATTATGTGATTATTTGCTACTTGTGAGATTATTTGCAATAGACGATGACGAGTACATTCATTAACTCAAATCGAGCCAACCAGGAGTATATTATGGTGTTAAAGGTGATGATCTTGTCACACCCCGACCGCGTAAAACAACAAATCGCGGCGGAAACATCGGGGCGTGTTGCAACAGAATTAATGTTTCATAACCATGGATATCAAAAGTGTTTCGTTTTATTAAACATTGAGTAATTACATCGTCTGGAAATCTAAATACACTATTTAAACATAGTCTATCATTGTTATTGAGTCACTAAGGCCTTGTCCAGTCCTATGTGAGCATGCATCTTATCAATCGATATCATCCAACAATACCTGAAACATATGTGAAAACGAGGTCAGCAAAGAAATGCTGGCGAATACATTAGTTTTGTTGAAAATAAGTTTCATGACTTCTGTTTGAGAAAATGTTTAGTCATGAACCTTGTAATTTGCTTTGTCTTTGTAAATCATTTGAAAAATAATAAGTTCGGATGATAAGTATAAATAAGAGAATAATGCATGATTAAATGAATAACCATGTAAAAATGAGTTTGTGTAAGATAAGTTGTTTGTAAATAAATGTCTTGTGAAAAGTATGTTACTTGTATAAAATGTTCTATGTCTCAAACTGAAATGATTCAAATAACGCTACAATATGTAATACCATACAAACACTTATATATAGGAAGTACCAGCGGCGTATCCACCATGTTTGTATCATATTACACACGCATCGTTACTTAATCACTTAATCAAACCAAACCAAACAATGTAAAATGTCTATGTTTAAATCAATTGTCAAATGTATTGAATAATATGTCAAAGTATTCATGTCAAGATGTAATTCATGTCAAAATGTCTATGTCAAATATCCATGTCAAATGTCTATGTCAAATATCCATGTATGGCAAGTGAAATGTCTCAACTAAACCATATGCACAACAACAAAGTATTGAAGTAAAACTTGGTTTAAACCAATACTATGTTTCGTGTAAATGCATGATCAAAAGTAAATCATGTACAAATGTTTACCCAATCGTTACCCATTCGTTCAAATCGTTCTTGTTTTAATCGTTCTAATCGTTCTTGTTTTAATCGTGAACTACTTTATGATCGATTCTCTAATAACATTCAAACCTTCTTGACGCGTTCCTCGTTCCAACTCGCTCTCGCTCTCGTTCTTAACAAACCCTTACCAAAGGATAAGTTAATAATTACAGATTCAGTCGCTACCCACAACACCCACACATAACAATGGGTGCAGTAAATAACGGGATTTGTCAGATCCTATGGTACCATAACCTAATACTGGTCGGCTTGATCATAGCTAATGAATGTCATCGGTCATGTAAACTACAACCAACAAGTTTGTTCACTTCTTGAAATTTGTTATTAGTTTTTGAAATCATTGTATTCGTTCTTGAAATCATTGTTAGCGTTCTTGAAATAATTGTAATTGTTCTTGAAACCACATTGTAATTGTTCTTGAAACCATATTGTAATTGTTCTTGAAACCATTGATAAAACATTTAGCACATATGAGTCACACCAAAACAGTTGAAAACAGTAAAAGAGGGGAATAATGTACTCGCCTGGGAGTGCTTAGGAGTCTTGAACAACTACCAAGAAAGCTAGAGGAGTCCCGGAAATCAAACGGTACCTAATATAGGTAATTACATAATTAACCCGGACCTAAATCGGAAGACTGGGTAGCAGGAGGGTTTGTAAACCAAATGAGTGTAGGAACTCATATGATATGGTTTAACAAAGCCTACATACTAAATGAAACTTAACCTAAGTATTATCGACCCATCGCGACCCATTAAGGTAACTTATGCTACTTTAACGCGTCGTGTGCGTGAAACGCGTTCGGACCGTCTAACTAGTCCTATGACAAGTGTTATATGCCTAAACATGTTACATAATCAGTTATGTGACAAAAGTTTAGGTTACATATGCTTAATTACCAATTATACATGAAAAGGGTATTCTGGTAATTTACCTAAGGCATATAAACTACCTATCATACAACTACTTAAACGATGTGACCATAGGGTATAACCTCGGAAGGTTATGCCCTATACTAGGGTCACCTAATGTATTTGGTCGGATCCTAATGATCGACCAAACTGGGTCGGGCTCGAAGGTATAGGCGATTTATTAGATCGCCTACCCTACGACCCTAGACAACGTGGTAATCAGTGGGCATAGTCCCAAGGGACTATGACCAACGTGATTACACTCACGTTGCGAAGTTCAAACGAACTTCGCATTGACCATTACTGGTCAACGCTGAAAGTCAAACAAAGTTTGACTTTCTGACTCGAAAAGCAATAAAATAAGGAAAAGAACGAAAGAATACTTACGAAGGGTCCCCGAATGCTAACCTCGATTCAAAAATCTCAGGTATGAAACAATAGTTTCAACTTAGAGTTTCTCAAATCAAAGTTCTAGTGATTTTAGCAATGGGGGTGGATGGGTATTTATAGGAATACCCGAACCGTTAAGATCGTTTCATGGAAAACGTGCCTTAATCCCATCCGTACATGTGTTGAAATGTCATGGTGTTTAGGTGTTTAAATTCCATCCATACATGTGTTGAAATGTCATGGTGTTTAGGTGTTTAAATTCCATCCATACATGTGTTGAAATGTCATGGTGTTTAGGTGTTTAAATTCCATCCATACATGTGTTGAAAGGTCATGGTGTTTAGGTGTTTAAATTCCATCCATACATGTGTTGAAATGTCATGGTGCCTAAATTCCATCCTTATCCGCTGACTAAGCAAGTTAGAATGTGTGGTTGTGAATTAAACAACGGCTAATACATCGAATCTGGTCCTGAATGCGAAAAACGATCCAAATGACGTGACGAATGGATTTTTCTTATGGCGAACACTAAAATAAAATATTTTAGTGCTAACATAATTTTTTTTGATGTCCGGATGTATTCAGAACGTAAGTTATGCGCGAAAATGCAAACTTGTGCACTTTTTGACACTTTTAGTCCCTGAATGACCCAAAAGTTTATTTTAGCACACCGAACCCCTCAAAGCCTATTTCTAAGCTATGTAAAGGATATTTATGGTATGTTTAACTTATGGTCATGTTCCGGAAGGTCTGTTACAGTTCAAATTGGCATACTTTCGCAGTTTGTCAAATTTAGTCCCTGTAAGCGATTAAACTTTGATTTCACCACACCAAACCTTCCAAAACTTATATCTAAGTTATGTAAAGGTTATTTAAGGTATGTTAAGCCTATGTCACTATTCCGGAGTGTTTGTTGCATTAAACTGGTTATATTTACGCATCAGTGCGCGTATAACCTTCCAGAAAGCGATTTAGAGTTTGAAATCGAACAAAAATTGATATGTGCAAATGATACACATATTTTTACAAATCCCAAGTATGAAATACAATATTTCATTGGTTTGGTATTTGTTTGATGGCCGTGGAGGCACAGGTGTTACAGTCTCCCCTACTTTAGGAAATTTCGTCCCGAAATTTATTTAGAGGAAACTTGTGAGAGCTTGAAAACATGAAATTGAAAAGATCGAATAACATTGGTTAGGGTTCTGAACTTCTAGTAACCTTTAATAACATCATGATTACAATGTAAGAGGGATACTTATATACAAGTATATGAAGCGTCATTGGTGCGTCCACCGTACCTCCATTACATCGTTCTCATTTCGTTATTGTTGTCACTATCGGCTCTTACACATAATAAATCTTACTGGGTTTCTGTGCACTAAATTTCATAATTATGTACGCGTCCATAATCAGACAATTCCTTGCACAGTTCACACAGTCTATTTTATAGTGTGTAGGGGAAAACCAAATGAACAATCCTGTGATGAGTGTGACTAGACCGCCTTAGAATCCTTTTAATTAAATCAATAAATGATCTAAATAGACTATCAAGGAGTCTGTCCAGCTACATCACTAGATGTCGTTCTTTAACCAAATCGTGAATCAATCTTTTTGACTAGACCACTAAAGGGTCTCTCATCGAATCATGGAATGGTACTATATAACCCAAGGGTCTTAACTATTACATAGAAGCCCATTAAGGATTGAAGGTAGTACTTTTTGAATATCCTGCTACGAATCCCTCATATGACGATATGAAAGATTCTGCGAGGATTTGGATAACGAATATCCAGAGTATTAAAAACACAAAAATGCATAAAAGAAAACATAAGATGAATAAACACATAGTCACATAATTGTATACTCGTTCAATCGCATAATCGTTCAATTTGACCTATAATTTGTTATCTTTGGACACGGGTATTTAAAGCATACCAGAAACCCAATCCGTGGATTTCCTTTGGCACTTTAAATATTTTCAAGAATCTAACTATGAAGATAGGAAGATCTTAAAAGGCATTCGGTTTGTCCTAATTGAGTTGTTTTGTACATTTTAAAGTGTACAAGGAATTCAATCAGGGCTCCGATGTCAACGAAGGTGTTGATCGTGATCGACTCAGGACATGAATAGATCAAGGTGTCATCAATAATAACAATGACGATCTGATCCAAATAAGGCTTGCAGACTCTATTTATTAAGTTCTTGAAGATGGCTGGAGTATTTGTCAACCTAAAAGGCATGACTGTAAACTCGTAATGGCCATCCTTCATGCAGAAAACCGTTTTGGGAATATCTTCTTCGAGAATACAAAGTTGATGATACCCAAAACGCAAATCGATCTTGGAAAAGCATGAACGCTATGCAGTTGATCGGAGAAATCATTGATTTAAGGTAGGGGGATATCGATTCTTGATGGTAAGCTTACTAGGCTTACGTTAATCGATACACATTCGAAAAGATCCATTTTTTTTCTTTTCGCAAGGAGAACAGGAGTTTCTCCAAGGTGAAAAGTTCGGACGGATGAATCCTTTATCAGACAACTCTTGAAGCTGTTTTGATAATTCTTGCATCTCGAACGGTGCAAGACGATAAAATAATTTAGATTTAAAAGAAACCAGTGTTTGAGGTTCTTAGGGAGATCTCAAGTGATCGTAAAAATGACAGAACCACACGAGTAGTTTTGTCTTTGTGTTGACATCACAAGGTTGAATCAAACATTCATACAATTGCATTAGTTAGAAAATAAAACCACAAATTTTTATTTATATAACAACCGCATTGTCTTTAAATGTTACAAGATACCAACCAGAGGAAAAACAAAATACTAATTGTTCACTCCTTCAACATTGAGTGCCTCATTGATGTTAAACACTCGACCACGTGCTGGATTCACATTGACGTTGACATTCGCATTTGGGTTTGCGTTAGCATTTGCATTTACCAGTCTTGGGCAGTTGTGGCGGAAGTGACCAATCTCTCCGCAGTTGAAACATGAACCCAGTGGAAATCTCGCAGCATTCCCTTGAACCGGAGCTTGAACCTGAGCAGCCTGATTTTGTCCCAAACGACAAATCTTGGCCAAATGCCCAAGTTTACCACACGTCGTGCATTGCCAGCAAGCTTGTTGTACTGCGTGATGACCGTTGCAGCGTGCACAATAAGGTGCGGTACCGGCATATGCTTTCTTTGCAGGTGGCTGAGCTGGTTGGTTCTGCGGGTTCTGTGCAGTCTGTGCTGTAACAGCAAAATTTTGGGCACCCTTTCGCTTCTTTGATTTCTTTGACGTCTCACCTTCCTTACCCTTCTTGTTTTGGCCTTTCTTGCTATCCTCCTTGTCAGCTGACTGTTTCTTGCCCTTGTCACCCTTCCTGTGTAACTTGTTCTTCCGAATCTGCGACTCAGTCAATGTTGCTGATAACTCGATCGCCTGACGGAGTGTGGCAGGGTTACTACCAGTAAGGATGTCTTGTACCGAGTCAGGTAGGCCGTCGATGTACCTTTCGATAGCTATGTCAAGTGGGGTAACCATTGTAGGGCAAAGCAGACTCAGCTCCTCAAACCTATCAGTATACGCCCTGTGCTCACCACTATCTTGCTTCAACTCATCAAATTCCTTCTCCAAAGCTCGCTGCTCATGACGAGGACAGAATTCCCTCATCATCAGAGCCCTAAGTTCAGCCCATGTCTGTGCGAGAGCAACTTCCGCACCTCGGTCTCTCATTACCCCATTCCACCATGTAAGAGCCCTCTTCTGAAACACGCTCGAGGAGAACTCGACCCTGCGATTATCCGGGCACTGCACGTGGCGAAAAGTATTCTCAATGCTTTCGAACCACTGAAGAAGCCCAGTTGCTCCTTCAGAACCACTAAACTTGAGTGGTTTAGCCTGGTTGAAATCCTTGTATTTGCATAGCACATTGTTGTTGTTGTTGGCTTGGTTCCATTGAGCAAAGAGGTTTGGGAATTGAGCAGCCATTTGCTGCGCAATGATTTCTGCCAGCTCGGCAGTCTCTATCTGGCTTTCGCGTCGAGGAGGCATTGTCTAAAAGAGGAAACATGAAAGGAAACGAGTGAGAGAATTTAGACGAAATAATGAGATGAAACAAATCTGATGAAAGCAAGGATAGTGGTCATTTGTTTATTACTACAAAGCAACAAACGACCTTGGTGATTAGTCAAAGTAAATAGGTTAAAAATAATGTATCGCGAAGACATGCTCGCCTATAAGTGAACACTCATCCCAAGAATTCCCAGGTAAGCACAACTGGTCTCGCGTCTGATGAGATGTATACGAAGTGCTTGCCTAGACAGAAAACCCAGAATACAGGCATTCACCCTTCCAGTTTGCACGTGTTCACATTATTTAAAACCCAAAACCTTGACGAGATTTTGAAAATTCAAAGGGGTTCAAAACCTTACAATAGAGGGTTCAAAACCTAGAAATTAATCATCCTAGAACAGATGATTAGTTTTCAAAGCGGTTTTGAAATTTATGTTCTTGTTGTGGTCGTCACCTAAGGATAGGTGACGGTATTGTTTTATGACTAAACGCAAGTAAACCCGCGTTAGGGTCCTAAGAAGGTTATAGACTAGGTCAAAGCATTACTAATTACTAATAACCTAATTCCCTATAACCATTGGCTCTGATACCATCTTTCTGTCACACCCCGACCGCGTAAAACAACAAATCGCGGCGGAAACATCGGGGCGTGTTGCAACAGAATTAATGTTTCATAACCATGGATATCAAAAGTGTTTCGTTTTATTAAACATTGAGTAATTACATCGTCTGGAAATCTAAATACACTATTTAAACATAGTCTATCATTGTTATTGAGTCACTAAGGCCTTGTCCAGTCCTATGTGAGCATGCATCTTATCAATCGATATCATCCAACAATACCTGAAACATATGTGAAAACGAGGTCAGCAAAGAAATGCTGGCGAATACATTAGTTTTGTTGAAAATAAGTTTCATGACTTCTGTTTGAGAAAATGTTTAGTCATGAACCTTGTAATTTGCTTTGTCTTTGTAAATCATTTGAAAAATAATAAGTTCGGATGATAAGTATAAATAAGAGAATAATGCATGATTAAATGAATAACCATGTAAAAATGAGTTTGTGTAAGATAAGTTGTTTGTAAATAAATGTCTTGTGAAAAGTATGTTACTTGTATAAAATGTTCTATGTCTCAAACTGAAATGATTCAAATAACGCTACAATATGTAATACCATACAAACACTTATATATAGGAAGTACCAGCGGCGTATCCACCATGTTTGTATCATATTACACACGCATCGTTACTTAATCACTTAATCAAACCAAACCAAACAATGTAAAATGTCTATGTTTAAATCAATTGTCAAATGTATTGAATAATATGTCAAAGTATTCATGTCAAGATGTAATTCATGTCAAAATGTCTATGTCAAATATCCATGTCAAATGTCTATGTCAAATATCCATGTATGGCAAGTGAAATGTCTCAACTAAACCATATGCACAACAACAAAGTATTGAAGTAAAACTTGGTTTAAACCAATACTATGTTTCGTGTAAATGCATGATCAAAAGTAAATCATGTACAAATGTTTACCCAATCGTTACCCATTCGTTCAAATCGTTCTTGTTTTAATCGTTCTAATCGTTCTTGTTTTAATCGTGAACTACTTTATGATCGATTCTCTAATAACATTCAAACCTTCTTGACGCGTTCCTTGTTCCAACTCGCTCTCGTTCTTAACAAACCCTTACCAAAGGATAAGTTAATAATTGTAGATTCAGTCGCTACCCACAACACCCACACATAACAATGGGTGCAGTAAATAACGGGATTTGTCAGATCCTATGGTACCATAACCTAATACTGGTCGGCTTGATCATAGCTAATGAATGTCATCGGTCATGTAAACTACAACCAACAAGTTTGTTCACTTCTTGAAATTTGTTATTAGTTTTTGAAATCATTGTATTCGTTCTTGAAATCATTGTTAGCGTTCTTGAAATAATTGTAATTGTTCTTGAAACCACATTGTAATTGTTCTTGAAACCATATTGTAATTGTTCTTGAAACCATTGATAAAACATTTAGCACATATGAGTCACCCCAAAACAGTTGAAAACAGTAAAAGAGGGGAATAATGTACTCGCCTGGGAGTGCTTAGGAGTCTTGAACAACTACCAAGAAAGCTAGAGGAGTCCCAGAAATCAAACGGTACCTAATATAGGTAATTACATAATTAACCCGGACCTAAATGGGAAGACTGGGTAGCAGGAGGGTTTGTAAACCAAATGAGTGTAGGAACTCATATGATATGGTTTAACAAAGCCTACATACTAAATGAAACTTAACCTAAGTATTATCGACCCATCGCGACCCATTAAGGTAACTTATGCTACTTTAACGCGTCGTGTGCGTGAAACGCGTTCGGACCGTCTAACTAGTCCTATGACAAGTGTTATATGCCTAAACATGTTACATAATCAGTTATGTGACAAAAGTTTAGGTTACATATGCTTAATTACCAATTATACATGAAAAGGGTATTCTGGTAATTTACCTAAGGCATATAAACTACCTATCATACAACTACTTAAACGATGTGACCATAGGGTATAACCTCGGAAGGTTATGCCCTATACTAGGGTCACCTAATGTATTTGGTCGGATCCTAATGATCGACCAAACTGGGTCGGGCTCGAAGGTATAGGCGATTTATTAGATCGCCTACCCTACGACCCTAGACAACGTGGTAATCAGTGGGCATAGTCCCAAGGGACTATGACCAACGTGATTACACTCACGTTGCGAAGTTCAAACGAACTTCGCATTGACCATTACTGGTCAACGCTGAAAGTCAAACAAAGTTTGACTTTCTGACTCGAAAAGCAATAAAATAAGGAAAAGAACGAAAGAATACTTACGAAGGGTCCCCGAATGCTAACCTCGATTCAAAAATCTCAGGTATGAAACAATAGTTTCAACTTAGAGTTTCTCAAATCATAGTTCTAGTGATTTTAGCAATGGGGGTGGATGGGTATTTATAGGAATACCCGAACCGTTAAGATCGTTTCATGGAAAACGTGCCTTAATCCCATCCGTACATGTGTTGAAATGTCATGGTGTTTAGGTGTTTAAATTCCATCCATACATGTGTTGAAATGTCATGGTGTTTAGGTGTTTAAATTCCATCCATACATGTGTTGAAATGTCATGGTGTTTAGGTGTTTAAATTCCATCCATACATGTGTTGAAAGGTCATGGTGTTTAGGTGTTTAAATTCCATCCATACATGTGTTGAAATGTCATGGTGCCTAAATTCCATCCTTATCCGCTGACTAAGCAAGTTAGAATGTGTGGTTGTGAATTAAACAACGGCTAATACATCGAATCTGGTCCTGAATGCGAAAAACGATCCAAATGACGTGACGAATGGATTTTTCTTATGGTGAACACTAAAATAAAATATTTTAGTGCTAACATAATTTTTTTTGATGTCCGGATGTATTCAGAACGTAAGTTATGCGCGAAAATGCAAACTTGTGCACTTTTTGACACTTTTAGTCCCTGAATGACCCAAAAGTTTATTTTAGCACACCGAACCCCTCAAAGCCTATTTCTAAGCTATGTAAAGGATATTTATGGTATGTTTAACTTATGGTCATGTTCCGGAAGGTCTGTTACAGTTCAAATTGGCATACTTTCGCAGTTTGTCAAATTTAGTCCCTGTAAGCGATTAAACTTTGATTTCACCACACCAAACCTTCCAAAACTTATATCTAAGTTATGTAAAGGTTATTTAAGGTATGTTAAGCCTATGTCACTATTCCGGAGTGTTTGTTGCATTAAACTGGTTATATTTACGCATCAGTGCGCGTATAACCTTCCAGAAAGCGATTTAGAGTTTGAAATCGAACAAAAATTGATATGTGCAAATGATACACATATTTTTACAAATCCCAAGTATGAAATACAATATTTCATTGGTTTGGTATTTGTTTGATGGCCGTGGAGGCACAGGTGTTACAGATCTTGATTCCATAGGCATGTTGACCCTTCTCCTATGCATGAGATGCTGATGGTACATTGGATGTACCTCGTGGGACGTTAGAAACCATGTACGTATGGACAAGGCTTGAATGTACACCACTTTGTTTGCTAGGAAATACACTAAGATCTTAGTATAACATAGTGCCATACCCAAACAATTTTTCAAACACTGGTTGACATTTTTCAAATTCACAAGTTTCAAAGGGTTGAATACCTTGAGATACTTTGAATATCCCAAATCACATTCTGTATCCCCTAAAATTTCTAACACCAAACGATGCTCCGCATCTTTGGGATCTAGCAATTTGCTCATCTTTCAGTTGTTTCAATTACACTCTACAGTCTCCTTTGAATAAATTTCAGGACGAAATTTCATAAAGTACGGGAGACTGTGACACTTGTGCTCTGTAAAAATTGTACTATGTAAAACAATATCATTTATCAAAGAAACAATGTGTTTTGGTCTCAATATTTGTTTGACGATTTTACGTTTTGATTCTAGTTTGATTTCAAGTTTTAAATCGCTTTCTAGAAAGTTATACGCAAACTGATGCGTAAACATAATCAGTTTAATGCGACAAACACTCTGGAACAGTGACATAGGCTTAACATACCTTAAATAACCTTTACATAACTTAGAAATAAGTTTTGAAGGGTTTGGTGTATCAAAAACAAGTTTATTCGATCACATGGACTATTTGCGACAAACTACGAACGTCTACCGATTCGGATAGTAACGTACACTTCGGAACATGATAATAAGTTAAACATACCATAAATATCCTTTACAAAGCTTAGAAATAGGCTTTGAGGGGTTCGGTATGCGAAAATAAACTTATTTGATCAAACTAGGACTAAAAGCGTCAAAAAGTGCATAAGTTTGCATTTACGCGCATATCTTACGTTTTGAACATATCCGGACATGCAAAAGTTTTAGTAATCATTAAAATATTTTATTTTAGTGATTGGAATGCAAAAATACCATTCGTCGCGCAGTTTGGATCGTTTTTCGCGTCCGTTCGTGTTTCGTCGTAATTAACCAAATAACGTGACCGTACAACCAAATGAACTGACATCCGAGATGTTTTCAAGCATGTTTCATGTTCCCTATACTTTAACATCATTGTAGAGCCTTGAAATGGGGTTAACAGGGCTTAAAAGCATCAAAAACCAAGTTATATGCTTGCAGGGACCATTTTTGACACTTTCTGAAACATCCCTCACGGGCCGCGTAAGACTAGTGCCTATCTTACGCGGGGTGCGACAGATAGACCTGGCAGATTCATTGAATACAGCTATTCAGCCTGTTCCCATTTATTTGAACCATAGAATTAGCATACCATGGGCTTGTTTGTGTGCTCCCCAAGTCCCCTAATCTACTACAACCGTATGGCCAAGATCATGATCAAAAACACATGTAATTATCCAATTGATTCTTGAAATCTATAAATACCCAAGCTTTTCAACATTGTTCTTTGCTCATTGCTCATTTGATCTCGTCTGCTCTAACTGGAGGTATTCACATAGTTGAAGACCACCTACCTGAGCATTCTTGAGTTCTTATTCCTAGCTTGGACCTCTTGTAAGTTTCTTTCATGCTTGGTTATGCTTTTCAAGCGTGAAAGTCAAATAGTGTTTGACTTTCTGCTTTGACGATGTAATGGTCAAGTCTGTCACACCCCGACCATGTAAAACAACAAAACTTGGCGGAAACGTCGGGGAGTGTTGTAACAGAATCATTGTTTCACAACCATGGATTAAATAATTTCGTTTTATTGAATTATTGAACTCATTGTTCTATTACAAATTAGATAAATACAAATATTATCTTTCAAGTTTTAAAGTCGCTAAGGCACGAGTCCATCCTAAGTGTAGCATGTATCAACAATCATCACATTGTAGTACCTGAAACATGTGTAAAAATAGGTACGTCAGCATAAAAATGCCTGTGAGATACATAGGTTTTATTATAATTAGGATTCATGACTTATAAGTTTAAAATAATGTTTTATAAAAAACGGTCATGAACCTTAAAATATTTTCTTTTATAAATCATACTAAAATTTATAAGAAATCAGATGATATAAAATAATAATTAAATAACTAAATAAAATGAATTTGTATAAAATATATTGTTTATAAAACAATATTTTGATAAAAAGGTTTATAGTATATATAAAAATATACTTTGGTTTTAAGAAAATCGAATAAGTAATATATTAAAATATATTTCAGTTCCAAAATCGTTAACCCAAGTGTACTAAATAACGCCACGGTATGTAATGTGATGAAAACACTTATATATAAGAAGTACCAGCGGCGTATCTACCATGTTTTCATCACATTACACCCGTCTCGTTATCTAAACAAATAGTATATTATATATATAATTTAGTCGGTAAAATAATAAATTTTCAGTAGTATATCAAAAGTATACTATGGATTTATAAGTAACATATTAAACTATGCTTTGGTCTTATAAATAACATATTAAACTATGTTTTGGTTTTATAAATAGCGTATTAAACTATGTTTTAGTTTTATAAATAACATATTAAAACATGTTTTGGTTTTATAAATAACATATTAAACTATGTTTTGGTTTTACAAAATATATGTTGCTTTTGTACAATATCACATATGAGAGGATATCAAACTATACTTTTGGGAGTATAACTAAATATACAAAAATAATGTGGTTTGGAATTCATTCAAACCTAGTGCATCAAAATACACCTTTGAGACTATAGAAATGCCACAAAGGCAATCCCTATTTGGATAAAATATCGGTTTCTGACATTCCATGACAACATGAATGGGGTGTCAAATCCTATAACGCTAACTCATACTACCAACTGGTCTGGTGAACATAAAATAAGTACTATCCAACAATTTAATTTTATAATCTTTGGAAAAATTAGTGTTTAAACCATAAATAATCAATCAGTTTATCAAAAGATAAGTACTAATGTGTATAATCAAATATACTTTTGAAATCATGAACATGACAAATAGGTACACATGCTTCACCCCAAAACATTGAAAACAGTAAAAGAGGGGACTATGTACTCACTTGAGAGTGCTTAGAAGTCTTGAACAACTACCAAGCAAGTTAGAGGGAGCACGGAATCAAACGGCACCTAATATACGTAACTACATAAATAAACCGGACCTAAATCGGAAGATCGGATAGGATGAGGTCTCGTAAACCAAATGAGTGTGGGGACTAATATGATATGGTTTAACAAAGCCCACATACTAAAATGAAACCTAACCTAAGTGCTTACGACCCATTACGACCCGTTTAGGTAGCTTGCGCTACTTTAACGCGTCGTTCGCGTAAAACGCGTTCGTACCGCCTAACTAGTCCTATGATAAGTATTATATGCCTAAACATGTTTAATTATGTTGCATAATTAGTTAAGTGACAAAAGTTTGGGTTACAAATGCTTAAATATCAATATGCATAAAAAGGGTATTTTGGTACTTTTCATGAGGCATATAAACTACCTATCATACAACTACTTAAACGAAGTGACCATAAGGTATAACCTCGGAAGGTTATTCCCTATACAACTATGGTCACTAAACATGTTTGGTCGGATCCTAATGATCGACCAAACGGGTCTTGTTCGAAAGTCTAAGCGGTTGTTTAGACCGCTTGACTTACGACTCTACACAAGCACTAAACTAAAAGTGACGAGCTAAACATGTTACAACATGTTTAACGAGGTTAGAAAACAGGTTTGGTATCAAAACAAACAGTTTTGATACCTAAAATTAGTTTGGTTACAAAATACGCAAGAATATGCATTTTGGCCGAAACTACGACTCGTCACTAAACCTAGATAACGTGGTAATCAGTAGGTATAGTCACTAGGGACTAAAACCATCGTGATTACGCTCACGTTATGAAGTTCAAACGAACTTCGCATTGACCATACACTGGTCAATGTAGAAAGTCAAACGCAGTTTGACTTTATGCTAAAAACGCATAAAAAGAACGAAGGAATACTTACAAAGGGTCCAAGCAAGTTTGATTTTCCAAGTATTCTCAGGTATGAAGTGGTTAACACTTCAACTTAGAGAAATCTCAGAAATCAACTGTGTTTGAGAATGAAAGGGGTGGGGTTTATATAGGAAAGCCAAGACCGTTAGGATTGTTCATCGTAAAATGAGCTTCGATATCGACCGTACATGTGCACCCCTTGTTTTATAAAACCATGGGAGCCCCTAATATGAGCCCATGGTATTGAAAATACCATTTGCAAGTGGGAAAAACAGGTAGATCAACTGGAAACAGGCTGGAAAGTGAATTCTACAGATCTGGAAGATACTCGCGGCCCGCATAGATGTCATAGGGGTCTTACGCGGCCCGCCTAGTACCCTGATCAGCAACCAGAGTTTCAGAAATTGCAGTTTTGGTCCCTGCATGCTTCTGAGGCTCATTTTGACACGATTAAGGCCCGTTAAATCATTTTCAAGGCCCTACAATGATGCCTAAACATAGTGGACATGAAACATGCTAAAAAATATGTCGGATGTCAGTTCGTTTGGTCGTACGATCGCGTTATTCGCTTAATTACGACCGAATACGCACGAACGCGAAAACGATCCAAATTAAGCGACGAATGGAATTTTATCATGCCAATCACTAAAACATAATATTTTAATGAATACATAAAATTTTGGATGTCCGGATGTATTCAGAACGTAAGATATGCGCGAAAATGCAAACTTATGCACTTTTTGACGCTTTTAGTCCATATTGATCAATAAAGTTTATTTTAGCACACAAAACACCTCAAAGCCTATTTCTAAGCTATGTAAAGGATATTTAGGGCATATTTAACTTATGATCAAGTTCCGGAATATTCGTTACAGTATGAATCGGCATACTTTTGCAATTTGTTGAAATTAGCCCCTGTAAGCGAATAAACTTGATTTCGGCATACCAAACCCTCCAAAACTTATTTTTAAGTTATGTAAAGGTTATTTAAGGTATGTTAAGCCTATGTCACTGCTCTGGAGTGTTTGTCGCATTAAACTGGTTATATTTACGCATCAATTCACGTATAACCTTCTAGAAAGCGATTTAAAGCTTGAAATCGAATAAAAATTGATATGTGCAAATGATACACATATTTATACAAATCCCAAGTATGAAATACAATATTTCATTGGTTTGGTATTTGTTTGATGGTTGAAGTGACACAGGTGTCACAAAGTCAGAGTTCGTTTGAACTTTGCAACGTGAGCGTAATCACGATGGTTTTAGTCCCTTGTGACTATACCTACTGATTACCACGTTCATTAGACATGGTGACGAGTAATAGTTTCGGTCAAAATGTCGATTATGCGCATTTCGCGACGAAACTATTTTCAGGTATCAAAACACTTTTTTTTAGATCAAACTTGTTTTCTAACTTAGTTAAAAATGTTATAACATGTTTAACTCGTCACTTTTAGTCTAGTGCTTATATAGGGTCGTAAGTTAAGCGGTCTAAACAACCGCTTAGACTTTCGAACCCGACCCGTTTGGTCGATCATTAGAATCCGACCAAACATATATTGTGACCATAGTTGTATAGGGAATAACATTCCGAGGTTATACCTTATGGTCACTTAGTTTAATTAGTTGTATGATAGGTAGTTTATATGCCTTAGGAAAATTACAAAAATGCCCTTTTTACGCATAATTTCATTTTAAGCATATGTAACTGACGTGATGTCATGGTCACAATCAAATTTAATCCAATTACTACTAAGTAGATAGCGGTAAGTGGGTATCGAACACATGGAGTTTGTGGAAAATGTGCTATTTCTAAATTAACTAAAGTTAACTAATTGAAATAAAAGTAAATTCAAGAATTGGATTGTTTGATTTTAAAACTTAGGAATGCTAAGCTAATTGCAAAAAATGAAAATTTAGTTGTGAACAATTGCGAGACAAATGACTATCTTGAGTTTCCGGTTTGCTTCGACTTTTGTGCTAACATTCAACTAGAAAGAACTACATAGACATAGTTCGTGTATGACCAATTGCAGTGATGAAAGGGAACTAAGTACTCAGATTCCTAGAACGTGAGGTTGTTACCCGATGATCAATTAACCCTTACCCAAGCCTAACTATACCCATGATATCTCGATTCCCAACGGCACCAAGAACGTATGGTTTCTAATTAGTTTAGCATAAAAATCAATACTTTACTAACAATCAATCATGCACCATAACAAACAATTCAAAGAGAAAGGAGTTGTTATTCTAGAAATATAAAATAAAAGCACAAGTCTTACACAACCTTCAACCCAAGATAATCATAGAATGTTTAGCCACACATGGCTTGAAGTGACATCATAATGCAAAAATAGAAGGTAATGTTGTTCAACAAGATCACCAACAAAACTAGATGAAAGATAGATGATAAGATATCTTTTTCACTTCCAAGTGCCTCAAATATACTCCCCCAACTCGTCCTCCATCTTCCGTAACCGAATACCCATGATAAGATCCCATAAATCCTCATGAAATGGCCAATAAATATGTAAGTTACATTTTAAGATCAGTCGGAGGCGTAACCTACGGCTCCCAGCCGTAGGTTACGTCTGTCAGCAGCTCCAAGGTCAACATAGGGTGCCGTAACCTACGGCTGAGGGCCGTAGGTTACGGCTCTGAATGTTCTTTACGGCATGAACCTTATGTTTTACGGCGGTGCACTTGTGGATCATTGATGGCCGTAACCTACGGCCCCTAGCCGTAGGTTACGACGCTGAGTGGGCTTTTTCCTTCGTTTCCCCCTCAAAACTTGTTTTCTTCATCTCTTAATGATGCCATCTTCCTACATCCATCCAAGCTTCCTAAATCATGCACTTTGAGCGCCTTAACACCTGCAACATCAAATCCCTCGTAGTTACTAAGTTCAAACAATAAACCGAATAAAGTATGAGATGTATGTATTTTTAGCTTGTTTAAGGGTTGTCCTACGGACCACCCGTCACATCCCCACACTTACCCGTTGCTTGTCCCAAGCACCCCATTCGAAAACCATTCTCAACCACAAACAACTAATCACACAAAACCAAGCTAAAATGTGCCAACCTTTTACTAACTTTCAATCATACCACAAGACACACCCCTCACAAGAACCTCTCGATGACAAGAATTACTAGCATGTAATGCAAAACCACTCAATGCGTGTGTGTGTGTGTGCGACAATAAGCTTGTATAAGAATCAAGTTTCCTCCTAACAAATATCTAGCATGCTTATGAATCAAGAAGGACTTACGGGTTATAACGGGGCTATGTGTAAAGGTAGGAAAATGGTGGGACATATATGCAAGTAGCTCATTGATTTGACCCGGTTTTTTATTTCTACTACCAAACAAAGCAAACATCAACTATATACACAACATCTTCAACTTTTCAACTACTAATCACAACTAAATCCTTCTTTTTGTATTTTTCTAATGTTTTTTTTTCAACAATAAACTTCAATAATATATACAAAAACTTCAACACTACATACTAAATTCCTAAACCGGGTCATCTCAATCGGTAAAATTTATATAGGAAGTAGGCTTGGGTCACAACCGAATGGTTTAAGGCTCAAACGTGGCTTTCTAAGGACCAAACTGTCACACCCCGACCACGTAGAACATACAAAACGTGGCGGAAACATCGGGGAGTGTTGTAACAGAATTAATTGTTTCAAATCCATGGCAATTGAAGTTTCGTTTTATTGACTAAAAGTGTTACAATGTCTTAACAAACAAGGAAATACAACATAATTAACTAGTCTTGTATCTTTTATTGTCACTAAAGCCCAAGTCTGCCTATGTGTATCTTGATCATCTTATGCAACAGCTCCTGAAAAACACATGTGAAAATAGGTACGTCAGCATAAAAATGCCTGTGAGATACATAGGTTTTGTGAAAATAGGTTTCATGACTTATGTTTGAGAAAATGTTTAGTCATGAACCTTGTAATTTGCTTTGTCTTGTAAATCATTTGAAAATCAATAAGTCCAGATGATATGTATAGATAAAAGAATAATGTATGGTTAAATGAATAACCATGTAACTGAGTTTGTATAAGATAAGTTGTTTGTAAAACAATGTCTTGTGAAAAGTATATTATTTGTATAAAATGTTATATGTATCAAACTGAAATGATTCAAATAACGCTACGATATGTAATACCATACAAACACTTATATATAGGAAGTACCAGCGGCGTATCCACCATGCTTGTATCATATTACACACGCATCGTTACTTAATCACTTAATCAAACCAAAACACCAAAGTAATGTTTAACAGTTGTAGAAATGTTTATGTATGGTCAAAAACGGTTCACACGGTTCATAGATACAAACGGTTCACAGATACAAACGGTTCACAAATACAAACGGTTGACAGATACAAACGGTTCACATATACAGACGGTTCACAGATACAAATGGTTCACAGATACAAACGGTTCACAGATATCAACGGATCACATAGTCAAATGATTACAACGGTTCACATAATCAAATGTTTACAACGGTTCAATATGTAGTATAATGTGTTCATATGCTGGATAAGCATATGCAACAGAAAAGTTATCTAAAACAATGTACTAAGTAATGCACACAATGGGCACACCTAGCATAAGATGTAATGAAATCATGTACTATAATGTACTAACGAACATAGCATGTATATGATGTGAAAACAGAAAAGCATGAAAGTAACAAGTAGGCACATGTGTTCCACCCCAAAACAGTTTGGAAAACAGTAAAAGAAGGGTCTATGTACTCACTTGAGATTGCTCAGTAGTCCTTGAGTAATAACCAAACAATGCTAGAGATTGCGGATATCAAACGGCACCTAATATAGGTAACTATGTTAATAACCGGACCTAGATCGGAAGATCGGGTAGCATTAGGGTTTGTAAACCAAACGAGTGTAGAGACTCGTGTCATATGGTTTAACAAAGCCTACATACTAAATGAAACTTAACCTAAGTGCTTTCGACCCATTACGACCCGTTTAGGTAGCTTATGCTACTTTAACGCGTCGTTCGCGTGAAACGCGTTCGGACCGCCTAACTAGTCCTATGACAAGTGTTATATGCCTAAACATGTTACATAATCAGTTATATGACAAAGGTTTAGGTTACATATGCTTAATTACCAATTATAAATGAAAAGGGTATTCTGGTAATTTACCTAAGGCATATAAACTACCTATCATACAACTACTTAAACGATGTGACCATAGGGTATAACCTCGGAAGGTTATTCCCTACACTATGGTCACCTAATGTATTTGGTCGGATCCTAATGATCGACCAAACTGGGTCGGGTTCGAGGTATAAGCGATTTATTAGATCGCTTACCCTACGACCCTAAACAACGTGGTAATCAGTAGGCATAGTCCCAAGGGACTATAACCAACGTGATAACACTCACGTTGCGAAGTTCAAACGAACTTCGCATTGACCATTACTGGTCAACGCTGAAAGTCAAACAAAGTTTGACTTTCGGACTCGAAAAGCAGTAAAATAAGGAAAAGAACGAAAGAATACTTACCCAGGGTCCCCGAATGCTAATCCCGATTCAAGAATCTCAGGTATGAAACAATGGTTTCAACTTAGAGTTCCTAAAATCAGAATTCTAGTGGTTTTTAAGCAATGGGGGGTGGGGTATTTATAGTTTTCGGGTAACCGTTAAGATCGTTTGTCGAATATCGTGCCTTAATCGTAACCGTACAAGTGTCGGAAAGTTGTGGTGGCTAAAAACCATCCTTATCAGCTGAATATGCAAGTGGGAAAGATGTGGTTGTGGTTAAAACAGCTGGTACACGCTGACTGTTCGTTCTGATCTGTTCTGGAGTCTGACGCGGGCCGCCTAAGGATGCTCAGAAACTGAGGCGGGCCGCCTAGCAGTCTGATCAGCAAACTTCTTGCAGAATTGACAGTTTTGGTCCCTGCACGTGTTTAAGCCCATTTCCGGCACTTCTAAGGCCCGTAAAGCCAACTTTAAGGCCCTAAAATGATGCCTAAACATTGTGGACATGAAACATGCTCAAAAATATGTCGGGTGTTGGTTCGTTTGGTCGTACGAACGCGATGTTCGCTTAATTACGACGGAATGCGCATAAGCGCGTAAAACGATCCAAATGACGAAACGAATGGATTTTTCTTATGGCGAACACTAAAATATAATATAGTCATGCTTACATAAATTTTTGGATGTCCGGATGTATTCAGAACGTAAGTTATGCGCGAAAATGCAAACTTGTGCACTTTTTGACACTTTTAGTCCCTGAATGACCCAAAAGTTTATTTTAGCACACCGAACCCCTCAAAGCCTATTTCTAAGCTATGTAGAGGATATTTAAGGTGTGTTTAACTTATGGTCATGTTCCGGAATGTCTGTTACAGTTCAAATTGGCATACTTTCGCAGTTTGTCAACTTTAGTCCCTGTAAGCGATTAAACTTGATTTCACCACACCAAACCTTCCAAAACTTATATATAAGTTATGTAAAGGTTATTTAAGGTATGTTAAGCCTATTTCATTATTCCGTAGTGTTCGTTGCATTAAACTGGTTATATTTACGCATTAGTGCGCGTATAACCTTCCAGAAAGCGATTTAGAGCTTGAAATCGAACAAGAATTGATATGTGTAAACGATACATATATTTATACAAGTCCAAAGTATGAAATACAATATTTCATTGGTTTGGCATTTGTTTGATGGTTGAAATGACACAGGTGTTACAGTCTCCCCTACTTTAGGAAATTTCGTCCCGAAATTAATTCGTAGGAGTCTATTTGTGACTTTGTGTCAGATAACCACCAGAGATATGTAAAGCATAATCCTGTCATTTCCTTAACGGACATTCTTCAGAACGAAAATGAACAAACGGAGTCATTTTCCTCAACGAGTATTCTTCAGAAGCGGAAATGAAGGAATAAACAAACGGGGGTCCATTTCCTTAACGGAAAATCTTCAGAAACGAAAATGAACAAACGGAGTCATTTTCAACAGATGCTTCCTCAGAAACGGAAATGAAAATGATAGACAAACGGATATTCATTTCCTCAACGGACAAATCTTTAGAAACGAAAATGAACAAACGGAGTCATTTTCAACGGTTGCTTCCTCAGAAACGGAAATGAAAATGATAGACAAACGGATATTCATTTCCTCAATGGACAAATCTTTAGAAACGAAAATGAACAAACGGAGTCATTTTCAACGGTTGCTTCCTCAGAAACGGAAATGAAAATGATAGACAAACGGATATTCATTTCCTCAACGGATAATCTTCAGAAACGAAAATGAACTAACGGAGTCATTTTCAACGGTTGTTTCCTCAGGTTTGGAAATGAAGGATTAAACAACGGGTATTCATTTCCTCAACGGATAATCTTCAGAAACAAAAATGAACTAACGGAGTCATTTTCAACGGTTGCCTCCTCAGGTTCGGAAATGAAGGATTTAACAACGGATATTCATTTCCCTCGACGGATACTCTTCAGAACGAAAATGCACAAACGGAGTCATTTTCCTCAACGGGTATCCTTCAGAATTGGAAATGAAGGATAAACGGATATTCATTTCCTCAACGGATATTCTTCAGAAGTGAAAAATGAATAGCTAGTTCATTTTTCCTCAACGTATACTTCATCAGAATTGGAAATGAATAGGGTTAACTTCTAGGTACATGACAAAGCTCGCTGTGGTTTCTGTGCACTAAATTTCATAATTATGTATGCATCCATAATTACGTAATTCCTTGCACAGTCCGCACAGTTTGTCTTGAAATGTTCATAAGCACATAATCACATAGTTGTTTAATTGTTATTATCTTGTTATTGATTGCTATTAACTCGGCACCTCGTACTTCGTTTCTCTTGGAAGAAACGGGTACTTAGGATTTTCGTGAAAAACGCAAGAGATCGTATAATAGAAGAAATTTGGGGGGTAGTCTGTTCTTCAAGGAATGCGGTTCCTTGATTGTCGGTATTGTAGGGGATATGTTGTTTATACATACAATCACATAAATACATTGCAATGTAAATAAAAGATTTATTTATAAACAACGATAACAACTGTTTCTTGGATCTTGACAACAAAAGAAAATAATACATAAGACGTGATTATTTCTAAACGATGTTGTCTTCTGGTTGATCATATGCTCATCCCTGCGCTGGATTTGCATTAGCAAGCCTTGGGCAATTCCTACGAAAATGGCCCATCTCGCCACAGTTGTAGCAAGATCCCAGTGGAAAACGAGCTTGAGCAGGATAGTTGCCAGCTTGATTTGGTGCAGCTGCGGTTGGGCAAACCCTAGCTGTATGACCTATAAGTCCACAAACTTGGCATGTGCGGCACTTCACCCCAGCATGATGATGTAGGCCACATTGGTTGCACAAAGGTGCAGTTCCATTGTAGGGTTTCCTGGCAGGGGGTTGAGCTGGTTGGTTGAGGACGGCTTGATCATTGTGAGCGACCATAGCGTAGTTCTGAGAAGCCTTTCGCTTCTTTGACCTCTTAGGGGATCCAGTATGTTCATCCATGATCTTTGATTCCTCGATTGGTTTCGATTCTTCGACCGGCTTCTTGTCACCTTTTCGGAAAAGTTTACCTTTCCTGATCTTTGATTCAGTCAAGGTTGCAGATAGCTCAATGGCCTGTCTAACTGTAGTAGGGTTGCTACCAGTCAAAATGTCTTATATTGAATCAGGGAGGCCATCAATGTACTTTTCAATTGCCTTATCCAAAGGCGTGACCATGTTTGGGCATAACAGACTCAACTCCTCATAACGGTCCGTGTAGGCTCGATGCTCACCGCTGTCTTGCTCGAGATTGTCGAATTCCCTTTCCAAGGCCCTGATCTCATGACGAGGACAGAATTCCTTCATCATAAGGGTCCTAAGTTCAGCCCATGTCTGTGCTAGAGCAACTTCTGCACCACGATCTCTCATAACCCCGTTCCACCACGTAAGGGTTCTCTTCTGGAACACACTCGAAGCAAACTCGACCTTGCGATTGTCAGGACACTGCACGTGGCGGAAAGTATTCTCAATGCTCTCGAACCATTGAAGAAGCCCAGTCGCTCCCTCAGAACCACTAAACTTGAGTGGTTTCGCCGAGTTAAAACTCTTGAAATTGCATGGACCATTGTTGTTGTTGTTGGCTTGATTCCATTGAGCAAAGAGGTTTGGGAATTGAGCAGCCATTTGCTGCGCAATGATTTCTGCCAGTTCGGCAGTCGCTATCTGGCTTTCGCGTCGAGGAGGCATTCTAAAAGAGGAAACATGAAAGGAAACGAGTGAGAGAATTAGACGAAAAGAATGAGATGAAACAAATCTGATGAAAGCAAGGATAGTGGTCATTTGTTTGTTACTACAAAGCAACAAACGACACACAGTGACTAATCAAAGTAAATGAGTAAAAAATAATGTATCGCGAAGACATGCTCGCCTATAAGTGAACACTCATCCCAAGAATTCCCAGGTAAGCACAACTGGTCTCGCGTCTGATGAGATGTATACGAAGTGCTTGCCTAGACAGAAAACCCGGAATACAGGCATTCACCCTTCCAGTTTGCACGTGTTCACATTATTTAAAACCCAAAACCTTGACGAAATTTTGAAAATTCAAAGGGGTTCAAAACCATATAACAGAGGGTTCAAAACCTTACAATAGAGGGTTCAAAACCTTGTAATCAATCATCCTAGAACAGATGATTAGTTTTCAAAGTGGTTTTGAAATTTATGTTCTTGTTGTGGTAGTCGCCTAAGGATAGGTGACGGTATTGTTTTATGACTAAACGCAAGTAAACTCGCGTTAGGGTCCTAGAAAAGTTATAGACTAGGTCAAAGCATTACTAATAACCTAATTCCCTATAACCATTGGCTCTGATACCATCTTTTCTGTCACACCCCGACCACGTAGAACATACAAAATGTGGCGGAAACATCGGGGAGTGTTGTAACAGAATTAATTGTTTCAAATCCATGGCAATTGAAGTTTCGTTTTATTGACTAAAAGTGTTACAATGTCTTAACAAACAAGGAAATACAACATAATTAACTAGTCTTGTATCTTTTATTGTCACTAAAGCCCAAGTCTGCCTATGTGTATCTTGATCATCTTATGCAACAGCTCCTGAAAAACACATGTGAAAATAGGTACGTCAGCATAAAAATGCCTGTGAGATACATAGGTTTTGTGAAAATAGGTTTCATGACTTATGTTTGAGAAAATGTTTAGTCATGAACCTTGTAATTTGCTTTATCTTGTAAATCATTTGAAAATCAATAAGTCCAGATGATATGTATAGATAAAAGAATAATGTATGGTTAAATGAATAACCATGTAACTGAGTTTGTATAAGATAAGTTGTTTGTAAAACAATGTCTTGTGAAAAGTATATTATTTGTATAAAATGTTATATGTATCAAACTGAAATGATTCAAATAACGCTACGATATGTAATACCATACAAACACTTATATATAGGAAGTACCAGCGGCGTATCCACCATGCTTGTATCATATTACACACGCATCGTTACTTAATCACTTAATCAAACCAAAACACCAAAGTAATGTTTAACAGTTGTAGAAATGTTTATGTATGGTCAAAAACGGTTCACACGGTTCATAGATACAAACGGTTCACAGATACAAACGGTTCACAGATACAAACGGTTGACAGATACAAACGGTTCACATATACAGACGGTTCACAGATACAAATGGTTCACAGATACAAACGGTTCACAGATATCAACGGATCACATAGTCAAATGATTACAACGGTTCACATAATCAAATGTTTACAACGGTTCAATATGTAGTATAATGTGTTCATATGCTGGATAAGCATATGCAACAGAAAAGTTATCTAAAACAATGTACTAAGTAATGCACACAATGGGCACACCTAGCATAAGATGTAATGAAATCATGTACTATAATGTACTAACGAACATAGCATGTATATGATGTGAAAACAGAAAAGCATGAAAGTAACAAGTAGGCACATGTGTTCCACCCCAAAACAGTTTGGAAAACAGTAAAAGAAGGGTCTATGTACTCACTTGAGATTGCTCAGTAGTCCTTGAGTAATAACCAAACAATGCTAGAGATTGCGGATATCAAACGGCACCTAATATAGGTAACTATGTTAATAACCGGACCTAGATCGGAAGATCGGGTAGCATTAGGGTTTGTAAACCAAACGAGTGTAGAGACTCGTGTCATATGGTTTAACAAAGCCTACATACTAAATGAAACTTAACCTAAGTGCTTTCGACCCATTACGACCCGTTTAGGTAGCTTATGCTACTTTAACGCGTCGTTCGCGTGAAACGCGTTCGGACCGCCTAACTAGTCCTATGACAAGTGTTATATGCCTAAACATGTTACATAATCAGTTATATGACAAAGGTTTAGGTTACATATGCTTAATTACCAATTATAAATGAAAAGGGTATTCTGGTAATTTACCTAAGGCATATAAACTACCTATCATACAACTACTTAAACGATGTGACCATAGGGTATAACCTCGGAAGGTTATTCCCTACACTATGGTCACCTAATGTATTTGGTCGGATCCTAATGATCGACCAAACTGGGTCGGGTTCGAGGTATAAGCGATTTATTAGATCGCTTACCCTACGACCCTAAACAACGTGGTAATCAGTAGGCATAGTCCCAAGGGACTATAACCAACGTGATAACACTCACGTTGCGAAGTTCAAACGAACTTCGCATTGACCATTACTGGTCAACGCTGAAAGTCAAACAAAGTTTGACTTTCGGACTCGAAAAGCAGTAAAATAAGGAAAAGAACGAAAGAATACTTACCCAGGGTCCCCGAATGCTAATCCCGATTCAAGAATCTCAGGTATGAAACAATGGTTTCAACTTAGAGTTCCTAAAATCAGAATTCTAGTGGTTTTTAAGCAATGGGGGGTGGGGTATTTATAGTTTTCGGGTAACCGTTAAGATCGTTTGTCGAATATCGTGCCTTAATCGTAACCGTACAAGTGTCGGAAAGTTGTGGTGGCTAAAAACCATCCTTATCAGCTGAATATGCAAGTGGGAAAGATGTGGTTGTGGTTAAAACAGCTGGTACACGCTGACTGTTCGTTCTGATCTGTTCTGGAGTCTGACGCGGGCCGCCTAAGGATGCTCAGAAACTGAGGCGGGCCGCCTAGCAGTCTGATCAGCAAACTTCTTGCAGAATTGACAGTTTTGGTCCCTGCACGTGTTTAAGCCCATTTCCGGCACTTCTAAGGCCCGTAAAGCCAACTTTAAGGCCCTAAAATGATGCCTAAACATTGTGGACATGAAACATGCTCAAAAATATGTCGGGTGTTGGTTCGTTTGGTCGTACGAACGCGATGTTCGCTTAATTACGACGGAATGCGCATAAGCGCGTAAAACGATCCAAATGACGAAACGAATGGATTTTTCTTATGGCGAACACTAAAATATAATATAGTCATGCTTACATAAATTTTTGGATGTCCGGATGTATTCAGAACGTAAGTTATGCGCGAAAATGCAAACTTGTGCACTTTTTGACACTTTTAGTCCCTGAATGACCCAAAAGTTTATTTTAGCACACCGAACCCCTCAAAGCCTATTTCTAAGCTATGTAGAGGATATTTAAGGTGTGTTTAACTTATGGTCATGTTCCGGAATGTCTGTTACAGTTCAAATTGGCATACTTTCGCAGTTTGTCAACTTTAGTCCCTGTAAGCGATTAAACTTGATTTCACCACACCAAACCTTCCAAAACTTATATATAAGTTATGTAAAGGTTATTTAAGGTATGTTAAGCCTATTTCATTATTCCGGAGTGTTCGTTGCATTAAACTGGTTATATTTACGCATTAGTGCGCGTATAACCTTCCAGAAAGCGATTTAGAGCTTGAAATCGAACAAGAATTGATATGTGTAAACGATACATATATTTATACAAGTCCAAAGTATGAAATACAATATTTCATTGGTTTGGCATTTGTTTGATGGTTGAAATGACACAGGTGTTACACAAACCCTCACCCCTCACAATACCAAGCTCATATATGTAAAGTATGAGGTCCAACCCACCAATCCCGCACTCTCACACATCTAGACGAGGCTACCTAAAAGTCCCCTAACATTTTCACAAGCATGCTAACTCTCGGATTTGGCAAGAATTCGTACACAAGTTCTATTAACACAAGACACACACCGCCACTCAAACCAAAGAAATATCTATACAATAACCATACGTGGCTCAAATTCTCACCAAGAAAAGACTAGAAATGGGTGTCGGTGTGTCAAGTGAAACAATATCAAGCTTTCAAATTTTTACAATTTTTCGCTTGACTTCACAAAAAATTTTAAAATCCTCAAAAATATTTCCCCCCATCCCCACACTTGGGATACATTGTCCCAATGTATGGTTTTGAAGGGAAGATCTCTTTAACACCCCAAATTTTTTTTATTATTATTATTAATTTTTTTTTTAACAAAAGCAAGCAAACTAACTACCAATATTTCAAAGCTAAAGAACAAAACAAGACTAAGGAAAGAGTACATTGACCTGGTGAAGTTGACACAACAGATGTTGTAAATGATCCAATTTCCTATCACCACCTTCACACAAATATCCGCACATCTTCCTCACACTTGAGTGTTGCCATGGCCCTAAAACATAGAAAACTAAAGAAATAACAAGATCAGTGAAAAACCTCGGGTTGCCTCCTGAGCAGCGCTAAGTTTTCAGGTCTTCAGCCAGACCGTGCCACCCCCATTTAAGGTGGCTCAAAGAAACAGTTCCTGCCATCTCCATCACTTCCTTGTGCATTGAGCAAAATGCATCCATCTTGTTTTGACTCGATGGATAATCAAATATACTCTTGCTTGAACCCATATGCTTTTCTTCGCGATCCGGTGGGTGATTTCTTCTCATTCTTTGAAACACCTTTTCACTAAATCCACTATCATTCGCCTCAACAAAATCGTAATTAATCCTCTTGGTCTGAACATTAAATGACAACTTACGGTTCTTTTCGGTCAGGGTAATGATTCCTTCTCTACAATCGATTTGAGCATTTGCCGTATAGAGAAACAGTCGACCCAAAATCACCCTTTGTTGTGATGCCATTGTGGTAGTAGCATAATCTAAAACCAGAAAATCCACCGGGTATTCGAATTCTCCCAACCGCATCATAACATTCTTAACCATTCCCCGTGGACGCCTCCAACTCTCATCCGCCAAGCTAACCATGGTGTCTATATCTTCAAGCGGACCAAAGTCGTACATATCATATAGATCGCCTGGTAACACACTCATGCTTGCCCCGTAGTCCAACAATGCGTGAGGGATTTTTAATTTTCCCACACAGATAGGCACGATTGGTGCTCCATGCTCTTTATCATTCTCACCAACGGCATCCTTTTTCAAACCTGCATTTATTTGACTCGAATAGGTTAGACATTTTTCATTAAATTCGGTACTAGGAACGATGCTTACCACATTGATGTTAACACTTTTAATGTTTTTGGGATTTATCACCTTGTCACTTGGTAGCTGGCCTTTTGCTTTCTTCAAAATCGCCACTTCACTCGCAAGTTGACCCATTTGAGTAGTCAAAGTTTGAATAGCTTTATCACGGGCCTCGTCCTTTTGCATCCGAACTTCATCACGTTGATTCATTCGTTGCATTTCGACTTGCATCGCCTTCAACATCTCCATTACTTCGTTTCCACCCGAAGAGCTTTGACCCGTTTGATATTGCCTTTGAAATCCTTGGTTTCCTTGGAAATTCGGGTTAGCTTGATTTGAAGGGTTCCCATACCGAAAGTTTGGGTGGTTTGTTAAACCGGGGTGGTAAGTATTAGAATTCATATTGTTGTAATTTCTACCACCCCCTCCTTGACCTTGCACAGCATGAACCTCTTCGTATTGCCCATCACCTCCTTGGCAATTTTCAGCCGCATGACCTTTCTCATTACAAATAGCACAAACATCATAAATTTGGTTAGAGGGTTGAACATTACCATCATCAACCGCATGCACTTGTGTTCGGGTAACGGCCGGTCGTGCTCTCCTAGATGCTTGAGCTTTCCTCTTCGATGTAATTGCCATTTGCTCCAAGAACTCCCAATTGTCATGCTCATAGTTTGTGCCAAATGTTCCATTTGTAATAGACATTAAATCACGAGCATCTTCGGCACACAACCCCTCGTGGAAAGCATTCATCAACTCCCAAAGTTCAATTCCATGATGTGGGCAATTCTTGATCATCATATTAAAGCGCTCGAAGGCTTCATGAAACATTTCGCCTTGTTGTTGTTGAAAACTTCTCAATCCCTTTCTAGCATCATTTGTCTTTTGAGCGGTATAAAACTCATCTAGGAAAATTTGTTGCATTTCCGCCCAAGTGTAAATAGATGCTGAAGGCAAAGTGTAGAACCACTTCTTTACCTTGTCTTCTAGAGAAAATTGGAACAATACCAACTTAATATCGTCAGCCGAAAATCCTTGACTCCCAAATGTGTTGCAAATCGAATCATAAGCTTCCAAGTGAAAATAAGGTTCCTCCGTTGCTAGACCCTTATACTTCGGAAAACTTTGCAAGGAATTGGTTCTCACTTCATAAGTCCTCCCTTGATCATTGTGAGGAATAACTACCAGTGAAGGATTGTGAGTGATTACCGGCCTAAAATGCGCTTCAATACCCCTCGCATTTTCTCTAAGATGCCTTCTCGGTACACCAAACCGACCCCTTGGACGAACAGGACCCATTGGTCTTGGCATAGGCCCTTGTGGTACATGTGGTTGAAATTGTTGTTGTGGCATCGGTTGGTGTTGAATCGGCCTTTGGAATTGAGGTTGAGCATTTTGTGGGCGAATTTGTTGTAACGGTGTAGGACGTTGCAATTGCACCCCTTGTGGCCTTGGGCAAATATGTTGTGATATAACTTGTTGTTGTGGAATGCCACCAACACTTGGCATTCTTTAAGTTTGACCTTGCACATAATTCCATTCCCTTTGATCACCATCACGCCCATACGCGTATCCTTCTTCCTCATATCCCTCAAATTCTTCTTCATACCCTTCAAAATACCTATCTCCTCCTAAACCCGAAGATTGCAAATAAGGATAAGACGAATATTGCATACCCGATTGGTTCGGTGGTCTATATGTTGAAGTAGCATGAACAACAGTTGACCCTTGTGGTAAGGTATAAGTTGAGGATGATTGACCCGAAACTGGAAAGAAATGTGAAAGGGGTGGAATTGTTGAGGATGGGTTATAGGTAAGTGAAGGTTCAACTAGTGTAGTAACTGGTGGTGTAGTATTGTTGGTTGGTGAAACATCGTATGGTGAGGTAAAGTCGGTAGTGGTGTTAGGCATGGTGGTATTAGGTGAAGGTTGAGTGGATGATGGTATGAATGGTGGTGTAAGTTCACCCGTAGTGGTAGTGGTGGTGGATCCATGTATCTCAGTGATGTAATCGGTGTTGTTGGTGAACCGCTAATTGTGTTTTCCCTTAACAAAATTATGTTTGCTCTTAAAGTCCGTTCAATCTCTGGATCAAATGCCAATGGTGATAGCTTGTGAGAGCTCCTAGTACGCATGCACCTGTCAATACCTGCACACTAACACACCTAGCGTAAACCAGAAAAATAACAAACTTAAAACAATAAAAAATAACACACGTTGCGCACTACTCCCCGACAACGGCGCCAAAATTTGACGTGATGTCGTGGTCACAATCAAATTTAATCCAATTACTACTAAGTAGATAGCGGTAAGTGGGTATCGAACACAGGGAGTTTGTGGAAAATGTGCTATTTCTAAATTAACTAAAGTTAACTAATTGCAATAAAAGTAAATTCAAGAATTGGATTGTTTGATTTTAAAACTTAGGAATGCTAAGCTAATTGCAAAAAATGAAAATTTAGTTGTGAACAATTGCGAGACAAATGACTATCTTGAGTTTCCGGTTTGCTTCGACTTTTGTGCTAACATTCAACTAGAAAGAACTACATAGACATAGTTCGTGTATGACCAATTGCAGTGATGAAAGGGAACTAAGTACTCAGATTCCTAGAACGTGAGGTTGTTACCCGATGATCAATTAACCCTTACCCAAGCCTAACTATACCCATGATATCTCGATTCCCAACGGCACCAAGAACGTATGGTTTCTAATTAGTTTAGCATAAAAATCAATACTTTACTAACAATCAATCATGCACCATAACAAACAATTCAAAGAGAAAGGAGTTGTTATTCTAGAAATATAAAATAAAAGCACAAGTCTTACACAACCTTCAACCCAAGATAATCATAGAATGTTTAGCCACACATGGCTTGAAGTGACATCATAATGCAAAAATAGAAGGTAATGTTGTTCAACAAGATCACCAACAAAACTAGATGAAAGATAGATGATAAGATATCTTTTTCACTTCCAAGTGCCTCAAATATACTCCCCCAACTCGTCCCCCATCTTCCGTAACCGAATACCCATGATAAGATCCCATAAATCCTCATGAAATGGCCAATAAACATGTAAGTTACATTTTGAGATCAGTCGGAGGCGTAACCTACGGCTCCCAGCCGTAGGTTACGGCTGTCAGCAGCTCCAAGGTCAACATAGGGTGCCGTAACCTACAACTGAGGGCCGTAGGTTACGGCTCTGAATGTTCTTTACGGCATGAACCTTCTGTTTTACGGCGGTGCACTTGTGGATCATTGATGGCCGTAACCTACGGCCCCTAGCCGTAGGTTACGGCGCTGAGTGGGCTTTTTCCTTCGTTTCTCCCTCAAAATTTGTTTTCTTCATCTCTTAATGATGCCATCTTCCTACATCCATCCAAGCTTCCTAAATCCTGCACTTTGAGCGCCTTAACACCTGCAACATCAAATCTCTCGTAGTTACTAAGTTCAAACAACAAACCGAATAAATATGAGATGTATGTATTTTTGGCTTGTTTAAGGGTTGTCCTACGGACCACCCGTCAGTAACCTAAATTTTGACATCTAAACTGATTATGCAATGTTATTAGACATATTAAGGCATATAATAATTGTCATAGGACTACTTAGGCGATCCGAACGCGCTTTTGTGCGAACGACACCTTAAAGTAGCGTAAACTACCTTAACGAGTCATAACGGGTCATAACGGGTCATAAGCAATTAGGATAGGTTCCGACTTAGAATGTAGGCTTTGTTAAACCATATCATATGAGTTCCCATACTCATTTGGTTTACAAAACTGTTGGACTCTGTATGCCCAAGACACATACTAAATCGATGTGCCTAGTACATTATGATCCAAGTCGGGTCATACCCAATAACAAGCTAGGCAAACACCAATAATATTTATTTATGATATGATCAAACAAATAAATATTAACACTTATAATATTTAGAAATCGGTTTTCTAAATAACTGCACTTGACAAACTAATAAATTATAGAGAAACTGACATGTAATAATCCCATCTAGACCTTATTGGCCATTAATAATCCCACCTCAGAATATTCCCCCTACCAGTCCCACCTTTCACCTATTTTGCCTACAATGGTCCCCCATCAAAAAAACTTAACAATGTTAAGCTTTTTTCCAACTTACTAACAAATTTTTAGGGCTTTTGATTAGAACGACGATACGAGTTCTTTGATGTAAAACTTTCCTCGAAACGGTGCTCCAAACAATGAAAACGGCGCTTCAATTCGGGTGTTTAAATTTCCAATTAACCAAAATCAAGTCACTTGGAGCACCATTTCGAAATAAGTTTTACATCAATAGACTCGTATCATCGTTCTGATCAAAAGCCCTAAAAAATCTGTTTGTAATTTGGAAAAATGCTTAACTCCGTTAAGTTTTTTTAACGGGGGACCACTGTAGGAAAAATAGGTGAAAGGTGGGACTGGTGGGGGAAATATTCTGAGGTGGGATTATTAGTGGCCAATAAGGTCTAGGTGAGATTATTACAGGCCAATTCCCCTAAATTAATGTATAATTTATTTTGAGAGAATATTTTATTTTGTTATTTAATGTGTTAAATAACATAATAAAAGTAGTATAAGTCTTATAACATGTGATGTTATAATTTTATAAAAGTTATAAAATTATATATATAAGACTTAAATTCTTTAAAAGAAAATTTTGATTTTTTTTTTTAAAAACACCCATGTAGGCTCCCCCCCCCCCCCCATCTCTTCCCAAGACCATTTTGGGCCAATTAGATGGCATGCAATTGTCATAAGTTAGAGGAGGTTTGATTGGCTCTTGTGGGTGGTAATCTCTCACATCCTTTTATAATATTTTGTATGACAAAATTGCAATGATGATGAACATATTTTTCTCTAACAAAATCAAGTGCAAGAACTTCCTTTTTCCTCTCAAATATTTTCGGCCATGGATGGTTGATTATGAGGGATTTTTTCAAGTGAGTTCACAAGTGTAAATCCTAGCAACACAAGGTGTTTGTTGGAGGCTTGGGGTATGCAAGCTTGAGGTCTTCTCGTTTGAAGATTTCCATTCAAGAACATCATCTTCTTCATATCTTTTGCTATATGGAAGGTAGTATTCTTACAACACCCTATGGTTGTGTTTTTGATAGCATGCATGTTCGTATATGGATACGGGTATTGGGTTTTACATATAAAATGGGTTTTATATCAAGAAAGTAACATGTTTTAAATTATATTTCAGCTGCGTTTTTATTTTATAAGGATAAAGTAACTTTGATAAACATGTGAAAAATCTAACAATGGCATCTAGAGCCGCTTATATGAGTGCATGCTTCATAGGATTTAAAATTTCGGGTTTTCAGGTTTTTAGAAACCCTATGGCCGAAAGCTTAAGTCATGGTTCTCCTTTTGGTTTTCAAGATTATTTTTTTTACATGCATAAAGTATCTTGAAAAATTATTTCATATGGATGATTGTTTTGTTTGGATAAAAACCCACTTTTTCAGTTTTTTCATTCTTAACCGAAAATGTAGGTTGTAAAAGGAAACCATTTTTGCTCTTGAATTATATATATATATATATATATATATATATATATATATATATATATATATATATGGACATATATTTTTGGTGTTCATAACCTAGCCATGACCCTATGTAAATATGTTGAATGTTTGTGGTTGTGATTTTATTTAATTATTCAATGGGTTGTAATAATTATTTATTTTTTGTCTTCCATTTGTAAGAATATGTAATTTATTTATTTTCATTTGGTATGTAAGTAAATAGATTAGGTGCATTTTATTTTACTAGAAAAAATGTATTAGGATACTTTTTTTTATTGTAAAAGAAGATGCACACAAAAATGCCATTTTGGTTTTGGCTAATTTCTGGCCTAAAGGACTTCATAGTTCTTAACGGGATTTTAGCCCGATAACCAAAACACATTTTGAAGTCCAAAGGAGCTTGGAGCTGAATATAAAAGACATTTGGAAGCCCAAAGAATGTGAAGAAATCACACCACAAGATGAAGACTTGAAGCATTTGGATGCGGGATCAAGTGGGAGTTCAATGACACATTATTTGTGTCTATATTGACCCTTTAGGAAGGACCATTTGACACACTTGTTTCGGCTAACAAGTGTGGTCAAAATAGTTGGCTATGGTTATGCACCTTTTGATATATGTGTTGTGCTTGTATGGTTGTTTTATTTATGGTTGTTTGGATGATATTTGGATATGCATGCTTAACAACTAATAATCAACAACAAACTTAAAAATTGGTTCTTACCAAAATCATTAAAATCATTAATAAAAGGTTTTATTAAAAATTAATGATTTTATAATAAAATGGATTTTATTAAAAAGAACCTTGAAAATTGGTTTTCACAAAAGTACCAAGGATTTGAATGCATGCAAATGTATGGTACATAAAGTTTTCTTAACTAGAATTTTGAAAACTCAAAATCCCTTTTTTAAAAACAAGTCAAACACCATCCTTTTATACAACACTCGAATCACTTGGGAACTCTTTGTGGGATAAATGTCACCTAACCACATTTGAGGGAAATTGTATTTTGAGGTGGGGTTACCATGTTTGTGGGATAAAGGTCACCTAACCACTTATATGTGTAAACTCACATGTGTGTGTAAGTTGGATGACTTGATTTGGAAACCATGAACTTAGGGTCACCGAAGCATGGGGAACAAAGGTGTTGGTGGGATTAAACTTGCCAACTAAACATAAAATGTTTAACCGATCCCATATGGCTAGAAGTTGCAAAGGGTTGCAATCGTCAAACGTTGACTACCGTGTTAATTTAAATAATGGGATAATGGTCACCTAACCAATATTTAAATGTAACGTTGGATTCTAGATTTTAATTATTAATTGTCTATGAAACATAAAGGGTATTAATGATTAAAATATAATAATATCGAAAATACTAAAATTGAACCTTGTTAAATTTTGTAGATGGCCGTTAACAATATTACCCAAACTGTCCGTAACCTATCACTAATAACAATCCTTGAAAAGGATCGTCTCAATCATAACACTTCATGGATTAATATCGAAACTTAAGAATCGTTCTCAAGTAAGAAAATATATCCTATGTGTTAAACGATCATAATCCCGATGAACGTCTTATGGAAGATGAGGATGCCTATGACTGTTGGACTAAGTATACCGAGGATACTTTGCAAGCCTCTTGCCTCAAGTTAGGATTTATGATTCCCGAGATTCAAAAGGATTTTGAATATCATGAGCATACGACATGATTACCCAATTGAAGGAATTGTTCCTACAATTTGCAAGGGTAGAACGCTTCGAAACGGTTCGAGCGCTTCATGCATGTCGAATGGAGGAAACCCAATCGGTCTCATCTTATATCTTTAAGATGAAAAGCCACATTGATCACCTCAAAAGGCTCCATATGGGTAAAAGGGCTTTATCCATTCTAACGATCAATGAGGAAGGCAACGAGAAAGGGCATCACCCCGACACCAAAGCAAATGTTGCAAATGGAAACGGGCACATCAAAGGGAATGGAAAAAGAAAGGCTAAAGCGCAACCACCGAAACCAAAAGAGAAGAAGGCAAAGGTTGCCACGAACGATCCATACTTTGAATATGATGAGATAGGAAATCTTGAAAAGGAATTGTCCAACCTATCTCAAAGAGTTGAAAAAGAAGAGGGATGCTAGGCAAACCTCAGGTACAATCTTTATGAAACATATTGACCTTAATGTTATTTCTTCAAACACATGGGTATTAGATACCAGATGTGGAACTCATGTTTGCAATTTGTTGCAAAATGTTCAAAAGAAATAAGCATACAAGAAAGGAGACTATGTTTTGAAACTTCCAAATAGTTTGGAAATTGTTTTTAAAATGTTTTGAATGCTCCTAGTTTGACAAGGAACATTATTCAAGTTTCCCTTGTAAGACAATATGGTTTTGATTTAAAGTTTGTAAACAATGAAATTCATATTTTGATGAATGACATGTTTTACTTTAAAGATATGCCTTCAAATGGTATTTATGAATTGGTTCATAATGATACATCTTTTGATTGTTCAATGTACCAAGCAAACACCAAGAAACTGAAAATGGATTTGAGTGAGACCTATCTTTGGCGTTATCACCTTGGTCATATAAACATAAGTCACATGTGAACACTTCAAAAGAATGGTCTTTTGGATACAAATGAAGTTGGTTCATTTGATACATGTGAATCTTGTTTACAAGTAAAATGACTAAGAAACCCTTTAGTGGGAAAGGGCAAAAGATTTGTTAAAGTATCATACATTCGGATGTGTGTGATCCTTTTAATCCAATGACTAGGAATGGTGAAAAATACATCATTACCTTTTATCGACAACTATAGTAGTCATGGTTATGTGTACTTGTTGAGACACAAAGATGAAGTTTTGAAATGTTCAAAGCCTTCAAAAGGTGAAATAATAAATCAACTTAATTAAAGTTCTTCGTTCCGATAGAGGAGGAATCGAACTCTATTTGGATATGGTTCGATCTATGACAGCTAGTAGCACTTTATCTCTATCATTTTGGGGTTACGCTTTGCTCTCCGTGGCCTATATGGCCCAAACCAAGAAAGTGGATAAGACATCTTTTGAAATATGGCATGGATGGGCTCCATCATTATCATATTTGAAGGTATGGGGTTGTGAAGTTTATGTGAAGTAATACACCCCAAACAAATTGGAAGAACGATCCACTAAGTGTATCTTTGTAGGATATCCTAAAGATGGTATAGGATATTATTTCTACGATCCAACAGAGCAAAAGGTATTTGTTGCTCGAAAGGTTGAGTTCATGGAAGCTAAGTTCCTTGTGTAAGGAATTAGTAGAATAATGGAACTTGATAAGGATCGAGAACCACAAGCCGATACACGTTTGGTTAATACTAGCACTCAACAAGAGGTTGTTGAAAATGATCAAGTGGTTGATCAATGATCAAGTGGTTGATCATTACACACAAAATGTTCGCAGATCTGGTAGAAGTAGTAGTCCACCTGAAAGACATGGATTTTTCATAAATGGATGCTACCTGAAAGACATGGATTTTTCATTACACATACCATGATGCAATGTCAAAATCTGATTATGACAAATGGCTTGAAGCCATGAACGTAGAGATGCAATCCATGTATAACAACCAAGTATGGGAATTGGTTGTAACACCTCTTCACTCCAAAGTGGTTGGAAATAAGTGGGTTTTCAGGAAGAAAACAGATTTGCATGGAAACTTGGATACTTATAAAGCGAGACTTGTAGCAAAAGGCTTCACTCAAACTCAAGGGGTTGATTATGATGAGACCTTCTCGCCTGTGGCGATGCTAAAGTCAATAAGGATGTTATTTTCCATACCTGCATATTATGAATATGAGATTTGGCAAATGGATGTCAAAACGACTTTCCTAAATGGATATCTTAAGGAAGATGTCTGTATGGTTCAGCCTGAAGGTTTTGTCGATCCAAAACATCCTGACAAAGTATGCAAGTTAAAGAAATCAATCTGTGGATTGAAACAAGCATCGAGTAGTTTGAATCACCATTTTGATGAAGAGATTAGGGAATATGGATTCATTAAGAACGTTGATAAAGCTTGTGTGTTTAAGAACGCTAGTGGGAGCATTATTACTTTCTTAGTACTGTATGTCGATGACATTCCACTATTTGGAAATGACATTCCAACCATGGAAGGTGTAAAAACCTGGCTTGGAAGTTGTTTTTCCATCAAGGATATTGGAGAAGTCGCCTATATTTTGGGAATAGAGATCAATAGGGATAGATCAAGGTGTTTGATAGGTTTAAACCAAAGTGCATACATTGACAAAGTCTTGAAAAGGTTGAAGATAGAGAACTCTATGAAAGGTTTGGTACCTATTCAAGAGAGGAGAATATTGAGTGCGTCTCAATGTCCAAGCTCAAAAGATGAGCGAGAAAGAATGAAAGCAATCCCATATGCATCTGCTATAGGATCCATTATGTATGTAATGATATGCACTAGAACGGACATGTCATGCGCTTCAAGCATGACGAGAAGATACCAGCGAAATCCAAGTAACAGTCATTGGATGACTGTTAAAAGTATATTGAAATACCTTAGAATGACTAAGGATATGTTTCTAATATATGGATCTGGTGAAGAAAACTGGTTGTAAAGGGTTACAGGGATTCGAGTTTTGGAATTCATTGTAAAGGGTTAAACGGATATGAATTTTTGAACTGATCGAGATGATCTTCGATCACAATCAGGGTAGCATTGTCCACTACAGAATCAGAATACATCGCCGCTTCATTGATTAAGATAATTCATATGGATCTGCCACTTGAATTATTGCCGATCTAGGGGAAGTCCGTACCATTCAGGTCCCCTAGAGGTCTTTTGTGATAACGATGATGCGATTGCTCAAATCAAGGAACCTCGTGCACATCAAAAGACTAGGCACATTGAGTGGAGATTCAACTACATAAGGGATGAAGTTGAAAAGAGAAAGATATGTATTCGCAAAGTTCGCAATGATCAAAATATTGCGGATCCAGTCACGAAGCTCCTTGAACGAGCAAAGTATGAAGGGTCATACTTGTGCCTTAGGACTTCGATATTCTAGTGATTGGATTTGATCTATTTTGTATTTGGATATTGGAACACTAGTTATTATGACTCTTTATGGTATTTTGAGTTATGTTCCATTTTAGCATGTTTAATTCCATGAATAAGTTACTTATTTTAAATGTCCGTAGTCGATCATACTTGTGGGAACAAGTATGAATGTAAGACTATTATGAACTTGGATTGGTGGATATTCATGAGGTATGAATATAGAGCAAAGTGTTGCTGCCAAGGTATATAGATATTTATGGGATACAAATATTGGACTGACCCGCTCTCAAATGTTACTGCATGGAAGCATTTGTGATTGATCATAAGTAAATTTGAGTAAAGGCGAATATCATAGTATCCTCTGACCTGAGATACATATTGGGTCTTGATATTCACCAAATATTATAACTTAACTTAGTTCTTCGCTGTCTGTAACAAGACACTACATAAGGCTAGGCTCAGGTGTGGTACATGGTGATTGTGAGAGACGTATGTAGTCAAGAAGGGATTTGTTCCTCTTATTCGTTGAGAGTAAGATGTCTAAGGCCTGCTAAAGTTAGAAAATGCTAATATTAATATGGCACCATTTGAAGCTCTCTACGGTCGAAAATGTCGTTCACCTGTCTGTTGGAATGAGATCGGTGAAGCTCAGCTTACTGGACCTGAGCTCATTCTGGAAACAACAGACAAAATCAAGAAAATCCGTGATAATCTTGTGACAGCTCGAAGCCGTCAAAAGAGTTATGCGGATATGCGACGCAATCCCTTAGAATTTCAAATCGGAGACCGTGTCCTACTCAAGGTGTCACCTTGGAAGGGAGTGGTGAGATTTGGAAAGAAAGGAAAACTTGCACCCCGATATGTTGGACCATTTAAGATTGTTGAAAGAATTGGAAAGGTTGCCTATCGACTAGAGCTACCTCCAGAGCTTGGAAATATTCATCCAACTTTTCTCGTGTCCAATTTGCGAAAGTGTTTAGCTGATGTTGATCTTCACATTCCTCTCGATGAGATTCAAATGAATGAAACAATGCACTTTGTCGAGAAACCTGTGGAGATAGTGGACCGTACATTCAAACAATTGAAGAACAAACGGATTTGATTGGTCAAAGTTCACTGGGAATCCAAACGTGGCCCCGAGTTTACTTGGGAACGTGAGGACCAGATAAAGACGAAATATCCGCATTTGTTTTCACAAGTTTCCTCTAAATAAAATTTCGGGACGAAATTTCCTAAAGTAGGGGAGACTGTGACAACTGTGTTCTGTAATCCTCGTATAATGTAAAACAATGTTGATTATCAATAAAACAAGGTGTTTTGGTGTTATTATATGTGTTATTGTGTTTAATGATTTTACAGTTTGATTCGATTCGGATTTCAAGCTTTAAATCACTTTCTGGAAGGTTATACACAAACTGGTGCGTAAACGCAATCAGTTTAACACGACGTACACTCCGGAACTATGACATAAGCCAACATACCTTAAATACCCTTTACATAACTTAGAAATAAGTTTCGAAGGATTCGGTATGGCAAAAACATGTTTATTCGAACTTTAGAACTATTTACGACAAAATTGTGAAACGAACGTTGGTGACCGCCCAAATAATATTTAAATCCCAAAAATATTCTGTTATGATTAAAATTTTATTTTTAATCAGGTTCGTGTTGAAAAATAAATTAAAACGCTTAAAAACGTTATTTTTCAAGTTTAAAGCGCGTACCGCGTGTTACTACGCAACACAGTGCTCATACTGCAAAACACGGACAACCCAGCCAGTCTCGGCAACTGAAATTTATTTCAGTAATGTTTTGGCGAGTTTATTTTTATAGAATAATAAAAATAATTTAGAACGCCATAAACCGGGATTTAAACGCTAGATAAAATACCCCGTATCTAGTAAATACCAGTTTTTATCTATATTACCATCAAAATTACACATGGACCCCCTCCCCCTTTCAAATTTACGATCACATATATGGGGACCCCACCAAATATTTTCCTAGATCTTTACTTGATTTTATTTTGGCCATGTGTTGGTGCATGTCTTCACCTTAGATCTCCAAATCTCTATATATCTCTACATAATCTTTCAAGGATCACAACACAATCTTCACAAATCTTCCTCCTTCTCTCTCCCTCCCAACCGTCCACACCACCCTCACCATATTCATCTTTTCAACTTTGTTCATCAAGATCCAACCCCATGTCAAGCTAAATTCAAGTTAGTGTGAAGATACAAAGGAGTTTCCAAGGTGTATTCAAGTGATTTCAAGCTCCCTATCATTAAAATCTCATCCCACAACCTACTTGAATCTTAAAGGTATAACATTTATGTTTAAATCATACTCTTGATTCTTGGTTGTTCTTGATGATTTGAAGTTTCTCTTGAATCTTGGAATTTTCACAAACTTGAAATATAAAAAGAAATGGGTCTTGATACAAATAAAAATGGTGGTACATATGTGTGTATGTATGACCGTACATATATATATGTGTGTGTATGAGTTTTGAAGTTTGATTTCTTGATAAGTACATGAATAAGTTGCATATTTGATGCATTTAGATTAATATGAAATGTTGATGATATGATAGTATGCTTTAGACACTTGTACATGAGAATACATGTTGATTTAAAGCCCAAGAAATGGTAAAAAATGATTGTATGACAAAAATGATTTAGAACAGATTATAAACACTAAAAATAACATTATTTGGTATATTATAATGGCATGAAACTTTGACATAGGTTTGATAGCTTTGCATGTTGTACATATAGCTTAAAAAGTGGTAAAATATGTGAAATTTGCATGATTTATGTGCTTTATGTAAGACCTGCACTATCATGAGTATAACCACTATTTTATTCAGTAATAACATGGGTTATGTTAAAATATCAAGTCATTTTGATTTGGGATGGTTAGGGTAACGTTTGATGCAAAACTATGCGGTAAAACGGTTAAAAATCGGCTTTTCGGAGGATTTTTATAAAACTGTTTTAGATCAGTAAGTAAACTGATATTTTTGATATAAAAATAAGTATTTTAACTTATATTAAGTTTACTTGGTGTTTGGTTAGTCGCACGTGACTTCCGACGCCCAAAAATGTTACCGAATCGCTAAAATAAGTGTTTTTCGACATACACTATAATGGGTTGTTCTTGGGTAAATTTTATGTGTTACAATGTGTTATGTGTTTTATAATATGTGTATGATGACATGATAATACTTGACAAGATTATGTGTATTACGCTTGAGTATATATATACAAATACACCAATATAATAAAAATAATAACTTTTTGAGAAAAATCTCAAAGTTATGTGAAAATTCTAAGTATCGGAGAAACTTATGTATTTTGTGGGTTTTTGATTATTAAATCATTCTTATTTAATTTAGGACGAATAAACAATTTGAGGGATTGTCTTAACATATAAAAACGCACCCAAAGGTGAGTACATAGTTCCCCTCTTTTTATTGTTTTCGATTGGTTTGGGGTGATTCATATGTATCAAAATGATTTTGATATTTTAATGATGATTTCGAAAACGATTAAGATGGTTTATGCTAAATTAACAACGATTTCGACGATGTGAACGAACTTGTTGGTTGTAGTTACATAACGAATGACATTCATTAATTTTGGCCGAACCGACCAGTATTAGGTTATGGTACCATAGGATCTGACAAATCTCGTTATCAGACTGCACCCATGGTTATGTGTGGGTTATGTGGGTAACGACTGAAGCTGATGATTGTTAACTTACCCTTTGGTGGTTTGTTAATACGAGTTGAACAAGTTGAACGATGAACGAGTCACGAAGGTTTGAATGTTATTAACGAGACGACCAAAAGTAGTTTTCACAATTAAAACGAGAACGATTTTGAACGATTGAACGATTATGAACGATTTAAACAAATGAACGATGATCTATAATGAGAAAGAGTTAGACCATGTCACACAACGATGTTTACGAAACTATATAAACCATACGAGTTTTATTACAAGAACGATTTATGATTTGGTTTACATAAACAAATGTTTTGGGTTAAGATTCATGGCATCGAGGTTTATAAATTATAACCAATCTGTTTTGACTTGGTTATTCATTTTACAATACAAACATTTTACAAAACAAGGTTTCTAATATCGATTAACGAAGTTGTACGAAATATTTCAACATGTGAACGAGCCATGAATCTGACACTCACACAAAAACTATGTACTCGCCAGCATTTCTTTGCTGACTTTGTTTTTACATATGTTTCAGGTGACGTTGCTTGATGTTGATTGCTAGAATGCATGAGTCACATAGGATCGTGGACGAGGCCTTAGTGACATAATACCGATGATAGTCGATATATAATTTGCTTGTTTCATGCTAAAACAATGTAATTTACTTAATGATAAATAAAACGAAACTCTTTTGTATCCATGGTTGTGAAACAATAATTCTGTTACAACACTCCCCGATGTTTCCGCCACGATTTGTTGTTTTACGTGGTCAGGGTGTGACACCTAGGACCAAGCAAACTCGTCCTAACAACACCACCGTCGGTTTTTTCCTTGAAATACCGTACCATCCCATTTTCTTCTCGAAACATATATTCATCGAAAACGTTTTATCTCGAAACATATGATTTATCAAAACTCCATATATTTTCAATGAAAATATTGAAAATATATAATTTATATTAAAAAGTATGTTTTATTCCAAAAACATTATTAAACCCTTTTTGGTGTGTTCTACCCCCAAAACATATACAAAGCAGTAAAAAGAGGGGTTTAGTGACACTCACCTTTGGGTGCGTATTTTAAATAGCACAATCCCACAGATTGATTTCTACACGTCCTATTATATGTAGGAACGATTGTTAAATCAATATATCATAAAATTCCTAAGATTCTATGTTTCTTAGAATTGTCACATAACTTTGAGATTTTCTTGAAAAGTCTTCATTTTTTATTATGTTCCCATGTTAATATATACATGAGTCCATATATATATATATATATATATATTAAGATTTCTGCGACTTGAACGATTTTATTGGTGACCGTTATCATGTAAATCCATTAACACTCCTGTTTATACGTAATATATATATATATATATATATATATATATATATATATATATATATATATATATATATTAAGATATCTACGACTTGAAGGATTTTATTGGTGACCGTTATCATGTAAATCCATTAACACTCCCGTTTATACGTAATATATCTACGATTTGCACGTCGTAATATATATACATAAACGTTCACATAAATTATTATCGAAGCATGCGTAGTCTTGTTAACTTATCTATTTTGTCATTTTTAAAGCAAATATAAATAAAATATCTTATATGTATCAAATTTCATGCTCGACAAACAAGTTGCACATTAACACGATTTTTACGGTTTCTATCGCATAAAACGCACAAGTATACATGCATAATCTAAATTTCTTGTTATCATGTCAAATCTTAACATATTTTCACATTCACATGTTTAAATCACATAACACATTTTATTACATAAGGTTCACTCAAAAACAACCCATACTAGTGTATATTGAAAAATGCGTATTTTAGCGATTCGGTAACGTTTTCGTGCGTCGGAAGTCACGTATGACCAACCAAACACCAAGTAAACTTAAAATTAGTTAAAATACTTTTTTTAAACTAAAAATATCAGTTTGCTTACTGATCTAAATCAATTTCATAAAAATCATTCGAAAAGCCGATTTTTGACCGTTTTAACGCATAGTTTTTGACCGTTTTAACACAATACATGTTATTTACTGATTAAAATAGTGGTTATAATCAGATTAGTGTAGTTTTTGTGTAAGTCACATAAATCATGCGATTTCACCTATTTTACAACTTCTAATACACCAAGTACAACATGCAAAACTAGTAATCATTATGATAAAATTTTATACCATTAAACACTACAAATACTTACATTTTTAGTGTTAAGAATCTGATTAAAATTTATTTTTATCTAATCATGTTCAAATCATCCTTTCATGATCATATTTCAACATGCATGATCTAGTAAATGCATCTAATGCATCCATAACATGTTCTAATCATTTTGTATAAACTTGAATGCATCTAGACTTCATTTAACTCATGTTTCTCATACTCAAAACATTCCAACATTCATATGATCATCATTCAATCATTTATTTTAAATGCAAGACATACACCTTCTAACATATTTAAGTCTTTTAATCATTAAATATTTTACATGCATGTGTACATATATATATATATACACACACAAGACACATATACACACGTAAATAAAATTCCAAAGTTTTACTTTTTAATATATTCATTTTAAATCATTAAAACCTTTTTAAGAACATTCTTTTGATCACACATGCATTTCACTTTACAAAATCACATCAAACAAGAATCTATCTATAGTCAAAACTCAACATACATATACATATATACGGCCACATATATACATACAGGTTCATCCATTTTATTTTTATTCCAAAAATCCATTTGTTTTAGTTTTCAAGTTAGTGTTAAATCTAAGAGCATGAGCAAACTTTCATAACATCTTCATCACTAAGAATCATGAACATGATTTTGAAAGTAAATATGTTATACCTTCAAATTTCTTAGTGGGTTTTGAAAATGATGATGATAAGAGGCCTTGTTCTTATTTGGATCTTCTTGAAATCACCGCTAAACCTCCTTACAAGCTTGAAATCACCTTGGAATGCCTTCAAATCTTCAACAAATGGTTTGAAAATTTTGAATGTATGTGTTCATGGGGGTGTTCAACCGAGATTCATCAAGAGAGAGAGAGAGAAGATGAAATGGTGAAAGGGTTTCTTGGGTTTTGAGTGTTTATGGAAGCTTTTTGGGGTATAAATCATTGCATATTGTTTCCCCATGTCCACAAGTGTCAAGAGAGAGGAGAGAGAGACCCTTATTCAGCCGCCACCACTCATACAACACACATACACACACATATACATATATATATATATAGTTTAGTATAAAAACATGTATTTTACTGGATACATGGTATTTTATCTAGCGTTTTAATCCCGTTTTATTGTGTTTTAAATTATTTTTATCATTCTATAAAAATAATCACACAAAATTATTACTAAAATAATTACCAGTTGCCTTGACTGGCTGCGTTGACGGTATTTTGTCTAATGCGCGCAGTATCGCGCGGTATACTCTACCCAATTATAAGATATATGACAAGAATTCCCCATGGCAATGAAAAATAAATTAAAACACAATTGATAGTCTAAACAGTGTTTAGAAATCCGCGCGGTATACTCTATTTTGTCTAATGCGCGCAGTATTGCCATGGGGATTCCTGTTACCTGCATATACTCTACCCAAATATAAGATATATGACAAGAACAGTATCAATCCAAACTTACCATTCAACCACAATTGATAGTCTAAACAGTGTTTAGAAATCCACTTAAGTATTCAGGTCCAAGTTAATGACCCTTATTACTCAATTTATCTACCAAGTCCAACTTAATGACCTTGGATGATCAGAGATAAATCACACTGACATTCAGTTCAATTTGTTTTTCAGAAAAATTTACAAGTTTCAAGTTAATGAACTTGCTTAAACTTTTCAACTTTCACAAACTTATCATGTTTAGCTCCAAACTCATCTTCCAGCCCAGAAACTTCCTGCATCTGCTTCAAATTGTGAATCTGAAGATCAACTCTCCACTTTGGTTTGTCAAAAAATAAAGTAGAAATGTAAAATCTTTTTGGATTTTGAATAAAATTTCTAAACTAGAAATGAAATACAGAACTTAAAATGCAGTAAAAGTAAACTATTTACAAACATATTTTTGGTTAAGCGTACTAGGGAATCATATCAGCTATTCGACAAGTCACAAGTACCATTAAGCTTCAATTACATACTCAGAATTAAACAATTCGCTTAGATTGTCGATATACTGATCCACTTAAATTTTCACACAATTTTCAATCTGTCCAGGTTACGGATTTAGTGTTTTAGAGACTTAAACTTATACGTGTGTCCCACCTCTTGAATATACTCCCATATCCAGATCCCAATATTCAGTCTTACAGGTGAGTATACAACAAATGATATCTGTAAGGGAATAAATTATGATCGAAACCGTGAGAGCTCAGGTCAGAACTACCGTTCAGCAGAGAGATCACGAATCAACTTGGGTGTGTCCCCTTTAGAGGATCTTTTGTTACAACAGCATTGATTAGCAATTTTATTGTCTTATCATTTATGCTGAGGGTGATGCTATGTTTCAAGCTTTGCGGAAAGTATTATTCGGGGACTAGGTCAGAACTTCCATTCAGCAGAAGTCCTAGAATAATACCCCAGATATCACTTAGTATAAAGACCTAGTATATCAGAAAAAGGAATCTTTCAAACGAAATTTCAGGGGTTACCTATATATCCAAGTAGTGTTCCCCACGAAATAAGTAAGTAAAGATTTAAGTTTATATCCCGAACAAACCTACTAAATGTGTAAAAACCTATCGGCATATCATCAGCGAGACTGTTTAACGCATTTAAACATTCCATTTCTTTAGCATATTGTAACTGTCAAGCCGATGTACTATCATTTCCCTTTTTACACAAGCTCTTTTCTGGTTTTATATTGTTTTTGGATTTTGAAAATATCTCATGTTTTTGTATTTTTGTCATTTTTTATTGTTTTTGTATTTTCTGAAAATATTACCCTATACCTCCCCCTAAATACCAAAACAGGTAAAAAATCGACAAACCAATGCAGATTGCTTCTCAACATCATCTACAATGTCTCCTTCATCAACGCCAAGAATCTCTTCAAACACCGATAAAAGCTTTATACCGTTTAGTTTTAGCAAATATTGAAAACGTGTTTTATCAAATGCTTTGGTATGTAAATCAGCTTTTTGTTCGTCAGTGTGGATTTTCTCAATTCGTATCAACTTCTTCTCGAAACAATCTCGAATGAAGTGATGACGAATCTCTATTTTTAGGATTTTAACACTGATCGGGTGGTCGCCGACGTTCTGTAACACCAGTCTTATTTATTTATTATTTTATTTCAAAATACGCACCTTTCGAAAACAAAATGCATAATTAACAAAAACTTAGTTAATAACTAAGTTTTACATCGTTAAAGTGTTTTAACATAACAAACTAGCTAGTTTAAACATTCGATATTAGTAGTGTTTGCACAACAACATTGACTAAAACATGATTAGATTAGCGCGGAAGCCTCAAAACTTATGTTCGGTTCTTGATTTCCTTGCTTGATCGACATCCGAAATGAAACGAGCATTACCTATGGTCAAAACCACAACAATTGTCAGCTTTGACAACATAACAGTACGTAAATACAAGTTCTAGTGCCAAACAATGAAAACAAAAAAAAAATGCAGCGAATTGGGTCTGTCACGCCCCGTGACAGATCACGTCTTGGCTTTCGCGGCCCGCAACGGACGTCGCGTGACGCGAGGATGAGCATGTTTTGGCATCGCATAGCATAGCGTGAGCACCCCTTTTTGACAGAAGGTTTGTAGATTTGAGCTGCATATTCGCCCAACATTGTTATTTTTTACATTAAACTTCAAACTAACATAACTTTTGATATACAATCCCGATTTACGCGATTCTTTTTCCTACGTGTCCGTAAATTCAATACGGACCCGTTTGGCACCTTATTTCGCATAAAATCCTATTTATAAGTTAATGGCTTATAAATCCTTTTTATAATCATTCGACCTGTTTGGTTTTATGTTACGCTACCTTTTGTTATCACTAACAATTTCCAACATTTCGACCCACACCTGGGCTTAACTAACATCTATGTTTCGCTCTCATCACATGATTTGCACACGCATTAGCGTCATGCCCGTTATTTTATGTTTCAAGGATGACCATCCAAGCAATGTCTACAAGATTATAACATTGAACTTTTGACCCAATATCATGGGTTCGTTAATTCACATTTAGCGTATCCATTACTTGGCTTATGCACTCTTAACACCAACTCAATTTGTGACATTCGAGTCATTTCATTTGTTATTATTCAGTAACATAGTTTTGAGCCGTTTGGGTATCGAGTGAAGCCATCACTTCAATGATAAGCCCAACTTATTCCAACCATTATTTTGACCCGTTTGATTGTCGAGTGAGCTTCGTCACTTCAATGACACACCAAACGCGTATACTACACTATGATACCATTAACAAACTATATCCAAACGTTTATGCGTAATGTAACGGAACTAAAGTCACGTACCTTTAGAGCACCCATTTCAAGCGCGTATACCCTCCGGCTTGTCCACTCGACGATCCGGATTCTTTGCCTAAAGAGTTCAATTCAGAATCTATTTAGAACCCTTTTTATAAACTTTAACACATAATTTGCCATAAAAATTAAACATGCGTTTTCATTGGATTTTTAACATTTCATTCCTCACTTACGCATTTTAACGAACACCTAGCGGGTCTAATTTTTACATAGCTAGAATCAAGTTCATGACTTGTTATTTTCACCAATTTCAATCACATATTTCGATTTCATCATGTCAAGCATGCATACAATCGCCAAAATCATCATACATAAATAAAGTAATACTATTTTTAACAATCATATTTCTTGTGTTCATCTACTTAGTAAAACCCATTTAACCTATGAATAGATATTCATGAGTTTTATAATTTTGAGCATAATCATAGCAAGTTATCATCTAAGTGTAACACCTCATAAAATCACGTCTAATGATACATTGACACGTGTACTAAACCCTAATAAAGTCAAACGTAGACTATAAAGGACTAATTTTTTCCCAAAAATTGAAAACTTTGAATAAGAAAGGACTAAAAGTGTTAACATGCTTAAACTAAGCCTCTGAATAACAATACACGGTATTCATAATTATAATTAAGCCACTCGTTGGTCAAGAGAAGCCGTTTGCATAATTATTGAAAGTTTGCGTGTCGAAGGGTCAAAAGCATCAACATGTAAATTCTTACCTCTGAGTGACCTTTTTACAAACCGAGAGCTTCATGATATTGATTATACTCTCAGGAATACCTAATATTGGCCATTTAAGGCTTTTATGCCAATAAGTGATGTTAAGCGCAACTTTGCAAGTTAAAGGGGTTAAAAGCGTCAATATGTTTAATTATACCTCTGAATGACCTTTTAATGAACCCAACGTATTATAAAGTGCAATCATACTTTTGAGAATGCTTAATATGGATTGCATAGGGCTTTGATGCTATTAAACGATGATACATGCAAGTTTTCGCGTTAGACGGACCAAAAGCCTCAACGTCTATAACTACACCTTAGAATGATCATTTAAGCATACTGGAGCATCGTAATATTCGGTCATACCTTCGGGAAGTTTCTAACACTGGCCATGTAAGACCTTTATTTCGTTTCGCGATAATGCGCGTATGTTTGCAATTAAGGGGTTAAAAGTGTCAACGTGCGAAACTACACTTTAGGGTGAACTTTTAAAGGCACCGGAAACTCCATTAAGCACAGTCATACCACGGACGCGCCTAATATGAGCTGTTTAAGACTTAGATTGTGACATCGGTGCTTGTAATCATTGTATAAACCTTAGACAGTTCAATTATCAATAAAACAATGTTATTTGATCCCGATATTTGTTTATTTATGTTTGACATTTTGCACGTTTTGATTTTTGTTCGATTTCAAACACTATATCGCTTTCTGGAAAGTTATACGCAAACTGATACATAAACGTAATCAGTTTAACGCGACAAACACTCTGGAACATCAATATATGCTTAACATACCTTAAACAACCTTTACATAACTTAGAAATAAGTTTTGAAGGCTTTGGTATGGCAAAATCAAGTTTATTCGATCGGAGGGACTATTTGTGTCAAACTGCGAAAGTTTACCGATTCGTATTGTAACGAACATTCCGGAACATGACCATAAGTTAAACATACCATAAATATCCTTTACATAGCTTAGAAATAGGCTTTGAGGGGTTCGGTGTGCAAAAATAAACTTTTTGGTCAATCAGGGACTAAAAGCATCAAAAAGTGCACAAGTTTGCATTTACGCGCATATCTTGCATTCTGAATAAATCAGGACATCCAAAAATTCATGTAATCATTAAAATATTTTATTTTAGTGATTGGCATGATAAAATTCCATTCGTCGCTTAATTTGGATCGTTTTTGCGTTCGTTACGACTTCCATCGTAATTAAACGAATAACGCGATTGTACGACCAAACGAACCGACATCCGAGATATTTTTGAACATGTTTTGAGTTCCCTATACTTTAACGTCATTTTAGAGTCTTGAACTGAGGTTAACAGGGCTTAAACGTGTCAAAAATGAGCCGAAATGCAAGATTCTGAAGTGGAGGGACTATTTTGAAATTTCTGGAAACTTAGCCCACACGGGCCGCGTAATTCTAAGCCCTATCTTACGCGGGCCGCCTGAGACACCCAGATCAGCAAACTATTTTTTTTTTAAAACAGCAGCTGGTATTCAGGGCCTTTGGACATGGTTTTGATCATTCTATGGGCAAATTTTTATGGTCTTTAGATGCCCCTTGTATTCTAATACCATGTGCCCACTTGTACGGCCTAGATCGAAGCTCGTTTCCTGATAAACGATCCTAACGGTTCTAGATTTCCTATAAATAGCCAACCCCACTTCACTCCCAACCCACATTTGATCTGATTTTGGCCCTCTAAGTTGGAGTATACACTTCATACCTGAGGGTAAATTGGATCAAAGCTTGCAGGGACCTTTTGTAAGTATTCCTTCGTTTTTTTATTCGTTTTTATCGTAAAATTCAAACTTTGTTTGACTTTCTGCATTAACCAGTTTATGGTAAACGCGAAGTTCGTTTGAACTTCATAACGTGAGCGTAATCACGATTGGTATAGTCCCTAGTGACTATACCTACTGATTACCACGTTATCTAGGCTCAGTGACGAGTCGTAGTTTCGGCCAAAATGCGTATTCTCGCGTATTTTGTAACCAAACTACTATTAGGTATCAAAACCGTTTGTTTTGATACCAAACCTGTTTTCTAACTTTACTAAACATGTTTTAGCATGTTTAGCTCGTCACTTTTTTTTATTTGTGCTTATGTATAGTCGTAAGTCAAGCGGACTAAACACCCGCTTAGACTTTCGAGCACGACCCGTTTGGTCGATCATAAGGATCCGACCAAACATGCTTAGTGACCATAGTTGCATAGGGAATAACCTTCCGAGGTTATACCTTATGGTCACTTAGGTTTAATTAGTCGCATGATAGGTAGTTTATATGCCTTTGGTAAATGACCAAAATGCCCTTTTCTTACATAATTGGTAAATAAGCATATGTAACATAAATTTTTATCACATAACTAATTATGTAACGTATCTAAACATGTTTAGGCATATAATACATGTCATAGGACTAGTTAGACGTCTCGAACGCGCATTTGCGCGCACGACGCGTTAAAGTAGCGTAAGCTACCTTAACGGGTCGCAATGGGTCGAAAGCACTTAGGTTAGGTATCAATTTAGGATGTAGGCTTTGTTAAACCATATCACATGAGTTCCAACACTCATTTGGTTTACAAGACCTCATTCTGTCCGATCTTCCGTTTTAGGCGTCTATTGTTTGACTAGTGATTCGATTACTAGGTGCTACTTGATTTCTCTGGTTTGCTTGAGTTTGTTGAAGTTCAATTGATTGAGGATACTTTACACTTCATGTGAGTACATAGTTCCCCTATTTTACTGGTTTCAATTGTTTTGTGGTGATTCATATGTACAAAATGATTTCAATGTTTAAACGATGATTTAAAAAAGAATTAAATGGTTTATACAAAACTAATAACGATTTCAATAAAGTGAACAAACTTGTTGGTTGTAGTTACATAACAAATGACATTCAATAGCATTGATCAGGCCAACCAATATTAGGTTATGGTACCATAGGATCTGACAAATCCCGTTATCGACTGCACCCATGGTTATGTGTGGGGGTTGTGGGTAACGACTGAATCTGATGTTAATTAACTTACCCTTTGGTGGTTTGTTAATGCGAGAAGCGAGAAGCGAGATAGTCGAGTCACGAAGGTTTGAATGTTATTAGCGAGACGACCAAGAATAGTTTTCACAATTTAAAACGAGGATGATTTAAACGATTTAAACGAGTTAACGATTTGGAAACGATTTGAAAACGATTTGAACAAGTTAAACGAGTTGGATAAACGATTGGATTTTGGTTAAGGGATTAGATAACGGGACGGGTGTAATGTGGTGAAAACATGGTAGATACGCCGCTGGTACTTCTTATATATAAGTGTTTTCATCATCTTACATGCCGTGGCGTTATTTAGTTCACTTGGGTAAACGATTTTGAAACGATGTCACACTACGATGTTTTCTAAAAGATATAAACCATACGAGTTTTATTAACGAGTTTTACAAGATGTTTTACAAATTGGTTTTCTAAAACAAATTTTTTCGGGTTAAGAATCATAGCTACATGGTTTTATAAATTAGAACCCACTTGATTTGAGTTGGTTAAATTATGTTGCAATACACTTTTCTAAATGAGGTTTGTATTTTGACTCTTGTAGTCTAATAAAGTACTGTAACATGTAAACTAGCCATGAATCCAACACTCTTATAAAACCTATGTACTCGCCAGCATTTCTTTGTTGACTTTGTTTTTACATATGTTTCAGGTGTTGTTGCTTGATTGATTTCTAGGATGCATGCATCACATAGGATCTGGACGAGGCCTCAGTGACATAATAACTGTGATAGTCGATATGTAATTTGTTTGTTATGTGTTAAGACAATGTTGATGTTTAATATTATCAATAAAACGAAACTCTTTTTGTATCCATGGTTGTGAAACAATAATTCTGTTACAACACTCCCCGACGTTTCCGCCACAATTTATTGTTTTACGTGGTCGGGGTGTGATAGAAGAGTTGGTATCAGAGCCAATGGTTATAGGGAATTAGGTTATTAGTAACGCTTTGACCTAGACTATAACTTCTAGGACCCTAACACAAGTTTACTTGCGTTTAGATTTTTAAAACAATACTGTCACCTACCCTTAGGTGATAACCACAATAAGAACACAAATTTCAAAACCGCCTTGAAAACCAATCATCTGTTATAGGATGATTTATTATATGGTTTTGAACCCTTCCAATTTGACTCATAATTGGCTTAGTGCCTTCTGAGTTTTCAAAATCTCGTCAAAGTTTGGTTCTAAATAATGTGAACACGTGCAAACTGGCAGAGTGAGTGCCTGTACCCTGAGTTTTCTGTCTAAGGCTAGAGTTTTCGTACAAATCCACATAATCGGACCAGTCACTCTTACATGGGAACTCTTGGGGCGTGTGTTCAGTTATAGGCGAGCATGTCTTCGCGATACATTATTTTGGCCCATTTACTTTGATTAGTCACTGCGTGTCGTTTGTTTGTTCGAGGTAACGAACAAATGATCACCTTCCTTGTGTTTTGTCGGTATTTTCATTACCTCGTTTGCTTTTCAACCTCACTCGTTTCCTCTGTTTTCTTGTTAAACAATGCCTCCTCTACGTGAAGCACAATCTTTTGCTGCTGAAGAAATCGCAGCCCTTGTCTCTCAACAAATGGCTGCTGTGCTTCCAGGCGTTGTGACCCAAATCCATGAGTTATACAACAACAACAATAATAACAATGCACCGTGTAATTTCAAGAATTTCAATTCTGCTAAGCCATTGAAGTTCTCTGGGTCGCAAGGAGCAACTGCGCTCCTGCAGTGGTTCGAGAGTATCGAGAGCACATTCAGACATGTGCAGTGTCCGAATGCGCGTAAGGTTGAATTTGCATCAAGCGTGTTTGAGAAGCGAGCTCTTACCTGGTGGAACGGTATTAGGCGCGATAGGGGTGCCGAAGTGGCATTAGCACAAACATGGGAAGAGCTTCGAGCTCTCATGATGAAAGAGCTTTGTCCCCTTCACGAAATTCGAGCTTTGGAATGAGAGTTTGATAATTTAAAGCAAGATGGGGTTGAACACCGTGCGTATACGGTTCATTTTGAGGAACTCATTCTATTGTGTCCCACTATGGTTACCCCTCTGGAGAAAGCAATCGAGAGATATATCGATGGTTTACCAGATTCCATACAGGATATTGTGACCGGCGTTAAACCTACTACTGTACGTCACGTGATCGAGTTGTCTACTACCCTGGCTGAGTCTCAAGTCAGGAAAGGTAAACTCACCCGCAAGGGCGATAAAAAGAAGTCGACCGATTCTAACAAGGAAAAGGGTAAGGGTAAGAAAGGTGAGTCGTCGAAGAAGTCGATGAAGTGAAAGGGTGCTCAGAATTTTGCTGTTACAACACAGAATGCTCAGAACCCACCGACTCAACCTCCTGCAAAGAAAGCGTATGCTGGTACCGCACCTGATTGTGCTCGCTGCAACGGTCATCATGTTGCATAACAAGCTTGTAAGTAATGCACAACGTGTGGTAAACTTGGGCATTTGGCCAATATTTTTCTTTTGGGACAGAATCAGGTTGCCCAGGTTCAAGCTCTGGTTCAGGGGAATGCTGCGAGATTCTCACCGGGTTCATGTTTCAATTGTGGAGAGTTTGGTCACTTCCGCAACAACTGTCCGAGGCTGGTGAATGCAAACACGAATGCCAATGCGAATCCGAACGTGAATGTCAATGCCAATGTGAATCCCGCTCGTGGACGAGCGTACAATTTGAATGCAAACAAAGCAAGGGCTGACAACGAGGTTGTCAATGGTACGTTTCTTGTTAACAATCGACCTGCATCTATTCTTTTGATTTTGGTGCCGATAGGAGTTTTGTTTCATTATCTTTTGAACCGTTGCTTACGATACCTAGAACTAAACTGAGGAAACCCTTATCTGTCGAAGTTGCTACTGGTAAACCTCTTGTTCTCGATTCTGTTATTCGTGATTGTCAGTTGAACCTTGATAACCATCTTTTTCCTATTTGACCTCACACCGATGCAACTTGGGAGCTTCGATATTATCGTTGGAATGGATTGGTTAACCAAACACCATGCTGAGGTGGTTTGCTTCGATAAGATTGTTCGTATTCCTTTGTCTTCTGGTGATGTTCTAGAAGTTCGTGGCGAGAAACCTTCAGGTGGATTGAAGCTTATGTCGTGTATGGAAGCCCAAAGGTATTTACGAAAAGGATATGTTGCTTTTCTAGCACATGTCACCGAGGAGAAAAGCAAGAGCAAGAGTATTCAGGATATTCCGATTGTTCGGGATTATCTAGAGGTGTTTCCTGATGAACTGCCTGGTTTGCCTCCAGTTCGTAAAGTCAAATTTCATATTGACCTTGTACCCAATGCCAACCCGATTGCTAAAGCACCTTATCGTCTTGTACCGTCTGAGATGCAAGAGTTATCGAAACAGCTTCAAGAGTTATCTGATAAAGGATTCATCCGTCCGAGTCATTCACCCTAGGGAGCTCCAGTCCTCTTTGTGAAAAAGAAAGATGAATCTTTTTGAATGTGTATCAATTATCGTGAGCTTAACAAGCTTACCATCAAGAATCGATATCCCCTACCTCGAATTGATGATCTCTTCGACTAGCTGCAAGGTGCTTCATGCTTTTCTATGATCGATCTACATTCTGGGTATCATTAACTTCGTGTTCTCGAAGAAGATATTCCCAAGACTTCTTTCCGCGCAAGATATGGGCATTACGAGTTCACTGTCATGACTTTTGGTTTGACAAATGCCCCAGCTATCTTTATGGACTTAATGAATAGGGTCTATAAACCTTATTTAGACAAGTTCATCATTGTGTTCATCGACGATATTCTTATTTATTCAAAGACTCGAGCCGAGCACGAGCAACACCTTCATTTGACTTTGGAACTCCTGAAGAAGTAACAACTTTTTGCTAAATTCTCTAAATGTGAATTTTGGCTTAAAGAAGTTCAGTTTCTGGGTCATATAGTCAACAAGCAGGGTATTCATGTGGATCCCTCTAAAATTGCTGCTATTAAGGATTGGAACACACCGACGACACCTATAGAGATTCGATCTTTTCTTGGTCTTGCTGGATATTATCGTCGATTCATTTTAAATTTCTCGAAGATCGTTGTTCCACTCACTGCTTTAACTCAGAAGAATAAGCCTTTTGAGTGGGGACCCAAGCAAGATAAAGCGTTCCAAAGGCTAAAACGGAAGCTATGTGATGCTCCTGTTTTATCTTTGCCAGAGGGAATTGATGATTTTGTTGTCTATTGTGACGCATCGAATCTAGGACTTTGTTGCGTTCTTATGCAATGAGGTAAAGTCATAGCTTATACGTTTAGACAGCTGAAAATTCATGAGAAGAACTACACAACTCATGATCTTGAGTTGGGAGCTGTGGCTTTTGCTCTAAAAATCTGGAGACACTACCTCTATAGCACAAAGTGTGTGGTTTTCACAGACCACGAGAGTCTCCAGCATATTCTTAATCAGAAGGAATTGAACATGAGGCAACGACATTGGGTTGAGCTCTTAAGTGATTACGATTGCGAGAATCGCTACCATCCTGGTAAGGCGAATGCCGTAGCCGATGCGCTTAGTCGAAAGGAGCGAGTCAAGCTTCACTCTGTTCGAACTTTATTTGATATTCAAACTCGTGTCCTTCAAGCTCAACAATTTTGTGTTTAACAAAATTCAATAGGTAATGAATTGCCACGTCAACTTGAGCTTAAACTTGAAAGGAAAGACGATGGTTTGCTCTACTTCAAGGATCGTTTGTGGATTCCGAAACAAGACGATCTTCGCACCTTGGTAATGGACAAATCTCATAAATCTCGATATTCTATCAATCCTGGTGCTTATAAAATGTACAAAGATCTTCGTACTCAGTACTGGTGGCCTGGTATGAAGAAGGATGTGGCCTTGTATGTATCAAAATGCCTAACTTGTCTCAAAGTCAAGGCTGAACATCAATGACCTTCTGGTTTGCTTGTACAACTAGAGATACCGGTTTGGAAGTGGGAGAACATTGCGATGGATCTCATCACTAAGTTACCGCGTATGTCTAAAGGTCATGATGCTATTTGGGTTGTTATCGATCGATTAACGAAATCAGCTCATTTTATTCCAATTCATGAGGATCTATCTGCTAATAAACTAGCAAAGATTTATGTTGATGAGATTGTATCATGACATGGTGTTCCTTTGGATATCATTTCTGATCCTGATGCTCAGTTTTCATCTCATTTTTAGAAGACCATGCAATCTGCTTTGGGAACCCAACTAAATCTAAGCACTGCTTATCATCCCCAAACAGATGTTCAATCTGAGAGGACGATTCAAACTTTGGAGGATATGCTTAGAGCATGCGTGATAGACTTTGGTGGTAATTGGGATTCTCATCTTTCACTGATCGAGTTCTCTTAGAACAATAGCTGTCATGCTAGTATTAATATGGCACCATTCGAAGCTCTCTACGGTCAAAAATGTCGTTCACCTGTCTGTTGGAATGAGATCGGTGAAGCTCAGCTTACTGGACCTGAGCTCATTATGGAAACAATAGACAAAATCAAGAAAATCCGCGATAATCTTGTGACAGCTCGAAGCCGTCAAAAGAGTTATGCGACGCAAGCCTTTAGAATTTCAAGTCAGAGACCGTGTCCTACTCAAGGTTTCACCTTTGAAGGGAGTGGTGAGATTTGGAAAGAAAGGAAAACTTGCACCTCGATATGTGGGACCATTTAAGATTGTGGAAAGAATTGGGAAGGTTGCCTATCAACTAGAGCTACCTCCAGAGCTTGGGAATATTCATCCGACTTCTCACGTGTCCAATTTGTGAAAGTGTTTAGCTGATGTTGATCTTCACATTCCTCTCGAAGAAATCCAAATCGATGAAACGATGCACTTTGTCGAGAAACCATTCGAGATAACGGACCGTACTTTCAAACAGTTGAAGAACAAACAGATTTGATTGGTCAAGGTTCGTTGGGAGTCCAAACGTGGCCCAGAGTTTACTTGGGAACGTGAGGACCAAATGAAGGCGAAATATCCACATTTGTTTCCACAAGCTTCCTCTAGTTAAAATTTCGGGATGAAATTTCTTGAAGTAGGGGAGACTCTGACAACTGTGTTCTCTAAGCGATGTACAATGTAAAAACAATGTTAGTTATCAATAAAACAATGTGCTTTGGTGTTATTGTATGTGTTTTGGTGTTATTATGTGTGTATTTGTGTTTGGTGATTTTACAATTTAATTCAATTCCAATTTCAAGCTTTAAATCGCTTTCTGGAAGGTTATACGCAAACTGGTGCGTAAACGCAATCAGTATAATGCAAAAAACACTCTGGAATAGTGAAATAGGCTTAACATACCTGAAATAAACTCCATATAACTTAGAAATATGTTTTGGACGGTTTGGTGTGTTGAAATCAAGTTTGTTCGATCGCAGGGACTATTTGTGTCAAACTGTGAAACTATACCGATTTGTATAGTAACGAACATTCTGGAACTTGATCATAAGTTAAACATACCCTAAATATCCTTTACATAGCTTAGAAATAGGATTTGAGGGGTTCGGTATGCTAAAATAAATTTTATTTATCAATAGCGACTAAAAGCGTCAAAAAGTGCACAAGTTTGCATTTTCGCACATATCTTACGTTCTGAATACATCCGGACATCCAAAAATTCATGTAATCATTAAAATATTTTATTTTAGTGATTGGCATGATAAAATTCCATTCGTCGCTTAATTTGGATCGTTTTTGCGTTCGTTACGACTTCCATCGTAATTAAACGAATAACGAGATCGTACGACCAAACGAACCGACATCCGAGATATTTTTGAACATGTTTTGAGTTCCCTATACTTTAAGGTCATTTTAGAGTCTTGAACTGAGGTTAACAGGGCTTAAACGTGTCAAAAATGAGCCGAAATGCAAGATTCTGGAGTGGAGGGACTATTTTGAAATTTCTGGAAACTTAGCCCACACGGGCCGCGTAATTCTAAGCCCTATCTTACGCGGGCTGCCTGAGACACCCAGATCAACAAACTGTTTTTTTTTTTAAAACAACAGCTGGTATTCAGGGCCTTTGGACATGGTTTTGATCATTATATGGGCAAATTTTGATGGTTTTTAGGTGCCCCTTGTATTCTAATACCGTGTGCCCACCTGTACGGCCTAGATCGAAGCTCGTTTCCCGATAAACGATCCTAACAGTTCTAGATTTCCTATAAATAGCCAACCCCATTTCACTCCCAACCCACATTTGATCTGATTTTGGCCCTCTAAGTTGGAGTATACACTTCATAACTGAGGGTAAATTGGATCAATGCTTACGAGGACCTTTTGTAAGTATTCCTTAGTTCTTTTTATTCATTTTTATAGTAAAAGTCAAACATTGTTTGAATTTCTACATTAACCATTTTATGGTCAATGCGAAGTTCGTTTGAACTTCATAACGGGAGCGTAATCACGATGGTTATAGTCCCTAGTGACTATACCTACTGATTACCACGTTATCTAGGCTCAGTGACGAGTCGTAGTTTCAGCCAAAATGCGTATTCTTGCGTATTTTGTAACCAAACTACTTTTAGGTATCAAAACCGTTTGTTTAAACCTGTTTTCTAACTTTACTAAACATGTTTTAGCATGTTTAGCTCGTCACTTTTTTAGATTTGTGCTTATGTAGAGTCGTAAGTCAAGCGGACTAAACACCCGCTTAGACTTTCGAGCACGACCCATTCGGTCGATCATTAGGATCCGACCAAACATGCTTAGTGACCATAGTTGCATAGGGAATAACCTTCCGAGGTTATACCTTATGGTCACTTAGGTTTAATTAGTCGCATGATAGGTAGTTTATATGCCTTTGGTAAATGACCAAAATGCCCTTTTCTTACATAATTGGTAAATAAGCATATGTAACATAAATTTTTGTCACATAACTAATTATGTAACATATCTAAACATGTTTAGGCATATAATACTTGTCATACGACTAGTTAGACGTCTCGAACGCGCATTTGCACGCACGACGCGTTAAAGTAGCGTAAGCTACCTTAATGGGTCGCAATGGGTCGAAAGCACTTAGGTTAGGTTTCAATTTAGGATTGAGGATACTTTACACTTCATACGAGTACATAGTTCCCCTATTTTACTGTTTTCAATTGTTTTGGGGTGATTCATATGCACAAAATGATTTCAAGGTTTAAACGATGATTTCAAAAACAATTAAGATGGTTTATACAAAACTAATAACGATTTCAATAAAGTGAGCAAACTTGTTTGTTGTAGTTACATAACAAATGACATTCATTATCATTGATCAAGCTGACCAGTATTAGGTTATGGTACCATAGGATCTGACAAATCCCGTTATCGACTGCACCCATGGTTATGTGTGGGGGTTGTGGGTAACGACTGAATCTGATGTTAATTAACTTACCCTTTGGTGGTTTGTTAATGCGAGAAGCGAGAAGCAAGATAGTCGAGTCACGAAGGTTTGAACGTTATTAGCGAGACGACCAAGAATAGTTTTCACAATTTAAAACGAGGATGATTTAAATGATTTAAACGAGTTAATGATTTGGAAACGATTTGAACAAGTTAAACGAGTTGGTTAAACGATTGGATTTTGGTTAAGTGATTAGATAACGGGAAGGGTGTAATGTGGTGAAAACATGGTAGATACGCCGCTGGTACTTCTTATATATAAGTGTTTTCATCATCTTACATGCCGTGGCGTTATTTAGTTCACTTGGGTAAACGATTTTGAAACGATGTCACACAACGATGTTTTCTAAAAGATCTAAACCATACGAGTTTTATTAACGAGTTTTACAAGATGTTTTACAAATTGGTTTTCTAAAACAAATGTTTTCGGGTTAAGAATCATGGCTACGAGGTTTTATAAATTATAACCCACTTGATTTGAGTTGGTTAAATTATGTTGCAATACACTTTTCTAAATGAGGTTTGTATTTTGACTCTTGTAGTCTAATAAACTACAGCAACATGTAAACTAGCCATGAATCCAACACTCTTATAAAACCTATGTACTCGCCATCATTTCTTTGCTGACTTTGTTTTTACATATATTTCAGGTGTTGTTGCTTGATTGATTTCTAGGATGCATGCGTCACATAGGATCTGGATGAGGCCTTAGTGACATAATAACAGTGATAGTCGATATGTAATTTTTTTGTTATGTGTTAAGACGATGTTGATGTTTAATATTATCAATAAAACGAAACTCTTTTTGTATCCATGGTTGTGAAGCAATAATTCTGTTACAATACTCCCCGATGTTTCTGCCACGATTTGTTGTTTTACGTGGTTGGGGTGTGACAAAACTTCATTAAACATGTTTAACTCGTCACTTTTAGTCTAGTGCTTATATAGGGTCTTAAGGTAAGCGGACTAAACACCCGCTTAGACTTTCGAACCCGACCCGTTTGGTCGATCATTAGGATCCGACCAAACACATTATATGACCATAGTTGTATAGGGAATAACCTTCCGAGGTTATACCTTGTGGTCACTTCGTTTAGTTAGTTGTATGATAGGTAGTTTATATGCCTTAGGTAAATGACCAAAATGCCCTTTTTACGCATAATTTCATTTTAAGGATATGTAACCTAAATTTTGACATCTAAACTAATTAGGCAACATTATTAGACATGTTAAGGCATATAATACTTGTCATATGACAAGTTAGGCAGTCCGAACGCGTTTTACACGAACAACGCGTTAAAATAGTTTAGACTACCTTAACGAGTCGTAATGGGTCAAAAGCACTTAGGATAGGTTTCGATTTAGAATGTAGGCTTTGTTAAACCACATCATATGAGCTCCGATACTTATTTGGTTGACGAAACCACATTTTATCCGATCCTTCGATTTAGGTCCGGTTTATTGACGTAGTTACATATATTAGGTGCCGATTGATTCCGTGATCCTCCTAGCTTTGCTTGGTTGTTATTTCAAGACTTCTATGCGTTCTCAAGTGAGTACATAGACCCCTCTTTTACTGTTTTTCAAACATTTTGGGGTGAAACACATGTGCCTACTTGTTACTGTCACACCCCGACCACGTAGAACATACAAAACGTGGCGGAAATGTCAGGGAGTGTTGTAACAGAATTAATTGTTTCAAATCCATGGCAATTGAAGTTTCGTTTTATTGATTAAAAGTGTTACAATGTCTTAACAAACAAAGAATACAACATAATTAACTAGTCTTGCATCTTTTATTGTCACTAAAGCCCAAGTCTGCCTATGTGTATCTTGATCATCTTATGCAACAGCTCCTGAAAAACACATGTGAAAATAGGTACGTCAGCATAAAAATGCCTGTGAGATACATAGGTTTTGTGAAAATAGGTTCCATGACTTATGTTTGAGAAAATGTTTAGTCATGAACCTTGTAATTTGCTTTGTCTTGTAAATCATTTGAAAAACAATGAGTTCAGTTGATATGTATAAATAAGTGAATAATGTATGGTTAAATGAATAACCATGTAAACTGAGTTTGTATAAGATAAGTTGCTTGTAAAACAATGTATTGTGAAAAGTATGTTATTTGTATAAAATGTTATATGTATCAAACTGAAATGATTCAAATAACGCTACGATATATGTAATACCATACAAACACTTATATATAGGAAGTACCAGCGGCGTATCCACCATGCTTGTATCATATTACACACGCATCGTTACTTAATCACTTAATCAAACCAAACCATCAAGATGTAAAATGTTCATGTCTAATGTAAATCATGTAATATGTATCCAAAATGTAAGCTTGTGATGAATAACAAATGTACTAAGTACGCGACAATAGACATACGTAGCATGTGACCTGTACTACATATACAACAATAGACATACGTAGCATGTGACCTGTACTACGTATACAACAATAGACATACGTAGCATGTGACCTGTACTACGTATATAACAATAGAGATACGTAGCATGTGACCTGTACTACGTATACAACAATAGACATACGTAGCATGTGACCTGTACTACGTATACAACAATAGACATACGTAGCATGTAAATGTAATGTAAAACGATGTACTAAGTAATGCACACAATGGGCATACCTAGCATAAGATGTAATAAAATCATGTACTATAATGTACTAACGAACATAGCAGGTATATGATGTGAAAACAGGAAAGCATTAAAGTAACAAGTAGGCACATGTGTTCCACCCCAAAACAGTTTGGAAAACAGTAAAAGAGGGGTCTATGTACTCACTTGAGATTGCTCAGAAGTCCTAGGATAACCACCAAGCAATGCTAGAGATCACAGAATCAAACGGCACCTACTGTAGGTAACTACATTAATAAACCGGACCTAAATCAGAAGATCGGGTAGCATGAGGGTTTGTAAACCAAACGAGTATGGAGACTCGTGTAATTTGGTTCAACAAAGCCTACATACTAAATGAAACCTTAATCTAAGTGCTTACGACCCATTACGACCCATTTAGGTAGCTTATGCTATTTTAACGCGTCGTTCGCGTGAAACGCGTTCGGACCGTCTAACTAGTCCTATGACAAGAGTTATATGCCTAAACATGTTACATAATCAGTTATGTGACAAAAGTTTAGGTTACATATGCTTAATTACCAATTATACATGAAAAGGGTATTCTGGTAATTTACCTAAGGCATATAAACTACCTATCATACAACTACTTAAACGTCGTGACCATAGGGTATAACCTTCCAGAAAGCGATTTAGAGCTTGAAATCGAACAAGAGTTGATATGTGCAAAAGATACACATATTTATACAAGTTCAAAGTATGAAATACAATATTTCATTGGTTTGGTATTTGTTTGATGGTTGAAGTGACACAGGTGTCACAGTCTCCCCTACTTTAGGAAATTTCGTCCCGAAATTTAGTTTTAGAGGAAACTTGTGGAGACAGCTGTGACGGTTTTGCCTTCAGACAAATCCATTGAGCCCTTAAGTAAAACTCTGGGCCACGTTAGGATTCTTAGCAAAGATGTCAACCCTCAAAGTGAAGTCATTGTAGTAACAAAACATGGAGTTTTGAACTACGGACAGAAGAACGTTTCTTATGAAGAATCATCATAGGAAATTGTGTGTGTGATTGAGATCAGAATTGGGTAGTGTGAGAATAAATGACATTGGTCAAAGTCCAAGACTTCTCCCGTATCATTATTCTTGCCACTGTTGGTCTTAACACATGACAAAACTTCCTGTGGTTCCTATGCACTGAATTCCATAATTATGTAGGCCTCCATAATTACGTAGTTCCTTGCACAGTCCGCACAGTTCATTTCATAATGCGTATGGAAAAAAAATCAAACGAATAATCCTGTGGTGAATTAATTTGACTGCAATTGAGTCTCTTTAACTAGGTCACCAAAGGATTAGATTAACGAACAATCTCTTGATTTAGACCACCCTAGGGCCTATTTACTACATAAACACATGATATATTTAACTAGATTGTCGAACCAATCTATTTAACTTAGATCGACGTAGGATCTCTTTAACTAACTACCTACGGGGAATATTTAACTACATCGACGTAGGATGTATTTAACTAGATTGTCGGACCAATCTATTTAACTTAGATCGACGTAGGATCTCTTTAACTAACTACCTACGGGGAATATTTAATTACATCGACGTAGGATGTATTTAACTAGATTGTCGGACCAATCTATTTAACTTAGATCGACGTAGGATCTCTTTAACTAAACTACCTATGGGGAAAATTTAACTACATCGACGTAGGATGTATTTAACTAGATTGTCGGACCAATCTATTTAACTTAGATCGACGTAGGATCTCTTTAACTAAACTACCTATGGGGAAAATTTAACTACATCGACGTTGGATGTATTTAACTTTATCAACACATGTTGTCCCTAAACTTTGGAATAGTACTTTATAATCCAAGGAACTTAACTACAAAGTAGAAGTCCCTTAAGGATTTAAGATAGTACCTTTTTGAATATCCTACTACGAATCCTTCATACGAAGATATGGAAGATTCTACGAGGATTTGGATAACAAAAACTTGGATTACACAAAAACATAAAAGGAAACACATAAGCACATAATCACATAGCTGTTTAACTTGGTTATTGATTTGTTATCTTTGGACGCGGATACTTAAAGCACACCAGGAATCCAATCCGTGGATTTCATTTGGCACTTTAATTATTTCAAGAATCTATCTATGAAGATAGGATAATCTTAAAAGAAATTCGGCTTTGTCCCTATTGAATTGTGATGTACGTATTGAATCATACAAAGAATTCAATTAAGGACTCCGATGAATGATACCCATCCACAAGGATCTAATTATGAGGATAGAAAGATCCTACATGGATTTTTTTGGAGTTTGTGTAACGAGAGTGTTCCGACACCTTGCACTAGGCGTGCTTATGTCGATACACACGGTAGAAAGTTCATGAAGTTGAGGCGCCAGATATGCCAAGCGACATATGAAGCAGAGTTTGAAGGTTGAGCAGCAGCAGGATTTGTAACAGCTTTGCTTTGGATTACAAAGCGGCACATGTTAACCAAATGTCTACATCGTCCACCGTGGGTACATTTGAAACAAGGTATTTGATTTGAATAATGACAATGGCATTGATTGCACCAAGGATTAGTTCCCTTATACAAGCTTCATCCCTGAGGCGAGTCATGGTGATAGCTAAGTCAACGGTCCTCTGGAGTACGACGCCTATTCGCTGGGTAATTGCAGCACCTGGTTCGGACATTGTTGTTGCGATGAAGAAGCATCTTGAAGATAACGAAAGGCATAGGAGGAAACAAGCGAAAGATAGTCAAAAGAAAATGACAACACATGAAGATTGTGACCATTTGTTTGTTACCAAAGGCAAACAAATGAGACAGTGACTAATCAAAGTAAGCGGGTCAATATAATGTATCGCGAAGACATGCTCGCCTATAAGTGAACACTCATCCCAAGAATTCCCAGGTAAGCACAACTGGTCTCGCGTCTGATGAGATGTATACGAAGTGCTTGCCTAGACAGAAAACCCAGAATACAGGCATTCACCCTTCCAGTTTGCACGTGTTCACATTATTTAAAACCCAAAACCTTGATGAGATTTTGAAAATTCAAAAGGGTTCAAAACCTTATAACAGAGGGTTCAAAACCTAGTAATCAATCATCCTAGAACAGATGATTAGTTTTCAAAGTGGTTTTGAAATTTATGTTCTTGTTGTGATTGTCGCCTAAGGATAGGTGACGGTATTGTTTTATGACTAAACGCAAGTAAACTCGCGTTAGGGTCCTAAGAAGGTTATAGACTAGGTCAAAGCATTACTAATAACCTAATTCCCTATAACCATTGGCTCTGATACCATCTTTTCTGTCACACCCCGACCGCGTAGAACATACAAAACGTGGCGGAAATGTCGGGGAGTGTTGTAACAGAATTAATTGTTTCAAATCCATGGCAATTGAAGTTTCGTTTTATTGATTAAAAGTGTTACAATGTCTTAACAAACAAAGAATACAACATAATTAACTAGTCTTGCATCTTTTATTGTCACTAAAGCCCAAGTCTGCCTATGTGTATCTTGATCATCTTATGCAACAGCTCCTGAAAAACACATGTGAAAACAGGTACGTCAGCATAAAAATGCCTGTGAGATACATAGGTTTTGTGAAAATAGGTTCCATGACTTATGTTTGAGAAAATGTTTAGTCATGAACCTTGTAATTTGCTTTGTCTTGTAAATCATTTGAAAAACAATGAGTTCAGTTGATATGTATAAATAAGTGAATAATGTATGGTTAAATGAATAACCATGTAAACTGAGTTTGTATAAGATAAGTTGCTTGTAAAACAATGTATTGTGAAAAGTATGTTATTTGTATAAAATGTTATATGTATCAAACTGAAATGATTCAAATAACGCTACGATATATGTAATACCATACAAACACTTATATATAGGAAGTACCAGCGGCGTATCCACCATGCTTGTATCATATTACACACGCATCGTTACTTAATCACTTAATCAAACCAAACCATCAAGATGTAAAATGTTCATGTCTAATGTAAATCATGTAATATGTATCCAAAATGTAAGCCTGTGATGAATAACAAATGTACTAAGTACGCAACAATAGACATACGTAGCATGTGACCTGTACTACATATACAACAATAGACATACGTAGCATGTGACCTGTACTACGTATACAACAATAGACATACGTAGCATGTGACCTGTACTACGTATACAACAATAGACATACGTAGCATGTGACCAGTACTACGTATACAACAATAGACATACGTAGCATGTGACCTGTACTACGTATACAACAATAGACATACGTAGCATGTAAATGTAATGTAAAACGATGTACTAAGTAATGCACACAATGGGCATACCTAGCATAAGATGTAATAAAATCATGTACTATAATGTACTAACGAACATAGCAGGTATATGATGTGAAAACAGGAAAGCATTAAAGTAACAAGTAGGCACATGTGTTCCACCCCAAAACAGTTTGGAAAATAGTAAAAGAGGGGTCTATGTACTCACTTGAGATTGCTCAGAAGTCCTAGGATAACCACCAAGCAATGCTAGAGATCACAGAATCAAACGGCACCTACAATAGGTAACTACATTAATAAACCGGACCTAAATCGGAAGATCAGGTAGCATGAGGGTTTGTAAACCAAACGAGTATGGAGACTAGTGTAATTTGGTTCAACAAAGCCTACATACTAAATGAAACCTTAATCTAAGTGCTTACGACCCATTACGACCCGTTTAGGTAGCTTATGCTATTTTAACGCGTCGTTCGCGTGAAACGCGTTCGGACCGTCTAACTAGTCCTATGACAAGTGTTATATGCCTAAACATGTTACATAATCAGTTATGTGACAAAAGTTTAGGTTACATATGCTTAATTACCAATTATATATGAAAAGGGTATTCTGGTAATTTACCTAAGGCATATAAACTACCTATCATACAACTACTTAAACGTCGTGACCATAGGGTATAACCTTCCAGAAAGCGATTTAGAGCTTGAAATCGAACAAGAGTTGATATGTGCAAAAGATACACATATTTATGCAAGTTCAAAGTATGAAATACAATATTTCTTTGGTTTGGTATTTGTTTGATGGTTGAAGTGACACAGGTGTCACAGTTACTTTCGTGCTTTTTCATGTTTTTATATCATATGCTTACTATGTTCATATAGTACATATATAGCACAGGATTTCATCCATGTTTTTGATATGTATGTTTTATTAACATGCTAGTACATTGATTTCATAAACACATTTGTTTCATATGTTCATTTCAGCATATGTGCTGTAACACCTGTGTCATTTCAACCATCAAACAAATGCCAAACCAATGAAATATTGTATTTCATACTTTGGACTTGTATAAATATGTGTATCTTTTGCACATATCAACTCTTGTTCGATTTCAAACTCTAAATAGCTTTCTGGAGGGTTATACGCACACAAATGCGTAAATATAACCAGTTTAATGCAACAAACACTCCAGAATAGTGAAATAGGTTTAACATACCTTAAATAACCTTTACATAACTTAGATATAAGTTTTGGAAGGTTTGGTGTGGTGAAATTAAAGTTAAATCGCTTACAGGGACTAAAGTTGACAAACTGCGAAAGTATGCCAATTTGAACTGTAACAGACATTCCGGAGCATGACCATAAGTTAAACATACCATAAATATCCTTCACATAGCTTAGAAATAGGCTTTGAGGTGTTCGGTATGCTAAAATAAACTTTGTGTCATTCACGGACTAAAAGTGTCAAAAAGTGCACAAGTTTGCATTTTCGCGCATAACTTACGTTCTGAATACATCCGGACATCCAAAAAATTATGTAAGCATGAATATATTATGCTTTAGTGTTTGGCTTGCCAAAAATCCATTCGTTGCGTCATTTGGATCGTTTTACGCGCTTATGCGCATTCCGTCGTAATTAAGCGAACATCGCGTTCGTACGACCAAACGAACCAACATCCGACATATTTTTGAGCATGTTTCATGTCCACAATGTTTAGGCATCATTTTAGGGCCTTAAAGTTGGCTTTACGGGCCTTAGAAGTGCCGGAAATGGGCTTAAACACGTGCAGGGACTGAAACTGTCATTTCTGAAACTTTGTTCTGATCTGTGACTGCTAGGCGGCCTGCCTCAGTTTCCTTACATCCTCAGGCGGCCCGCGTCAGACCTTCTGACCAGGTTAAATGTTTCTAACAGCAGATTGCAGCTGTTTGATCCACCACCACACATTCTCATTTGTCTAGTCATCTGATAAGGATCACATTTTAGTCACCATAAGGTCCCGACACTTGTACGGGTGGGATTAAGGCACGTTTTCCATGAAACGATCTTAACGGTGGACCTTTTACTATAAATACCCCACCCCCCATGCTTCAAAATTACAAGAATTCTGATTTGAGAACCTCTAAGTTGAAACCATTGTTTCATACCTGAGATTCTTGAATCGGTATTAGCATTCGGGGACCCTTCGTAAGTATTCTTTCGTTCTTTTCCTTATTTTATTGCTTTTCGAGTCAGAAAGTCAAACTTTGTTTGACTTTCAGCTTTCAGCGTTGACCAGTAATGGTCAATGCGAAGTTCGTTTGAACTTCGCAACGTGATTGTAATCACGTTGGTCATAGTCCCTTGGGACTATGCCCACTGATTACCACGTTGTCTAGGGTCGTAGGGTAGGCGATCTGATAAATCGCCTATACCCTCGAACCCGACCCAATTTGGTCAATCATTAGGATCCGACCAAATACATTAGGTGACCATAGTAGGTAGGGAATAACCTTCCGAGGTTATACCCTATGGTCGCTTCGTTTGAATAGTTGTATGATAGGTAGTTTATATGCCTTAGGTAAATTACCAGAATACCCTTTTCATGTATAATTGGTAATTAAGCATATGTAACCTAAACTTTTGTCACATAACTGATTATGTAACATGTTTAGGCATATAACACTTGTCATAGGACTAGTTAGGCGGTCCGAACGCGTTTCACGCGCACGACGCGTTAAAGTAGCATAAGCTACCTTAATGGGTCGCGATGGGTCGAAAGCACTTAGGTTAGGTTTCATTTAGTATGTAGGCTTTGTTAAACCATATGACACGAGTCCCTATACTCGTTTGGTTTACAAACCTTCATTCTATCTAAATCCTCCGATTTAGGTCCGGTTTATTAACATAGTTACCTATATTAGGTGCCGTTTGATATCCGCGATCTCTAGCATTGTTTGGTTGTTACTCAAGGACTACTAAGCAATCTCAAGTGAGTACATAGACCCCTCTTTTACTGTTTTCCAAACTGTTTTGGGGTGAAACACATGTGCCTACTTGTTACTTTCATGCTTTCCTGTTTTCACATCATATACATGCTATGTTCGTTAGTACATTATAGTACATGATTTCATTACATCTTATGCTAGGTGTGCCCATTGTGTCCATTACTTAGTACATCGTTTTACATTACATTACATGCTACGTATGTCTATTGTTGTATACGTAGTACAGGTTATACGCTACGTATGTCTATTGTTGTATACGTAGTACAGGTTATATGCTACGTATGTCTATTGTTGTATACATAGTACAGGTCACATGCTACATATGTCTATTGTTGCATACTTAGTACAGGTCACATGCTACGTATGTCTATTGTCGCATACTTAGTACATTTGTTATTCATCACAGACTTACATCTTGGATACATATTACATGATTTACATGAACATTTTACATCTTGATGGTTTGGTTTGATTAAGTGATTAAGTAACGATGCGTGTGTAATATGATACAAGCATGGTGGATACGCCGCTGGTACTTCCTATATATAAGTGTTTGTATGGTATTACATATATCGTAGCGTTATTTGAATCATTTCAGTTTGATACATATAACATTTTATACAAATAACATACTTTTCACAATACATTGTTTTACAAGCAACTTATCTTATACAAACACAGTTTACATGGTTATTCATTTAACCATACATTATTCACTTATTTATACATATCATCTGAACTCATTGTTTTTCAAATGATTTACAAGACAAAGCAAATTACAAGGTTCATGACTAAACATTTTCTCAAACATAAGTCATGAAACCTATTTTCACAAAACCTATGTATCTCACAGGCATTTTTATGCTGACGTACCTATTTTCACATGTGTTTTTCAGGAGCTGTTGCATAAGATGATCAAGAAACACATAGGTAGACTTGGGCTTTAGTGACAATAAAAGATGCAAGACTAGTTAATTATGTTGTATTTCCTTGTTTGTTAAGACATTGTAACGCTTCTAATCAATAAAATGAAACTCCAATTGCCATGGATTTGAAACAATTAATTCTGTTACAACACTCCCCGACATTTCCGCCACGTTTTGTATGTTCTACGTGGTCGGGGTGTGACAGAAAAGATGGTATCAGAGCTAATGGTTATAGGGAATTAGGTTATTAGTAATGCTTTGACCTAGTCTATAACCTTCTTAGGACTCTAACGCGAGTTTACTTGCGTTTAGTCATAAAACAATACCGTCACCTATCCTTAGGCGACGACCACAACAAGAACATAAATTTCAAAACCGCTTTGAAAACTAATCATCTGTTCTAGGATGATTGATTACAAGGTTTTGAACTCTCTAGTATATGGTTTTGAACCCCTTTGAGTTTTCAAAATCTCGTCAAGGTTTTGGGTTTTAAATAATGTGAACACGTGCAAACTGGAAGGGTGAATGCCTGTATTCTGGGTTTTCTGTCTAGGCAAGCACTTCGTATACATCTCATCAGACGCGAGACCAGTTGTGCTTACCTGGGAATTCTTGGGATGAGTGTTCACTTATAGGAGAGCATGTCTTCGCGATACATTATTTTTGACCCGCTTACTTTGATTAGTCACTGTCTCATTTGTTTGCCTTTGGTAACAAACAAATGGTCACAATCTAAATGCCTTGTCATTTTCTTTTGACTATCTTTCGCTTGTTTCCTCCTATACCTTTTGTTATCTTCAAGATGCTTCTTCATCGCAATGACAATGTCCGAACCAGGTGCTGCAATTACCCAGCGAATAGGCGAAGTAGTCCTGAAGACTGTTGAATTAGCTACTGCCATGTATCATCTCCAGGATGAAGCCACTCAAGAGTCACCAAGACAGGCAGGACCTAGTCAGGCGACAACACCATCAGCCAATAAACCAATCGAGGAATCAAAGACCATGGATGAACGATCCCCTAAGAAATCAAAGAAGCGAAAGGCTTCTCAGAACTTCACCATGGTCGCTCTCAATGGTAAAGCAGTCCCCAACCAACCAGCTCAACCCCCCTGCTAGGTGTGTATGGCTTTTCCTATGATACCTACATCAAGGAACTATGTACCTTACAAACTACTCTTGTGATTTCTCTCTTTCAAATGATTGCTCATGATTCCCTCGAAAATTTTAAGTACTCGTTTCACTCTAAGAAACAAAGTACAGAAAATTAAGTGACATTATGAGTAATCGTGCTCTTCGCACAACTGTGACTTTAAATCCTTGGTTAGATAACTAAGGGTATTTTCAAATCTCATACCCATTACGTTTTGATTTTTCAACATACACTGTACCAGTATTTCAAAACAATCTTCATGATCTCAAAACATTTCATATAGTTTGAAAACAATTTTTCTAGATGCATTGTCTATGTTATTTCAAAAACATTGGCCATGTTATCAAAACCAACCTTTTTAATTTCAAAATATTTCATATAGTCTGAAGACAATATTAACACAATACATTTTCTGATCAAGTGCATGATTTCGAAAAGCATCATTCATGTCTTTCAAAAACCTTATACATAATTTCAAAATTCATCTCGCATGATTTTAAAACATTTTTGTAAATATATCTACCTAATACACCTACTTTATGATTTCAAAAAGTATTATATATAAGGTTTCAAAAACGTTAAACACATTTTTCTTAAAAGAACCCCATGCATAGTTTTCAAAAATATTTTCCTCATACATTGACTTAACCTTCAAAATTCTGCTTCATATGTCGCCTTGACATATCAAGCATCTCAAGTTCATAAGCATTTTACATCATGTTTTGACCTAAGCACATCCAGTGCAAGGTTTCAAACCATCTTCAACTCCAAAATCCATGTAGGATCTTTCTATCCTCGTAATTAGATCCTTGTGGATGGGTATCATTCATCGGAGTCCTTAATTGAATTATTCGTATGCCTTAATACGTAAATTACGATTCAATAAGGACAAAGCCGAATTCTTATTAAGATCTTTCTATCTTCATAGTTAGATTCTTGCTAATGTTTAAAGTACCAAATGAAATCCATGAAATGGATTCCTAGTGCTTTAAATACATGTACATAATTAACAAAACAAAACTTACAAATTAAAGATCTAGATAAACAATTTTGTGGTTATGTGACTACGTGTTTATGCATTTTTGTGTTTTGTATACTCTAGATATTCGTTATCCAAATCCTCATAGAATCTTTCTTACCTTCATATGAAGGATTCGTAGTAGGATATTCAAAAAGGTACTATCTTAAATCCTTAATGGACTTCCACGTTGTAGTTAAGTCCCTTGGATTATAAAGTACTATTCCAAAGTTTAAGAGAAACATGTGTTGATGAGTTAAAAGTTTCTCTTAGGTAGTTGAGTTAAATAGATCCTACGTCGATCTAAAGTTAAATAGATCCCCCGTCGATCTAAAGTTAAATACATCCTACGTCGGTGTAGTTAAATGTTTTCTCTTAGGTAGTTGAGTTAAATAGATCCTACGTCGATCTAAAGTTAAATAGATCCTCCGTCGATCTAAAGTTAAATACATCCTACGTCAGTGTAGTTAAATGTTTCTCTTAGATAGTTGAGTTAAAGAGATCCTACGTCGATCTAAAGTTAAATACATCCTACGTCGGTGTAGTTAAATGTTTCTCTTAGATAGTTGAGTTAAAGAGATCCTACGTCGATCTAAAGTTAAATACATCCTACGTCGGTGTAGTTAAATGTTTCTCTTAGATAGTTGAGTTAAAGAGATCCTACGTCGATCTAAAGTTAAATACATCCTACGTCGGTGTAGTTAAATGTTTCTCTTAGATAGTTGAGTTAAAGAGATCCTACGTCGATCTAAAGTTAAATACATCCTACGTCGGTGTAGCTAAATATTCCCCGTAGGTAGTTAGTTAAAGAGATCCTACGTCGATCTAAGTTAAATAGATTGGTTCGACAATCTAGTTAAATATATCATGTGTTTATGTAGTTAAATAGGCCCTCGGGTGGTCTAAATCAAGAGATGTTATGAAACGAACTGTGCGGACTGTGCAAGGAACTACGTAATTATGGAGGCCTACATAATTATGGAATTCAGTGCATAGAAACCACAGGAAGTTTTGTCATGTGTTAAGACCATCAGTGGCAAGAGTAATGATACGGGAGAAGTCTTGGACTTCGACCAATGTCATTTATTCTCACACTACCCAATTCTGATCTCAATCACACACACAGTTTCCTATGATAAGTCTTCATAAGAAACGTTCTTCTGTCCGTAGTTCAAAACTCCATGTTTTGTTACTACAAGGACTTCACTTTGAGGGTTGACATCTTTGCTAAGAATCCTAACATGGCCCAGAGTTTTACTTAAGGGCTCAATGGATTTGTCTGAAGGCAAAACCGTCACAGCTGTCTCCACAAGTTTCCTTTAAAACTAAATTTCGGGACGAAATTTCCTAAAGTAGGGGAGACTGTAACACCTGTGTCATTTCAACCATCAAACAAATGCCACACCAATGAAATATTGTATTTCATACTTTGGACTTGTATAAATATGTGTATCTTTTGCACATATCAACTCTTGTTCGATTTCAAACTCTAAATAGCTTTCTGGAGGGTTATACGCACACAAATGCGTAAATATAACCAGTTTAATGCAACAAACACTCCGGAATAGTGAAATAGGTTTAACATACCTTAAATAACCTTTACATAACTTAGATATAAGTTTTGGAAGGTTTGGTGTGGTGAAATTAAAGTTAAATCGCTTACAGGGACTAAAGTTGACAAACTGCGAAAGTATGCCAATTTGAACTGTAACAGACATTCCGGAGCATGACCATAAGTTAAACATACCATAAATATCCTTCACATAGCTTAGAAATAGGCTTTGAGGTGTTCGGTATGCTAAAATAAACTTTGTGTCATTCAGGGACTAAAAGTGTCAAAAAGTCCACAAGTTTGCATTTTCGCGCATAACTTACGTTCTGAATACATCCGGACATCCAAAAAAATATGTAAGCATGACTATATTATGCTTTAGTGTTTGGCTTGCCAAAAATCCATTCGTTGCGTCATTTGGATCGTTTTACGCGCTTATGCGCATTCCGTCGTAATTAAGCGAACATCGCGTTCGTACGACCAAACGAACCAACATCCGACATATTTTTGAGCATGTTTCATGTCCACAATGTTTAGGCATCATTTTAGGGCCTTAAAGTTGGCTTTACGGGCCTTAGAAGTGCCGGAAATGGGCTTAAACACGTGCAGGGACTGAAACTGTCATTTCTGAAACTTTGTTCTGATCTGTGACTGCTAGGCGGCCCGCCTCAGTTTCCTTACATCCTCAGGCGGCCCGCGTCAGACCTTCTGACCAGGTTAAATGTTTCTAACAGCAGATTGCAGCTGTTTGATCCACCACCACACATTCTCATTTGTCTAGTCATCTGATAAGGATCACATTTTAGTCACCATAAGGTCCCGACACTTGTACGGGTGGGATTAAGGCACGTTTTCCATGAAACGATCTTAACGGTGGACCTTTTACTATAAATACCCCACCCCCCGTGCTTCAAAATTACAAGAATTCTGATTTGAGAACCTCTAAGTTGAAACCATTGTTTCATACCTGAGATTCTTGAATCGGGATTAGCATTCGGGGACCCTTCGTAAGTATTCTTTCGTTCTTTTCCTTATTTTATTGCTTTTCGAGTCAGAAAGTCAAACTTTGTTTGACTTTCAGCGTTGACCAGTAATGGTCAATGCGAAGTTCGTTTGAACTTCGCAACGTGATTGTAATCACGTTGGTCATAGTCCCTTGGGACTATGCCCACTGATTACCACGTTGTCTAGGGTCGTAGGGTAGGCGATCTGATAAATCGCCTATACCCTCGAACCCGACCCAATTTGGTCGATCATTAGGATCCGACCAAATACATTAGGTGACCATAGTAGGTAGGGAATAACCTTCCGAGGTTATACCCTATGGTCGCTTCGTTTGAATAGTTGTATGATAGGTAGTTTATATGCCTTAGGTAAATTACCAGAATACCCTTTTCATGTATCATTGGTAATTAAGCATATGTAACCTAAACTTTTGTCACATAACTGATTATGTAACATGTTTAGGCATATAACACTTGTCATAGGACTAGTTAGGCGGTCCGAACGCGTTTCACGCGCACGACGCGTTAAAGTAGCATAAGCTACCTTAATGGGTCGCGATGGGTCGAAAGCACTTAGGTTAGGTTTCATTTAGTATGTAGGCTTTGTTAAACCATATGACACGAGTCCCTATACTCGTTTGGTTTACAAACCCTCATTCTATCTAAATCCTCCGATTTAGGTCCGGTTTATTAACATAGTTACCTATATTAGGTGCCGTTTGATATCCGCGATCTCTAGCATTGTTTGGTTGTTACTCAAGGACTACTAAGTAATCTCAAGTGAGTACATAGACCCCTCTTTTACTGTTTTCCAAACTGTTTTGGGGTGAAACACATGTGCCTACTTGTTACTTTCATGCTTTCCTGTTTTCACATCATATACATGCTATGTTCGTTAGTACATTATAGTACATGATTTCATTACATCTTATGCTAGGTGTGCCCATTGTGTGCATTACTTAGTACATCGTTTTACATTACATTACATGCTACGTATGTCTATTGTTGTATACGTAGTACAGGTTATATGCTACGTATGTCTATTGTTGTATACGTAGTACAGGTTATATGCTACGTATGTCTATTGTTGTATACGTAGTACAGGTCACATGCTACGTATGTCTATTGTTGCATACTTAGTACATGTCACATGCTACGTATGTCTATTGTCGCATACTTAGTACATTTGTTATTCATCACATACTTACATCTTGGATACATATTACATGATTTACATGAACATTTTACATCTTGATGGTTTGGTTTGATTAAGTGATTAAGTAACGATGCGTGTGTAATATGATACAAGCATGGTGGATACGCCGCTGGTACTTCCTATATATAAGTGTTTGTATGGTATTACATATATCGTAGCGTTATTTGAATCATTTCAGTTTGATACATATAACATTTTATACAAATAACATACTTTTCACAATACATTGTTTTACAAGCAACTTATCTTATACAAACTCAGTTTACATGGTTATTCATTTAACCATACATTATTCACTTATTTATACATATCATCTGAACTCATTGTTTTTCAAATGATTTACAAGACAAAGCAAATTACAAGGTTCATGACTAAACATTTTCTCAAACATAAGTTGTTGGTGCACTTGTGTCTGTACTTTGTCTGTATTTTGTAATGATATAAAACGATGTCTTTTGTTAGTCTTGTTACGTCTTAGATGTGTTTATGTGTGTGCTTAATGTAAGTTTGACCAGTCAACCATCCTCCTGGTTTGACTTGGTCAAACAGTTAGAAAATGTTTGTAAGTTGTGTGGGTCGAAGGTTGAGTCATCGAAGGATTGTTTATATCCTTCGATGAGCTCGAAAGATAACTTTCGAGGGATATAGATGGACCTCGAAGGATGTCAATCCTTCGAGGTATATGTGGATCCTTCGATAGGTTTTATCTCGATAGATGATCTTTCGACTAGTCTAATTGATCCTTCGACCAGACGACCTGTGTTGGTTATATATACTGATGTAATGTGTTCAGTTCAGAGTGTGAGTGAACTTAGTCTTGTAGAGAGCGTATTTTCAGTTTGGTCAAGGGCTGTAACCGTGTCCACTGAAATACAAGAGAAAACTTTGATATCTTGTGTGTCTACCTTTCTCTTTGTAGCTTGTGTTCTCATTGTAAACTACCGGTTTGCACTCTAGCTTGGATTCCGCACTTGCTAGTGTGTTGAACTTAACAAGGATAAGGTTTAACCTCAACCTCCGAGGGACCTACAAGTGGTATCAGAGCCGTGGCTCTTTTCCTTGTTAAAAACCGAGTTTATACAAGACTTTGGAGTGTTTGGAGAAAACTCACATGGTTTAGCACTCGTTTTCAGTGTTTTTCTTGATTTTCTTGACATAAAAACGTGTTCTAAACTTACGGGTGTGTTAAAGGACGGGTTGGGTAACTTAAAAACTTGTTTGTAAAAGGTTTGGTAATTTCCGGCCAAAATTCCGGCTTATCCGGTGACCGGTTTCTGGATAAGGTTTTCTCCGGTTTCTGTTTTTGGGCAATATTTTATCAAGTCAAATCTGGGTTGGCAGAAAGTATGGTCTGAACATACCTTTCTGCCGAAAACTTTTCACCAACCAATCACCTTTTCACCAACCTGTCAACTTTTGTCAATTGTGTCAGAGCAGTTCGAAAGATATCCTTCGAAGTCGAAAGATCATCTTTCGATCAAAGGAGGTTCGATAGATAATCATCTTTCGAACATCCTTCGAAATCTATGACTTATCTTTCGATCCAAGGAATCTTTTCGAAGGTTATATCTGTCGATCTACAGGTCTTATTCGAAAGACAAGGATCCTTCGATTGGAGAGTCTTTCGAAGTCATTGTTCGAAAGACAAGGATCCTTCGATTGGAGAGTCTTTCGAAGTCATTGCTCGAAACTCAACAGTGATCTTTCGAACACTGTTGATCTTTCGAACAAGTTCTGTTCCTTCGATTCTAATCTGTTTAAGGTTAACAAGTTTGTGTTTTTCAGGTCCTTCGATCAAAGATCCTTCGGCTGTTTGTTATCCTTCGAGATTTTAACATAGTTTGTGAAAAATTAAATTTTAAAAGAGGAAAACTTGTTTTTCAAATTTTAAATATATTTTTCACTTAATATATTAATTTTCTTTATAAAATGGGAACAAACGGTCAGTGGGATCCAACCGCGTGGACTCAAACAACTTTGACTCCACAATCATCAGCTACGCAATCATCAGTTGCGCAATCTCAGTCAGATTTCAACAAAAATGCATGGATGCAGGCTATTGCCCCACCTCAGGCTGCAATGATAACTGCAAATCAATGGGCATTGGTCACAAATCAAAGCAGCAGCATTCAAGCTATGATGCAGAACGACAGTGAAACTGGTACAAGCACAAAACCGCCAAAGCTAAATCACATCAATGATTGGGGATGGTGGAAAGAAAGGCTGAGAACTTATGTTCAGGGGCAAGGTCAAGATCTATGGATGTGCTTCTTCACTCCATTTGAAAATGATTTGGAAGTTGCAGGATCATATCCACAAACTTACAGCACTATGTCTGAAGAAGATAAGAATAAATTTGAGCTAGAAAAGAAAGCATTCATGATTCTCACACAAGCTCTTCACAGAGACATTTACCACCAGTTTGTTTACTGCACGACTACTAAAAGCTTGTGGGATATGCTCACGTTAAGATGTGAAGGAAATGCTCAATCTAGAAAGATCAAGCAAGAATTGCTGAAGAAAGAGTTTGAAGGATTCACATGTATGGAGAATGAGACTTTGGCAGAGTTATCTACAAGGTTTCATCACTTGTTGAGCGAGATGTTTGCTTTTAGAGTCACTGCCACTCCACAAGAAATGGTGAAGAGATTTGCTGATAGCTTACCAGCAAAGTGGAGCAGTTATCTTGAAATTCTCAAAGAAAATGGTGTTCTAGACACAATCACCGTTTATGAGTTAATTCAGAAATTGGAGAACAAAGATGTAGAAGAAAAGCTTAAGGCAAAAAGAACACTAACACCTCAAAATCCAGAGATGTACTTTGGGATTGCAGGAGGTATCAGTGGAGAAAAACCAGTTTCTCAACATGCGAAGCTTCAAACAGCCTTCATCTCAAACACCGGGCCTTCCACAACCAATCAGTTTGATCCTTCAGCATACACGATGTTTTCAAGACCAGATTCTTCTTCTCTACAACAGGATGTGCAACCGGCTCCTCAATTTACACCACCGCCTTTCTTAGACCCAAGCAGAGCTCAGCAGCAACAACCGCAACAGCAAGGGTTTTATGGAAGCTCTTCAAACTTTCAAGCCACTTCCAATCCGAACACAGTCAGATTAGACACTTCCAGCTTTTCCAAAGTCAGTGTCGAAGTAGCCAAGGAGCATATGGAGATGTTGACCACTTTGGTTAGTGCTTATTGTGGATTGGTTGCAGGTCAGATTGGGAATATCAATCTAACCAATGAAGATTATCAGCAAGTGGATAAGGAAGAGTTTGAAATGATGGATATCAAATGGGCTCTTGCTAGTGCAATTCGAAGAGCAAAAGAGTTTATGGAAAGGACGGGGAGAACCAACTTGAATAGCAACAACAACACCAAGTATGGTTTTGATAAGAATGCTGTCACTTGCTTCAATTGTGGTGAAAAGGGTCACTTCAAGCGGGAGTGTCAGAAGCCTCCTAAGCAAGGAAATCAGAATCCCTTCAGGAATCAAGGACAGCCACAACAGCAACAGAACAACAATCCTGACAGATCAATAGTGCCGGTTGGAGGAAATGCATCTGGATCCTCAAACACTAATCCCCACAGAGGATTGGTTGTTCAAGCTGATGAAATCTGCAATTGGAACATTCAGCTTGGAGAAGGAGGAAATGGTGGAACAGCATGTTATGCTAAAGTGATTGAGAAGGTAGTAGAACCCGTGTCTGCTGGTGAATCTTCAGAAGATGAAGATAGTTCGGGTTATAGTGGGAGCATGGATGGGGAATCACGTGATGCTGGTGATGTATCAAGTGATGCTTTGGATTTGGATCTGGAAGTTGATGAGATTTTGGCTGAAGCTGAAGCATTATGCAAGAGGAGATCTATTCTCTGCTAGAAATATGCTGGAACTTCCGAGAAGCTTGCTCAGTTTTTCTCTGAAGATGGATCTTTTTCTTTTCATTCAGCCTTTATGGCTCACGTAGAAGGCCAGACTTCTCAGGTATGTGATACTGATTCTGACTCTATTCCTGTGCCTATTGAATGTGCTAAATGTTTAAAATATGCGGAAAGGGAAAGTCAGTTTGAAATCACACACAAACACAATCAAGAATTGATTGTAGATCTTTCTAAAGCAACCGAAGCTAACTTGTTTTTAACCAGAAATGAAAAGGAATTTAAAGCAACAATTGCGTCATTAAAACATGATGTTTCAGAATTACAAAAGGCTGTTTTGCGAAAACAACATGCTAACAATATTCTTATTGACACAATTGAAAAGCAAATGGTAGAGTTAGCAACAGCTCGATGTGAATGTGAGACAATCAAGCAGAAATTGGAAAGTTATTCCAATTCCCGCTATGTTTTGGACCACATTATTGACGTTCAAAGGAGAAAGGGGGATGCAAAATGTATTGGATTCAAATCATGTCCTCCCCCAATGAATCACAATTACTCCAAATTGCCTGATGACGAGGATATGCCCCGTTTTGAACCTACTGTGCCACTCGGTCTAGATGACTTTGCAGCAGGCCTCGGGTTCACAACTGGTACATCATCCTCGGGTGAATCAGAATATGAATCTGAGAATGAGACAGATTCATCATGTGTTAAGGAACAGAGTCCTCCCATTGTTGAGGATGCTGATTCTTCGGATGATGAATCTGAAGAAATTGTGAATCAACAGTCTAACTCGGTTACAACCGATATTCCAATCGAGAATCACATCTTGTGTGATCCACCAGTGAAACCGAGTAAGACTGAAATGTCAAAAGCAATGGAGTCCCTAGTATCGAGTCGTGAAGAGAATAATTTGTTGTACACGCTCAAAGGAGATAGCAAAATTTACTCTAACAAAGATTTTCCAATTAAAAATGTAAATCAAGATTTAATTGAGCAAATTTTTGAAGGATGCACTGATAAGTTTTTGGGGAACAAAAGTGGCAAAGTTACAGTCACTCAATGTGATCCAATTCCGTGTGAACAAATTAGAAAACAATACGGAAACCAAAAACCACCAATTGAGCGAAAACAACAAATCAATTCCGGAAAGGGTAAGGTACAGGGAAAGAAAGCTCAGAACAAGAATGTTCAAGCACCTAAAGTTCAGCAGCCTAAGACTGAACAATCAAAGATTCAACAACCTAAAGTTGAACAGTCTAAGGCTACTCAACCTAAGGCTTCACAACCTAAAGTTCCACAATCAAAGGTTGAGCAACCTAAGGTACAACAACAAAAGGTGCAAAACAAAAGAGCTCCTGTTAAGAAACGAGAACCGAGAATGAACTTTGTTGGATCCACGGGTTCAGACAAACTTGAAACATTTCAAGATAAATCTAACATTGATTTCATAAAACAAGTTAGAATTTTAAAACGAAATGATCAGAATAACTACACCCAACACACCAATGGATGTGATTTAGGTCCAAGCACATCTCGATCACAAAGTTCATGGTATGGTTCTCCGTCTGGTCATCAACGTGTTTCTCCGAGGTTTGTAGAGCGGAGAACATGTTTTGAATGTGGGACAGTTGGGCATATTGTAAGATATTGCCCACAAGTGCAAAAGCTGAAGTCAAAAATGAGTGCTCCCCAAGAAATCGATTACCGAAAACGATCAGTTTCCCCGAAACAAGATCCACGTGTCTTGAAAGAAAGGGAAAAGAAGTTAAAACAAAAGAATCAAAAGCTAATTGAAAAGGCCTTAAAATCAGAGGTCAAAGAAGAAAAACTTGTACAAGCAAAATCTGAAACTGTAAAACCAGTAAATGCTAAAACCATAAATTCAAATACTGGTAAAGGACAAACGGCTTGGAAGCAAAAACAGGTAATTCAATCAGGGGGAGCACCACAAGTTCTGTTTCCTAATCATCAAGTGATTGAAATCACTTTCCTTGATGATCAAGGACGACCCAAGTCCACAAAGGCTTGGGTCCCCCTCTCAAACTGATGAGTTAATTGTGTGTGCAGGCGGCTCCAGGAGGAACTATTAATAGTCTTTGGATTGTTGATAGTGGGGCTTCCAGGCACATGACGGGGGACTATCGTCTTCTTTTTGATGTGCGAAGTATTAGAGGAGGATATGTTGCATTTGCTGGAGACAAAGGAGGGTATATCACCGGCGAAGGAATGATCTCAAATGGAGTTGTGAGTTTCGATAAAATCAATTATGTGCAACAGTTGGATCACAATCTCCTGAGTGTTTCTCAGATCTGCGACAAGAAGTTCACCGTGCATTTTGATGATGCCGGTTGTTATGTGCTGAAGCCAGGATTCAAGATTCCCGCAGAATGGATTCTCTTATCAGCACCAAGAGTTAATGATTTGTATGTCCTTGATATGAACCAAGCAATAACCAAGTCCAAACAAGTTACTTGCTTCATTTCAAAAGCCACTGAAAAGGAGACGATCTCTTGGCACAGACGAATGGGTCATATTCACCTCAGAAAAATGAATCACCTTGTCAAAAACAATCTGGTGAGAGGTGTCAATGTGAAAAATTTTCAACTTCAAGATGTCTGTGTGCCGTGTCAGAAAGGGAAGCAGATCAAGAAATCTCATCCATTGAAGAAGGTTAACACTGTCAATATGCCACTCGAACGTTTGCATATGGATCTTTTCGGCCCAGTCAAACACAAGAGTGTGCACGGGGAAGTTTTCTGCTTGGTAGTCACTGATGACTATTCAAGATTTTCATGGGTTGATTTTTTGGTCCACAAGAGCGAGACTCCAGAAATTCTAAAGAAATTGATCACCTTGTTGGAAAATCTCTATAATCTAAAGGTGAGGCGAATTCGAAGCGACAACGGAACCGAGTTCAAAAACAGGGTTATGGATGAATTTTGCGCTGCAAAAGGAATCCTTCATGAATACAGCTCTCGGTACACGCCACAACAAAACGGAGTCGCTGAAAGAAAGAACAGAACCTTAATTGAGACTGCAAGAACCATGTTGGTTGAGTCTCAGCTTCCAGTTCAATTCTGGACTGAAGCTGTTGCCTCGGCTTGCTACACGTTAAACAGGGTTCTCACAGTGAAAAGACATGGCAAAACGTGCTTCGAACTCCTACACAAGAAGACTCCTGACTTGGAATATCTAGAACCTTTTGGTGCACCATGTACCATGATTGAACCTGACGGGAAGTTTGGTGCCAAAGCTATCGAAGGTTACTTCCTTGGGTATGCTACTCCTAATCTGCGAGTATGGAACCTAACTACCAAGAAGATTGAAGAATGGGGTGAAGTAAGAGTTCAAAGATATTCTAATCCACCGAAGCCTTCTGGAGATCCATGGATGTTCGATTATGATGGTCTTTTCGACTCATTCAATCTGCCGACATTTGATGATGACAATGCAATTGCTCAAATGTTGTCTGAAAGCGAGAATGCGACTGGCTCTCAGTTAGCTCGCCCAATTATTGTTGACTCACAAGCGTCTTCTTCTGTCAACAATCTCGTTTCAAATGAGGTGTTTAATGATGCTGTCGACTACAATATGTCATCGGATGATGAGGAGTATGTTGATGCAAATGATGGTGAAGCACGGGGTCCGGTTCAAGGTACTTCAGAAGCAACGGATCCAGCGTATGCGCCAATTGTCCAAGAAGAAAATGCATCATCTTCTACAACTCAACAGCTTCAGAATGATATCGGGAATTTAAATATCAATAACTTGAGGACCAATGTTGAAATTCCTCTAGTTCCTGAAACCCGAATTCATAACATTCATCCTCAGCAGAATATTATAGGTGATGTTCTCAGTGGTGTAAGGACAAGAAATCAAATCAGAAATAACGAAAATGCTGGCTTGTATGCTGAGATACGAGAATCGGGACAACAAAATGATTGGTCTTTTGCCTGCTATGTTAGCCAAGAAGAGCCTAGATCTTGGAAGGAGGCATTGAAAGATGATTCCTGGGTGGAAGCAATGCAAGAAGAACTTCAGCAGTTCGAGAAGTTGGGCGTATGGAAATTGGTTGATAGGCCCGACAACTACAAGAAGATCGGAACTCGTTGGGTGTTTAAGTGCAAGAAGGACGACCGTGGAATTGTTGTCCGAAACAAAGCAAGGTTAGTTGTTCAAGGCTTCAGTCAGATAGAAGGTATTGACTACAATGAAGTGTATGCTCCTGTTGCACGTCTGGAGGCTATTAGAATCTTTCTAGCCTACGCATCCTTCAAGAAATTCAAGGTGTACCAGATGGATGTTAAGAGTGCATTTCTACACGGAGTAGTCGAAGAGGAAGTATATGTCGAGCAACCACCGGGGTTTGAAGATCCATTACATCCTGACAGAGTTTTACTACTTAACAAAGCGTTATATGGTCTTCATCAAGCACCTCGAGCCTGGTATGAGACATTGTCTACCTACCTACTGAACAACGGGTTTAGACGGGGTTTGATCGATTGTACCCTCTTCATCAAAGAAAAAGGTGAAGATCTTCTGTTGGTACAAGTATATGTCGATGATATTATCTTTGGTTCTACCGATGATAATTTATGCAAGGAATTTGAGAAAGTGATGCAAGATCGATTCGAGATGAGTGCGATGGGTGAAATGACGTTCATTTTGGGTTTGCAAGTTAATCAGTCCGAATCTGGAATTTTTATCCATCAAACCAAGTACGTCGGAGACATCTTGAGCCGGTTCCAGATGTCCGATTCGAAGCCAATTTCTACTCCTCTTCCGCAGAATCACGGGATTACTCCGGATGAAAAAGGGGAAGCTGTGGATTCTTCACTTTATCGTGCTATGATTGGATCGTTAATGTATCTCACTGCATCAAGACCCGACATTATGTATCCAACGTGCCTTCTCGCCAGATACCAAGCGAATCCGAAGGTCTCTCACTATGCTGCTGTCAAAAGGATTTTTTGTTATCTGAAGGGTTGCCCTGACACCGGGTTATGGTACCCTAAGGATGATAACTTCGATCTCAAGGCTTACAGTGATTCTGATTTCGGCGGCTGCAAAAAGGATGGAAAATCAACTACAGAAGGATGTCAGTTCTTAGGCAATCGCCTAGTCACTTGGCAGTGCAAGAAGCAAACATGTGTGGCTACGTCTACATGTGAAGCGGAATACATTGCTGCGTCTAGTTGCTGCTCCCAGGTTATATGGATTCAACAACAGATGCGGGACTACGGTTTTGAATTCCTAACTACTCCTATTTTTGTTGATAATGAAGCTGCTTTACAGATCACTAGAAATCCTGTACAGCACTCAAAAACTAAGCACATCGATATTAAATATCACTTCATACGTGATTGCTTTGAAAAGAGACTTATCGATGTGGTTCACATTCATACCGATCACCAACGTGCCGACCTTTTTACCAAAGCTTTTGATAAATCAAGATTCGATTATTTACTTTTGGTAAACGGCATAAAGGTGAAGCAAGAGTAACCGACATCGGAAAATCGTTTTTGTAAATATTTTTATTAAAAAAAAAATGTCTTTATTTTCTTTGTTTTTAAATTTTAGGGGGAGAAAAGCTTCAAAGAAAATTCAAAAACATTGAAAAACCGCAAAAATACAAAAATATGTCTTTACTTTATTTACTTTCTGCAGCCAAGGGGGAGTTTGTTGGTGCACTTGTGTCTGTACTTTGTCTGTATTTTGTAATGATATAAAACGATGTCTTTTGTTAGTCTTGTTACGTCTTAGATGTGTTTATGTGTGTGCTTAATGTAAGTTTGACCAGTCAACCATCCTCCTGGTTTGACTTGGTCAAACAGTTAGAAAATGTTTGTAAGTTGTGTGGGTCGAAGGTTGAGTCATCGAAGGATTGTTTATATCCTTCGATGAGCTCGAAAGATAACTTTCGAGGGATATAGATGGACCTCGAAGGATGTCAATCCTTCGAGGTATATGTGGATCCTTCGATAGGTTTTATCTCGATAGATGATCTTTCGACTAGTCTAATTGATCCTTCGACCAGACGACCTGTGTTGGTTATATATACTGATGTAATGTGTTCAGTTCAGAGTGTGAGTGAACTTAGTCTTGTAGAGAGCGTATTTTCAGTTTGGTCAAGGGCTGTAACCGTGTCCACTGAAATACAAGAGAAAACTTTGATATCTTGTGTGTCTACCTTTCTCTTTGTAGCTTGTGTTCTCATTATAAACTACCGGTTTGCACTCTAGCTTGGATTCCGCACTTGCTAGTGTGTTGAACTTAACAAGGATAAGGTTTAACCTCAACCTCCGAGGGACCTACATAAGTCATGAAACCTATTTTCACAAAACCTATGTATCTCACAGGCATTTTTATGCTGACGTACCTATTTTCACATGTGTTTTTCAGGAGCTGTTGCATAAGATGATCAAGAAACACATAGGTAGACTTGGGCTTTAGTGACAATAAAAGATGCAAGACTAGTTAATTATGTTGTATTTCCTTGTTTGTTAAGACATTGTAACACTTCTAATCAATAAAATGAAACTCCAATTGCCATGGATTTGAAACAATTAATTCTGTTACAACACTCCCCGACATTTCCGCCACGTTTTGTATGTTCTACGTGGTCGGGGTGTGACATGTACACATTGATTTACGTCATATTCATGCTATGTATGTTAATTCTTGCATACTTAGTACATTGTTTTCACATAACATGCTCACATTTGGTATGACATTTGGTTTGTTTAACGGGACAAAAATACGTTCATTAACATTAGCTACGCCGCTCTGTAGTAAGTAGTGGTACCATAGGAATTGACAACTCCCATTTTCTGCTTCCTAGGTTTGTTGGAAGTAGGAAATGACTGAATCCAATATTGATAATTTTTTATAAACCTTTAATTTGTTTAATGGTTTGTCTCCATGGTCGCAAGGCTTGAATGCATGCGTTTTTAACATTACCGCATAGATGTCTGTATCAGAAAAGCATGAATTTATTTTACAAAACATAATTTTTTATTTAAATTCTGATTTATTCAAATACATTGTTTTGTGCATTTTACCTATGGCTTTAGATGACACCTCTCGCTTGCCATACATAACATTTGATTATACATGATTCACGTTTGGTATATGACATTGTTTACACATAAACATTTTGACATGAGTTTAGGCAAGACATTTTGGAGGTTTGTTTGGGTAAGTGATTTAAGTAACGAGGCGTGTGTAATATGATAAAAGCATGGTGGATACGCCACTGGTACTTCCTATATATAAGTGATTTTATGATATTACATATCATAGCGTTATTTAAATCATTTGCATTTAAACATATTACATTTTACACAAGTAACATATCTTCTCAAAAACATTGTTTTATAAACAACATATTTTATACAAATTCATTTTTACTTGGTTATTAATTTAGCCATACATCTTTCTTTTATATCATCAATTTCTTATTGATTTTCATATGTTTTACAAAAGAAAACATTTTTTAATAAGATTCATGACTAACTTTTGTTAAACATTTCTTTCAACTACAAGTCATGAATCCTAAACCAATAAACCTATGTATTTCACAGACATTTTTATGCTGACGTACTTATTTTCACATGTGTTTTCAGGAGCTAATGCATAGGTTTGGTTAGGATACACTATGTGAAATCTGTGCTTGTAATCATTGTAAACAGTTCAGTTATCAATGAAATAAAGTTACTTGATCCCAATGTTTATTTGTTTATGTTTTACATTTTTCATGTTTTGACTTTTATTCAATTTCAAACTCTATATCGCTTTCTGGAGAGTTATACGCAAACTGGTGCGTAAACGTAATCAGTTTAACACGAAAAATACTCCGGAACATCAACATATTCTTAACATACCTTAAATAACATTTACATAACTTAGTAATAAGTTTTGAAGGCTTTGGTATGGCAAAATCTAGTTAATTCGCTTACAGGGACTAAAATTGACAAACTGCGAAAGTATGCCAATTTTAACTATAACGAACATTCTGGAACATGGCCATAAGTTAAACACACCATAAATATCCTTTACATAGCTTAGAAATAGGCTTTGAGGGGTTCGGTGTGCTAAAATAAACTTTATGCTCATTCAGGGACTAAAAGCGTCAAAAAGTGCATAAGTTTGCATTTTCGCGCATAACTTACGTTCTGAATACATCCGGACATCCAAAAAATTTATGTAAGCATTAAAATATTTTATTTTACTGTTTGGCATAAGAAAAATCCATTCGTCGCGCAATCTGGATCGTTTTTCGCGCTTATGCGCATTCCGTCGTAATTAAGCAAACATCGCGATCGTACGACCAAACGAACCAACATCCGGCATATTTTTGAGCATGTTTCATGTCCACAATGTTTAAGCAACATTTTAGGGCCTTAAAGTTGGCTTTGCAGGCCTTAGAAGTGTCGGAAATGGCCTTAAAACACAACAGGGACCTAAACTGTCATTTTTCAAAGTTTGCTGCTGATCAGACATGCCAGGCGGCCCACCTACACTCCTGGTAATTCTTACGCAGGCCACATCAGGCTCCCAGATCAGCAAAACTGCTGTAAACAACCTGTTACAGCTGTTTAACACTTCAAAACCACTTGCAACTGGTTTCTAACAATCCTAGGGGCTCCCATGGGTTTGTAATTCAGTGGGTGTGTGTTGTACGGCTCAGATTTATCGCTTGGGGAACAAGAAACGATCTTAACGGTTTCATGTTTCCTATAAATACCCCCCCATGTTTGCTCATTTTCCCTCATATTTGAATCTGATTCAAAACTCTCTAAGTGGAAGTTTATAAGCTTCCTACCTGAGAGTGAATCGGGTTCGAATCTTGCGGGGACCTCCTGTAAGTATTCTTTCGCGCTTATCGTTCGTATTAGCGTTAAAGTCAAACTATGTTTGACTTTCTGCATTGACCAGTTTATGGTCAATGCGAAGTTCGTTTGAACTTCATAACGTGAGCGTAATCACGATGGTTATAGTCCCTAGTGACTATACCTACTGATTACCACGTTATCTAGGCTCAGTGACGAGTCGTAGTTTCGGGCAAAATGCGTGTTCTCGCGTATTTTGTAACCAAACTACTCTAGGGTATCAAAACTGTTTGTTTTGATACCAAACCTGTTTTCTAACTTGACTGAACATGTTCTAGCATGTTTAGCTCGTCACTTTTAGATTTGTGCTTGTTTAGGGTCGTAAGGGTAAGCGATCTAATCAATCGCTTATGCTTTCGAACCCGACCCATTTGGTCGATCGTTAGGATCCGACCAAATACTTTAGGTGACCATAGTAGTATAGGGAATAACCTTCCGAGGTTATACCTTATGGTCACGTCGTTTAAGTAGTTGTATGATAAGAAATTCCTATGCCTTAGGTAAATTACCAAAATGCCCTTTTTGCGCCAAAATTCATTTTAAGCCTATGTAACATAACTTTTGCCATCTAAACTGATTTAACAACAATATTAAACATGTTAAGGCATATCTTACTTGTCATAGGGCTAGTTAGACAGTCCGAACGCGTCTTACGCAAACGACGCGTTAAAGTAGCATAAGCTACCTAAACGGGTTGGAACGGGTCAAAAGCACTTAGGATAAGTTTCATTTTAGTATGTAGGCTTTGTTAAACCATATTACATGAGTTCATACACTCATTTGGTTTACGAACCCTCATGCTACCCGATCCTCCGATTAGGTCCGTTTATTAATGTAGTTACCTATGTTAGGTGACGTTTGAATCCGTGATCTTCTAACCTTGCTTGGTGGATATCTAAAGTCTATTGAGCAATCTCAAGTGAGTACATAGACCCCTCTTTTACTGTTTTCCAAACATTTTGGGGTGAAACACATGTGCCTACTTGTTACTTTCGTGCTTTTCATGTTTTCTCATCATATACATGCTATGTTCATTAGTACATTATTAGTACATTGTTTTACATGACATTTTATGCTATGTATGTCCATTGTGTGCATACTTAGTGCATTGTTTTACATCACCTTTACATGCTATGTATGTTCATCATACTTAGTACATTTTCACATGCTTACATTTTGATATGACATTTGGTTTGTTAAGTGGGACCATATACATTCATTAACTTTGATCACGCCGCTCGTTAGTAGGTAATGGTACCATAGGAATTGACAACTCCCATTCCTAACATCCTAGGTATGTTTGGATGAAAGGAATGACCGAATTCGATAAAACATAAGACAGATAGACCTTTAATTTGTTTAAAGGCTCATCACCACAGTCACAAGGCTTGGATGTATGCATTTTTAACAATACCGCATAAATGTTTGTATTCAGTATAGCATGCATTTCCACAAAACATAACGTTGATTTAAACCATGTTTTACTTCAACACAATGTTTTGTGCATTTTTACCTATGGCTCGGTGGATATATATATTTTTTATATTTCATTTGCCATACATGACATTTTGGTTACACATTGACATTTGGCATAGACATTTCGATATTGATATACATATTTCCTGGACTGTGTTTTGACATAGATATTTTGACATGGTTTACACAAAGACATTTGACAAACGATTTGATATGGGCAAATTTACACTAGTGGTTTGTTTGGGTAAGTGGTTTAAGTAACGAGGCATATGTAATATGATACAAGCATGGTGGATTCGCCGCTGGTACTTCCTATATATAAATGCCTGTGTGATACTGCATATTGTAGCGTTATTTGAATCATTCAATTTGAACTTATACAATTTATACAAATAACATATTTCTCACAAGACATTGTTTTATAAAACAACTTATTTTATACAAATTCATTTTTACTTGGTTATTCATTTAAACTCACATTACTCTTTTACATATCATCGTTTTTTGAAAGATTTATAAAACAACACAATTAACAAGGTTCATGACTGACTTTTGTTTAACAACCTTTTCCAAACTTATAAGTCATGAATCCCATTTTCATAAAACCTATGTTACTCACAGGCATTTTTATGCTGACGTACCTATTTTCACATGTGTTTCAGGGGCAGATGCTTAGGATGATCGTGACACTAGGGCGGACCTGTGCCTTAGAGACTTAAAAATAAAGATAGACTTAGTTTAATTATGTGATGTACTCTTTGGTTCTTGTTTTGAAACAATATATTCCACTTTTGGTTGTTGAATAAAATAAATTTTAATTACCATGGTTGTGGAACAATAATTCTGCTACAACACTCCCCGACGTTTCCGCCACTATTTGATGTTTTACGTGGTCGGGGTGTGACAGAAGAGTTGGTATCAGAGCCGATGGTTATAGGGAATTAGGTTATTAGTAATACTTTGACCTAGACTATAACTTTCTAGGACCCCAACACAAGTTGTCTTGTGTTTAGATCTTAAAACATACACTTCACCTATCCTTAGGTGATCACCAAAACAAGAACCCATTTTCCTAAAACGATTTTTGAAAATTCAATCATCTGTTTTTAAATAAATTGATATATGGTTTTGAACCCTTTTGATTCTTTAAATTGATTTTTAAAATTTATCATTTGTTTTTGAATGATTCTTTTGGCCTTGTGCCTTCCAAGTTTTCAAAATATCGTCAAAGTTTTGGGTTCTAAATAGTGTGAACACGTGCAAACTGGAAGAGTGAATGCCTGTATTCTGGGTTTTCTGTCTAGGCAAGCACTTCGTATATATCTCATCAGACGCGAGACCAGTTGTGCTTACCTGGGAATTCTTGGGATGAGTGTTCACTTATAGACGAGCATGTCTTCGCGATACATTATTTTTGATCCATTTACTTTGATTATTCAATGTGTGTCGTTTGTTTGCTTTGTGATACGGACAAATGACCACCGTCTTTGCTTTTGTTGATTTTGTTTCATCTCGCTCTTTTCATCAAATCATCTCACTCGTTTCCTTTCATGTTTCCTCTTTTAGAATGCCTCCTCGATGCGAAAATCCGCTACCAGTTGCCGAACTGGCAGAAATTATTGCGCAGCAAATGGCTGCTCAATTCCCAAACCTTTTTGCTCAATGGAACCAAGCCAACAACAACAACAATGCTCCATGCAATTTCAAGAGTTTTAACTCGGCTAAACCACTCAAGTTTAGTGGTACGGAGGGAGCAACTGGGCTTCTTCAATGGTTCGAGAGCATTGAGAATACTTTCCGTCACGTTCAGTGTCGTGATAATCGCAAGGTCGCGTTCGCTTCAAGCGTATTTCAGAAGAGGGCTTTGACATGGTGGAACGGGGTTATGAGAGACCGTGGTGCTGAGGTTGCCTTGGCACAAACATGGGCTAAACTTAGGACTCTTATGATGAGGGAGTTTTGTCCTCGTCATGAGCTGCGAGCTCTAGAAAAGGAGTTTGAAGATCTAAAGCAGGATAGTGGCGAGCACCGGGCGAATACTGATAGATTTGAGGAGCTGAGTTTGTTATGCCCATCAATGGTTACCCCACTCGACAAGGCTATCGAGAGGTACATCGATGGTCTACCTGACTCCGTACAAGAAACCGTTACTGGTAGTAACCCTACCACACTTCGTCAGGCAATCGAGCTATCTGCAACATTGATCGAGTCACAGATTCGAAGGGGTAAGCTGCATAGGAATGGTGATAAGGGTAAGAAACAGTCATCTGACAAAGAAGATAGCAAGAAGGGTAAGAACGGAAAGGGTAAAGATTCTGGATCCTAAAGGAATTCAACGAAGCGTAAGGCTTCCCAAAATTACGCTGTTACTGCACAGGCAAACCAAGCTGCACCAAATCAGCCCGCGCAGCCTCCAGCAAAGAAGCGGTATGAAGGGAATGCACCTTTGTGCAATAGGTGCAATAGTTGTTTTGGTCAAAAATCACACAAGGATAATGCAACCAAATCTGATTTTGTGAGGTATGATGCTTGGTTAATTGTATGAACGACAAGTATATGAAATCAACGATGAACACCGAGATTTATACGAGGAAAAAGCCCTTGATCTTTAGAAGATCTCCGGCATAAAAAACCTCGGGTGATGGAAACTACCGATCACCAAATATATTGGAAAAACAATAGTGATCCTTGTACAACTTCGGAAGAAAACAAGCTCAATACAATGAATTTTTGTGTAAGTGTGTGTTTTTGCTAAGTATTTGCAGAGAATTCGAGTGTTATGTGTTTTTGGTGTGGTGTGTACGACTTGTGCCTCTAATGAGCTTGTTTCCCCTTAAAAAGATAAGAAAATATCAAGAAACCAACTCTCCTAAAAAGGTGGAAGTCACCCATGACCACCACTAACGGTTATTTCTTCAATATGCACATGCCTAAAAGCATATTCCACGAGATTCCAGCAAAGAAGTGGTCCACTACGTCCATTACCTACATTTACACATTAAAAACGTGCAAAACATAAGTTTTGTTAAGGATCCCGGATCCTCAGACTCGTGATCCTCAGACTCTGGATCCTTAGACTCTCTGCATCAGCCATTAAGCATCCGTGATCCATGCCTAGTCTCAGGATAGATGATCCTTAGCATAAAATTCATGCCCTAACAATTGCCCCCAATATGGCAGTTGTGATAAGGATTCACATCTGTCATATTTCCATCAGAACCGGACTAGCCGTTGCTGCTGGTAACTAGTTGTTACACTGCCTGTCGTCACTGATAAGACCTGCTATAATCATCATTGCAGAATATAGAGTTAGAGATAACTCCTCAAGTGCCTTTATAGATCAGAAGATCCTTCCGTTCGTGGAGAATGAACCCTTCTACACAGTTTGCTATTAACCTTCATGCACTTTAATTTCTACATAGACACTTTAACTGTTAGATAGCCATGTCCGGCCTGGGTGGATGGTCCATGATTTTGCTGGTGAAATCCAGGCCAGATGATTTTGATACATAATGAATAGGTAATAACATTAAACTTTTTTAGCTACATCTATAGTTGTTTCTTCCCTTTTTATTTTTCATTTATGCTTTTTATTTTCAAAAATATCATCACCACACAACTGGAAAGTTATTGAAAATCTGATGATAATGTAAAACTTTTCACAGAAAACTTGAAGTGTTCGAACAAATGTGGATCAATGATCCCTAACCAAAAAGGATAAGAGACAACTTACAGCTTAGAAAAAGTTAGAATATAACATACCAGAGAATCCAAGTTAGGATTCTATATCCTTGTAAATTATTGCTAAACAAGCAAACTATGAAAAGTAAAGCTTCTAGGATCAAGGATCCTTATCGTCAGAACTTGTATAACTTTAGACAGTAGTTTCTAGGGTGAAGGATCAGGGATCCTTGAACAATAGGCAGGATAATGGGTGGTGGATGGATCCTCTGTTTGGGGGATGAAGCCACTCGTTATCCTTCCGTCTTTTATTTTCTGCATTACAAAGACCCGTAAACAATGGACACCCTTTGCCAACCCATGTGGACGGGCCACGTTTTGCTGGTAGAAACGTGGGTTGGCAATTTTGACAACCGTAAATGGTTTAACCTTTTGTGAATAAAATAACTTGAACTTTTTGGCTTATTTTGTGTTGATATCCTTGTTAATATCTTACTTTCCAACTGTTGTAATGTTCATTCTGTTTATACTTATCAAGCCTTGAAAAATTAAAAAAGATATCCAAAAAGTTTAGGATATGATCAAGGATCACATATCCCATAACTGATAAGTTCTAAAAAGTGATACAGTTTAAGAATCACAAGTTCAGTTGTCAAGTATAAGGGTTATTCAAATGAATAATGAATAAAATCAAAATAGTTAAGGATCATACCTGAGAATCCAAGTTAGGATCCTAACCTTTATCATTATAAACAGGATAACCATAAGACAAACCTTAATGAAAGGTAAGGATCAAGGATCCTTGGTCGTTTGTCTCCAAAAACCTGAAATAGGATACACCTTGGGACTAAGCCAATATAAGATAAGAGTTAGTAACTGGGGACAAGCCCAACAAACTGGGGACAAGCCCAAATAAACTGGGGACAAGCCCAAATAAACGGATGTAAACTGGGGTCAAGCCCATATAAACGGATGTAAACTGGAGTATGGCCCTCACTGGCGACTATCCAAACTTGAGCGACATGAAAATGCCAAAACCTTAGCTAACGTGAAAATGTTAGAAACCTTAGGAACGGATGTATGGTACGTCTACCATTATACGTAGGATCCTGGGTACAGCCAGTACAATGAAATTGTCAGCCCCTAAAACGAGTACTGGTCGCACTGCCTTGAACTGCACCAGGATCATCGTGCGCTACTGGCGAAACTGGGGACAAGCCCAAATAACTGGGGACAAGCCCATAAACTTTGGAGAGTTGGCCAACCACTTTGATCTTCTGTAAAATGATAACAACTCTGGAAAAGCTTAAACTTTGTGAAAATAGATGTTAACTGATTAACATCTTTAACTTATGATAAGTAATAAGTATAAAATGAATGAAAATGAAAATGAAAGTAATGTGTTACCAAATGTAGAATCATATATCCTTTGAGGATCCTGGATCCTTAATCAGAATACCGGTATCACTGAGGATCCCTGATCCTTCTTACTTAGTATTTTTTGAGATGAACAGTATTCCAAGCTCTTGGTAGGAGATCACCATCCATTGTTAACAAATGATATGCCCCTTTCCTGATTCAGCTTCAATTAGATAGGGGTCTTCCCACTTTGGTGCTAGCTTGCCATCAGAAGGATTTGTAGTGTTCTGGAATGCTTTTCTTAGCACAAAATCACCAACTTGAAATCTTCTAATCCTGACATTCTTGTTGTATGCTCCAGCCATTCTTTGTTGATAACTGGCCATTTCCTTTTTTCTGACTTTGAGCAAAAGCTTATTCTTACGATGCAGATGTTATGTTGGTTGGTGTAGAATATTACTGTGTCTTTGACAAGCATCACACTTCTTTGCATAATCCACAACATCCTTCTTCGTGGAAGGCCTATAGTATGTTGTTCTAAGGATCCTTGAGAATAGTGCTCTGCCCCCAGTGTAGTTTCCACAGTCTCCTTTGTGACAACCCTCACTAAACCAGGTATCCGTACGACTTAATTAATAATTGATTATTGCTTAATTACTGTGCTTGTTTGAAATTACTGATGAACTGCTACTTGATTTCTGATACATGCATATACCTGCATCATACTTTACTTACCGTCACTACATTATTTACATGCTGAACCTTAGTGACAAACATGATGCACAAAAAGCACAGTAGCACTATAAACGGATAACCTATTGAACATGCTGATAAAGCCAGCATCAGGCAGACACTGCCTCTAAGGCCTGTATGAGCCAAAAATATTTTACTACACTAGTGGTGAGTGTAGGGATATAAGGGTTGTAGAACTGCGTCACTAGGAATAAATTACAGTGACCGGATGTGCCTAAAACGTACTCTAAGTACAAAATTCAGCATTTGGCTAACTATTAAAGTGCCAAAACATGAGAAAAATATTACTAGACACCTTCCAAAGTGTCAGGAATAAGTTGTGTCACTAAAAATAACAATAACGACACTTTAAAGCTTTGTTAAGCACTCTAACGGATTACTATCCAACCGAACAACCGGACTTTACCCGGAACACGAAAATATTGTCATCAACATTGTTTTTCTTTTTCTGAGCCAGTTAGGGTCCCTGAATACCCTAACACCCACTGTAATGCACAACACACTACTAACCGGGTTAATCACTTAACTAACCTAGATTAACCTAACTATTAACTAACTAGATGGTTGGATATGAACTAAATACCCCCCCCCCCTTTACGAATTCGGTCCCCAAGGGGACACCCCTTGTACCTTGTTGATTATAATAATCTAACATGTCTAATATCTATAAGACATAGAATCCATTGGTTAATGATCTTGACATTGCCTATAAGTTCAAAACTAAACACACTAACACCTTAACCACACACAACTCAACTTCACACACACTATCTCCCTCTCTACAACTCTATGCCGAACACCCCTCTACCATCCATCCATCTTTCGATTTTGATCTTGCAAGTTCCAAGATCACACAAGTGTTAAGGATCACGTATAAGGAGGCTTGGTGCAATCGGAAGGCGAAGGACCTCACTCTATTGCTTTTATCCTCTCATTTTGCGTCTAGATTCTTCCCTAGCCTCGAGCTAGTAGTAAGTTGCTATAATCACCCTCTCGAACTATTTTGAAGTGGTTAAAATGATTTGTAACAGTTAAAACTCGTAAACATGCAAGTTGAAACATGAAAGTCTACTAAAAACACTAAAAGTGATGGTTAAAAGCTTGTTTGTTGTGTAAAACTTGTAGTATTTGATTTGTGTAGTTATTTGGACCCGATCTATGTTGTGGTAGGTCGGATCATCGTTTAACCCGGATTGGTCATGATCTTGGATCACGACATAAGGTTGTTTTGGAAGTAACAAGGGTTAAAGGATGAAACTCTACCACACACGAATCATGAACTTGTGTAAAAGCGATTTTGCTTGTGAAATAGTGTTTAAAACTAGTAGATCTACGTATCTACAAGCGGTATTTTCAAAGAACCAAGTATCAAAGAAATCATGTTTTCTAAAGACGGATCTTACACTAACACGAATGATTTTTAGAACACACAAGTGTGTAAACACTTGTGTAGCACAAAGTTTCGACAAAATAACTATTTTTGTAAAAGATGACGAGAAGTTGTAAAAACGGAATTTCTCTAAAAACGAGGTTTTTACAAAATCGGATGGATTTATATAAGAGATCCGCTAAAAGTAATGGGATTTACTTCGTAAAATTTGAAAACCACAAGTTCATGAGATTCTTGCGAATTACATGTTTATTAACTAATTTGATGCGTTGAATATTGTTTTGGTTAAATAAGAAAAATGGTTGATTTGATTTATAAAAGAAAATGAAACGCTTAAAAGCGTGGCCACCTCCAGTTACAGAGGAAACTCTGGCGAAATTTTTCTAAAAACCTAACCCTTAGAATTATTTTCACTATAAGTGTTAGAAATACTTTTCGACTTGTTTTCAAATTATAGATTTCGCCACGACTTTATTTGCAAAACATCGGAGGTGGGATTTCACAAAATAAAACTTCGCAAATATATATTTAGTATATATTTTCATAAAGTCACTTGATATGTGTTTAAGATTATTTTGTGAAAATACTAGTATTATTTTTAGGGTAAAAATAATACTATCGAATGTTAACGAATCCAAAACAATACGAGCGCCTTCACGATAAATATATAAGTTACACCGGTAATTATTATTACCACTCGATCGTTAAAACGTAACTTACACATTTTAAGGAAATATTCATGAACACGTATTTTTGTTAAAGAATTATTTTGGGGAAAATTATGTGTAATAGAAAATATAATATTTTTGAGAAGAGTATTTATATTTGGGATTAGAAATAAAATATATTTTAAGTGAGACTTAATAATATATTTCGAAATTATACGAACGCACATGTATTAAATCCCCCATCCTTGGGAAGGAAAATGATTACCAAGTATACAGAATATAAACACGAAATTGTTGTCTATCTATTTCCCAAAAACTTAAACCTTAAAGCTAAGGCACGGTCGTCCGTCTAATAGAGTTAGTACGTGTAGGTCGTCACACAGCTGCTTGATTTGGAGGTATACTTGGTAGAGACGCACCACTGTGAGTTCATGTCCCCCTTTTCTCTTAACTGTTTTCAGTTTTTATACTTCGGGGGTGAAATACATGTTACTTTGATTACAAGTACTTATACATGGTATGATTAGCGTAAGGAGGTTTACTACTTAGATCATGTGAGTGGGTAGGAGCAACATGAGGCCATTAGTCCTCATGGTAGGACCGAGGGACAGGAGTGGTAGATCTATCTGGGTGTAGCGAGCCCAGCCCCAGGCCAAACTAGAAACGGACCTCGGGGTGACTTCGTGCCCGACGCATAAATCCGCTAGGTTTGAGTCTCCCTACTTGCACTTCACATATATATCAGTGGCCTTGCAAACCATTGGTGATCTCAATCCCCTTATTTGCTACATACCAGGATTATTTCTATACTTACAAAGGTTTATTTACTCACTTACACATGAACTCGCTCAACATTATTGTTGATTTTTCAACTTACATGTATTTCGGGGAATTAAAGGATCTGGCGCAGTATGACACGTTTTCCCGCTGCACTAGTTACGCGGTCATCCGGGTTTAGGGAATGTGACTCTTTCCTGGACAAGTCACAGTCCGTAAACTATGCTTATGTTATGTTGTGTCTGTTGAACAATATTTATGTCGTTAGGATGTGTTTCCGTTGAGACAATGTTATTGTATTTGGTTTTTAAAACTTAATGGAATGGATGATCTTGCATGGTTTTATTTCATATAGCTTTGTTATGGTTAAGCTATGGTATTAAGAAGTCACACCAAATTAACCACGCTTCCGCAAAGCCAGGGTGTGACAGCTTGGTATCAGAGCTCTGATCATAGCGAACTAGGATTCCTTCTCGAGTCTAGACTATGATCACTAGGGCTCTCAAGAAAACATTTTTACACTGCATACCACTTAAGTCCAGATCCAAAACTTTTTATAAACAAATGTTGAGCACATTTTATTTATTATTTATAGGCTCAGTCTGGGAGGCTGAGGCTCGGTCTGGGAGGCCGAGGCTCGGTCTGGGAGGCCGAGGTAGTTGGCTAGTGGGACTAGGAGAATTGGCTAGTGGGACTAGGAGAATTGGCTAGTGGGACTAGGAAGAGCAGTCTAGGAGGCTGGGAGGCTAGTGGGACTAGGAGAATAATTTGATTGCTTACTTGGTGACTTATGTGATTATTTGATTGTATGATTGACTGTTTGTGCATGTTTGTGTTTATGTTACAGACACCATGGACACCTCTGGCACAGGTGACTCAGACACCACAGGACCTAGACCTATAGTATCAGACGACCTAGAGTCTTCAGAGCGCGAGGTCCACACATCCGACGTTACTAGCACGGACGAGGACGACTTTCAGCCCTTTGCTTTACCGATGGTGCTGATGAGCTCGCTGATGGCCCTTTGGCTGGGGACCTACCATTAGTGGAGATCCCTGCTCCTATACCACTTGCTTCATATCCTGCTTACGATTTACTCCTCGACGCCGACGCTGACGACGACGTCGATTTGTTTGACGACGAGCCCTTAGAGGATGAGGTTCAGGGCGAGGCCCTTCTTGCTGCTGGAGATCTTTTGTTGATCGTATATGCTCCCGCTGAGGAGTCACCTGCTCACTCTCCGGTCCCAGACTCTTTCGAGTCTGTGGCCTCCGCACCTTCACACACTCAGAGTGCGCAGCACTTTTCTCATGGATCAGATCCCGACCAGGCATCCTCTGTTGCCCCTATTCCTAGTTTTGCTTTCGACCACGATGATGTGGAGGATTCTGATCCTGTCTTTCCCCCAGGATTCGACCCAGATGAGGATATAGAGTTTATACCCATGGATCAGCCTATGGAGGATCCAGTCGACCCAGTTGACCCAGTTGATCCCATCGACCCTGAGTTTGATTTTGAGATGGCCTTTGATGATCCCGAGCAGCCACTGGACCCTGCTCCTGACCCAGTGCTTGAGCATGACCCTGCTCATGCTGGCATGCCTATTGATCCTGTGATTGCTGACCTACCCATTGATGATCACCCTGCTGATGCACCATTACTGGAGGGTGACCATGTTATTGCTGCTGATCATGTTGATCCCCCACTTATCGCTGATGTACCTGTTGACCCTCTTGTTGCACCCCACCTTGACGCTATGCCTGTACAGTTTGATCGAGCACTTTTTGAGGCATAGATGGACCCACGAGATGAGCTCGCCCAGCATGGGTAGATTCCTGCTGATGACGAGGTCCCACCTATTCCCCCTCAGATCACTGATACCCGTCACGTTGATACCTCTTTTACTTTCCCTCAGTTTACACCTCCAGCACGACCTGGAGAGGGTTCTTCGGCCCATCCCTTTGGGCATATGCCGACGTCTGTTCCCGTTATGCCACAGTTTTCACCTGTTTTACCCCCTGTACCACCATTCTTTGTGCCACCTTTTAATCCAGCCAACGAGCCGTTTCTCTGGACGTCACCGTCTGTTATGCCACTGACCGACCCCTACCATCCTTTCCATATGGGGTATACTATTGAGGACGTTTTGATATCGATTGTTGTTCAGCAGGAGGCACTCACACGGCGCATCCAGGAGCTTGAGAGAGCTCAGCCGCCGTCGTGCCAGTGTCAGGGTCAGACGCACCCTGTTTCTTCGCAGCACTCTCGACCATTGTTACCTGACTATGCTGCACACCTTTTGGCACTTGAGCAGCAGGTTGCTTCCTGGTTGCATACCCAGAGAGCCATGGAGGAGGACTGGCTCCAGTTGCGTCGTTTGTTCTACACTCACTTTCCCCCTCCTCCACCGCCATCCGTGTAGAGCTCTTCAGTACCGTATGGGTAGACGCTGGTGAGAAGACGGCGAATGCTTTTGATTGCACAGCATTTTTGGAGACTACATTATGATTCTGACTTTTGTTGACATGTATTTGATGTACTGACACTGATTTGATATAGTTTTTGGACTAGGGTGATGTAGCCCTTAGTCGACTGATGTTGTATGACACTGTGATGTACTTGTACGCCTACTATGTGGTCTCAATATATGGCAATCGCAGTATTCTCATCATATTTGATGCTTGATTTGGTTATTTATATTCTATGACATGGGATGTTGTGTGATTAATGTTTGTGACATGGGATGTTGTGTGATTGATATGATTATAACATGAGATGTTATGTACTATTACTACCACAATAAAGCGTACGTATTATAACATGGGATCTTTACTATGGCCTGACCAACGTAAACCCATCTTTTAGAAGATGCCGCCGAAACGTCCAACGCCGATGCCTACCAATGAGGCAGAACTCCAACAAGTCATCGCTGCTGCCATCGCACAATACGCCGCCTCGCAAGGAGGACCCAGCAGAAGCAGCTCAAACAACAATGGCAACAACAATCCACCTCATGGTAATACTGAGTCATTTAGACAAACCATGACCTAATTGGATATCTATAGCATAGATGCTAATGTCGTTCACGTGTTACAATGTGTGTGTAGGGTGCACCTACAAGCAGTTTCTAGACTGCAAACTGGTCAACTTTGATGGCACAGGAGGTGCTGTCGCCTTTGTTCGTTGGGCTGAGAAAACTGAATCTGTTCTTCGCATGAGCAAATGCGCACTAGATCAGCAAGTCACCTATATCTCGGGGCTATTCTTGGATGGAGCCCTCTCTTGGTGGAATTTGTAAGTACAGACACTTGGTGAAGCTGCTGCCTACGCGCTAACCTGGACCGAACTAAAGGAACTTATGCGCAAAAAGTACTGCTCTCGCGCGGAAATCCAAAGATTGGAAACTGTGTTCTGGCATTTGAAAATGGAAGGTCCAAATATCGCAGAATACGTTAAGAGGTTCCATGACTTATCGCATGTGGTACCCTATATGGTCACTCCAGAGTTCAAGCGGATTGAACGTTTCATTTGGGGATTAGCTCCTCAAATCATAAGCATGGTGACCTTATCCAAGCCTGCGACAATTACTGAGGCAATTGATCTGAGCGTGGCTCTCACAGAGGAGGCTATTCGCCTGAACAAGTTTGGTGATGCTGAGCCTAAGAAGAAAGAGACTCACGTCGAGTCATCAGGAGGTAACAAACGGAAGTTCTCGAACTTCAAGCAGGGCGCCAGTGTGGTGGTTAAGAAAGGAGGATCAGGCACGCCAGCTCAGGTTACAGCTGGCAGTGGAAAGAAAGGAAAAGGATATATGGGCACCCAGCCCAAGTGTAATACCTGCCAACGCCACCATTCTGGCCATTGTAGTATGAAAGTATGCGAAGCATGTGGAAAGCCGGGCCACTTGAAGGACACTTGTTGGGCCACTGCTGGCCAGGGAGGCCAGGGAGGATTCGGAAACAGAAATAACAACCGGGGTGGGAATGGAAATCGCCCACAAGGAAACAATGGAGGTAATGGGAATCGAGGCAACAATGCTAACCAAGCGGGCGCCGTGGATCATAACCAAAGGAATAACCAAGCTGGAAATGGAGGTGGAAACGGGCAAAGACTTGGATGCTTTAACTGTGGTGATATCGGGCACTTTAAGAGGAACTGCCCAGAGATGAACCAAGCCCGTGGAAGAGTGTTCCATATTGAAGCAAGGGAAGCGCGCCAGGATCCCAATGTTGTCACTGGTACGTTCCCTGTAAACCAACGCTATGCATCCGTTTTATTTGATACTGGTGCCGATTATAGCTTCGTGTCGTTAGAGTTTAAGAATATGCTTGGTTTAGCCGCTAATAAGTTAGATATTCCGTACTCAATCGAATTGGCTAATGGAAAGATAGTAGAAGCCAATGAAGTTATCAGAGGTTGTGTGATCGAATTGGGAGAGCGTGAGTTTGCTCTGGATCTACTACCAGTCCAGTTGGGAAGCTTCGACGTGGTGGTAGGAATGGATTGGTTATCAAGCAACAAGGCTAAGATAGTTTGTCACGAAAAGGTCGTTCGTATCCCAACCGAAGATGGAGAAACAATTGTGGTTCACGGGGAGAAGCGTGATACGCCTTTAAGAATTATCAGCTGCCTGAAAGCACGAAAGTGTTTGCAGAAGAGATGTGTTGCCTTCCTGGCACACATTGTGGATAAGAAGGCTGCTGAGCCAAGAATAGAAGACATCCCTGTCGTGAGGGAATATCCAGAAGTCTTCCCAGAGGACTTACCTGGACTGCCACCTTAGAGACAAGTAGAGTTCCGCATTGACTTAGTTCCAGGTGCCGCGCCTGTGGCTAAGGCACCTTATAGACTTGCTCCGTCTGAGATGCAGGAACTGTCGACACAACATCAAGAGTTGTTAGACAAGGGATTTATCCGACCAAGCTTCTAGCCTTGGGGAGCTCCGGTCCTGTTTGTCAAGAAGAAGGACGGTAGTTTTCGTATGTGCATCGACTACCGGGAGCTGAACAAGCTGACGATCAAGAATAGGTACCCTCTGCCAAGGATTGATGATCTGTTTGACCAACTGCAAGGCTCAAGCTTTTATTCAAAGATCGATCTTCAATCTGGATACCATCAGTTAAGGATACAAGAGGAGAGTATCCCAAAGACAGCCTTCAGAACTCGTTATGGGCACTACGAGTTCCTAGTTATGCCGTTTGGGTTAACAAACGCACCTGCAGTGTTCATGGATTTGATGAATAGAGTTTGCAAGCCGTACTTGGATAAGTTCGTGATTGTGTTTATCGACGACATCTTGATTTATTCAAGGACAAAGGCTGAGCACGAACAGCACCTAAGAGCTATTTTGGAGCTGCTAAAGAAAGAAAGCTGTATGCCAAACTCTCTAAGTGCGAATTTTGGCTACGTGAATTCCAATTTCTTGGACATGTGGTAAATGGAGACGGAATCCATGTGGATCCAACCAAGATCGAAGCGATTAAGAATTGGGAAACGCCAAAGACGCCAACCGAGATTCGACAATTCTTGGGTTTGGCTGGCTACTATCGAAGGTTCATTGAGGATTTTTCGAAGATCGCTTAACCATTGACGCTCCTCACACAGAAAGATAAGAAGTTTGATTGGGGAATCAAACAGGAAGAAGCGTTCCAGATATTGAAGGATAAGCTCTGCAATGCGCCAATCTTAGCACTACCGGAAGGTACAGATAATTTTGTGGTATACTGTGACGCCTCACGTCAAGGATTGGGTTGTGTGTTGATGCAACGCCAGAAGGTTATCGCTTACGCTTCACGTCAGTTGAAGGTACATGAGAAGAACTATACCACGCACGATTTGGAACTTGGCGCAGTGGTATTTGCATTAAAGATCTGGAGACACTACCTTTATGGTACAAAGTGTACAATTTTTACAGATCACAAGAGCCTACAACACATATTCAACCAGAAGGAGCTGAATATGAGGCAAAGACGTTGGGTTGAGTTGCTGAACGATTACGACTGCGAGATAAAGTATCATCCAGGGAAGGCGAATGTGGTCGCCGATGCCCTAAGTCGAAAGGAGAGGATCAAGCCCATAAGGGTTAGGGCTTTAGAAATGATTATCCAAACTGATATTTCCTTGCGCATTCGTGCCGCACAGAAAGAAGCTCTTAAGGAAAGAAATCTTGAAGAAGAATATCTCCGTGGGATGGAGAAGCTTTTGGTGCCAAACGAGGAAGGAACGTTATGTTTTGAGAAAAGGATTTGGGTTCCTCTGTTTGGTGATTTAAGGAAAGTTATTTTTGATGAAGCTCACAAGTCGCGGTACTCTATCCACCCTGGAGCGGATAAGATGTACCAGGATCTCAAAGATTATTATTGGTGGCCTAGGATGAAAGGCGATGTTGCTGTTTATGTGAGCAAGTGTCTAACGTGTGCTAAGGTGAAAGCGGAATACCAGAAGCCTTCAGGACTTCTGCAACAACCCGAGATTCCCAAGTGGAAATGGGAACAAATCTCCATGGATTTTATTACAAAGTTGCCAAGAACGCCAAGAGGCCATGACACTATTTGGGTGATAGTGGATCGATTAACGAAGTCAGCACACTTCTTACCTATCAGAGAGAAGGATAATACGAGCAAGTTGGCCGAAATTTACATGAGAGAGATCGTCGCACGTCATGGAGTGCCTCTCTCAATCATTTCCGATAGAGACGGAAGGTTCATATCAAGGATTTGGCAATCCTTCCAAGAAGCTTTTGGCTCGCAATTGAATATGAGCACCGCATTTCACCCGCAGACCGACGGGCAAAGCGAGCGGACGATACAGACTTTGGAAGACATGCTGAGAGCGTGTGTTATGGATTTGGGCGGTAGCTGGGATAAGCATTTGCCTTTGGTCGAATTTTCATACAACAACAGCTACCACACCAGTATTGGAGTCGCGCCATTCGAAGCCCTTTACGGACGCAAGTGCCGATCACCCCTATGCTGGGCTGACGCAGGTGATACGCATCGAAGCAGCTCGCCACAGACAGAAAGCCTATGCAGATCCAAACCGGAAACACTTGGAATTCCAAGTTGGAGAAATGGTTTTATTGAAAGTTTCACCCTGGAAGGGTGTGGCACTCTTTGGAAAGCGTGGAAAGTTAAATCCGCGCTACATTGGTCCTTTCAGAATTTTGGAAAGAATAGGACTGGTAGCATACAAGCTGGACTTACCTGCTGAACTCCATTCAGTTCACGATACATTTCATGTATCCAACCTGAAGAAACGTCCAACTCAAGATACCATTGCCATTCCCATCGACGAGATTCATGTTGACGACACGCTCCATTTCGTTGAAGAACCGGTTGAGGTTACGGATTGGAAAGTAAACAAGACCCGCCGGAGCAGTGTCAAGCTCGTCAAAGTTCGTTGGAATGCCAGACATGGTCCTGAATACACCTGGGAGCGTGAGGACCGGATGAAAGAGAAATACCCCCACCTATTTCCTAAGAACCCTGCATCTACAAGCAGAACTTAAAATTTCGGGACGAAATTTTTCTAACGGGGGGAGAATGTGACAACCCTTACTAAACCAGGTATCCGTACGACTTAATTAATAATTGATTACTGCTTAATTACTGTGCTTGTTTGAAATTACTGATGAACTGCTACTTGATTTCTTATACATGCATATACATGCATTATACTTTACTTACCGTCACTACATTATTTACATGCTGAACCTTAGTGACAAACATGATGCACAAAAAGCACAGTAGCACTACAAACGGATAACCTATTGAACATGCTGATAAAGCCAGCATCAGGCAGACACTGCCTCTAAGGCCTGTATGAGCCATAAATATTTTACTACACTAGTGGTGAGTGTAGGGATATAAGGGTTGTAGAACTGCGTCACTAGGAATAAATTACAGTGACCGGATGTGCCTAAAACGTACTCTAAGTACAAAATTCAGCATTTGGCTAACTATTAAAGTGCCAAAACATGAGAAAAATATTACTAGACACCTTCCAAAGTGTCAGGAATAAGTTGTGTCACTAAAAATTACAATAAAGACACTTTAAAGCTTTGTTAAGCACTCAAACGGATTACTATCCAACCGAACCACCGGACTTTACCCGGAACATGAAAGTATTGTCATCAACATTGTTTTTCTTTTTCTGAGCCAGTTAGGGTCCCTGAATACCCTAACACCCACTGTAATGCACAACACACTACTAACCGGGTTAATCACTTAACTAACCTAGATTAACCTAACTATTAACTAACTAGATGGTTGGATATGAACTAAATAACCCCCCCCCCCCCTTTACGAATTCGGTCCCCAAGGGGACACCCCTTGTACCTTGTTGATTATAATAATCTAACATGTCTAATATCTATAAGACATAGAATCCATTGGTTAATGATCTTGACATTGCCTATAAGTTCCAAACTAAACACACTAACACCTTAACCACACACAACTCAACTTCACACACACTCTCTCCTTCTCTACAACTCTCGGCCGAACACCCCTCTACCATCCATCCATCTTTCGATTTTGATCTTGCAAGTTCCAAGATCACACAAGTGTTAAGGATCACGTATAAGGAGGCTTGGTGCAATCGGAAGGCGAAGGACCTCACTCTATTGCTTTTATCCTCTCATTTTGCGTCTAGATTCTTCCCTAGCCTCGAGCTAGTAGTAAGTTGCTATAATCACCCTCTCGAACTATTTTGAAGTGGTTAAAATGATTTGTAACGGTTAAAACTCGTAAACATGCAAGTTGAAACATGAAAGTCTACTAAAAACACTAAAAGTGATGGTTAAAAGCTTGTTTGTTGTGTAAAACTTGTAGTATTTGATTTGTGTAGTTATTTGGACCCGATCTATGTTGTGGTAGCTCGGATCATCGTTTAACCCGGATTGGTCATGATCTTGGATCACGACATAAGGTTGTTTTGGAAGTAACAAGGGTTAAAGGATGAAACTCTACCACACACGAATCATGAACTTGTGTAAAAGCGATTTTGCTTGTGAAATAGTGTTTAAAACTAGTAGATCTACGTATCTACAAGCGGTATTTTCAAAGAACCAAGTATCAAAGAAATCATGTTTTCTAAAGACGGATCTTACACTAACACGAATGATTTTTAGAACACACAAGTGTGTAAACACTTGTGTAGCACAAAGTTTCGACAAAATAACTATTTTTGTAAAAGATGACGAGAAGTTGTAAAAACGGAATTTCTCTAAAAACGAGGTTTTTACAAAATCGGATGGATTTATATAAGAGATCCGCTAAAAGTAATGGGATTTACTTCGTAAAATTTGAAAACCACAAGTTCATGAGATTCTTGCGAATTACATGTTTACTAACTAATTTGATGCGTTGAATATTGTTTTGGTTAAATAAGAAAAATGGTTGATTTGATTTATAAAAGAAAATGAAACGCTTAAAAGCGTGGCCACCTCCAGTTACAGAGGAAACTCTGGCGAAATTTTTCTAAAAACCTAACCCTTAGAATTATTTTCACTATAAGTGTTAGAAATACTTTTCGACTTGTTTTCAAATTATAGATTTCGCCACGACTTTATTTACAAAACATCGGAGGTGGGATTTCACTTGATATGTGTTTATGATTATTTTGTGAAAATACTAGTATTATTTTTAGGGTAAAAATAATACTATCGAATGTTAACGAATCCAAAACAATACGAGCGCCTTCACAATAAATATTTAAGTTACACCGGTAATTATTATTACCACTTGATCGTTAAAACGTAACTTACACATTTTAAGGAAGTATTCATGAACGCATATTTTTGTTAAAGAATTATTTTGGGGAAAATTATGTGTAATAGAAAATATAATATTTTTGAGAAGAGTATTTATATTTGGGATTAGAAATAAAATATATTTTAAGTGAGACTTAATAATATATTTCGAAATTATACGAACGCGCATGTATTAAATCCCCCATCCTTGGGAAGGAAAATGATTACCAAGTATACAGAATATAAACACGAAAGAGTTGTCTAACTATTTCCCAAAAACTTAAACCTTAAAGATAAGGCACGGCCATCCGTCTAATAGAGTTAGTACGTGTAGGTCGTCACACAGCTGCTTGATTTGGAGGTATACTTGGTAGAGACGCACCACTGTGAGTTCATGTCCCCCTTTTCTCTTAACTGATTTCAGTTTTTATTCTTCGGGGGTGAAATACATGTTTCTTTGATTACAAGTACTTATACATGGTATGATTAGCGTAAGGAGGTTTACTACTTAGATCATGTGAGTGGGTAGGAGCAACATGAGGCCATTAGTCCTCATGGTAGGACCGAGGGACAGGAGCGGTAGATCTATCTGGGTGTAGCGAGCCCAGCCCCAGGCCAAACTAGAAACGGACCTCGGGGTGACTTCGTGCCCGACGCATAAATCCGCTAGGTTTGAGTCTCCCTACTTGCACTTCACATATATCAGTGGCCTTGCAAACCATTGGTGATCTCAATTCTCTTATTTGCTACATACCAGGATTATTTCTATACTTACAAAGGTTTATTTACTCACTTACACATGAACTCGCTCAACATTATTGTTGATTTTTCAACTTACATGTATTTCAAGGAATTAAAGGATCTGGCGCTGTATGACACGTTTTCCCACTGCACTAGTTACGCGGTCATCCGGGTTTAGGGAATGTGACTCTTTCCTGGACAAGTCACAGTCCGTAAACTATGCTTATGTTATGTTGTGTCTGTTGAACAATGTTTATGTCGTTAGGATGTGTTTCCGTTGAGACAATGTTATTTTATTTGGTTTTTAAAACTTAATGGAATGGATGATCTTGCATGGTTTTATTTCATATAGCTTTGTTATGGTTAAGCTATGGTATTAAGAAGTCACACCAAATTAACCACGCTTCCGCAAAGCCAGGGTGTGACATCCTTGACTTTGAAAGCTTTAGGATTTTGTCCTGTAGGGATCTCTCCATGTTGTATACATCTTAGGATTGGAAGGATCCAAGATCCTGAATTTGACTGTGCAGGATCACCAGGTATGATTGCAGAATCCTCCACTATCTCCATGGCTATGTGATCCTCAATTACAGGAGTTAAAACATGGGTGATGAGTATTTTTCACATCTTCTGGCATCTTTAGGAATACCCAAGGTTAGTTAAAGCGTCAGCTTCTGCATTTTCTTCCCTGGGTACCTGTGGTAGACTGAAAAAAGCAAAAGAATCTGCCAGTTTCCTGACTCATGATTAGTGGTTTGGAATTCCATGCAGTGGATTAGGGTATAATGTCCCCCTGTGGCGATTTTGGTAGTGTGCCTTGTCAAGTTCCTTTAACATTTGAAGCACCATCCGTGAAGAGTGTCTAAGGATCCTTGGTCTTCTCAAGTTGTTGAACTTTTAATTCAGCTTCCCTTTGTAGATCACTACTGAAATCAGCCACAAAGTCAAGTAAAGCTTGGGACTTGATTGCCCATTTTGCCATTCTACCTGACATTTGAAGTTTCCTGAGAACATTCTTGATAGCAAGGTTAGTTTTCACAATAATGGTATGAATTTCTAAATAATGTCTATGTTTAGCAGAAGCCATAATTAAATCAAGAATTAATTTCTCTAAATGAGAGTACCTGGCCTCAGCATCAAGTAGAATATTACTTACATAGTATACCGGATGTTGAGAGCCTTCATGATCCTTAACTAGGATCACACTTACTGCTTTAGCTGAAATAGCTAAGTATAAGGATAATGATTCTCCATTTTCTGGTTTCATCAGGGCTGGTGCTCTTCTTGGATAATGGCATTCTTTCGAGTGCAAACCTTCTCCTGTCATATCTTCATGTTTCCAAGCGAAGGTAGACTTTCTTCTTTTCAAGAAGGATATTAAATCCTGCTCAATATTGTCTAGGATCCCGGATCCTATAAAAATTTTGGATTCAGGATCCTCTGGGTTCAACAGAATATCCTTGACGTCTTGCTCCTTGGAGGTTGGCTTCAATGAAGAAGTGTAACAGTTCTTTGCCTCCTGCTGATCACTTTCTATCTTCACCACATCCCATAGAGTTGGGAGCTTGACAAATTGATGATATGTTGAGGGGACTGCCTTCATATCATGTATCCATGGCACCGTCGTGATGAGGATCCTGAATGTCTGCACAGTTATCCTCATCATATGATATCACTTTCTGTTGGGTAAGGAGGGAGGTCCGAACAGGTCTGCCCCCATTCTCCATCTTTGTTTCCTTTGCACGTCTCTTAGCTGCTAAGAACCTCCGGAGATGAAATGGATGATTTGAGCATCGGATGGTGGAGGAGGAGCTTTTTCAGGAACTTTCTCAGGATACTTGATCCTTGACTTTTTCCTTCCGAGCAATTCCTTCAAGTATCCTTTGCTCAAAAGATAACCTATCTCCTTCCTTAATGCTATGCACTCATCTGTGAGATGACCAGAATCCCCATGGTAAGCACACCATTTCGATTCGTCTTTGGTGGCAGGCGGTTTGTCATTCTTCCCTGGCCACCTAACCTTGTCACCTAAACTCTGCATAGAAAGGATTAGTTCATTATTATCAGCAGGAAAACAATATTCAGAAATAGGAGGATAATCCTCATCATCTTCCTCTTGTTCCACAGCATGCACATTCTGGTTGTCATGCTTGGAGTATTGCTTGGATCAGTTATCCTTGAGATAGGATCTTTATTTGTCTTGCTTTGAGGATCCTGACAATCTCTCGTGGATCCTTTTGTCATCCTCTAAACGGATGAACCTAAGGGCCCTGTTTCTTTCCTCATCTAAGTTCCTGCAAGGGGTCATGACAAGATCATCATAGAACAATGAATCCCTAAGCAAACCCATTTTAAAGGCTTATAGAGCTGTAGCAATATCTAAGTTAGGGATTTCTATGGATTCTTTACTGAATTTAATTATGTAATCTCTAAGTGATTCATTATGACCTTGAGTTACCCTATATAAATCACTAGTTAATCGTTCAAATCTCCTACTGCATGAGAATTGGCTATTAAACAAATTAACTAGATTAGCAAATGAAGTAATACAGTAAGGAGGAAGACTTAGCAGCCATTTTAACGTTGATCCGGTAAGTGTGGATCGAAAACCCTTGCACAAGCAACCAGATTTGATGTCTGAAACCTCTTCGGTATCTCTCCTGAATGATTCAAATTTGGAATTCTAGATGTGAATCCATGTTGGCGGGATTCTGGCATAACCGAGGGACCAGAGGAAGCAATGGTCTGCATTGGTATGAAGTCTCATAGATAAACATCTGAACTTCCGGGTTGCACACTCCTTAAGTATCCTTGATCCTGGAAGATGTTGGATCCTTGAAGTGCTATGAATGTAGGTCTTGGAGGATAATCCATAGATCCGAAAACTTGAGATGAAGATCCTTGAACCTGGAAGGAGGAACCTTGAACCTGAGAGGATCCTTAAACCTGAGAGGATCCTTGAGCCTGGGAGGAGGATCCCTGAACCTGGAAAGAGGATCCTTGAACCTGAGAGGATCCTTGAACCTGGGAGGAGGATCCCTGAACCTGAGAGGATCCTTGAACCTGAGAGGATCCTTGAACCTGCGAGGATCCTTGAACCTGAGAGGATCCTTGAACCTGGGAGGAGGATCCCTGAACCTGAGAGGATCCTTGAACCTGAGAGGATCCTTGAACCTGAGAGGATCCTTGAATTGGCTGCGTCCCCATGCATCCTCCTAAACTGGTGAAGAATCCCTGATGCTGAAATGAGGATCCTGAAGGCTAGAAAGAGGATCCTCGAGCCTGAGAGATTACCGATGATCCAGAACACATTCCTATTGATGCACCCTGGTATTGGACATCTGGAGCTGCAAAGTGCTGAGAAGTTATGACTGGAGTGTCGAAATTCAGCGACCTCGACATCAAAGGGGAGTGATCCTCTGCTGATTTTATCAATTTCGCGAAGGATCCTGCCATTAGTTTTGACCTACTGCTGCATGTGATCCTTCATCTGCACAATCAAAGCATAAAAATCACTGTTAGTAAGTGTAGAGGAAGAAACAACAATTGGTTTTGTGAAAACGGGGGTTGTCTTTTTCGGAGAATTCTCAGCATTCTTCTGGAATGCAAAGGGGGAGATGATGCAAAGGCGGAATGCCCTGTGAAAAAGTGACCGCCGACATAGAACTTGGAGAAGTTTTCCCTGAGAAGCCATGTGGTTGAAGGTAATGAACCGAAATGAATGAAATGAACAAAATTTCTCAGAATTGAAGCACCAATTGCCCCACGGTGGGCGCCAAACTTTTTTGGTCAAAAATCACACAAGGATAATGCAACCAAATCTGATTTTGTGAGGTATGATGCTTGGTTAATTGTATGAACAACAAGTATATGAAATCAACGATGAACACCGAGATTTATACGAGGAAAAAGCCCTTGATCTTTAGAAGATCTCCGGCATAAAAAACCTCGGGTGATGGAAACTACCGATCACCAAATATATTGGAAAAACAATAGTGATCCTTGTACAACTTCGGAAGAAAACAAGCTCAATACAATGAATTTCTAGTGTAAGTGTGTGTTTTTGCTAAGTGTTTGCAGAGAATTCGAGTGTTATGTGTTTTTGGTGTGGTGTGTACGACTTGTGCCTCTAATGAGCTTGTTTCCCCTTAAAAAGATAAGAAAATATCAAGAAACCAACTCTCCTAAAAAGGTGGAAGTCACCCATGACCACCACTAACGGTTATTTCTTCAATATGCACGTGCCTAAAAGCATATTCCACGAGATTCCAGCAAAGAAGTGGTCCACTACGTCCATTACCTACATTTACACAATAAAAACGTGCAAAACATAAGTTCTGTTAAGGATCCTGGATCCTCAGACTCGTGATCCTCAGACTCTGGATCCTCAGACTCTCTGCATCAGCCATTAAGCATCCGTGATCCATGCCTAGTCTCAGGATAGATGATCCTTAGCATAAAATTCATGCCCTAACAATAGTCATCATCAACAGCAACTTCCATGCCGTTTCTGTACAAACTGTGGGAAGTCTGGACACTTTGCTGAAGTTTGTCGTTTTGCTCGTAACCAAGCAGCTCAGAACCCGGCTCAACAAGCTGCTCAGCAACAAGGTCAAGCTGCACGACCTCACTATCCTCCTGGCTCGTGCTATAATTGCGGAGACCTGACCCACTATCGAAACCAGTGCCCAAGACTGGTTAATGCAAATCCGAATCAGGCTCCAGCACGAGGTCGAGTTTTTAACATGAATGCACAAGAAGCGCAAGTAGACAATGAAGTGGTGAACGGTACGTTCTCTGTTAATAATCAACCCGCGTCTGTTCTTTTTTATTCTGGTGCTGATAAGAGTTTTGTGTCATTATCTTTTGAGCCATTGCTTCGCGTGTCTAGAACGAAACTAGGTAAAACCTTGACAGTAGAGGTTGCCATTGGTGAACCCATTGTTCTTAATTCTGTCCTTCGCAACTGCCAGTTGGACCTTAATAACCATCTTTTTCCCATCGACCTCACACCAATGCAACTTGGAAGCTTCGACATTATAGTGGGTATGGATTGGTTAGCCAAGCATCGCGCAGATGTAGTTTGTTTTGAGAAGATCGTTCGTGTGCCGCTTTCGTCCGGTGAGATCCTACAAGTTCGTGGTGAGAAACCTGCTAGTGGCCTCAAGCTTATGTCTTGTACACAAGCTCGGAAGTATCTACGGAAGAACTATGTGGCCTTTTTGGCATATGTTACAGAAGATAAGGGTAAAGATAAGTCCATTCGAGATATCCCAGTCGTTCGGGATTATCCGGAGCTTTTTCCTGAGGAGTTACCTGGATTACCCCCAGCACGCCAAGTCGAGTTCCGTATTGATCTCGTACCAGGTGCAAATCCCATTGCCAGATTCCCTTATCGTCTTGCACCGTCTGAGATGCAAGAGCTGTCCAAGCAGCTTCAGGAGCTTTCAGATAAAGGTTTTATCCGTCCTAGCTTTTCACCTTGGGGTGCTCCCGTTCTTTTTGTCAAGAAGAAGGATGGATCTTTCAGAATGTGCATCGATTACCGTGAGCTTAACAAGCTCACCATCAAGAATCGATATCCCCTACCTCGCATCGATGACCTTTTTGATCAGTTACAGGGCGCTTCTTATTTCTCAAAGATTGATCTTCGTTCTGGGTATCATCAACTTCGTGTGCATGAAGAAGATATTCTCAAGACAGCGTTCCACACTCGTTATGGGCATTATGAGTTCACAGTTATGCCATTCGGTTTGACTAATGTTCCTGCTGTTTTTATGGACTTAATGAATTGGGTTTGCAAGCCTTATTTAGATAAGTTCATCATCGTTTTTATTGATGATATTTTGATATACTCTAAGACGAAAGCTGATCACGAGCAACATCTTCGTCTTACTCTGGAACTCCTAAAGAAAGAGCAACTTTTCGCCAAATTCTCCAAGTGCGAATTTTGGCTTAAAGAAGTTCAATTCTTGGGACACATTGTCAACAAACAAGGTATTCATGTAGATCCCTCCAAGATCAGTGCAATTAAGGATTGGGATACGCCTACTACTCCTACAGAGGTTCGTTCTTTTCTTGGTCTTGCGGGTTATTACCGCCGCTTCATAGAGAACTTCTCAAAGATTGCAGTTCCTCTAACTGCTCTAACTCAGAAGAACAAGCCCTTTGAATGGGGTTCTAAACAAGAAGTAGCATTTAAGACCTTAAAGCAGAAGCTTTGTGACACACCTATTCTGACTTTGCCTGAAGGCAATGATGATTTCGTCGTATACTGCGATGCATCTAAATTGGGTCTTGGCTGTGTTCTGATGCAAAGGAACAAATTCATAGCATATGCATCGAGGCAGTTGAAGGTGCATGAGAAAAACTACACCACTCATGATCTTGAGTTAGGTGCAGTTGTATTCGCTCTTAAGATCTGGAGACACTATTTGTATGGAACAAAATGTGTGGTTTTCACTGACCACAAAAGTCTTCAGGATATCTTCAATCAGAAAGAACTCAACATGAGGCAAAGACGTTGGGTAGAGCTTCTGAACGACTATGACTGCGAAATTCGCTACCATCCTGGTAAGGCGAATGTCGTAGCTGACGCTTTGAGTCATAAGGAACATGTCAAGCTTCATTGTGTTCGTGTTCAATCTGATATTCAGGCTCGAGTTGATATTCAAGCCCGCATTTCTCAGGCTCAACATGCTTGTGTTTCACAAGACTTGATGGGTAAGGAATTACCCTATCACATTAAGCCTGATCTTGTTTTGAAAGACAATGGATCATACTATTTCATGGACCGTTTGTTGGTCCCAAGTCAAGATGGTCTTCGCACTTGGTTTATGAATGAAGCTCATAAGTCTCGTTATTCTGTCCATCCTGGCTCGGACAAAATGTATAAGGATCTTCGTACTCAGTATTGGTGGCCTGGTATGAAGAAAGACATTGCCTTGTACGTTTCAAAATGCCTTACTTGTCTTAAGGTTAAGGCTGAACACCAACATTCTTCTGGTCTTTTGGAGAAACCAGAGATCCCAGTTTGGAAATGGGAAAACATCACTATGGATCTCATTACTAAACTTCCACGCACTAAGAAAGGTCATGATACCATTTGGGTAGTTGTTGATAGTCTTACTAAGTCAGCGCATTTCTTGCCAATCCGTGAGGATTTTTCTGCTGACAAGCTGGCCAAAATCTATGTGGATGAAATTGTAGCTCGACATGGTGTTCCTTTGAACATCATTTCTGACAGAGATGCTCGTTTCACTTCTCATTTTTGGAGAACCATGCAATCTGCTATGGGGACCCAACTTAATCTGAGCACAGCTTATCATCCGTAAACGGATGGTCAATCTGAAAGAACAATCCAAACTTTGGAGGATATGCTTAGAGCTTGTGTGATTGATTTTGGTGGTAGTTGGGATTCACATCTTCCATTTATTGAATTCTCCTACAACAACAGTTATCACTCCAGCATCAACATGGCTCCTTTCGAGGCTCTCTATGGTCGAAAATGTCATTCACCAGTCTGCTGGAATGAGATCGGCAAGGCTCAGCTTACTGGACCTGCCCTCATTTTAGAGACAACTGATAAGATTAAGAAAGTTCGTGATAACCTTCAGACAGCTAGAAGCCGTCAAAAGAGTTACGCGGACCCAAAACACAAGTCCTTGGAATTTCAAGTCGGTGATCGAGTATTACTTAAGGTCTCACCTTGGAAAGGTGTGATCAGATTTGGAAAGACTGGAAAACTTGCACCTAGATATGTTGGACCATTCAAGATCGTCGAAAGAATCGGTAAGGTAGCCTACAGACTTGAGTTACCTCCTAAACTTGGAAATGTTCACCCAACCTTCCATGTGTCCAATCTCAGGAAGTGTTTAGCTAATGAGAACCTCCACATACCACTTGACGAAATTCGTGTTGATAAGACACTACATTTTGTTGAGAAACCTGTGAAAATCATGGACCGTATGGTCAAATGGCTTAAACGCAAGCGCATTCCTTTGGTTAAAGTTCGCTGGGAATCTAATCGTGGACCTGAGTTTACTTGGGAACGCGAAGATCAAATGAAGGCGAAGTATCCACATCTTTTCCCACGAGTTTCCTCTAAATAAAGTTCGGGACGAAATTTCCACAAGTAGGGGAGACTGTGACATCTGTGCTTGTAATCATTGTAAACAGTTCAGTTATCAATGAAATAAAGTTACTTAATCCCAATGTTTGTTTGTTTATGTTTTACATTTTTCATGTTTTGACTTTTATTCAATTTCAAACTCTATATCGCTTTCTGGAGAGTTATACGCAAACTGGTGCGTAAACGTAATCAGTTTAACACGACAAATACTCCGGAACATCAACATATGCTTAACATACCTTAAATAACCTTTACATAACTTAGTAATAAGTTTTGAAGGCTTTGGTATGGCAAAATCTAGTTAATTCGCTTACAGGGACTAAAATTGACAAACTGCGAAAGTATGCCAATTTGAACTATAACGAACATTCTGGAACATGGCCATAAGTTAAACACACTCTAAATATCCTTTACATAGCTTAGAAATAGGCTTTGAGGGGTTCGGTGTGCTAAAATAAACTTTATGCTCATTCAGGGACTAAAAGCGTCAAAAAGTGCATAAGTTTGCATTTTCGCGCATAACTTACGTTCTAAATACATCCGGACATCCAAAAAATTTATGTAAGCATTAAAATATTTTATTTTAGTGTTTGGCATAAGGCTTGTCCCCAGTTATCCTTTGGGCGTGTCCCCAGTTATCATTTGGGCTTGTCACCAGTATATTGGGCTTGTCCCCAGAATTGTTGGGCTTGTCCCCAGTTACTAACTTTTATCTTATATTGGCTTAGTCCCAAGTTATATCCTATTTCAGGTTTTTGAAGCAAAACGACTAAGGATCCTTGATCCTTACTTTCTATTAAGGTTTGTCTTTTAGTTATCCTGATTCTAAGTGTTAGAGGTTAGGATCCTAACTTGGATTCTCAGGTATGATCCTTAACTATTTTGATTTTATTTGAGTGACCCTTATCCTTTGACAACTGAACTTATGATCCTTAAACTATATTACTTTTTAGAATTTGTCAACTATAGGATATGTGATCTTTGATCATATCCTAAACCTTTTGAGGGTATTTATTAAATTTTTTCTTTACTTGATAAGTTTAGACAAAATGAATATCACAGCAATTGAAAAGTAAAGTACTAACAAGGATAACAACACGGGAGATAGCCAAAAAGTTAAGTTATTTTATTAACAAAACATTAAACCCTTTAAGGTTGTCAAAATTGCCAACCCACGTTTCTACCAGCAAAACGTGGCCCGTCCACATGGGTTGGCAAATGGTGTCCATTGTTTATGGGTCTTTGTAGTGTAGGAAATAAGAGACGGAAGGATAACGAGTGGCTTCATCCCCCAAACAGAGGATCCATCCATCACCCATTATCCTGCCTATTGTTCAAGGATCCATGATCCTTCATCCTAGAAACTATTGTCTAAAGTTATTACAACCCAAGATTGTTTCAAAACACCATAACCAAAATAAAACTACCAAATCCTAAAAAAATGGGCTCCGACCAAGTCTAGAAATATCCATCATCACCCATTCCTGCAGCTTACACCTTTGCTGCATCACCATCACCTCCAGCTCCAGCATCATCACCTACCTGATCCTTGCCGCTGCCACTCGCCTCGATTGCCAAGACCTCACCAGCCTCTTCTTCGTCATCCAACTCAGCCAACCTAGCCTTCCAGCCCTCTATGTCCCAGCTGCTCTAGTCAAAGTCAGGATCCTGAGCTTCTTGGGCCATCTGCAGCTTGGTTCTATACATAGCAATGGCAGCGGAGACTTTGGCATCATTGGTGATCTCTGCCTTCTCTTGGTCAGCAGTGATATGAGCCAGGACAAGTTCCCTCTTCACCAGATTGACATCATTTTCAAGGGAGGCAATCTTCTTATCCTTGGCTAGCATGATATTTTGGAGGTCCACACACTTTTGCTCAACCTCTTCGACACTACCTACGTAGTCCTCAATTTCAGCAAATTTCTACAAAAAGACAATGTAGAGTTCAGGATCACGTGATCCTCAAGTGGGCAGGATAATTAAGCTAGGTTAGTAATCCTTACATCAGCAAAATATTCAAGGAACTAGTGGCGGATCAGGGGCAAGCCTTCTAGATTGTCAGCCTCAGAGGCTTTCCTCTTCTTTCCGCCCCTTCCCTTTTAAGTGGTTGCCTTGGGGACCGGGACGGATGGACTAGCAGCAAGCTTCTTCTTTGAGGATTTGACAACATCAAGGTCAGTGACACTGAAACGAGTAGCAGATATCGATGATTTTCCAGCACCTACACGTACAAAACAGATAAGTATCCTTATCTCATTCTAGTTAAAACATTTAATTATGCACAAAATGGGATACTTACTTGACATTGTGACAGAACCTGAGGATACCTCTTGAGAATCCTAGGTATTTGCTTTAAATGATCGTATTTCAGGATCGAGCCTCCGAAAAGCAGCAAGCCTTTCCTTCGTTGCAGGTGTTATGATAAGGTGTGCGACAGTAATAGCTGCAAAATAGAAACAAAAGGATGTTAGTGATCCTCAGCAGAAACAAGGTCATCATGTGATCCTTCTCAGGATCATCTATCCTACCATGGGTGGTCCATTTCCTAGGCAGATCCTTTCCATCAGGGATAGAATCCCTTCTGACAAAGAAGAATCGCCGTTTCCAGTTGGTGTCGTTCTTAGTGGCTTTGAAGATGGGGTGTTCTTCACCAGGTTTATGTTTGAATAGATATCGGTGGGATCCATGGCTAACGAGGTCATACATCTCTGCAAACTCCGACATTCCCAGATCAATACCTTGCTGCTCAATGATTCTTTCAAGGGTATACAGGACCCTCCACATCATTGGCATCGCTTGAATGTAGGAGATGCCGGTGAGAGAGAAAAAAGATTGAGTGAAATCAGGGAAAGGATACAAGTATCCTATCGTGAATGGGGTGACCGGAAAAGCTACCCATGTTTCAGAAACAAAGTCGCTCAGGACGGTGGGATCAAAGACTTTAAAGACGGTACTCGCCGGAAAACAATGGCGAATTCTGTCTATTTGTGGATCCGTAAAGGAGCATCGTTCCTTTGTAGAGTCTTCGATGATCCCTTGGCCCTTTAAAGGACTGTCCTTCTTGTGAACCTTAGCCGGTGAAGATCGTAGCATCATTTTGGTCATGATGATGATGAAGAAGAAGAAACAGAGTAAGAATATGAAGAGTGAAAGGAAGGAGAAGTACCTGATCAGTGTCACACCCTGGCTTTGCGGAAGCGTGGTTATTTTGGTGTGACTTCTTAATACTATAGCTTAACCATAACCAAGCTATATGAAATAAAATCATGCAAGATCATCCATAGATTTAAGTTTTAAAAACTGAAGTAGCATAACATTGTCCTAGGGACTTACAACCTCATAACATAAAACATTGTCTTGAAAAACATAAACATCAACATGAAATAAACGCAGTTTAAGATTTGTGACTCGTCCAGGAAAAAGTCACATTTCCTAAACTGGGATGACCTTGGAACCCTTATGCAGCGGGAAAACATAACATACCGCGCCAGATCTTTAATTTCCTGAAATACATGTAAGTTGAAAAATCAACAATAATGTTGAGAGAGTTCATGTGTAAGTGAGTAAATAAACCTTGTATGTATAAAAATCCTGGTATGTAGCAAATAAGGAAAAAGAGATCACCAACGGTTTGCAAGGCCATTGATATGTGTGAAGTGCAAGTAGGAAGACTCAAACCTTGCGATTTTGCGTCGGGGCACAAAGTCACCCCGAGGTCCGTACTGTTGGACCTGGGGTTGGGCTCGCTACACCCAGATAGATCTACCGCTTACGTCCCTCGGTCCTATAATGAGGATTAATGGCCTCCAGTTCATGCCTACCCACTCACATGATCTAAGTAGTAAACCTCCTTACGCTAACCATACCATGTATAAAGTACTTGTAATCAAAGTAACATGTATTTCACCCCCGTAGTTTAGAAAACTGAAAACAATTAAGAGAAAAGGGGGGACATGAACTCACCGTGGTGCGTCTCTACCAAGTATGCCTCCAAATCGATCAGCTGTATGACGACCAACACGTGCTAACTCTATTAGACAGATGGCCGTGCCTTAGCTTTATGGTTTAAGTTTTTGGGAAATAGTTAGGCAACTATTTCGTGTTTACATTCTGTATACTTGGTAGTTATTCTCCTTCCCAAGGATGGGGGATTTAATACATGTATGTTCGTAACATTCGAATTTCACTATTAAGTCTCACTTAATATATTTTATTTCCAACTTCAAAATATAAGTATTCTTCCCAAAAATATTATATTTTAATACATGTGATTTTCCCAAAATAATACTTAGTAATATTATTTTTACCCTAAAAATAGTATTTATGTAGTTCACAAAATAATCATAAACACTTATATAAGTGATGTTGTGAAAAATATATACTAAAGATATTTATGCATCACGTTTTATTTTGTGAAATCCCACCTCCGATATTTTATAAATAAGGTCGTGGCGAAATTCATAGTTTGAAAACAAGTCGACAAGTATCTCTAACACTTATAGTGAAAATAATTCTAAGTGTTAGGTTTTTAGAAAAATTTCGCCAGAGTTTCCTCTGTAACTGGAGGTGGCCACGCTTTCAAGCGTATCATTTTCTTTTATAAATCAAACCAACCATTTTTATTATTCAATCAAAACAATGTTCAAACCACAAACTAGTCAAAATATATATAAATCGCATAAATGTATGAACTTGTGGTTTATCCAAAAATATGTAGTAAAGATTCTTACTTTTAGTGTATCTTTATATAAATCAATCCGGTTTCGTAAAAACCTCGTTTTTAGAGAAGTTCCGTCTTTACAACTTCTCGTCATCTTTTTCAAAAATAGTTATTTTGTCGAAACTTTGTGTTACACAAGTGTTTACACACTTGTGTGTTTTAAAAACCATTCTTGTTAGTGTAAGATCCGTCTTTAGAAAAACATGATTTCTTGACACTCGGTCCTTTAAAAATACCACCTGTAGATCCATAGATCTACTAGTTTTAATCACTATTTTACAAGCTAAAACACTTTTACACAAGTTCATGATTCGAGTGTGGTAGAGTTTCATCTTCTAACCCTTGTTATACCTAAACAAGCTTTATGTCATAATCCAAGATCATGACTAAACCGGGTTAAATGATGATCCGAGCTACCACAACATAGATCGGGTCCAAATAATCACACAAATCAAATACTACATGATTTACACAACATATGTGCTTTTAACCACCATTTTAGTGTTTTAAGTAGACATTAAAGCGTTATCTTGTAAGATTTCGAGTTTTAACCATTACACATCGTTTTAACCACTTCAAAATAGTTTGAGTAGGTGATTTAAGCAACTTACTACTAGCTCGAGGCTAGGGAAGAATCTAAGCGCAAATAGGGTGGATAAAAGCAAAGTAGAGAGGTCCTTCGCCTTCCGTTTGCACCAAGACTCCTTATCCGTGATACTTAACATTTGTGTGAACTTGAAATGTGATGATCAAAATCGAAAGTTGGTGGTGGTGTTGCTTGTGTCTTCGGCCGAGAACCAAAGGGAGGGAGAGAGAAGTGTGAGTGGTGAGTTGTGAAATGTAAGTTATGTTGTGTTATGGATCTAACTTATAGGCAAATCATAAGTTAATTACCCAATGGTTTATATGTCTTCTAGATTTTAAGCACAAGAGATTATGATAATCTATCAAGTACAAGGGTGTCCCCTAGGGGACGATTTCGGTTCAAGGGGGGGGGGGGTCCCTAGTTCAAATCCAACCATTAGTTAAGTATATAGTTAGGTTAAGTAAGTTAGTTAAGTGCTTAACCCGGTTAGTTGTGTGTCACGCGTTACAATGGGTGTTAGGGTATTCAGGGACCCTAACTGGCTCAGAAAAAGACAAACAATGTTATTAACAATATTTTCATGTTCCGGGTATAGTCCGGTTGTTCGGTTGGATAGTAATCCGTTAAAATGCTTAACAAAGCTTTAAAGTGTCGTTAATACCCTTTTTAGTGACACAACTCATTTCTGACACTTTGGAAAGTGTCTAGCAATATTTTTCTCATGTTTTGGCACTTTATTAGGTAGCTTAATGCTGAATTATTATGTAAAGTGCTGAATTTTTATACTTAAAGTACGTTTTAGGCACATCCAGTCATTGTAACTTATTCCTAGAGACGCAGTTCTACAACCCTTGTATCCCTACACTCACCACTAGTGTAGCAAAATATTTCTGGCTCATACAGGCCTTAGAGGCAGTGTCTGCCTGATGCTGGCTCTATCAGCATGTTCAATAGGTTATCCGTTAAAGTGCTACTGTGCTTTTTGTGCATCATGTTTGTCACTAAGGTTCAGCATGTAAATAATGTAGTGACAGCAAGTAAAGTATGATGCAAGTAAGTACATGTATCAGTATTCAAGTAGCAGTTTATTCACGAGTTCAAGCAAGCACAGTAATTAAGCAGTAATTAATTATTAATTAAGTCGTACGGATACCTGGTTTAGTGAGGGTTGTCACATTCTCCCCCCGTTAGAAAAATTTCGTCCCGAAATTTTAAGTTCTGCTTGTAGATGCAGGGTTCTTAGGAAATAAGTGGGGGTAGTTCTCTTTCATCCGGTCCTCACGCTCCCAGGTGTATTCAGGACCGTGTCTGGCATTCTAACGAACTTTGACGAGCTTGACACTGCTCCGGCGGGTCTTGTTTTCCTTCCAATCCGTAACCTCAACCGGTTCTTCAACGAAATGGAGCGCTTCGTCCACATGAATCTCGTCGATGGGAATGGCAATGTCATCTTGAGTTGGACTTTTCTTCAGGTTGGATACATGAAATGTATCGTGAACACCATTCAGTTCAGCAGGTAAATCCAACTTGTATGCTACTAGTCCTATTCTTTCCAAAATTCTGAAAGGACCAATGTAGCGTGGATTTAACTTCCCACGCGTTCCGAAGTGTGCCACACCCTTCCAGGGTGAAACCTTCAATAAAACCATTTCTCCCACTTGAAATTCCACGTGTTTTCGGTTTGGATCCGCATAGGCCTTCTGTCTGTGGCGAGCTGCTTCGATGCGTTTAAGAATCTGCGCAATCTTATCTGTCATCTCTTGGACGATTTCGGGAGCAGCAAGCTGCCTGTCGCCTGCGTCAGCCCAGCATAGGGGTGATCGGCACTTGCGTCCGTAAAGGGCTTCGAATGGCGCGACACCAATACTGGTGTGGTAGCTGTTGTTGTATGAAAATTCGACCAAAGGCAAATGCTTATCCCAGCTACCGCCCAAATCCATAACACACGCTCTCAGCATGTCTTCCAAAGTCTGTATCGTTCGCTCGCTTTGACCGTCAGTTTGCGGATTAAACGCAGTGCTCAGATTCAATTGTGAGCCAAAGGCTTCTTGGAAGGATTGCCATATCCTTGACACAAACCTTCCGTCTCTATCAGAGATGATTGAGAGAGGTACTCCATGACGTGCGACGATCTCTCTCATGTAAATTTCAGCCAATTTGCTCCTATTATCCTTCTCTCTGATAGGTAAGAAGTGTGCTGACTTCGTTAATCGGTCCACTATTACCCAAATAGTGTCATGGCCTCTTGGCGTTCTTGGCAACTTTGTAATAAAATCCATTGAGATTTGTTCCCATTTCCACTTGGGAATCTCGGGTTGTTGCAGAAGTCCTGAAGGCTTCTGGTATTCCGCTTTAACCTTAGCGCATGTTAAACATTTGCTCACATAAACAGCAACATCGCCTTTCATCCTAGGCCACCAATAATAATCTTTGAGATCCTGGTACATCTTATCCGCTCCTGGGTGGATAGAGTACCGCGACTTGTGAGCTTCATCAAAAATAACCTTCCTTAAACCTCCAAACAAAGGAACCCAAATCCTTTTCTCAAAACATAACGTTCCTTCCTCGTTTGGTACCAGTAGCTTCTCCATCCCACGGAGGTATTCTTCTTCAAGGTTTCCTTCCTTGAGAGCTTCTTTCTACGCGGCACAAATGCGCAAGGAAAGATCGGTTCGGATAATCATTTCTAAAGCCCTAACCCTTATGGGGTTGATCCTCTCCTTTCGACTTAGGGCATCGGCGACCACATTCGCCTTCCCTGGATGATACTTTATCTCGCAGTCGTAATCGTTCAGCAACTCAACCCATCATCTTTACCTCATATTCAGCGCCTTCTGGTTGAATATGTGTTGTAGGCTCTTGTGATCTGTGACGATTGTACACTTTGTACCATAAAGGTAGTGTCTCCAGATCTTTAATGCAAATACCACTGCGCCAAGCTCCAAATCATGTGTGGTATAGTTCTTTTCGTGCACTTTCAATTGACGCGATGCGTAAGCAATAACCTTTTGGTGTTGCATCAACACACAACCCAATCCTTGGCGCGAAGCGTCACAGTATACCACAAAATCATCTGTACCTTCCGGTAGTGCTAAGATTGGCGCATTGCAGAGCTTATCCTTCAATATCTGGAATGCTTCTTCCTGTTTGATTCCCCAATCAAACTTCTTATCTTTCTGCGTGAGGAGCGTCAATGGTTGAACGATCTTCGAAAAATCCTCAATGAACCTTCGATAATAGCCAGCCAAACCCAAGAATTGTCGAATCTCGGTTGGCGTCTTTGGCGTTTCCCAATTCTTAATCGCTTCGATCTTGGTTGGATCCACATGGATTCCATCTCCATTCACCACATGTCCAAGAAATTGGACTTCACGTAGCCAAAATTCGCACTTAGAGAATTTGGCATACAGTTGTTTTTTCTTCAGCATTTCCAAAATAGCTCTTAAATGCTGTTCGTGCTCAGCCTTTGTCCTTGAATAAATCAAGATGTCGTCGATGAACACAATCACGAACTTGTCCAAGTACGGCTTGCAAACTCTATTCATCAAATCCATAAAGACTGCAGGTGCGTTTGTCAAACCAAACGGCATAACAAGGAACTCGTAGTGTCCATAACGAGTTCTGAAGGCTGTCTTTGGGATACTCTCCTCTTGTATCCTTAACTAATGGTATCCAGATCGAAGATCGATCTTTGAATAAAAGCTTGAGCCTTGCAGTTGATCGAATAGATCATCGATTCTTGGCAGAGGATATCTATTCTTGATCGTCCGCTTGTTCAGCTCCCGGTAGTCGATGCACATACGAAAACTACCGTCCTTTTTCTTGACAAACTGGACCGGAGCTCCCCAAGGCAAGAAGCTTGGTCGGATAAAACCCTTGTCTAACAACTCTTGAAGTTGTGTCGACAGTTCCTGCATCTCAGACGGAGCAAGTCTATACGGTGCCTTAGCCACAGGCGCGGCGCCTGGAACTAAGTCAATGTGAAACTCTACTTGCCTCGGAGGTGGCAGTCCAGGTAAGTCTTCTGGGAAGACTTCTGGATATTCCCTCACGATAGGGATGTCTTCGATCTTCGGCTCAGCAGCCTTCTTGTCCACAATGTGCGCCAGGAAGGCAACACATCCCTTCTGTAAACACTTTCGCGCTTTCAGGCAGCTGATAATTCTTAATGGTGTATCACGCTTCTCACCGTGAACCACAATTGTTTCGCCATCTTCGGTTGTGATACGAACAACCTTTTCGTGACAAACTATCTCAGCCTTGTTGCTTGAAAACCAATCCATTCCTACCACCACGTCGAAGCTTCCCAACTGGACTGGTAGTAGATCCAAAGCAAACTCACGCTCTCCCAATTCGATCACACAACCTCTGATAACTTCATTGGCTTCTACTAACTTCCCATTAGCCAATTCGATTGAGTAGGGAATATCTAACTTATTAGCGGCTAAACCAAGCATATTCTTAAACTCTAACGACACGAAGCTATAATCGGCACCAGTATCAAATAAAACGGATGCATAGCGTTGGTTTACAGGGAACGTACCAGTAACAACATTGGGGTCCTGGCGCGCCTCCCTTGCTTCGATTTGGAACACTCTTCCACGGGCTTGGTTCAACTCTGGGCAATTCCTTTTAAAATGCCCAATATCACCACAGTTAAAGCATCCAAGTCTTTGCCCGTTTCCACCTCCATTTCCAGCTTGGTTGTTGTTTTGGTTTGCATTACCAGCTTGATTCGCATCGATGCCTCGATTCCCGTTTCCTCCATTGTTCCCCTGTGGGCGATTCCCAATACCACCACGATTATTATTCCTATTCCCAAATCCTCCTTGGCCTCCCCGGCCAGCACTAGCCCAACAAGAATCCTTCAAGTGACCAGTCTTTCCACATGCTTCACATACTTTTGGCCCGCATCGGCCAGAATGATGGCGTTGGCAAGAGTTACACTTGGGATGTGCACCCATATATCCCTTACCTTTCCTCCTACCACCAGTTGTATCCTGAGCTGGCATGTTTTGCTCTCCTTTCTTAACAACCACACTGGCGCCCTGCTTGAAGTTCGAGAACTTCCGTTTGTTACCTCCTGATGACTCGACGTGAGTCTCTGCCTTCTTCGTCTTGATCTCATCAAACTTGTTCAGGTGAATAGCCTCCTCAGTGAGAGCTACGCTCAAATCAATCGCCTCAGTAATGGTCGCAGGCTTGGATGAGGTTACCATGCTTATGATTTGAGGAGCTAATCCCCAAATGAAACGTTCAATCCTCTTAAACTCCGGAGTGACCATGTAGGGTACCACATGCGATAAGTCATGGAACCTTTGAACGTATTCTGTGATCTTTGGACCGTCCATTTTCAAATGCCAGAACTCGGTTTCCAATCTTTGGATTTCCGTGCGAGAGCAGTACTTCTTGCGCATAAGTTCCTTCAGTTCGGTCCAGGTTAGCGCGTAGGCAACAGCTTCACCAAGTGTCTGTACTTGCAGATTCCACCAAGAGAGGGCTCCATCCAAGAATAGCCCTGAGATATAGGTGACTTGCTGGTCTGGTGCGCATTTGCTCATGCGAAGAACAGATTCGGTTTTCTCAGCCCAACGAACAAAGGCGAAAGCACCTCCTGTGCCATCAAAGTTGACCGGTTTGCAGTCTAGAAACTGCTTCTAGGTGCACCCTGCATATACATTATAACATACGATCGGCATTAGCATCATTGCTAAAGATATCCAATTAGGTCATGGATTATTGTTGTTGCCAGTGTTGCCAGAGTTGCTTCCACTAGTCCCTCCTTGAGAGGCGGCGTATTGTGCGATGGCAGCAACGATAATTTGCTGGAGTTCTGCCTCATTGGTAGGCATGCGTGTCTCACGTCTCGGCGGCATCTTCTAAAAGAGGGTTTACGTTGGTCAGGCCATAGTAAAGATCCCATGTTATAATACGTAAGTCAGGTCATAATGTAGCGTACGTATATAATGATAGTAATAGTACATAACATCTCATGTTATAATCACATCAATCACACAACATCCCATGTCATAGAATATAAATAATCAAATCAAGCATCAAATATGATGAGAATACTGCGATTTCCATATAATGAGACCACATAGTAAGCGTACAAGTACATCACAGTGTCATACAACATCAGTCGACTAAGGGCTACATCACCCTAGTCCAAAAACTATATCACTTCAGTGTCAATACATCAAATACATGTCAACGAAAGTCAGAATCATAATGTAGTCTCCAAAAATGCTGTGCAGTCAAAAGCATTCGCCGTCTTCTCACCAACGTCTACCCATACGGTACTGAAGAGCTCTACACGGATGGCGGTGGAGGAGGGGGAAAGTGAGTGTAAAACAAGCGGCGCAAGTGGAGCCAGTCCTCCTCCATGGCTCTCTGGGTACGCAAGAATGAAGCAACCTGCTGCTCCAGGGCAAAAAGGTGTGCAGCATAGTCTGGTGGTACAGGTCAGGAGGGCTGCAAAGGAGAGTGGGTTTGACCCTGGCACTGACACAGCGGCGGCTGGGCTCTCTCAAGCTCCTGTATGCGCTGCGTGTGTGCCTCGTGCTGGGCGAAAAAAGACATCAAAACGTCCTCAATAGTATACCCCATATGGAAAGAATGGTAGGGGTCAGTCGGTGGCATAGCAGAAGATGATGTCCAAAGGAACGGCTCACTGGTGGGATCAAAAGGTGCCACATGAAATGGAGAAACAGGGGGAAAAGTAGGAGACGGTGGTATAGTAGGGATAGATACCGGTATGTGTCCAAAAGGGTGAGCCGAAGAGCCCTCTCCAGCTCGTGCTGGAAGTGTAAACCGAGGAAATGAAAAGGAAGTATCAATGTGACGGGTATCAGGGATCTGAGGGGGAAAAGGTGGGACCTCGTCATCAGCAGGAATCCACCCACACTGGGCGTGCTCGTCTCGGGGGTCGATCCGTGCCTCAAAAAGCGCACGATCAAACTGGGCTGGCATAGGATCATGGTGAGGTGCAACAAGGGGGTCAACTGGTGCATCAGCAAAAAGTGGGGGATCAACATGATCAGCAACAATAACATGATCGCCCTCTAACAACGGAGCGTCTATAGGATGATCATCAATAGGTGGGTCAGCAAAGACAGGCTCAATAATAGGTTCGTCAGCATGAACTGGGTCATGCTCAAGTACTGGGTCAGGAGCAGGGTCTAGTGGCTGCTCGGGCTCATCAAAGGCCATCTCAAAATCAAACTCGGGATCGATGGGGTCAACTAGGTCGACTGGATCCTCCATAGGCTGATCCATGGGTATAAACTCTATATCCTCATCCGGGTCGAATCCTAGGGGAAAGTCAGGATCGGAATCCTCCACATCATCGTGGTCGAAAGCAAAGCTAGGAATAGGGGCAACAGAGGATGCCTGGTCGGGATCTGATCCATGAGAAAAGTGATGCGCACTCTGAGTGTGTGAAGGTTCGGAGGCCACAGACTCGAAAGAGCCTGGGACCGGAGAGTGAGCAGGTGACTCCTCAGCGGGAGCATCTGCGATCATCAAAAGATCTCCAGCAGCAAGAAGGGCCTCGCCCTGAACCTCGTCCTCTAAGGGCTCGTCATCAAAAAGATCGACGTCGTCGTCAGCGTCGGCGTCGATGAGTAAATCGTAAGCAGGATATGAAGCAAGCGGTATGGGAGCAGGGATCTCCACTAACGGTAGGTCCCCGGCCAAAGGGCCATCAGCGAGCTCATCAGCACCATCAGGTAAAGCGAAGGGCTGGAAATCATCCTCGTCCGTGCTCGTAACGTCGGATGTGTGAACCTCGCGCTCAGAAGACTCTAGGTCGTCCGATACTATAGGTCTAGGTCCTGTGGTGTCTGAATCACCAGTGCCAGAGGTGTCCATGGTGTCTGTAACATAAACACAAACATGCACAAACAGTCAATCATACAATCAGATAATCACATAAGTTACCAAGTAAGCATTCAAATAGTTCTCCTAGTCCCACTAGCCTCCCAGCCTCTCAGACTGCTCTTCCTAGTCCCACTAGCCAATTCTCCTAGTCCCACTAGCCAATTCTCCTAGTCCCACTAGCCAATTCTCCTAGTCCCACTAGCCATTCCTCCTAGTCCCACTAGCCAACTACCTCGATCTCCCAGACCGAGCCTCGGCCTCTCAGACCGAGCCTCAGCCTTTCTAGACTGAGCCTATAAATAATAAATAAAATGTGCTCAACATTTGTTTGTAAAAACGTTTTGGATCTGGACTTAAGTGGTATGCAGTAAAAATGTTTTCGTGAGAGCCCTAGTGATCATAGTCTAGACTCGAGAAAGAATCCTAGTTCTCTATGATCAGAGCTCTGATACCAAGCTGTCACACCCTGGCTTTGCGGAAGCGTGGTTATTTTGGTGTGACTTCTTAATACCATAGCTTAACCATAACCAAGCTATATGAAATAAAATCATGCAAGATCATCCATAGATTTAAGTTTTAAAAACTGAAGTAGCATAACATTGTCTTAGGGACTTACAACCTCATAACATAAAACATTGTCTTGAAAAACATAAACATCAACATGAAATAAACGCAGTTTAAGATTTGTGACTCGTCCAGGAAAAAGTCACATTTCCTAAACTGGGATGACCTTGGAACCCTTATGCAGCGGGAAAACATAACATACCGCGCCAGATCTTTAATTTCCTGAAATACATATAAGTTGAAAAATCAACAATAATGTTGAGCGAGTTCATGTGTAAGTGAGTAAATAAACCTTGTATGTATAAAAATCCTGGTATGTAGCAAATAAGGAAAAAGAGATCACCAACGGTTTGCAAGGCCATTGATATGTGTGAAGTGCAAGTAGGAAGACTCAAACCTTGCGATTTTGAGTCGGGGCACAAAGTCACCCCGAGGTCCGTACTGTTGGACCTGGGGTTGGGCTCGCTACACCCAGAGAGATCTACCGCTCACGTCCCTCGGTTCTATAAGGAGGAATAATGGCCTCCAGTTCATGCCTACCCACTCACATGATCTAAGTAGTAAACCTCCTTACGCTAACCATACCATGTATAAAGTACTTGTAATCAAAGTAACATGTATTTCACCCCCGTAGTTTAGAAAACTGAAAACAGTTAAGAGAAAAGGGGGGACATGAACTCACCGTGGTGCGTCTCTACCAAGTATGCCTCCAAATCGATTAGCTGTATGACGACCTACACGTGCTAACTCTATTAGACGGATGGCCGTGCCTTAGCTTTATGGTTTAAGTTTTTGGGAAATAGTTAGGCAACTATTTCGTGTTTACATTCTGTATACTTGGTAGTTATTCTCCTTCCCAAGGATGGGGGATTTAATACATGTATGTTCGTAACATTCGGATTTCACTATTAAGTCTCACTTAATATATTTTATTTCCAACTTCAAAATATAAGTATTCTTCCCAAAAATATTATATTTTAATACATGTGATTTTCCCAAAATAATACTTAGTAATATTATTTTTACCCTAAAAATAATATTTATGTAGTTCACAAAATAATCATAAACACTTATATAAGTGATGTTGTGAAAAATATATACTAAAGATATTTATGCATCACGTTTTATTTTGTGAAATCCCACCTCTGATATTTTATAAATAAGGTCGTGGCGAAATTCATAGTTTGAAAACAAGTCGACAAGTATCTCTAACACTTATAGTGAAAATAATTCTAAGTGTTAGGTTTTTAGAAAAATTTCGCCAGAGTTTCCTCTATAACTGGAGGTGGCCATGCTTTCAAGCGTATCATTTTCTTTTATAAATCAAACCAACCATTTTTATTATTCAATCAAAACAATGTTCAAACCACAAACTAGTCAAAATATATATAAATCGCATAAATGTATGAACTTGTGGTTTATCCAAAAATATGTAGTAAAGATTCTTACTTTTAGTGTATCTTTATATAAATCAATCCGGTTTCGTAAAAACCTCGTTTTTAGAGAAGTTCCGTCTTTACAACTTCTCGTCATCTTTTTCAAAAATAGTTATTTTGTCGAAACTTTGTGTTACACAAGTGTTTACACACTTGTGTGTTCTAAAAACCATTCTTGTTAGTGTAAGATCCGTCTTTAGAAAAACATGATTTCTTGACACTCGGTCCTTTAAAAATACCACCTGTAGATCCGTAGATCTACTAGTTTTAATCACTATTTTACAAGCTAAAACACTTTTACACAAGTTCATGATTCGAGTGTGGTAGAGTTTCATCTTCTAACCCTTGTTATACCTAAACAAGCTTTATGTCATAATCCAAGATCATGACTAAACCGGGTTAAATGATGATCCGAGCTACCACAACATAGATCGGGTCCAAATAATCACACAAATCAAATACTACATGATTTACACAACATATGTGCTTTTAACCACCATTTTAGTGTTTTAAGTAGACTTTAAAGCGTTATCTTGTAATATTTCGAGTTTTAACCGTTACACATCGTTTTAACCACTTCAAAATAGTTTGAGTAGGTGATTTAAGCAACTTACTACTAGCTCGAGGCTAGGGAAGAATCTAAGCGCAAATAGGGTGGATAAAAGCAAAGTAGAGAGGTCCTTCGCCTTCCGTTTGCACCAAGACTCCTTATCCATGATCCTTAACACTTGTGTGAACTTGAAATGTGATGATCAAAATCGAAAGGTGGTGGTGGTGTTGCTTGTGTCTTCAGCCGAGAACCAAAGGGAGGGAGAGAGAAGTGTGAGTGGTGAGTTGTGAAATGTAAGTTATGTTGTGTTATGGATCTAACTTATAGACAAATCATAAGTTAATTACCCAATGGTTTATATGTCTTCTAGATTTTAAGCACAAGAGATTATGATAATCTATCAAGTACAAGGGTGTCCCCTAGGGGACGATTTCGGTTCAAGGGGGGGGGGGGGGTCCCTAGTTCAAATCCAACCATTAGTTAAGTATATAGTTAGGTTAAGTAAGTTAGTTAAGTGCTTAACCCGGTTAGTTGTGTGTCACGCGTTACAATGGGTGTTAGGGTATTCAGGGACCCTAACTGGCTCAGAAAAAGACAAACAATGTTATTAACAATATTTTCATGTTCCGGGTATAGTCCGGTTGTTCGGTTGACGTGATTGTCGTGGGTCACGCAAATTTAATCCCAAAAACAACTATAGATAGCGGTAATAGGGTATCGAACTCAGGGAGTATGTGGAAAGTGTGTTGATTTTATAGCTTTGCAATTAACTACAATTAACCTAATTTGCAGAAAAATAAAGATCAATGGTTTGGATTGTTGTTTTAGAAAACTAAATTAAAACTAAATGCAAATCAAATGTTGGTTGTAAAACAAATTAGGAGAGAACAATGACCATCTTAGGTTTCAGTTTCTTTAAACAATTGTGTGCAATTCCAACTAGAAAGAGTTACATAGACATAACTCATGCATGAATAATCGAAGTGATAAAAGGGAACAAAGTACTCGGATTTATAAATGCGAGGTTGTTTCCCGATGACCAATTAATCAATAACCAACCCTAACTCTTCCCGTGATATCTCGATTGCCAACGGCACCAAGAACGTACGATTAAGACTAGAAATTGCAATATCGATTAACAAGTTACAAGCAATTAAACATACACCATGATATTCAAGCAACGCAAGTTATCATTCTAGAAATTCAGAAATAAACACACAAAAGTTCAAGAGAAACCTTCACCTAAGATGATCACCGAAAAGTTTAGCCGGACATAGTTTGGTGAATCATCATACTAACAAATCTAATGTTCATAGGAATCATAAACACAAACCGAATGTTAGAAATTGTTCCAAACCAAGCAAGACAGCCAAAATTCGCCCCTAGTGTCTCCAAAAACCGTCCAATGATGAGAATACTTCAAAAGACACCATAAAACTGATTAAATGAGGGCAGTTACGTTTTCCTCGCAGCCTCCACCGTAATTTACGGTACCACCGTAAGTTACGGTGGACCAAAAAGTGTTACGGTGGGTCTCTACTGCCTTACGGTGGACGAAAAATGCTGGGGTCTACCGTAAATTACGGTACCACCGTAAGTTACGGTAGGCTTCAGCATGAAATTTTGTTTTCTGCATAACTTTTTCGTTTCAACTCCGTTTTCTTCACCGTTTTCGCCTCCGTTCTCGTAATTCCGTCCTCTATCATGCTATCTTCTTAATTCTTCAGTTCTAATAAATTATTTTCTTCATGTATTCTCCATCTTTCAATCTCTAATCCAACCGCGCCTATTCCGAAGCTTCATTTCCACACTTTTAAGCTCCGAATGTACCTGAAACATAAGCAACTGTAGTCATCTAATTCAAGACAATTACATGATTAAATGAGGGATAAACTTGTCTTTTAACATCATAGAGGGTTGTCCTACGGACCACCCGTCACATCCCCACACTTAACCGTTGCTTGTCCCAAGCAACTCATTAAATCAATTTCAAAACAAGCGATCAATGTAAACCAAGCTAAATGTGCCGTCCTTTTACTAACTTTCAATCATACCACAAGACACATCCCTCACAAAAAATCTCTCGGTTACAAGAATTATTAGCATAATGCTAAACCACTCAATGCGTGTGTGTGTGTGTGTGCGACAATAAGCTTGTATACAAATCAAGTTTCCTCCTAACAAATATCTAACATGCTTTAGAATCAAAGTTACTTGCGGGTTGTAACGGGGCTAGGTGTCAAGGTAGGAAAATGGAGGAATATATATGCGAGAGCTAATTGATTTGACCCGGTTTTTATTTCTACCACTAAACAAAGCAACCATCAAATATATACACAACTTCTTCAACATTCTCAACTACTATTGCAACCAATCACTTCTTTTTATATTTTTCTCATATTTTTCTTTTTTTTTTCTTTTCTTTTCTTTCTTTTTTCTTTTTTAAGCAAAGAACTCAAAAATATATACAAGAACATCAACAATCACAAACTAAATTCCTAAACCGGGTCATCTCAATAGGTAAAGTTTTGTAGGAAGTAGGTTTGGGTCACAACCGAATGGTATAAGGCTCAAACATGGCTTTCTAAAGACCAAACCCCCACCCCTCACAATACCAAGCTCATATATGTAACGTATGAGGTCCAACCCCCAATTCCCACACTCTCACACATCTAGACGAGGCTACCTAAAAGTCCCCTATCATTTTCAAAAGCATGCTAACTCTAGGATTTAACAAGAATTCGTACACAAGTTCTATTAACACAATAAACACACCGCCACTCAAAACAAAGAAAGCATCATTAATAATCATATGTGGCTCAAACTCTCACCAATAAAGGACTAGAAATGGGTGTCGGTGTGTCAAGTGGAACAATATCAAGTTTTCAAATTTTGACAAATTTTCGCTTGGCTTCACAAAAATTTTTAAAATTCTCAAAAAAAAATTCCCCTCATCCCCACACTTGGGATACATTGTCCCAATGTATGGTTTTGACGGAAAGATCGCTTCTAACCAAAAACATTAGCTTTCGCTAATACTCTCAAATCACAAATTTCTTTTTTTTTTAATTATTAGAAACACCACCAATCCTTCACAACCCATAAACTAACACATCAAAACACCACCCGACCGCCCAACCGTAAACTTAAACATGAATATATACAAAGGTGCACAAAATGAAAACAAGACACAACCTGATTAGTAAATCAGCAGTGTTGGTAGTGATGCAGATGCGGTAATCGGACCGGTTCATAAATATCTCTTGGATTCGCCGATATCTCAACGGGGATGTTGCCAAACATCCCCACACTTGAATCATTGCATCCGCGAGGGTTTAAACGTAATAACCTGCCAACACACGAACACAACACCAAAACAAAACCAAACAAAGCAAAACAAAACAAAACACAAATACAATACTATACATCCTCGGGCTGCCTCCCGAGAGCGCTAAGTTTAAAGGTCTTCAGCCAGACCATACCTGATATGCGTTATGGTGGTCTTAATGCACATTTACCTTTTTCGTTGCTGATGTAAGCACGGTGTTTGATTCTTCTATTGTGTGTGTGCTTTGTCACGTCCCATCTTTCTTTGCAAAATTCTTTAAATCCACATTTCCTACCGAATTTCCAACAAATGCTCGGTAGTTTACTCTCCACTTCACTACTTCGTTTTCTGTGCCCAACAAATCCAAACTCTCCCATAAACATGACTTATGAATGAAATCTCCCACATCATGAAGTGCCACCTTCCTAGTTTCTAAACATGCATCCTTAACACTCTTGGTTTCCATAACCACCACAGCCGGAGAGTTGTAATCAACTTTGATTGGTTCATCAAGTAAAAGGCCCTCAACTTTGCTCTCCATAGGTGGTTCCTCCACAATAATTTCAATTGTATATTCCTCATTTGGCCCTAATAATTCAGTTTCAAGTTCGGGAGGACTCACAACCTTTTCTTCTACATCACCCATAGGTGTCATTTGTTCAATCTGCACATATATCCAGTGTTGTTTTGCTTGACGTTTTTCCAATATCGACGTCCCTGGCCTCATCTCTTTCACCTCTTTTGGTAACAAATCATATTTCCATTCCAAAAGTTCTACTCGTTCTTCTATTGACAAATGAGGTTTTGTTAATTCTTTTTCAACATGAACCATGTGTCTCTTTCTCATCATCTCGTCAAGACTTTCAGATTTATGTGACTGATAGTGCAAAGTAGGTTGTTGAGTTACACATTCATAACCATACTGATCAAATGTATACTGAGCATGATAATAGTCTTGATCGTACATCTGAGGGCCTTCATATGAAAGTTGAGAATATTCATCATAATAATCACCGTAATCGTACTCCTCTTGATAACTCATTTCCGGATCAAATGCCAAAGGTGATAGCTTGTGAGAGCTCCTAGTACACATGCACCTGTCAATACCTGCACACTAACACACCCAGCGTAAACCAGAAAAATAACAAACTTAAAACAATAAAAAAAATAACACACGTTGCGCACCACTCCCCGGCAACGGCGCCAAAATTTGACGTGATGTCGCAGTCACAATCAAATTTAATCCCAAAAACAACTATAGATAGCGGTAATAGGGTATCGAACTCAGGGAGTATGTGGAAAGTGTGTTGATTTTATAGCTTTGCAATTAACTACAATTAACCTAATTTGCAGAAAAATAAAGATCAATGGTTTGGATTGTTGTTTTAGAAAACTAAATTAAAACTAATTGCAAATCAAATGTTGGTTGTAAAACAAATTAGGAGAGAACAATGACCATCTTAGGTTTCAGTTTCTTTAAACAATTGTGTGCAATTCCAACTAGAAAGAGTTACATAGACATAACTCATGCATGAATAATCGAAGTGATAAAAGGGAACAAAGTACTCGGATTTATAAATGCGAGGTTGTTTCCCGATGACCAATTAATCAATAACCAACCCTAACCCTTCCCGTGATATCTCGATTGCCAACGGCACCAAGAACGTACGATTAAGACTAGAAATTGCAATATTGATTAACAAGTTACAAGCAATTAAACATACACCATGATATTCAAGCAACGCAAGTTATCATTCTAGAAATTCAGAAATAAACACACAAAAGTTCAAGAGAAACCTTCACCTAAGATGATCACCGAAAAGTTTAGCCGGACATAGTTTGGTGAATCATCATACTAACAAATCTAATGTTCATAGGAATCATAAACACAAACCGAATGTTAGAAATTGTTCCAAACCAAGCAAGACAGCCAAAATTCGCCCCTAGTGTCTCCAAAAACCGTCCAATGATGAGAATACTTCAAAAGACACCATAAAACTGATTAAATGAGGGCAGTTACGTTTTCCTCGCAGCCTCCACCGTAAATTACGGTACCACCGTAAGTTACGGTGGACCAAAAAGTGTTACGGTGGGTCTCTACTGCCTTACGGTGGACGAAAAATGCTGGGGTCTACCGTAAATTACGGTACCACCGTAAGTTACGGTAGGCTTCAGCATGAAATTTTGTTTTCTGCATAACTTTTTCGTTTCAACTCCGTTTTCTTCACCGTTTTCGCCTCCGTTCTCGTAATTCCGTCCTCTATCATGCTATCTTCTTAATTCTTCAGTTCTAATAAATTATTTTCTTCATGTATTCTCCATCTTTCAATCTCTAATCCAACCGCGCCTATTCCGAAGCTTCATTTCCACACTTTTAAGCTCCGAATGTACCTGAAACATAAGCAACTGTAGTCATCTAATTCAAGACAATTACATGATTAAATGAGGGATAAACTGGTCTTTTAAAATCATAGAGGGTTGTCCTACGGACCACCCGTCAGTAATCCATTAAAATGCTTAACAAAGCTTTAAAGTGTCGTTAATACCCTTTTTGTGACACAACTCATTTCTGACACTTTGGAAAGTGTCTAGCAATATTTTTCTCATGTTTTGGCACTTTATTAGGTAGCTTAATGCTGAATTATTATGTAAAGTGCTGAATTTTTGTACTTAAAGTACGTTTTAGGCACATCCAGTCATTGTAACTTATTCCTAGAGACGCAGTTCTACAACCCTTGTATCCCTACACTCACCACTAGTGTAGCAAAATATTTCTGGCTCATACAGGCCTTAGAGGCAGTGTCTGCCTGATGCTAGCTCTATCAGCATGTTCAATAGGTTATCCGTTAAAGTGCTACTGTGCTTTTTGTGCATCATGTTTGTCACTAAGGTTCAGCATGTAAATAATGTAGTGACAGCAAGTAAAGTATGATGCAAGTAAGTACATGTATCAGTATTCAAGTAGCAGTTTATTCACGAGTTCAAGCAAGCACAGTAATTAAGCAGTAATTAATTATTAATTAAGTCGTACGGATACCTGGTTTAGTGAGGGTTGTCACAATCAGATCTTCAAATGAGGATTTAAAGGATGAAACCCACAGATTTAAATGCCTCCTAACCCTTATCTCTAATTTCAATTTATAATGATGAATTTGCAGGATAGTCACTTCAGTGACGTCGGGATGGCAACGGCTAGTCAGGAATCAACGGCTATATATCCGTTGGTTTGTTACGGATAAGAACGAGAAAATATAACTCGTTTATTTACAAATTACTCCTTATATTTTGGGGGAAATTGTTAGGGGAGGATTTTCCAATGATCAGTGATCCTCAATTCTATCTGAATTAGTGATCCTCAGAAAGTATTGTAGGATCAGGATCATGGATCATCATAAGGATCCTTATACTAACGATTGTCTGCTTTGAATTTGATGTTGTTTTGCAGGAGTACAAGCTTGGAATTGGTCTTGGCGATATTCCTGGAGCATATTCCATACTTATTCCGCACATGCTTAACTGAAGTGGACGTTATGGAGTTCGTGGAAGACTTGCACAAAATGCGGATAGTTTGTTAGCTTAGATTTTTTCCATTTTTAAAAGGGGATAGCGAGCTTTATTAGAACACTTGGCTATTTTTGGCTAAACACGCACACTCTTAATAGCTCTCATCAGCTCTAGACAATTCACTTGGTGATTACACACTTTTTGCACATTACACTATAGTGATCCTTGTAACTAGCTCGCTATCATCCGAAGTTGTAATTACTTGTTTATTTAATCTGAGTTGGTGATCGCTAGTTTCCATCACCCGAGGTTTTTTATGCCGGAGATCAACTCTCGATCAAGGGCTTTTCCTCGTATAAATCATTGTGTCACTTGTTAATTTCATTTCTGAGTGATCCTTAGCATTGTTCATTGATTCAAGCATCACACCTCACAACAGAAAGTTCGGTTGCATTATCTTAGCTTGATTTTTGACCAAAACAGTAGGTCATTCGAATGACAAACCAGTAATTAGATTTAGCAACATAATATTTGAACTTAAATGAAGCGTTTATTTGAAATGAAACCGCATGCGTAGCAAATGGTGAATGCGTAACATATAAGTTTTAAAGTAATGAAACAATGAGTATTTGCTAAAATGAAGAAATGACCAAGTATCCAAGTAAATGTGTGTTCGCTCTTAGCGAAGAAAATTAACACGATGCAATTACCATTAAGGGGAGTAGAGATGCAAACATCTACTCGCTAAATGCAAAAATGAAGATTTTAACAGAAGAAATTAGAGTACTTTTTGTTTGGTTAACTGAAATAGCATATATGTCAGGATAATGGGGTTTGCTTGAGTTAACAGGTGTGGTTCCTAAGCAACCTTTACGAGTTTGGACCTGGGTTCCCAAAGGTCCTAAGTACATGTTTTCTAGATTCTCAAAGTTTCGTATTCTGTGTAAAACTGTTTTGTGCATCGTGTGGGAAACACCATTTTTGTGTACGTCTAAAACAAGTTATTGTCCCACAATTTCCCCGGTATACTTTCTTCCTGAATTCTTGGCTAATGACACTCGATCATCGATCAGTGGTGAAATGGTAGTTGGATCCTCACAGTTAGTTAAATAAGTAATTCGTTAATCCTTAGCAACAGTCACCGACTCTTGTTGGTTAGCTCGTTCAGCTCCTGGTAGTTTGATGTTCGTACGAAAGCTATGGTCCTTCTTCTTGACGAGCAAAACTGAGGTTACCCGAAGCGGGAAACTTGGTCTGTTTGTCACACCTTGACTTTTGCGGAAGCGTATGATGTGTGACTGGTTTAATATCATTGCATTCAATCATAATAAACAACTACATGATCAAAACCATGTTCATCCATTCATAAAATTTGAGTATTACAAACACTGGTTATTTAAGTTTTTAAAACACAACCTTCGACTAGGTTACAAATCAACAAAAGTGGATGACATCTAAACTTGAAGTCTACTTCTAGTTATGACACCCGCGCCCCAGATCCATCCTGTCACCTGAAATACATGTAATTTTGGAAAACATCAACAAAAGTTGAGCGAGTTCATGCGTCTTGTTTGTGTACAGTAATTCTTGTAAATCTTTGAGAGACTCCTTTGTAAACAGGTATGAAAAGCGTGTATGAACATAATTGTTTTACAAGGATTTTAAGGCATGTGAGGACATAGGATGCACTCGTAATGGCTTATACCCTTGTCGATTTTCCTCGAATGTGTCGATTAACCTCGACTGTGACGATTACCCTCGACTGTGTCGATTAACCTCGACTGTGTTGTGAGAACAGGATCGGATCGTAAACGATCACTAGATCTGCGGTGGATTCGATTTAACGTGCGAAATCCGTTAAATCGAACCGTAATCGTGCGCGAAGACGTAATTAAACAACGTTTTATTACGTATCAACTACAACCGAACAAAGTTTCGACTCGATCTCTACAAAGAACACTCAAAATCTGATAAACATGACGTAATCCGGCAGCACTTCATTACAAGTTTCTGATTACGTTACAAATGAAATACTAAGCACACCTATATATACTCTTCCTGATTTCACTCGAAACATACATAGAACCATTATGAGCGAAATCACATACTACCATTTGAAGCGAAATCATATTAAAACAATATAATAATCCTATTTCGTGAACTGTTTCATGTTTCGTGTGTTGAATCCATGTGCATCTTATCTCATGACATAAGATGTGATGTCATCTTTATGATGTCGTCATCAAAAATGATGACATCATTCTTGTTCAGAAACGCAACGAATCCAAGGCTCGATATAAGACGGAGTCAACAGACATATGCACTAACAGTATCCCCCTTGGATGTTGACGGAGTCTTCAGTACGAGATGTTAGTATGTCAAACCTTCAGTCTTAATCAGTCTTCACACTCTCTCTTCGGTAAACTATTTCTTCAGTCTCCCCCTTTCGTCAAGCTTCCGTGCTTTTAGGATCGACGCCTGGGTTTCCGTAGCAACAGAATCAGAAACCTACACATCTCAGCTTCTCATAAGATAAAATAATTTTGACTCTAAAAGAATTCACTCAAAATTCTCAAACATATAACACACAATATTGTGATTCAAATTAATGAATCATCTAAACATTTGAGGATTATCTTCCAACTTCTCATCATCTTAACCAAACCAATTGTTCATCTTGTTTAGCCTTTGAGATTTTGAATAACAGCTTTTCAACATCGGTTGTCGAAAATCTTTTTGGATTTTTCAAAATTTTATGCTAAACACACTAAACTCTTTTTGGATTTTTGTTTTTTTAATGAAAAGCAGTAAATAAATATTTACAGACAATATTTTTGTGAGTTTGTGTAAGAGGATCATATCAGTTTATGAGACATATCATCAACACCGTTAAGCTTTAAACATTTTAAGTTCTAAACGATTCACGTAGATTGACGATATTGTTGTCCACTTAAACTCAATCTAAAAACTTTCAAAATGCTTACCGATACTTTAAGGTATATTAATTTTGCACTAAATTCTTATGGACCCCGCGATCTCAGCATATCCCCTCATCATGTAATACATTAACTCAAATAATGCCTTTAAACTTTTATCAACTGTGATTTGTGCGAAAACAAAGCAGAATGTTTAAACATTAACAATCAGGTCGATACTTCCGTATACGCAGAGAAAGTCCAATGTTTAAACAAAATAAGAAAAAAAAAAGTTGAAATTGTTTAGGCTTTAACCACCAGGTTGATACTTTCGTATACGCAGAGGAGGTCCAAAGCTTAAACAAAACACCAAAGAAAATAAAGCAAAACGTTTAGGCAATAACATCCAGGTCGATACTCACGTATACGCAGAGGACGTCCAATGCTTAAACAAAATAAAGAAATAAAACAAGTTTAAATCTTGGCAAAATGAAATGCACAATCACAATGACTTTTTAGCAAAGTTGTAAAAGTTCATAGACTTAACCAGTTTTATGTCTTTCGACAATCAGCGACTACTGAGTAGGCACACAGTCAAGAAGGACAAAACTAAGTACTATGCTTTCAACCATGTTTCCCACTAGAACTAGGCTTTTTCATTTAAGTTTGTATCGTCATCGCAAATCTACTAGTCTAGCTGAGCCTATCGTCACATCTTTAGTGAGACCGTTTATCACATTTGACATTTCACTTCTTTAGCATGCTGTTATAGTCCAACTGATTTACTATCATTGTCACACCCCCAAAATCCACCTGCGGAGTACTACCGCTTGGAGGCGTGACTGACCAGGATCCAGCCACCAATCATATTGAACAAGCATATAAGTAGTTATAAAAATCTAACCAATACAATTGGTGTTCAAACAAAACATAGTTAAGTTGCAAGCGGAAGCATAAGTCTTAAATCAAAACACAAGTTTAGTTGTTTCAAAGTTTAACATGGCACACAGCCGTCCATGTCCCACAACGATCCTCCTCCATGCAAGCTCCAGCTTAAGAACCTAAGGGCCTGCAAAGCATGTAGTAACGAGTCAACAACTAGTTGAGTGAGTTCACGGTTGGGTGTTCGTTTTAAGTTGTTTCGAAAACAGTTTCCTTTAGCTGGCATCCTGCCGTGGGGGTTACCCCATAGTTAAAACGTGTCTTGTTTATTCCCGGTTACTCTGGCTATCCAGCCGTGGGGGCTACCCCGTGTTAGTTATCTGGCGTTTCGGCCGTGGGGGCTACCCCATGTATACACTAGACTCGTTACCATATCGACTGCTGACTGTAGTCATGTTTAAGTGCCCTGAAACTGTCAATGTCTATCATCATTGACGCGCCCCAGATCCATTAGTTCACGCCCGTCCTCTGCGGCACGGTGTGAGGTTTGTCAGACCTAAATAGCGCTATCTAACTAATGACCCGCTCGCCATTGGCCCGGCGATTAAGTCGATATAAAAATGAGGGACTTCGTGATAGAGTTTTGGTCTAGTACGAGATATCTGTCCGTGAGGACGAGGAATTACATTCCTGAACCTTTGCTGTCCTACCCAAGGAGGACGAGGAACCCAGTTCCTTAACCCCAATTCCCGACCCCTGGGAATCCCATGCTTTGTAGAGGGTGTGAACTCACCTTGGTTTGCTCGGTAGAAAACACAGAAAAGTCAAACAAGCAACGTTGAGGCTACTCATGTCCTATCATAGTTGTATCATACAATCAGGTTCGTATTCAAGTAGTGCACGTGTGGGTTACACGTTAAATCATAGCAGTTCATCGACATTCACATTCAACAGTAATATATCAGGTCTGTATACTAGGCCCAAGAGTCCGGCCCAATCAAATAAGTCCGAAATGAGGTGAGAGCCCAAACAGCGTGTATAGTCTCGAGTCGCAACCAGGCGTTTGCGACTCGCAACCTGTGTCGCAATCGTGGTTTCGGTCCGTGTTGGTTTGGTTACGAGTCGCAACTGGACTCGCAACCGTGGTTCCGAGTCACCAAGTTTGGTGTGCTGATCATGTGTGGTTTCGAGTCGCAACCAGGTGTTTGCGACTCGCAACCGGTGTCGCAACTGATGGTTTCGAGTGGACATAAGCTGATTCGGAACAGTGTACTATCCAATAAGGTTTTGTTATCATGCAGCCATTTGTACTATCCACTTAAACCTGTTTTCTTGTCTAACAAATTACCATTTTGGATCAAACACATCAGAATTCAAATATTCAAGCATGTTCATATGATATTCAACTAGTTCTTCCTACATTCATCATGTTCTTCACACATTCAAGTAGTTCATCCTTATTCATATGAACCTAAGTCTAACAAAGTCATGAACAACAATCAATTCTTGAACATATTCATCTCATAGTTTCAAATCATCACATAACATATCAAAATCAACTCTACACTAATCTCATTAACATGGTACTACACCTATGCAAGCCGGTTTTTATGAACATCAACACTCCATGGTTTGAATCATACTTAGACATAAAATAGTGTGTGTTCATTAAGCCACATATCCGAAATCAAGGTATGTTAACCAAGCATCATCATATACATCATACACATTCGGTTCACAACCATCATCAAGCATACAACTACACTAGTTAAATCCTACCATTCATGCTATCATTTAACACAACAAACATCATAAAATCACTAACAAACATCATAAACACTAACCGGTTGTGAGGTGGTGAAAGATGGAGCTTTGTTTGGTGTGAACAAGCAAAACCCGAGAATCCCTTTGGTGGTCGGTTGGTTGGATCCGAGATGAAGGAGGAGAAGTATGGTGCTTGGTGTCTAGGGTTTTAGTGTGAGAGAGTGGAGAGAGTGTGTGTCCAAGAAAATGGCAAGGATAGCTAGGTGCATAACATATATACTAGCTTCATGTGGTGCACCCTAATGGGTTTCGGTTGGGTTAAATGGGGTGCGTGGCCCATCCGGCCCAAGTGTTATACTAGTTCACTCGAGACCACATGGTCTCGAGTCGGGTTCATGGCTTTCGGCTCATATACATACTCGAATACATACACACAAGCATACATGTAACATAACACAAAATCATGCAAAGGTTCACTTATCATTCATTAAATCACATAAGTTTAACTAGTCACACGTTTAAGCATACAACGGAAGGTTCTAAATTTCGAGTTGTCACATCATCCCCAAGTTGAAAGAAATTTCGTCCCGAAATTTGGTAGGCACTCACTGAGGAAGCTAGTTAAGTTGTATGGTTTTCCCGGTTTTCCTGGGGTGTCACATCCACCCCCCGTTGATCTGGAATTTCGTCCCGAAATTCCGTAGCTTCGGCCTCAGTAGTGGGTGTACTGTTTGCGAACAGTTGGGGATACTTCTGTTTCATCTGATCTTCGCGCTCCCAGGTGAACTCTGGGCCGCGACGTGAGTTCCAACGAACTCGAACGAGAGGTATTCTAGTGCTCTTGAGGACTTTAACATCCCGGTCCGTGATCTCGACTGGTTCCTCGACGAATCGTAACTGCTCGTCGATAGTGAGTTCCTTCAAAGGAACTACGTGGGTCTCATCTGATGGACACTTCTTCAGATTCGACACGTGAAAAACGTTGTGAACTGCACCGAGTTCTGCTGGTAAGTTTAGTCTGTAGGCCACCCTGCCTATTTTCTCAATGACCTCGAAAGGTCCGACGTATCGTGGGTTGAGTTTACCGCGTTTACCAAAACGAACCACACCCTTCCAGGGTGAAACTTTGAGTAGTACCCGCTCCCCAACCTGGAGCTCAAGTGGTTTCCTGCCCATGTCGGCGTAAACTTTCTGACGTTCACGAGCGGCCGTCATGCGTTTTCGTATCTGAGCGATTTGCTCGGTTGTATCTACCACATATTCTGGACCAGTGATCTGACTATCTCCCACCTCTGCCCAGCAAAGAGGAGACCGGCATTTACGTCCGTACAATGCCTCAAACGGAGCAGCTCCAATGCTGGTGTGGTAGCAGTTATTGTACGAGAATTCCACAAGTGGCAGGTGCTTTTCCCAGCGGTTGCCAAAGTCGATTACACATGCACGAAGCATGTCTTCTAAGGTTTGAATGGTGCGCTCGGACTGCCCGTCCGTCTGAGGATGGTACGCTGTGCTCATGTCTAATCGCGAGCCAAAGGATTTGTGCATTGCTTGCCACAGCTCTGAAGTAAAACGTGCATCTCGATCCGAGATAATAGAGGTGGGCACCCCGTGCCTCGACACGACTTCCTTAAGGTATATTTCTGCAAGAGTGGAGAACTTATCCGTTTCCTTGATAGCCAAGAAGTGTGCAGACTTTGTGAGTCGATCCACGATCACCCAAATAGTATCGTTCCCGCGCTGGGATCTAGGTAGGCCAGTAACAAAATCCATGGAAATTTGCTCCCATTTCCATTGGGGTATCTCTGGTTGTTGGAGCAGGCCTGATGGTTTCTGGTATTCCGACTTGACTCTCGCACAAGTCAAACACTTGCTGACGTAGGTTGCTATGTGGGCCTTCATGCTAGGCCACCAGTATGTAGTCTTGATGTCGTGGTACATTTTATCCGACCCCGGATGTACCGAGTAGCGAGACTTGTGTGCTTCATCCATCACAAGCTCTCGTAGGTGGCCATAGAGTGGGACCCAAACGCGTCCCGTTACGTAGTAAGCACCGTCTTCCTTCTGTTCTAATCGTTGCCTTGATCCGCGTAGGGCTTCAGCCCTGACGTTTCCCGGTTTCAGTGCTTCTATCTGAGCAGCTCGTATTTGGGAGGGAAGACTAGAATGGATCGTGAGTTGTAAGGCTCGTACGCGCTTAGGCGCAGTGTCCTTCCGACTGAGGGCGTCAGCCACAACATTGGCCTTGCCCGGGTGATATCTGATTGCGCACTCGTAGTCACTTAGCAACTCGACCCATCGTCGTTGCCGCATATTCAGTTCCTTCTGTTTGAAGATATGCTCGAGGCTCCTGTGGTCGGTGTAGATGGCGCACTTGGTACCATACAGGTAATGCCGCCATAGCTTAAGCGCAAAGACAACAGCTCCCAGCTCTAGGTCGTGCGTAGTGTAGTTCTTTTCATGAACCTTGAGTTGGCGTGAGGCGTAGGCTATAACTTTGTCTCGTTGCATTAACACGCAACCAAGACCTTGAATCGATGCGTCGCAGTAAACCACGAAGTCGTCTGTGCCCTCTGGCAAGGAAAGGATAGGTGCACTACAAAGTCTATCCTTTAGGTGCTGAAATGCCAACTCCTGTGCGTTTCCCCAGCGATAAACAACGCCCTTCTGCGTTAGTGAGGTGAGAGGCTGTGCGATCTTAGAAAAATCCTTTATGAATCTCCGGTAGTATCCCGCCAAACCCAAGAATTGGCGAATTTCCTTTGGTGTACGAGGTGCAGGCCAGTTCTTAATCGAGTCTACCTTGGATGGATCAACATGAATCCCATCCTTGTTCACCACGTGGCCTAGGAAATGGACTTCTCGAAGCCAGAAGTCGCATTTCGAGAACTTTGCATAAAGCTGTTCTGTTCGAAGGAGTTCCAGAATAAGTCGCAGATGCTGCTCATGTTCCTCCCGACTCTTGGAATAGATCAGGATGTCGTCGATGAAGACTATAACGAACTTGTCAAAGTAAGGCTTGCACACTCGGTTCATCAAGTCCATGAAAACCGCAGGTGCGTTTGTCATCCCAAAAGGCATGACCAAAAACTCATAGTGCCCGTATCGAGTTCTGAAAACTGTTTTGGAGACGTCCTCTTCCCGGACTCTCAGCTGGTGATAACCCGATCTCAAATCGATCTTCGAATAGTAGCTCGACCCTTGCAGCTGGTCGAATAAGTCATCGATACGCGGTAGTGGATAACGGTTCTTCACCGTCAGCTTGTTGAGTTCTCGGTAGTCGATGCACATTCTGAAAGTACCGTCCTTCTTCTTCACAAATAATACTGGAGCTCCCCAGGGCGATGAGCTAGGACGAATAAAACCCTTATCCAGGAGCTCTTGTAGTTGCATAGAGAGCTCCTTCAACTCTGATGGAGCTAAACGATAAGGTGCACGAGCTATGGGCGCAGCTCCAGGAGCTAGTTCGATCTGAAACTCGACTTGGCGATGAGGCGGAAGACCAGGTAATTCCTCAGGAAATACCTCTGGATAATCGCGTACAACTGGGAAATCTTCTATCCTCTTCTCTTTCTCCGTGGTGTCAGTGATAAGAGCCAAAACGGCGGTGTGGCCCTTTCGCAAGTACTTTTGGGCCTTAAGGAGAGAAATGACGTTCTCAACAGCACTCCTCTTGTCGCCATGAATCATGAGAGGTTCACCATCGGGACCTGGAACACGGACAACCTTCTCGTTGCAAAGAATCTCTGCTCGGTGTTGGGATAACCAATCCATCCCAATGACAACGTCGAAACTACCCAAGACGATAGGAATGAGGTCGATAGAGAAGGTCTGGTCAGCGAGGATGAGTTTACAACCCTTGACTACGTGTGTGGCTTCTAAACTCTTACCATTTGCTAGCTCTACGGTGTGCTTGTTGTTCAAAGGGGTTGGAATACGCTTAAGCATTCGACTAACTTCTAGTGACACGTAGCTAGTATCGGCACCCGAATCAAATAAAACTGAAACGTAAAAGTCGTCGAGAAGGAACTTACCCGCCACAACATTGGGGTCATTCCTTGCTTCACCTTGGCCGATCACAAACATCCGCCCCCTGGCGCCATTGTTGTTGTTGTTCCCATTGTTACCATTCCCCTGATTGTTGTTATTGTTGTTGTTGTTGTTCTGGTTCCTGTTCAGTTGGGGACAGTCTCTCTTGAAGTGGCCCTCAGCTCCACACTGAAAGCACCCTTTGTTATCACCCTGTTGCTGTTGCTGGCGCTGGTTCTGTTGAGCTTGCTGACGATTCTGATTGGCGGGGTACAAGCTCCTGCAATCCTTTGCAGCATGACCAGGCTTGTTGCACCGATGACAGTTGCCCCTGGTGCATGGTCCGCTGTGGTGCAGGCTGCAGCGATTGCATTTGGGATGATTTCCTTTGTATCCACCACCAGACGATTGCTGATTAGGGCTCTTGTAGTCCTCAGTCTTTCTCTGCTGAGACTGGGACTGAACAGAAGTCGAACCCTTACTTGAAGTTCCATCCCACTTCCGTTTGTTGTCACTTGAGGTACCAGTAGCAGTTGCAGCGCCTATGCGTTTTGGTAACTTGTTCTGCTCCACCGCCTGATCCGTGAGACGGTGAGCCAACTGAACGGTTTGCTGGTAGGTGGCGAGGTTCGCTGAAGTCACATGACTTTGGATTTCCGGCACTAAGCCCTGAAGAAACAGTTCGATGCGTTTGATGGGAGGATCCACCATAGTAGGGCACAGAATTGCCAGTTCGTTCGACCTTTTCACATAAGCTTCAATTTCGGACCCCGTCATCTTGAGGTTGAAGAACTCCACCTCGAGTTTGTGAATCTCATCACGGCTGCAGTATTCTTCCTTGATCATTTCCTTAAAAGTTTCCCATGGGGTGGCGTTGGCAGCAACCAACCCTAGCATCTGAACTTGAGCGTTCCACCACGTGAGGGCTAATCCCTCGAGAGTACCAGTAGCATACTTCACCCTGCGCGCCTCAGGGCATTCACACATTTCGAACACAGATTCTAGCTTCTCAAACCAGTGTAGGAGACCTACTGCTCCTTCAGTGCCGCTAAAAGTAGTTGGTCGGCAGTCCATGAAAGTCTTAAAAGTGCACACGGGTGGTTGAACATGATGACCTATCGTAGGTGAAAGAAAAGACAGAGTTTAACACAAAGGTTGGTTCACGAGAGTAGGATCCTAAAGATCCTAGAATGAGTTCGGACTGCAGGATATACCTCCTGCGTGTGCAGCTGCAAGTGCTGCGGCAACTCGTTCGTTGATCAAAGCCGTCAACTGAGCTTGTGTCATGTTAACGCGTCCAGACATGATCTTCACATCAAGAAGAACGTGAGTGAGAGGGGTTCGCGAAAGTGCGATGATAGGATAGAGTAAGCACGCACGTGTTCAAGCAACAGTAGTTATACTAACCAAGCATACCATAAGCAATGTACTATGTATCTAACAAGTAGGCAATATATGCACAAATCATATTACCTAGAATGTCGAGCCTTGCATGTGGAGTGAAGCATCGTTGTGGACCGTTGAGCACTGTACAGGTTATAGTCTGGTTTTAACAAAAACGTTTTCCCCTTTATTAAAACCAAGTTCTCTATAACCAATGGCTCTGATACCAATCTGTCACACCCCCAAAATCCACCTGCGGAGTACTACCGCTTGGAGGCGTGACTGACCAGGATCCAGCCACCAATCATATTGAACAAGCATATAAGTAGTTATAAAAATCTAACCAATACAATTGGTGTTCAAACAAAACATAGTTAAGTTGCAAGCGGAAGCATAAGTCTTAAATCAAAACACAAGTTTAGTTGTTTCAAAGTTTAACATGGCACACAGCCGTCCATGTCCCACAACGATCCTCCTCCATGCAAGCTCCAGCTTAAGAACCTAAGGGCCTGCAAAGCATGTAGTAACGAGTCAACAACTAGTTGAGTGAGTTCACGGTTGGGTGTTCGTTTTAAGTTGTTTCGAAAACAGTTTCCTTTAGCTGGCATCCTGCCGTGGGGGTTACCCCATAGTTAAAACGTGTCTTGTTTATTCCCGGTTACTCTGGCTATCCAGCCGTGGGGGCTACCCCGTGTTAGTTATCTGGCGTTTCGGCCGTGGGGGCTACCCCATGTATACACTAGACTCGTTACCATATCGACTGCTGACTGTAGTCATGTTTAAGTGCCCTGAAACTGTCAATGTCTATCATCATTGACGCGCCCCAGATCCATTAGTTCACGCCCGTCCTCTGCGGCACGGTGTGAGGTTTGTCAGACCTAAATAGCGCTATCTAACTAATGACCCGCTCGCCATTGGCCCGGCGATTAAGTCGATATAAAAATGAGGGACTTCGTGATAGAGTTTTGGTCTAGTACGAGATATCTGTCCGTGAGGACGAGGAATTACATTCCTGAACCTTTGCTGTCCTACCCAAGGAGGACGAGGAACCCAGTTCCTTAACCCCAATTCCCGACCCCTGGGAATCCCATGCTTTGTAGAGGGTGTGAACTCACCTTTTTTTTGTTCGGTAGAAAACACAGAAAAGTCAAACAAGCAACGTTGAGGCTACTCATGTCCTATCATAGTTGTATCATACAATCAGGTTCGTATTCAAGTAGTGCACGTGTGGGTTACACGTTAAATCATAGCAGTTCATCGACATTCACATTCAACAGTAATATATCAGGTCTGTATACTAGGCCCAAGAGTCCGGCCCAATCAAATAAGTCCGAAATGAGGTGAGAGCCCAAACAGCGTGTATAGTCTCGAGTCGCAACCAGGCGTTTGCGACTCGCAACCTGTGTCGCAATCGTGGTTTCGGTCCGTGTTGGTTTGGTTACGAGTCGCAACTGGACTCGCAACCGTGGTTCCGAGTCACCAAGTTTGGTGTGCTGATCATGTGTGGTTTCGAGTCGCAACCAGGTGTTTGCGACTCGCAACCGGTGTCGCAACTGATGGTTTCGAGTGGACATAAGCTGATTCGGAACAGTGTACTATCCAATAAGGTTTTGTTATCATGCAGCCATTTGTACTATCCACTTAAACCTGTTTTCTTGTCTAACAAATTACCATTTTGGATCAAACACATCAGAATTCAAATATTCAAGCATGTTCATATGATATTCAACTAGTTCTTCCTACATTCATCATGTTCTTCACACATTCAAGTAGTTCATCCTCATTCATATGAACCTAAGTCTAACAAAGTCATGAACAACAATCAATTCTTGAACATATTCATCTCATAGTTTCAAATCATCACATAACATATCAAAATCAACTCTACACTAATCTCATTAACATGGTACTACACCTATGCAAGCCGGTTTTTATGAACATCAACACTCCATGGTTTGAATCATACTTAGACATAAAATAGTGTGTGTTCATTAAGCCACATATCCGAAATCAAGGTATGTTAACCAAGCATCATCATATACATCACACACATTCGGTTCACAACCATCATCAAGCATACAACTACACTAGTTAAATCCTACCATTCATGCTATCATTTAACACAACAAACATCATAAAATCACTAACAAACATTATAAACACTAACCGGTTGTGAGGTGGTGAAAGATGGAGCTTTGTTTGGTGTGAACAAGCAAAACCCGAGAATCCCTTTGGTGGTCGGTTGGTTGGATCCGAGATGAAGGAGGAGAAGTATGGTGCTTGGTGTCTAGGGTTTTAGTGTGAGAGAGTGGAGAGTGTGTGTGTCCAAGAAAATGGCAAGGATAGCTAGGTGCATAACATATATACTAGCTTCATGTGGTGCACCATAATGGGTTTCGGTTGGGTTAAATGGGGTGCGTGGCCCATCCGGCCCAAGTGTTATACTAGTTCACTCGAGACCACATGGTCTCGAGTCGGGTTCATGGCTTTCGGCTCATATACATACTCGAATACATACACACAAGCATACATGTAACATAACACAAAATCATGCAAAGGTTCACTTATCATTCATTAAATCACATAAGTTTAACTAGTCACACGTTTAAGCATACAACGGAAGGTTCTAAATTTCGAGTTGTCACAATCATTTCCTCTTTTTCACAACAAAACTCATTTTGAATTTTTCAATGTTCTTGGCATTTTCAAATTTTCTAATTTTTTTTAAAATTTTTCTCCCCCTAAAATCAAAATATGTTTCAATTTTGATTTTTTGAGAAAATTTGAAAAAAACTATACAGATAAAGTGCCAACATAATATCGAATCGCTTCAATTCGCCATCCACTTGGGATAAACAATCAGAACTCCCCCTGACAACAAACTATTTTCCCATTATGATTTCAAAACACTTAAGTTTGTTTTAATCAAAATGGTTTTTCCGGAAAATTAGTTTCATGTGTCGTTTCACAAACATGGGGTTTTCATCACATTGTTTTCAACCACTTGTAAGTTTATCACAAAAACAATTTCCGATAATCAAACCACTCGTAAGATAGTTAAATCAAGTACAACTTAATGTCCTTGATTAACCACTTGAAAGACGAAATATCACAGTTACCAACCTGTGAATTTCTCAAGAAAGATGCCGATTCCTACTCCCCAATAACCAACCTGGGAGTTCCGGCAAGTCAGGTTTTTCAGTTAAATAGTTTCACCCAAGCCTGACAGTCCTTGGGTGTATTTGAGTTATTTTCACTCGGGGTTTGAACATTCCTTTTTGTTTCATAAAATTCTTTAACCCCTTTAACCTTTCCCTCAACCATTTTTCCAAACATATTTTTTACTTTTTCATTGAACGCCTTTTCGACATCAAATCCTTTCTTTTCAGAATAGAATTGATTCGAAATTTTCACCTTACCAATTTTTTGTTTAAAATTTTCAGTCCGCAATGGTGGAAAATTGATATCATCCATTGGCGAAACTGAATTTTCTCCTTTTAGTTCAACTGGTGGCTCCTCTGATTTTGACGAATCATATTCATTGCCAGAACGTGGCTCATCTGACTTTGACAAGTCAGATTCATCGCCAACACGTGGCTCGTTTGCTTCCGAAGAAACAAATTCATTGCCAGGAATTTTTTCTTTCTTAACACTCCATTCTGTCCTCATATTTGTATCTGATGAATTCGTTTTGCTTGAATTGTCATTCTTTGGAAAGCAAGCCAATTTATCAGAACTTTTATCTGTTTTTCCAGTTTTATCCGAGGACAAAATCCTTTCAAGATACTCTCGAGCTTTCTTTCTTTTCTTTCTCAGTCGATCTTTATGCCCTTGTGAAAGCTTCACTTTCTGTTCTTTCACCTTCTGTTCTTTGGGCTTTTCTTCGACCTTGACCGATTTCTTCATCTTTTTCTGAGATTCAGCCCTCGATCTTTCCATTGATCTCATTGGGCAATTTCTTGCAATATGTCCTTTGATTTGGCAGTTATAGCATCTCCTCATCTCAAACCACTGATTCTGGCAGTTAACAGCAATGTGTCCTTGAACACCACAAGTGTAGCACACTCTGTTATCGTACCATTCACCACTTTCACTCCAAACGCTCAGATCATACCATTGTCTGGCTTTGTGGTAATCATCACTCCTCCTGAAAGCTGGATTTATCTTTGAAGCACTGTGGTCAAACCTGCACCACATATCACCAACTTTTTGTGAGTTTTGATTTTTCAATTTTTGTGGTTTTTTATCTTGATTGGATGATTGAACTGATGAGCTTTTATTCTTGTTTTGAACATTTTCTGAATTTTTAATTTTTTGTTTTTGTTCTACATTCTTCTTAACAGATTTGTGCTTTGAGCATTCACCTATTTCAGTCGAATGTAAAACAGTTTCTTTAAATTTTTCTTTTAATTCCAAAAATATTTTCTTTTTCTCTTTTTCATCATCAGCTTTATCATCACAATCTTTAATTATGACTTTGTCATCATTTGTGGCATTGTCACTTATTGGAATTTCATTGATCGGTTTTGGACAAATATGATCTAGTAATGCGGACGAAGTCACAAAACCTTTCAATGTCTTTTCTAACTCAGCAATTTTATTGCTAGCACACTCAACTTCACTTTCAAGTTGAGTGATTTTCTCAAGATGAGAATTTATTGCTTTTTCTTTTTCAATTTTATTCTTTTCAAGAACAGATTTTTCATTTTCTAAAACTTTTATTTGACTTAGAAATTCTGTTTCTTTTTCTTTTAAATTTTTGTTTTCCAATGTCAAACTCTCCACATCTTTCAAGAGTTTGACATTGTCTGCTCTAGATAGATCACATTTTGAGCACACTGGTTCAGAACTTGAAGCTTCATTTTTTTCGGATTCTTCTTTCTTTGAAATTACCTCTGTCTCTGTCTTGTATGTACCTGCACAAAAAATTTTAACAAAGTCAAGAGGATTCATATTTTCGTCAATATAACAACCCCTCTTAATATCATATTTCATAACATTTTTTTGCTGCAAGACACATATATACTCTTCTTCTCATTTCAAAGATCACATCCAAACTTAGTTTTTCCAATTCTTTTTCTATTCCATTCATCAACTCTTTCTTTTTCTTTTCATTTTCATACTTGAGTGTTTTGAGCTTATTTATAAATTCATTTGGATAAAAATTTGAGAACCTAGAATCCTTTTTCAATTCAATCAAAAATTCATCCCACTCTGAAGGTAACGCGTCTGCAAATTTAGATACTTTTTCAGCATCTGACATCCTTATCTCGTACATTTTTTATTTTTCAATTAGATAATCAAACTGTTTTTCCAACATATCCACTGTTTCATTTTTCATACACAAAAAACATTCAAATCTTTTATCCCAAACATTCTTATTCTCATTCTGATATCTACTACCCCAAACCCCATCAAACCAATTATTTAAACTTTCAAGGTTATAGTTTTCCTCTTCGTCAAACATTTTAACCACACTTTCTTCGTTAAATGACATGGTTCAAAAATTGTTTTTAGTTCAAAGTCCACAAATTTTAACTTCCACGAAGCCCACAAAATATTTGTAACCAAGAAATCAACAAGCTAGCGACCCACTAATCAAACAACCAACTTTTCAAACACAACCAATTTGAGACTCAAAATTCAACCAAACACTTTTTGATCCAAGCCCACTAAAAATTTTGTCCAAAGTTATGCAACCCAAGATTTTTCAGTCCATATGTATTCAAAAACGTTACACACTATCGGCCCAATTAAAATCTCAAAAATTTACGGCCCAATTTTTCAAAATCTTGGTTCACGAAGCCCAAATAAAATCTTTTGAACACCAAAAACTTCGGCCCAAATGATTTAAAAATTTCACTATCCCAGACTTTCACTTTTTTATACAAAATTTTTATGCTTGACTTTTCAAATGCCCTTTTCAAAACTTTTCACAGAGTTATGTTTATAAAAGAAAATTGGCAATTTTTTAATCTCTTTATCTTTTAACCCTACTATAATATTTCAAATGTCACTTAATACAATCAACAATTATAACAACCTTCGATTCAAAAACTTCAAAGTTGATCAACACACTTTTTCGTGACTGGAGTAAACTAGCAAATATCGATCTCTAACACACCAAATCAACTCGAAACCTAACCAAAACTGTCCGTAACTGGAGTAAACTAGCAGTTTATATTCTCGTTTCAGTTTCAAACAAATTTAATACAACTGCAACTCTCAACTTTTCTGATCGAAAAACAATAACAATTTTGTTTACCAAACACTATCACTACTGAAACTAATTATCCCAAACCTGCAACTTGGTTATATCGATATCAACTCTCAGCGATTTCAATCAACAACAACTAACTAAATCTCTGCTTTGATACAGAATAGATCGAAATTTAAACAAGTCAGTCCAAAATTCAACCGAAAATCATTCAACTTCGTCGAAACTGATCGAAATGAACAGATTTCAATCTGAAACAACACAAATCAGTCCGAAATTTGTTCAAAATAATGTGAAACTCAATCGACTCAGTCTGAATATGTCCGAAAAACTCAATCAATAAGCCGAAACTGATCGAAAATCAACCAAATCAGATTCGAAAATGATCGAAATCAGAATCAATGTCACCGAAATTTGTCCGATTTCGATCACTTGTGAATTGTAGCTTACTGCATATTGTTATTTCAAACAATCAACAACAACAAATTCAGATCTGATTTTTATGTATGATGACGTAAACAGTTTGTTAATCAGTTTGTGAATATCAGACTTGTTTTTGTAAAATATTTCCGTCAATTTTACCTCTGTGATCTGAAATTTACCAACAATTCATCAAATGATTCCGAAATTCTCGTTCGTAGAACTCTGATATGATCAGAACACGAACTGAAATCGCCGTGAATTCAACTAAAAACAGATTGAATGCCGATTGAAACAGTCAGAAACTAACCGAAATGATCCGAAATTCAATCAAAACAATCCTATCAACATGAATAACAATCAGATAAGCAAACACGAATAACAATCATCAACACTTAACATGATTCAGCCTACACTTCGAATTCAAAAAAACACCTTTCAACAATTCAAACCTGATTTATCAGAATTCCTAAATCAAATCAGATCTGAAACATGACGCAACATCAATCACTAACAGATAATCATTCAAAATTCATCGAATCGCATCAAATCAGTCACGTTATCACTGTAAACAGTTCAGAGAGTTCAAACAACACACCAAAACAAATCGAAATTCACCAAAAATAGTCCGAAATTAACCGAAATTCGATTCCATTTCACTAAAACTGAGCAAAACTCATCCGATTCGCTAACGATTACACGCAGAGCTATCCGTAGCTCTGATACCACTTGTGAGAACAGGATCGGATCGTAAACGATCACTAGATCTGCGGTGGATTCGATTTAACGTGCGGAATCCGTTAAATCGAACCGTAATCGTGCGCGAAGACGTAATTAAACAACGTTTTATTACGTATCAACTACAATCGAACAAAGTTTCGACTCGATCTCTACAAAGAACACTCAAAATCTGATAAACATGACGTAATCCGGCAGCACTTCGTTACAAGTTTCTGATTCCGTTACAAATGAAATACTAAGCACACCTATATATACTCTTCCTGATTTCGCTCGAAACATACATAGAACCATTACGAGCGAAATCACATACTACCATTTGAAGCGAAATCATATAAAAACAATATAATAATCCTATTTCGTGAACTGTTTCATGTTTCGTGTGTTGAATCCATGTGCATCTTATCTCATGACATAAGATGTGATGTCATCTTTATGATGTCATCATCAAAAATGATGACATCATTCTTGTTCAGAAACGCAACGAATCCAAGGCTTGATATAAGACGGAGTCAACAGACATATGCACTAACATGTGTCGATTAACCTCGACTAGGACTCCGAAGCACTAGTTGGTACTAGTTGTGACCGCGAGTGGGGTTCGGACGCACCCATTAGATCTAACCCTCGTCCCTAATTAAGTATTAATGGCATTTCAATATTAAGTCTAAGCTCACATGATCTAGTATTTCATAGGCGTTTCATAGGCATTTCATACCGTTTAAGCATTCGTAACATGTATTTCACCCCCGAGAGTTATAAAACCAAAAACAGTTAAAGAAAAGGGGGAGCATGAACTCACTGTTTTGCATCTTCAGTACTTGTAACTCAAGTCTCGTCAGCAAACACGACTACCTACAATGGGCTAGGGTCTATTAGACGAGCGGGCCGTGCCTTGCCTTAGTATTCATGTTTTGAGTTACGTTTCCTTTATGTCTTTAACATTATCCAAAGTTATAATATTTCTCAAGTATTTATTTTCGTATTTCCTTGCCAAGGATGGGAGTATTTCATACATGTATTTTCGTATTCTTGTATTGGTAGCTCCGAAATAATGTATTTTCAAGTCTTACTTCAGAAAATATATTTAAACTTGCTTTGTCAAAACAATGTATTCCAAGAACATATCTATTTTTATCTCCCAAAAATAATATATTTTCTTCTTGTTGAAAATATAACATAACTTGGTAAGATGTACAAAAATCATATTTTCCACTTCTTGTATCCAAAATAATATTTTCCGGAATATTTTATAAGTTACACTTTATTGTTCGGTTTCGCAATACCAAGTGTGTAACTTATATATTTCATTCCATGTAATTTTTGGTATTATTTTGGTGTTGTAAATTCTAGGTATTTGTAAGTTATATTATTTTACACTAAAATAATATAACTATTCCACAAAGTATACAAATATCCACCCAAGTGTCTTAATATAAAATATATATTCTAAATATATATTTATCCATTTTTATTTCCAAAAACCAACCTCCAATACTTGTATTTTTGTAATAAAATTTATGGCAAAGTTTTATTGAAAACCATAGTTAAAAATACAATAGTAAACACTTGTTTAGAAAATATTTTCTAAGTGTTTGAATTTTTAGAAAATTTCGCCATAGTTTCCTTTGAAAATGGAGGTGTCCATGTTATTTAGCATATCATTTTCTTTTCAAAAATCATTCAAACAATCAACAACAAGTCACTAATCATCTTGTACTTACCAAGTGCAAAAACTATTCCGTTTACAATATAACATGAGCTTGATCTTTCACAAAAACGCGTAGTAACTTGGTAAAGTGTTTAGTAGCCTTAGTTACCCTCCAAAATATATTTACTACTTGGTAAACTTCATTCTTGAAGTTTTTAGATGTTTACAACTTGTAAACATATTTTACAAAAATGTTTCTTTATTAAACATTCTTGTTTCTCTAGTGTTTACACACTTGTTTTTCCATTAAAAATGGTGTAAGTTTAGTAAAAACCATGATCTTTCAAAAATCATATTTTGAACTTGGTTTTCATGGAAAATCATTCATAAATCTTGGATCTAGAAGTTTACTAGTTCACTTTATTTATTACTTTTCAAGAAATCATTTTGTTTATCAAGTTCATGTCCAGATGTGAAGATGATTATCTTATGTTGTTACATAATCATCTTCCTACTTGCTAGATCATGTGTTAAATCACCATCTAGCAAGTTTCATGTGATGATTAACATCATCATCTCAAGAAATCAACAAGCAAATATCACTCATATACTAACAACATCATATCACAAGATTTCATCATATTTAATGCTTTATGTTTCAAGATTCAAGTGTATGTCTTTTAGTGTTTATGTTATTTTCATCATACTACATCTTTTAACCACTTAAAATAGAAGTGACAAAGGTAAATAAAGATCTTACTACTAGCTTGAAGCTAGGGAAGAACAATGATGAAAATGTAGTGGATAAAAGCTCGTGTGAGTGGTCCTTCAAGATTCAAGAGTTCCACACCTTCTAATCTTGCTTCTTACACCTCAAAATGGTCTTGGATTGGATGGATAGTGTTCGAAAATGGTGGTGGTGGGGTGGAGTATGGTGGCTGTGAGGTAGAAGAAGGAAGGAAGAAAGTTGTGGTGTTGATATGGGGATGAAGATGTTTAGGAGTTCTTATAACCATAAACTCTATTTTCCAATGGTCTCCATGTTCCTTCAAGTACCATCAAGATCTCATCAAATCCCATGAAAGATTATTAGGAGATTTAGGAAAGATTATGTAATCTTTGGGGGTGGGGGCCACTTGGGCCGATTTACTAGCATGGGGGGGGGGGGGGGGGCGTTAATTGTAAGTTTGATGGTAAGTAGGTTAATTACTTAGGGGTTATGTGTAATGTCTAGTGTTTTAAGTGTAGGACGCATCATGTAGTATGTTAGGGTGTTCGGGAGCGATAACTAGCCAAGAAATAATAAAACAATGCTTCTAGCAATATTTCGGTATTCCGGGTAATGTCCGGTTGTTCGGTTGGATACCGGTTCGTTAAAGTGTCTAGTTATTCCGTATAGTGTCCTTTATGTAACTTTTTGTGACACTTTTAATTCCCGACACTTAGGAAAGCATACAGGACCATTTTGTCATATTTTTGCACATTACTAGCTTGTTAAAAAGCTGATTTTTGCTGAATTATGCAGAATTCTGCACTTTATGTGGTTTTAGGCAATTCCCGGCACTTAAACTATCACTTAGGAATGCAGTTTTGTGGTCCTTACTTCCCTACACACTATACGAGTGTATCACTTGGTTTCTGGCTCATACTGGACCTCAAAATATTGTCTGTCTATGTACTGAACATCGTCAGTATAATTTTTTTTTGTTTGTCTAATAATGGTGCCAATTCTGTTCTGTGCATTACGAGCACTATATCGTGTTGCATGTAGCAACGAATATGAAATGCCATTGTATGTATATAACAGTAATCAGAAATTCATTTGTCTTGTAAACTAGATCATGCACAGTCATTAAAGTACAAATTACTATTCATTTAGTGTACGGAATGTACGGAAAAGTGACAGTTGTCACAGTCTCCCCCCATTAAAAGAATTTCGTCCTGAAATTCAAGCGATGCCATTGGTCGTAGGGGAGTTGTGAATCAAATGTGGTCACTTAGATTTAAAATTTTCCTTTATGTTCCCAAGTACTCTGGGTCATGTTATGAGTTCTATCATACTCAAGTAAATCAATTATGTCTTTTCTGTGTCTTGTGGACTCTTGGTCCGTAACCTTAACAGGTTCTCTAGTATTGTGGAATCTTGGTCCGAAACCTTAACAGGTTCTATAGTAATTTTGTCATTTGTTATTGACCTGAATCTTATTTGTGGGAACAACAACTGTTCCTTGAGTCAGACTCCTCAAAAGACTAGACACATGGAATGTGTCGCGATCACTACTGATCTTTTTCTGGAAGTTTCAAATGGTTCCGATCCCTACACCGGGGTCCAACCTTTATGTTTTCCAAATCACACCACGCCTTCTCTAGGCGAGGCTCCCATTTAAGTCATACTTCTTATCTCAAATTCTTACGATTTCTGCAGCTCATCGGTTCAATCTTTCTCTATTCCGCGGCTGTCTCGATATGATCACATATTTGAACGATCTTGCCTCTAGTTTTTCCTGGACCAACTCGGGCCAGTTGATTGTTTATTTCTGGTATCCGTTCAACATGACGGGAATCGACTTATTATGTTCCTTCTAAAGCTTCACACGAAGCGGTTTAAACGGCGGTGTGATATTCAAGTTTTCATCAAAGTTTATCACACATGCACGTATCGTGTCCATACAGTCTGCATCGTTCAGTAGCTTAGTCCATCTATGTTAATATTCAAGTTTTTACGATCAACGATGTGCTGCAACCCTTGTGATCAGTAAAAGTCGTGCAGCGTTTTCTTACAGGTAATGACGTCAAATTTGTGGTGCGCAATCACTGAATCTAGATCATGGTTTCTTCTCATGATCTTTTAATCGAGATGATGCGTATGCAATTCCATGGTCTCGTTGCATTGACGCGCAATTGAGACTTTGTCAAGAAGCGTCACATAATTGCAACTCTAACTCTTTAGCTCTTGATTTCAGGGTTGGCATGAATCTCGTTCTTAACCACCATGGACCCTAAAGTTCTCACTTCGCGAATTCGAAATCCACTTTTCGTCATCATAGCACATAACTGCTCTTTCTCTGAGAGTCGTGAGATAATTACAGCTATTGCTCACGACCTTCCTTGATCATTGGCCATATAAGAATGTAGTCAATAAATATACTCATGATCTATTCAGGTATGGCTTACACGTTCGATTCATGAAGTCCATGAATATTATCGATGCATGTGTTAAGTCAAAGGGTACGACAAGGAACTCGTAATGCTCGAAGCGAGTCCTAAAGGTCTTTTTAGGGATATTTCCCTCTTGTATTCACAGTTGAGGACGTCCTGTCCTCAAGTCGATCTTTAAGTGGTAACTAGAACCTTATGATTGGTCTGTTCATGTCATCAATCCTCGGCAAAGGATACCAATACTTGATATCCAGTTCTTTGGAATCTATGCAACATGGAAACTGTCAACTTTCTCTGTGTGTCCTTAACCAAGGACGTCATGTCCTTAATTCCTTCTGTCTAGCAGCTCTTGTAGTTATATCGGAAGCTCATGCTTCGCAGACGAAGCTAGTCGGTAAGGTGTCATTCGGCACTGCTGCCGCTCCTGGCACGAGGTTTATCCTAAACTCCTCTTGACGTTGTGGAGGTATTCCTGGCAAGTCTTCAGAAAAGGCCACTGGAACTTCTTCTGTCACGGGGATGTTCTCAGGCTCTACAGTCTACTCGGAGGCGTTTCTGCGTCTCTTCGACCATTGAGAGATGTCTCAGATCCGCTGCCTTATGTGGTCTAGCATTCTTGCACCTATTCAGGAAGGTTGCGTACTATAAATGTTTTATCATTCGCAAAAGGGATGCGACTGATTTTCCTTATATCGAATGACTTTAGCTCTATACTTGGATATGCAATCCATGCTGACTATCATGTCATGATTTCCCAAGTCAATGGTAACAGAAGGCTCCGGCCTTCTATATGCCTATTTCTAAAGAATACGGGACGTCTATTTTACTCGAAACTAGGCCAAGCAGTTTCTTAAGTTCTTGACGCCAGTATTAATCAAAAATAGATGCATAAGGTTGGTTAATAGGGAACGTACCGGTAACCACATCTGGATCCTGGCGTGTTTCACGAGTTTCGATCGCGAAAACCCTTCCTTGCTTGTTTCTTCCTAGGGCAATCTTTCCTAAAGTGCCCTTCTTCACCACATTTGTAGCAACCTGGTACTCTACCTTTATTTCTTTGTCTGGATCCTTCGCCCAACATGCATCCTTAATGTGTCCTTTCCCACACTTTTCGCACTTAGGCCTCAGACATCGACCTTCATGGTGAAAATTGCATTCCCCGCACCTCGGCTTAGTCCCTGAGTAAACTTTACCACCAGCCTTATTAGTGGCTCCATCAGCTTTCCTTCCATGCGGCGGATTCACTTTCTTTCTTTTGTTTGCTTTAGAGCTCCATAGCTGACTTGGGTGCCCATCTTTAGGTTTGAAGACTTCCCTTTCTTGTTGCCTGATGACTCCACATAAGTTTCTTTCTTGTTATCTTCAGATTCCGAAAATTTCCCCATGCGTAGGGCTTCTTCAGTAAGAGTGACACTCAAATCGATAGCCTCTGCAATGGTTGAGGGCTTTGAGGTGGTAACCATGCTCCTGATCTGAGGTGCAAGTCCCCAAATGAATGGTTCAACCCTTTTTGAATTCTTGTTTGACTAAGTAGGGGACGACCCTAGACAAGTCGTGAAATCGCTGGACATATTGAGGAATCTTTGGTCCGTCCATTTTCAAATTCCAGAACTCCACCTCAAGCTTCTGGATTTCAGCCCTAAAACAGTATTTCTTTTCCATAATTTCCTTGAGCTCATCCCAGCTCAGTACATAAGCAGCATCTACACCAAGGGTCTGAACCTGAAGGTTCCACCAGGAGAGTGCGCCATCTAAAAATAACCCTGAGATAAAGGTAACTCTCTGCTGGGGTGAACAGTTACTCATTCTTAGAACGGAGTCAGTCTTTTCTGCACAATGGACAAATGCAATGGCGCCTCCGGTGCCATCAAAATTCAATGGCTTGTAGTCCAGGAATTGTTTATAGGTGCAGCCAGTTGGAGGGTTATTTCCGGAAGTGTCACCGCTGTGCTCAGAGCGGAGGGCTTCATGTCGTGCAATTGCCTGTGAGATTCGTTCTTGAAGCTCGACTTCTGTCCTTGGTAACGTACTGGTGTTTTTGTCACGTTTGGGTGGCATTTTCTTGAGTCAAAATGGTATGAAGTAGGTTAGACAACATTCCATAATTGTCTATGAGGTACATAGCGCCATAAGTCATCATGTAATCACCCAATTTCACATGTATATATAATCAACAATGTACTAGCGAGGAAACAATTACTGAGTCTTCACATAGGCTTGGTAACTTGGCCTATTGTTTGTAATAATGTATTCGAGGCTACATCGCCCTGGTCATACTTGTTTCATAAAGTGGTAACGTCACTGAATCTTTCTGAATGTTATCCATCTTTTCTTGCTTAAATATCGTTTCTCAAACATCTCATACACGGGTAGAAGTGTCAGACACGAAGTAGGCAAAGTCTGGTTTCCTACTTTATAAAGTGCTAAAGCACTAGTCTAGGTATTGTTCTACCATTTGAAGGTGTGAACACCTAGATTTATTTTTAGAGGGATGGTGATCTTTAACTTGACTCGCAGAGTCCACCAGGATTCCCATGCACTACAAGTTGTTATTACGTGGGCCCCCGTAATAATAAATTGTCATGCACAGTTACCCCAATTTTCTCTCGTCGAAGCAGATGGTCAATCAAGGAGGGGACACTACTGTCCTTACATCTCCGTCATGGAAAGGACCTTTGCGATGGTCCACGCGCTAACACTCGTTATCGTTACGCGCGAATAGGCACGATGATGAAGTAGGAATAAAGAGAATTCCTAATAGTTGGAGGGGCACCTTCAAGATGAATACTTCATCTTCCTTTTCTGTTCAAGTGTGTCGTCAATCTTGCTTCACATAAGCCACAGGGATCTCGTCCCATTGATTAAGAATTCGTTCAAGGTTTCCGCCTCTGGCTCTTCATCATCACCATAGTCAGGCACCTTCACGATCGAGAGGGAAGAGCAGCCATCTCCTACGAAAGCAAGCTCAGAATCTTGTTTGGTAATCACTCTAGCTATGAGCTTTGCGATGAACGCGAGGTCGATAGCTTCATCGTGCGAGTTACGTATAGTAATAGGAGTCGGAGTCGAAAGTATCTTATTCATGTCAATAATCATTCCGTACACTTATTTGTATGTATTCACATCAATAATTATTCCGTACACTTATTTGTATGTATTCACATCAATATTTATTCCGTACACTTATTCGTATGTATGTATCGATATACAAATATGTTACTTAGCATAAACAGGCATTTCGATGCATCATATTACATATAACTCTCGTTTTTGGGGGGTCATTCTTCTAGTTGTCTATTCACGACTGAGACACAAAAACACTACTTGGTACTAGTTATCACCAAGAGTGTATTTTATCTTTGGCAAGTCTAACTAGTGTAGACTATGCCTTAATTGGCACCTTATCTTGAGGGTATTCCCTACTAATGTCCTTGCCTTGTCTCTTCTTTGAAAAATGTTTGACTCATGGATCTTGACGCTTACGTGAATGCAATGAAAACCTTTTTGTAAAATATTTTCGTGAGAGAACTCTAGTGATTGTAGTCTAGACTCGAGAAGGAATCCTAGTTCACAACAATCGAAGCTCTGATACCAAACTGTCACACCTTGACTTTTGCGGAAGCGTTTGATGTGTGACTGGTTTAGTATCATTGCATTCAATCGTAATAAATAACTACATGATCAAAACGATGTTCATCCATTCATAAAATTTGAGTATTACAAACACTGGTTATTCAAGTTTTTAAAACACAACCTTCGAGTAGGTTACAAATCAACAAAAGTGGATGACATCTAAACTTGAAGTCTACTTCTAGTTATGACACCCGCGCCCCAGATCCATCCTGTCACCTGAAATACATGTAATTTGCGAAAACATCAACAAAAGTTGAGCGAGTTCATGCGTCTTGTTTGTGTACTGGAATTCTTGTAAATCTTTGAGAGACTACTTTGTAAACAGGTATGAAAAGCGTGTATGAACATAATTGTTTTACAAGGATTTTAAGGCATGTGAGGACATAGGAGGCACTCGTAATGGCTTATACCCTTGTCGATTTTCCTCGACTGTGTCGATTAACCTCGACTGTGTCAATTTACCTTGACTGTGTCGATTACCCTCGACTGTGTCGATTAACCTCGACTGGGACTCCGAAGCACTACTTGGTACTAGTTGTGACCACGAGTGGGGTTCGACCGTACCTGTTAGATTAAACCCTCGTCCCTAATTAAGTATTAATGACATCAATATTTAGTCTATGCTCACATAATCTGGTATTTCATAGGCCTTTCATAGGCGTTTCATAGGCATTTCATACCGTTTAAGCATTCGTAACATGTATTTCACCCCCGAGAGTTATAAAACCAAAAACAGTTAAAGAAAAGGGGGAGCATGAACTCAGTGTTTTGCGTCTTCAGTACTTGTAACTCAAGTCTCGTCAGCAAACACGACTACCTACAATGGGCTAGGGTCTATTAGACGAGCGGGCCGTGCCTTGCCTTAGTATTCATGTTTTGAGATACGTTTCCTTTATGTCTTTAACATTATCCAAAGTTATAATACTTCTCAAGTATTTATTTTCGTATTTCCTTCCCAAGGATGGGAGTATTTCATACATGTATTTTCGAATTCTTGTATTGGTAGCTCCGAAATAATATATTTTCAAGTCTTACTTTAGAAAATATATTTAAACTTACTTTGTCAAAACAATGTATTCCAAGAACATATATATTTTTGTCTCCCAAAAATAATATATTTTCTTCTTGTTGAAAATATGACATAACTTGGTAAGATGTACAAAAATCATATTTTCCACTTCTTGTATCCAAAATAATATTTTCCGAAAATATATTTGTAAGAGTATTTTCCGGAATATTTTACAAGTTACATTTTATTGTTCGGTTTCGCAATACCAATTGTGTAACTTATATATTTCATTTCATGTAATTCTTGGTATTATTTTGGTGTTGTAAATTCTAGGTATTTGTAAGTTATATTAATTTACCCTAAAATAATATAAATATTCCACAAAGTATACAAATATCCACCCAAGTGTCTTAATATAAAATATATATTCTAAATATATATTTATCCATTTTATTTACAAAAACCAACCTCCAATACTTGTATTTTTGTAATAAAATTTATGGCAAAGTTTTATTGAAAACCATAGTTAAAAATACACTAGTAAACACTTGTTTAGAAAATAGTTTCTAAGTGTTTGAATTTTTAGAAAATTTCGCCATAGTTTCCTTTGAAAATGGAGGTGTCCATGCTATTTAGCATATCATTTTCTTTTCAAAAATCATTCAAACAATCAACAACAAGTCACTAATCATCTTGTACTTACCAAGTGCAAAAACTATTCCGTTTACAATATAACATGAACTTGATCTTTCACAAAAACGCGTAGTAACTTGGTAAAGTGTTTAGTAGCCTTAGTTACCCTCCAAAATATATTTACTACTTGGTAAACTTCATTCTTCAAGTTTTTAGATGTTTACAACTTGTAAACATATTTTACAAAAATATTTCTTTATTAAACCTTCTTGTTTCTCTAGTGTTTACACACTTGTTTTTCCACTAAAAATGGTGCAAGTTTAGTAAAAACCATGATCTTTCAAAAATCATATTTTGAACTTGGTTTTCTTGGAAAATCATTCATAAATCTTGGAACTACAAGTTTACTAGTTCACTTTATTTATTACTTTTCAAGAAATCATTTTGTTTATCAAGTTCATGTCCATATGTGAAGATGATTATCTTATGTTGTTACATAATCATCTTCCTACTTGCTAGATTATGTGTTAAATCACCATCTAGCAAGTTTCATGTGATGATTAACATCATCATCTCAAGAAATCAACAAGCAAATATCATTCATATACTAACAACATCATATCATAAGATTTCATCATATTTCATGCTTTATGTTTCAAGATTCAAGTGTATGTCTTTTAGTGTTCATGTTATTTTCATCATACTACATCTTTTAACCACTTAAAAAAGAAGTGACAAAGGTAAATAAAGATCTTACTACTTGCTTGAAGCTAGGGAAGAACAATGATGAAAATGGAGTGGATAGAAGCTAGTGTGAGTGGTCCTTCAAGATTCAAGAGTTCCACACCTTCTAATCTTGCTTCTTACACCTCAAAATGGTCTTGGATTGGATGGATGGTGTTCGAAAATGGTGGTGGTGGGGTGGAGTATGGTGGCTGTGAGGTAGAAGAAGGAAGGAAGAAAGTTGTGGTGTTGATATGGGGATGAAGATGTTTAGGAGTTCTTATAACCATAAACTCTATTTTCCAATGGTCTCCATGTTCCTTCAAGTACCATCAAGATCTCATCAAATCCCATGAAAGATTATTAGGAGATTTAGGAAAGATTATATAATCTTTGGGGGTGGGGGCCACTTGGGCCGATTTACTAGCATGGGGGGGGGGGTTAATTGTAAGTTTGATGGTAAGTAGGTTAATTACTTAGGGGTTATGTGTAATGTCTAGTGTTTTAAGTGTAGGACGCATCATGTAGTATGTTAGGGTGTTCGGGAGCCATAACTAGCCAAGAAATAATAAAACAATGTTTCTAGCAATATTTCGGTATTCCGGGTAATGTCCGGTTGTTCGGTTGGATACCGGTTCGTTAAAGTGTCTAGTTATTCCGTATAGTGTCCTTTATGTAACTTTTTGTGACACTTTTAATTCCCGACACTTAGGAAAGCATACAGGACCATTTTGTCATATTTTTGCACATTACTAGCTTGTTAAAAAGCTGATTTTTGCTGAATTATGCAGAATTCTTCACTTTATGTGGATTTTAGGCACTTCTAGGCACTTAAACTATCACTTTGGAATGCAGTTTTGTGGTCCTTACTTCCCTACCCACTATACTAGTGTATCACTTGGTTTCTGGCTCATACCGGACCTCAAAATATTGTCTGTCTATGTATTGAACATTGTCAGTATTTTTTTTTTTGCTTGTCTAATAATGGTGCCAATTCTGTTCTATGCATTACTAGCACTATATCGTGTTGCATATAGCAACGAATATGAAATGCCATTGTATGTATATAACAGTAATCGGAAATTCATTTATCTTGTAAACTAGATCATGCACAGTCATTAAAGTACAAATTACTGTTCATTTAGTGTACGGAATGTACGGAAAAGTGACAGTTGTCACACTATTATCTTCCTTCTCTATCCACTACTGAAACTACATTGACAATCCTTGTACCTCCGAAGGTGTAAGTCGCTAAGGTGCATTGACTGCAGGCGCGGCGCCTAGAATCAAATCGATGTGAAATTCGACTTGTCGTTGAGGAGATAATTCTGGCAAGTCTTCGAGGAAGACTTCAGGATATTCTCTTATTACAGGGATATCTTCGAGTTTTGGTTCTTCGGTTCCCCTGTCCATGACATGAGCCCAGAAAATAACACATCCATTACGCAACAACTTTCGTACCTTCAAGCAATTTGGAAGCTGTAGGGGCGTATTCTGCTTACCTCCATGAGTCATGATTGTTTCTTCATTTTCCATCGGGTGCGGGTAATAATCTCCGCTTGATTGCTCGACAACCAATCCATCCCAATTACCACGTCGAAGCTTCCCTTAAGCTAGTTCTATCGAGTACTGGATATCTATCTTACTTACTACTAAAACAAGTATACTCTCAAACTCTGGAGATGCAAAGCTAAAATTTGTAATAATATCAAGTAGCACAGATGCATAATGTTGACTAATATGGAACGTATGGATAACCTTGTTTGGATTCTGGTGTGTTTCCCTAGCTTCGCTATTGAGCTTTCATCCTTGTGCCTGATTGTTTTTAGGGTAGTATCTTCTTAAATGCTTTTTGCTCCCACAGTTAAAACAACCTTGAGCAAGTTTTTGTTTGTCACTCGTCCTGCCTTGATAGTTGTCATTGTCGTTGTTTCCTCCGTGATTCTCGCTACCACCTTGGACTCCATTTCTAGGTTTAGTACCTTGCCTACAAGTCTCCTTGGGATGCCCCCTCTTGCCACAGTTACCACATTTTACATATTTACATCATCCGACATGATAACGTAGACAATTGTCGCACTTAGGTAGGATACCTATGTTCTCTTTCCCCTTTTTAGCCCTGTTCTTGCTATTCGCCCGAGTACCCTTCTTGAAGTTTGCAAATTTTCTCTCGTTATCTCCAGATGGCTCTACAGGAGTCTCCTTTTTCTCTTCCGTAGTGGAAAATTTTCCTAGTCTAACCGCTTCTTCACTGAGCGGCACACTTAAGTCGATAGCCTCGGTGATCGTTGGAGGTTTAGATGTTGTCATCAGGCTTAGAATCTGAGGTGCCAATCCCCTGATGAAGCGTTCGATCTTCCTAGATTCTGGTTCCACCAAACGCGAAGCAACTTGTGATAAATCATGAAATCTCTGCACATACTAAGTGTCACACCCCGACCACGTAAAACATCAAATCGTGGCGGAAACGTCGGGGAGTGTTGCAACAGAATTATTGTTTCACAACCATGGCATTTAAAAGTTATGCTTTATTCATCAAACAAAGAGTTACATTGTCTTAAAATAACTGAAACAAAGAGTACACACATAATTAAACTAGTTCTATCTTTATTTTAAGTCTCTAAGGCACAGGTCCGCCCTAGCGTGTCACGAAGATCCTAAGCAACAGCTCCTAAAAACACATGTGAAAATAGGTACGTCAGCATAAAAATGCCTGTGAGTTACATAGGTTTTGTGAAAATAGGATTCATGACTTGAGTTTAAAGAAAAAGTTGTTTAATAAAAATAAGTCATGAATCTTGTTAAATGTTTTGTTTTATAAATCATTTGAAAAAAGTTAGAAAAATCAGATGATATGTATATATAAAAGAATAATGTATGGTTAAATGAATAACCAAGTAAAATGAGTTTGTATAAATTGAGTTATTTGTAAAACAATGTTTAAGTGAAAATGTGTTGTAAATGTAATATGTCTAAACTGAAGTGGTTTAAATGACGCTGCGATATGTAATACCATAAAAGCACTTATATATAGGAAGTACCAGCGGCGTATCCACCATGCTTTTATCATACTACATTTCGCCTCGTTATGCAAATCACTTACACAAACAAACCACCAAAATGTAATGTTTAAACCAATTTCTCAAATGTTATGAGAAAACCAAGTCTATTGTCAATATAAACCATGTAATGTATAAGTAAAAGTCATGTATGGTAAGTAAAATGAGACTACTTAAACCACAAGCAAAAATGTACAAAACAAAGTATTTTAAATAAATCCAAAGTTATGTTTTGTAAGATAAATACATGTTTTACTGATACAAACACTTATGTGGTAAGTTAACGCATACATTCAAGCCTTGAGATAGCAGGATAACCTTAGAGTAAAGATTATCAAAGAAAAATGTTTTCGGATTCAGTCATTCCTTACATCCAAACAAACCTAGGATGTCAGGAATGAGATTTGTCAAGTCCTATGGTAACATTACTTACTACCGAGCGGCGTAGCTAATGTTAATGAATGTAGTTTAGACCCGTTGAACAAACCAAATGTCATATCAAATGGTAAACATGTAATGAAAGTAATGTACTAAGTATGCTAAGTTAACATACAAAGCAGAAAAGTCATGTAAATCAATGTGCTAAATATGCTTAGTTAACATACAAAGCAGAAAAAGATGTATTGTAAATCAATATGCTAAGTATGCTAAGTAAACATACATAGCAAAAGAAAATGAAATTATGTACTAATAGTGTACTAAGGATATGATATGAAAACATGGAAAGCATGAAAATAACAAGTAGGCACATGTGTTTCACCCCAAAATGTTTGGAAAACAGTAAAAGAGGGGTCTATGTACTCACTTGAGATTGCTCAATAGACTTTAGATATTCACCAAGCAAAGCTAGAAGATTACGGAATCAAACGACACCTAATATAGGTAACTACATTAATAAACGGACCTATTTGGAGGATCGGGTAGCATGAGGGTTCGTAAACCAAATGGGTGTAGGAACTCATGTAATATGCTTTAACAAAGCCTACATACTAAAGCGAAACTTATCCTAAGTGCTTTTGACCCATTACGACCCGTTTAGATAGCTTATGCTACTTTAACGCGTCGTTTGCGTAAAACGCGTTTGGATCGCCTAACTAGTCCTATGACAAGTAAAATATGCCTCACCATGTCTAATATTGTTGCTAAATCAGTTTAGATGTCAAAATTTGGGTTACATATGCTTAAAATGAATTTTGGCGTAAAAAGGGCATTTTGGTAATTTACCTAAGGCATATATACTACCTATCATACAACTACTTAAACGACGTGACCATAAGGTATAACCTCGGAAGGTTATTCCCTATATAACTATGGTCACCTAAATTGTTTAGTCGGATCCTAATGATCGACCAAATGGGTCGGGTTCGAAAGTATAAGCGATTGATTAGATCGCTTACCTTTACGACCCTAGACAAGCACAAATCTAAAAGTGACGAGCTAAACAAGCTAAAACATGTTTAGTTAAGTTAGAAAACAGGTTTTGGTATCAAGACAAATGGTTTTGATACCCAAGAGTAGTTTGGTTACAAAATACGCAAGAATACGCATTTTGGCCGAAACTACGACTCGTCACTGAGCCTAGATAACGTGGTAACCAGTAGGTATAGTCACAAGGGACTATAACCATCGTGATTACGCTCACGTTGCAAAGTTCAACAGAACTTTATGTTGACCATTGACTGGTCAAAGCTGAAAGTCAAACTTGTTTGACTTTCATGCTTGAAATACAAGAACAAGCAAGAAGAGGACTTACAAAGGGTCCAAGAAAGATGTTTGATCTAAAATAGCTCAGGTATGAAGTGCAAACACCCCAACTTAGAGCTGATTTCAGATCAAGTGTGAGAATGAAGTGAAGTGGGGGTTGCTATTTACAGGAATTTCACAACCATTAGGATCATTTCTTGGAGAAGAGGAAATGATCTTGGCCTTACACTTGGGCACAAGGTTTTGAATACCATGGGGACATCAAATACCAGCCCATAGTTTGTAATTCAAGGGGTAAAAACCATTTGAGCAAGTAGAATAGGCCAGATTCAATGTTTCTGCAATTCTATGGTTCTGGGCACTGCTTACAGACTGCAATCAAGTCTCCATACGGTCCGTAAGGGACCTGCAGACCAGCAACTTTCAGAAATGACAGTTTTAGCCCTTAAAGCCCCCAACTTGGTTTTCGATGCATTTTTGACACGTTTAAGCCCCTTTAACCCCATTTCAAAGCTCTAAAATGAAGTTAAAGTATAGGGAACTTAAAATGTGCTAAAAACTATCTCGGATGTCGGCTTGTTTGGTTGTACGGTTGCGTTGTTCGGTTAATTACGACGGGAGTTGTAACGAACGCAAAAACGTTCCAAATTGCGCGACGAATGGATTTTTATCATTCCAAACACTAAAATAAAATATTTTAATGCTTAAATAAATTTTTGAATGTCCAGATGTATTCAGAACGTAAGTTATGCGTGAAAATGCAAACTTATGCACTTTTTTGACGCTTTTAGTCCCTAAATGACCAAAAAGTTTATTTTAGCACACCGAACCCCTAAAAGCCTATTTCTAAGCTATGTAAAGGATATTTAGGGTGTGTTTAACTTATGATCAAGTTCCGGAATATCCGTTACAGTTTAAATCATCATACTTTCGCAGTTTATCAAATTTAGTCCCTGTAAGCGAATAGACTTGATTTTGCCATACCAAAGCCTTCAAAACTTATTTATAAGTTATGTAAAGATTATTTAAGGTATGTTAAGCATATATTGATATTCCGGAGTATTTTTCACGTTAAACTGACTATGTTTACGCACCAGTTTGCATATAACTCTCTAGAAAGCGATATAGAGTTTGAAATTGAATAAAAGTCAAAACATGAAAAACATCAATCATAAACAAACAAACATTGGAATCAAATAACTTTATTTCATTGATAAATGAACTTTTTACAATGATTACAAGCACAGATGTCACAGTCTTCCCTACTTGTGGAAATTTCGTCCCGAAATTTGTTTAGAGGAAACTCGTGAGAAAAGATGAGGATACTTCGCCTTCATTTGATATTCACCCTCCCAAGTAAATTCAGGTCTACGCTTAGATTCCCAGCGAACTTTGACCAGTGGAATGCGCTTGCGTTTACGCCATTTCCACTGGTTTCTCAACAAAATGCATCGTGTTATCCACACGAATTTCATCAAGCGGTATGTGGAGGTTCTCATCAGCTAGACACTTCTTGAGATTGGACACGTGGAAGGTTGGATGAACATTTCCTAGTTCAGGAGGTAACTCAAGTCTGTAGGCTACCTTACCGATTCTTTCGACGAACTTGAATGGTCTAACATATCTAGGTGCAAGTTTTCCTTTCTTTCCAAATCTGATCACACCTTTCAAAGGTGAGACCTTAAGTAATACATGATCACCGACTTGAAATTCCAAGGGCTTGCATCGTTGGTCCGCGTAACTCTTTTGACGGCTTCGAGCTGTCTGAAGGTTATCACAAACTTTCGTAACCTTTTCAGTTGTCTCTAGAATGAGGTCAGGTCCAGTAAGTTGAGCCTCACCTATCTCATTCCAGCAGACTGGTGAACGACATTTTTGACCATAGAGAGCCTCGAAAGGAGCCATGTTGATGCTGGAGTGATAACTGTTGTTGTAGGAGAATTCTATCAATGGAAGATGTGAATTCCAACTACCACCAAAATAGATCACGCAAGCTCTAAGCATATCCTCCGAAGTCTGGATTGTTCTTTCAGATTAACCATCAGATTGCGGATGATAAGCAGTGCTCAGATTAAGTTGGGTCCCAATAGCAGTTTTCATGGTTCTCCAAAAATGAGAAGATAAACGAGCATCTCTATCAGAAATAATGTTCAAATGAACACCATGTCGAGTTACGATTTCATCCACATAAACTTTTGCAAGCTTTTCAGCAGAAAAATCCTCACGGATTGGCAAGAAATGTGCTGACTTAGTAAGACGATCAACAACTACCCAAATGGCATCATGACCTTTCTTAGTGCGCGGAAGTTTAGTAATGAGATCCATAGGGATGTTTTCCCATTTCCAAATTGGGATCTCTGTTTGCTCCAGAAGACAAGTAAGGCATTTTGAAACGTATAAGGCTATGTCTTTCTTCATACCAGGCCACCAATACTGAGTACGAAGATCCTTATACATCTTATCCAAGCCAGGATGAATAGAATAACGAGACTTATGAGCTTCGTCCATAAGCAAAGTGCGGAGATCGTCTAGGCTTGGGACCCACAAACGGTCCATGAAGTAATATGATCCATCGTCCTTCAGTTCAAGATCAGGCTTAATGTGATAGGGTAATTCCTTACCCATCAAGCCTTGTGAAACACAAGCATGTTGAGCCTGAGAGATGCGGGTCTGAATATCAGATTGAACACGAACACAATGAAGCTTGACACGTTCTTTACTACTCAAAGCGTCAGCCACGACATTCGCCTTACGAGGATGGTAGTGAATTTCGCATTCATAGTCGTTTAGAAGTTCTACCCAACGTCTTTGCCTCATGTTTAGTTCTTTCTGATTGAAGATATGCTGAAGACTTTTGTGGTCAGTGAAAACCACACATTTTGTGCCATACAAATAGTGTCTCCAGATCTTAAGAGCAAACAAAACTGCACCCAACTCAAGATCATGAGTGGTGTAGTTCTTCTCATGCACCTTTAACTGTCTCGATGCATATGCTATGACTTTGTTCCTTTGCATCAGAACACAGCCAAGTCCCAAATTGGATGCATCGCAGTACACGACAAAATCATCATTGCCTTCGGGAAAAGATAGGATATGCGCATTACAAAGCTTCTGCTTCAAAGTCTGAAATGCTTCTTATTGTTTAGAACCCCATTCAAAGGGTTTATTCTTCTGAGTTATAGCAGTTAGGAGAACTGTAATCTTCGAGAAATTTTCGATGAAGCGGCGGTAATAACCCGCGAGACCAAGAAAAGAACGAACTTCGGTAGGAGTAGTAGGCGTATCCCAATCCTTAATCGCACTGATCTTGGAGGGATCTACATGAATACCTTGTTCATTGACGATATGACCCAAAAATTGAACTTCTTTAAGCCAAAATTCGCACTAGGAGAATTTGGCGAAAAGTTGCTCTTTCTTTAGGAGTTCCAGAGTAAGACGAAGATGTTGCTCATGATCAGCTTGCGTCTTAGAATATATCAAAATGTCATCAATAAAAACGATGATGAACTTATCTAAATAAGGCTTGCAAACCCTATTCATCAAGTCCATGAAAACATCAGGAGCATTAGTCAAACCGAATGGCATAACTGTGAACTCATAATACCCATAACGAGTGCAGAACGCTGTCTTGGGAATATCTTCTTCATTCACACGAAGTTGATGATGCCCAGAATGCAGATCAATTTTTGAAAAGTAAGAAGCACCTTGTAACAGGTCAAAGAGATCATCAATGCGAGGTAGGGGATATCAATTCTTGATGGTAAGCTTGTTAAGCTCACGGTAATCGATGCACATTCTGAAAGATCAATCCTTCTTCTTGATAAAAAGAACGGGTGCACCCCAAGGTGAAAAACTAGGACGAATAAAACCTTTATCTGAAAGCTCCTGAAGCTGCTTAGACAACTCTTGCATCTCAGACGGTGCAAGACGATATGGAGATCTGGCAATAGGATTTGCACCAGGTACAAGATCAATACGGAACTCGACTTGGCGCGCTGTGGGTAATCCAGTTAACTCTTCAGGAAATAGCTCCGGATAATCCCGAACGACAGGGATATCTTGAATAGACTTACCTTTGCCTTTATCTGCTACAACATGTGCCAAGAAGGCCACATAGTTCTTTCGCAGATACTTCCGAGCTTGAAAACAAGACATGAGCTTGAGACTACTAGCAGGCTTCACACCACGAACCTGTAGGATCTCACCTGTCGAGAGTGGAACACGAACAATCTTCTCAAAACAAACTACCTCTGCATGATGCTTGGCTAACCAATCCATACCCACAATAATGTCGAAACACCCAAGTTGCATTGGCGTGAGGTCAATGGGAAAAAAGATGGTTGTTATGGTTCAATTGGCAATTGCGAAGAACAGAATCAAGAACAACGGGATTACCACTAGCAACTTCTACTGTCAAAGGCTTACCTAGTTTTGTTCTAGACACGCGAAGCAATGGCTCAAAAGATAATGACACAAAACTCTTATCGGCACCAGAATCAAAAAGAACAGATGCTGGTTGATTATTAACAAAGAACGTACCGTTAACCACTTCATTGTCTGCTTGCACCTCTTGTGCATTCATGTTGTAGACTCGACCTCGAGCCTGAGCCTGAGCTGGATTCGCATTCACCAATCTTGGACATTGATTACGGTAGTGGGTCAGATCCCCACAGTTATAACAAGAACCTGGTGGGTAGTGAGGTCGTGCAGCCTGACCTTGTTGCTGAGCAAGAGGCTGAGCAACTTGTTGAGCCGGGTTCTGAACTGCCCGATTCTGATTGGCAGGAATGTGGCATGTGTCAGCAAGATGACCAGATCTTTCGCAGTTGGTGTACTGACGGCACTGGAGGTGCGGTTGATGATGACCGTTACATCTGTTTCACAAAGGTGCATTGCCAAGATAAGGTTTCTTGGCAGGCGGTTGTGCATGCTGATTTGGAGCAGCTTGATTTGCCTGTGTAGTAACGGCGTAGTTTTGGGAAGCCTTACGCTTCCTAGAACCCTTCGAGGAACCAGAATCCTTACTCTTCTTGTTTTTACCTTTCTTGCTATCCTCTTTGTCAGACGACTGCTTCTTACCCTTGTCACCCTTTCTATGCAGCTTACCCTTCAGAACCACTGAACTTGAGTGGTTTAGCCGAGTTAAAACTCTTGATGTTGCATGGAGCATTATTGTTGTTGTTGGCTTGGTTCCATTGAGCAATAAGATTGGGGAACACATCAGCCATTTGCTGCGCAATGATTTCTGCCAGTTCGGCATTTGGTAGCGGATTTTCGCATCGAGGAGGCATTCTAAAAGAGGGAACATGAAAGGAACGAGTGAGATGATTAGATGAAAAGAATGAGATGAAACAAAAATCGACAAAAGCAAAGATGGTGGTCATTCGTCCGTATCACAAAGTAAACAAATGACACACAGTGACTAATCAATTTAAATGGGTCAAAAATAATGCTTCGCGAAGACATGCTCGCCTATAAGTGAACACTCACCCCAAGAGTTCCCAGGTAAGAGTGACTGGTCCGATTATGTGGATTTGTACGAACACTCTAGCCTTAGACAGAAAACCCAGGGTACAGGCATTCACTCTTCCAGTTTACACGTGTTCACACTATTTAGAACCCAAAACTTTGACGAGATTTTGAAAACTTGGAAGGCACAAGGCCAAAAGAATCATTCAAAAATGGATGGTAAATTTTCAAAATCATTATGAAAAATCAAAGAGTTCAAAACCATATAATAAATCATTTAAAAAAAAACAGATGATTGATTTTCAAAAATCGTTTTAGAAAATTGGGTTCTCGTTTTGGTGATCACCTAAGGATAGGTGAAGTGCATGTTTTAAAATCTAAACACAAGACTACTTGTGTTGGGGTCCTAGAAAGGTTATAGTCTAGGTCAAAGCATTACTAATAACCTAATTCCCTATAACCATCAGCTCTGATACCAACTCTTCTGTCACACCCCGACCACGTAAAACATCAAATCGTGGTGGAAACGTCGGGGAGTGTTGCAACAGAATTATTGTTTCACAACCATGGCATTTAAAAGTTATGTTTTATTCATCAAACAAACAGTTACATTGTCTTAAAATAACTGAAACAAAGAGTACATCACATAATTAAACTAGTTCTATCTTTATTTTAAGTCTCTAAGGCACAGGTCCGCCCAAGCGTGTCGCGAACATCCTAAGCAACAGGTCCTGAAAACACATGTGAAAATAGGTACGTCAGCATAAAAATGCCTGTGAGTTACATAGGTTTTGTGAAAATAGGATTCATGACTTGAGTTTAAAGAAAAAGTTGTTTAATAAAAATAAGTCATGAATCTAGTTAAATGTTTTGTTTTATAAATCATTTGAAAAACGTTAGCAAAATCAGATGATATGTATATATAAAAGAATAATGTATGGTTAAATGAATAACCAAGTAAAATGAGTTTGTATAAATTGAGTTATTTGTAAAACAATGTTTAAGTGAAAATGTGTTGTAAATGTAATATGTCTAAACTAAAGTGGTTTAAATGACGCTACGATATGTAATACCATAAAAGCACTTATATATAGGAAGTACCAGCGGCGTATCCACCATGCTTTTATCATACTACATGTCGCCTCGTTATGTAAATCACTTACCCAAACAAACCACCAAAATGTAATGTTTAAACCAATTTGTCAAATGTTATGAGTAAACCAAGTCTATTGTCAATATAAACCATGTAATGTATAAGCAAAAGTCATGTATGGTAAGTAAAATGAGACTACTTAAACCACAAGCAAAAATGTACAAAACAAAGTATTTTAAATAAATCAAAATTTATACATAGCAAAAGAAAATGAAATTATGTACTAATAGTGTACTAATGAACATAGCAAGTATATTATATGAAAACATGGAAAGCATGAAAATAACAAGTAGGCACATGTGTTTCACCCCAAAATGTTTGGAAAATAGAAAAAGAGGGGTCTATGTACTCACTTGAGATTGCTCAATAGACTTTAGATATTCACCAAGCAAAGCTAGAAGATTACGGAATCAAACGGCACCTAATATAGGTAACTACATTAATAAACGGACCTATTTGGAGGATCGGGTAGCATGAGGGTTCGTAAACCAAATGAGTGTAGGAACTCATGTAATATGGTTTAACAAAGCCTACATACTAAAACGAAACTTATCCTATGTGACACCTGGGTCACTGCGACCATCAAACAAATACCAAACCAATGAAATATTGTATTTCATACTTGGGAATTTTGCAAATATGTGTATCATGTGCAAATATCAATTTTTGTTAAATTTCAAACTCTAAATCGCTTTCTGGAAGGTTATACGCGCACCGACGCGTAAATATAACCAGTTTAATGCAACAAACACTCCGTAATAGTGACATTGGCTTAACATACCTTAAATAACCTTTACATAACTTAGAAATAAGTTTTGAAGGCTTTGGTATGGCAAAATCTAGTTAAATCGCTTACAGGGACTAAAATTGACAAATTGCGAAAGTATGCCAATCTGAACTGTAACAGACATTCCGGAACATGACCATAAGTTAAACACACCTTAAATATCCTTTATATAGCTTTGAAATAGGCTTTGAGGGGTTCGGTCTGCTAAAATAAACTTTTGGCTCATAAAGGGACTAAAAGTGTTAAAAAGTGCATAAGTTTGCACTTTCGCGCATAACTTACGTTCTGACTACATCCGGACATCCAAAAATTTATGTAAGCACTAAAACATTTTATTTTAGTGTTTGGCATAAGAAAAATCCATTCGTCGCATCATTTGGATCGTTTTTGGCGCTTATGCGTATTCCGTCGTAATTAACCGAACATCGCGATCGTACGGCCAAACGAACCGACACCCGAGATATTTTTGAACACATTTTAAGTTCCCTACACTTTAACTTCATTTTAGAGCTTTGAAATGGGGTTAATGGGCCTTAAACGTGTCGGAAATGGCCTTAAAACACAACAGGGACCAAAACTGTCATTTCTGGAACTTGATTCTGATCAGACATGGCCATGCGGCCCGCGTAAGGTTTGTGTGTATCCTTACGCGGCCCGCGTCAGTGTTCCAGACCATATTTGATGTTTAACAGCCTGTTTCCAGCTGTTGTGCACTCCCAATTCCATTTCCACATGTCAATTCCTTATGGTGGGTGGCCATTTGACATACCACAACATTCCAACACATGTACGTGTGGGATTCGAGCACGGTTTCCATGAAACGATCTTAACGGTTACCCGAAAACTATAAATACCCAACCCCACCCATTGCAAAACCCACAAGAATCTGGTCTAAAAGACTCTAAGTTGGAACCATTGTTTCATACCTGAGTTATTCGGATCACGATTAGCATTCGGGGACCCTTCGTAAGTATTCTTTCGTTCTTTTATTGCTTTTCGAGTCCGAAAGTCAAACTTTGTTTGACTTTCCGCGTTGACCAGTTTATGGTCAATGCGAAGTTCGTTTGAACTTCGCAACGTGATTGTAATCACGATGGTTATAGTCCCTTGTGACTATGCCTACTGATTACCACGTTGTCTAGGGTCGTAGGGTAAGCGATCTAATAAATCGCTTATACCTTCGAACCCGACCCATTTGGTCGATCATTAGGATCCGACCAAATACATTAAGTGACCATAGTATATAGGGAATAACCTTCCGAGGTTATACCTTATGCTCACGACGTTTAAGTAGTTATATGATAGGTAGTTTATATGCCTTAGGTAAATTACTAAAATACCCCTTTGATGCCAAAATTCATTATAAACTTATGTGACATAACTTTTGACATCTAAACTGATTTGGCGACAATATTAGGCATGTTAAGGCATATTATACTTGTCATAGGACTAGTTAGGCGGTCTGAACGCGTTTCACGCGAACGACACGTTAAAGTAGCATAAACTACCTAAACGGGTCGTAATGGGTCGTAAGCACTTAGGTTAGGTTTCATTTAGTATGTAGGCTTTGTTAAACCATATTACATGAGTTCTTATACTCATTTAGTTTACGAGCCCTCATCCTATCCGATCTTCCGATTATAGGTCCGATTTATTAACATAGTTACCTATATTAGGTGCCGTTTGATATCCGCGTTCTCTAGCATTGTTTGGTTGTTACTCAAGGACTACTAAGCAATCTCAAGTGAGTACATAGACCCCTCTTTTACTGTTTTCCAAACATTTTGGGGTGGAACACATGTGCCTACTTGTTACTTTCATGCTTTCCTTATTTCACATCATATACTTGCTATGTTCATTAGTACATTTATAGTACAATTGTTTTACATTACATTTCTGCTATATATGTTAACTGATAGCATGCTAGCACATTGATTTACATGATTTTTCTACTTTGTATGTTAACTTAGCATACTTAGTACATCACTTCACAATACATTCTATGCTATGAATGCCCATTGTGTGCGTACTTAGTACATTATTTTTATTCATCACATGCTTACATTTTTGGTATGATATTTGGTTTGTTTAATTGATACAATGTACATTCATTAACACCTGTAATCTCGGTAGTAGGTAGTGGTACCATAGGACTTGACAAATCCCATTCCTGTAATCTCGGGTTTGTTTGGATGGAAGGAATGACCAAACCCGAATACATTTTCTTTTGATAACCTTGACTGAAAGGGTTATCCGACTGTCGCAAGGCTTGGATGTATGAATTTTCACAAAACCACATAGATGTCTATATCAGTATAGCATGCATTTACTACACAAAACATAACTTTGATTTAAACCATGTTTTATTTCAATACCTTGTTTTTGTGCATTTTACATATGGTTTAATTGATATATTTCACTTACCATACATAAATATTTTGACATTTACATACACAATTCATGATTTACATTAGACATAAACATTTGACGTCGACATTAGACATGGTTTTCACATCGACATTTTGACATTTGATTATATATAAACATTTTACTTTGGTGGTTTGGTTTGAGTAAGTGATTCAAGTAACGAGGCGTGTGTAATATGATACAAACATGGTGGATACGCCGCTGGTACTTCCTATATATAAGTGTTTGTATGGTATTACGTATCGTAGCATTATTTGAATCATTTCAATTTGAGACATATAACATTTTATACAAATAACATACTTTTCACAAGACATTGTTTTACAAACAACTTATCTTATACAAACTCATTTTACTTGGTTATTCATTTAACCATACATTATTCTCTTATTTATACATATCATCTGAACTTATTGCTTTTCAAACGATTTACAAAACAAATCAATTTACAAGGTTCATGACTGACTTTTGCTAAACAACTTTTTCTAAACTTACAAGTCATGAATCCTATTTTCACAAAACCTATGTAGCTCACAGGCATTTTTATGCTGACGTACCTATTTTCACATGTGTTTCAGGATATGATGCATAGGACTTATCAAGATACACATAGGCGGACTTGGGCCTTAGTGACAATAAAAGATGCAAGACTAGTTATTTATGTTATGTTTCTTTGATTGTCAAGACATTGTAATTCTTTAAATCAATAAAACAGTATTTCAATTTCCATGTGTTATGAAACAATGATTCTGTTACAACACTCCCCGATGTTTCCACCACGTTTTGTTGTTTTACGTGGTCGGGGTGTGACATCCTAAGTGCTTTTGACCCGTTACGACCCGTTTAGGTAGCTTATGCTACTTTAACGCGTCGTTCGCGTAAAACGCGTTTGGATCACCTAACTAGTCCTATGACAAGTAAAATATGCCTCAACATGTCTAATATTGTTGCTAAATCAGTTTAGATGTCAAAATTTGGGTTACATATGCTTAAAATGAATTTTGGCGTAAAAAGGGCATTTTGGTAATTTACCTAAGGCATATATACTACCTATCATACAACTACTTAAACGACGTGACCATAAAGTATAACCTTGGAAGGTTATTCCCTATACAACTATGGTCACCTAAAGTGTTTGGTCGGATCCTAACGATCGACCAAATGGGTCGGGTTCGAAAGTATAAGCGGTTGATTAGATCGCTTACCATTACGACCCTAGACAAGCACAAATCTAAAAGTGACGAGCTAAACATGCTAAAACATGTTTAGTTAAGTTAGAAAATAGGTTTTGGTATCAAGACAAATGGTTTTGATACCCAAAGTAGTTTGGTTACAAAATACGCAAGAATACACATTTTGGCTGAAACTACGACTCGTCACTGAGCCTAGATAACGTGGTAATCAGTAGGTATAGTCACAAGGGACTATAACCATCGTGATTACGATCACGTTGCAAAGTTCAACGGAACTTTGTGTTGACCATTGACTGGTTTAAGCTGAAAGTCAAACTTGTTTGACTTTCTTGCTTGAAATACAAGAACAAGCAAGAAGAGGACTTACAAAGGGTCCAAGAAAGATGTTTGATCTAAAATAGCTCAGGTATGAAGTGCAAACACCCCAACTTAGAGCTGATTTCAGATCAAGTGTGAGAATGAAGTGAAGTGGGGGTTGCTATTTATAGGAATATAGGAATTTCATAACCATTAGGATCATTTCTTGGAGAAGAGGAAATGATCTTGGCCTTACACTTGGGCACAAGGTTTTGAATACCATGGGGACATCAAATACCAGCCCATAGTGTGTAATTCAAGGGGTAAAAACCATTTGAGCAACTGGAATAGGTCAGATTCAATGTTTCTGCAATTCTGTGGTTCTGGGCACTGCTTACGGACCGCAAGAAAGTCTCCATACGGTCCGTAAGGGACCTGCAGACCAGCAACTTTCAGAAATGACAGTTTTAGCCCCTTAAGCCCCAAACTTGGTTTTCGATGCATTTTTGACTTGTTTAAGCCCCGTTAACCCCATTTCAAAGCTCTAAAAAGAAGTTAAAGTATAGGGAACTTAAAATATGCTCAAAAATATCTCGGATGTTGGCTCGATTGGTCGTACGGTTGCATTGTTCGGTTAATTACGACGGGAGTTGTAACGAACGCAAAAACGATCCAAATTGCACGACGAATGGATTTTTATCATGCCAAACACTAAAATAAAATATTTTAATGCTTACATAAATTTTTGGATGTCCGGATGTATTCAGAACATAAGTTATGCGTGAAAATGCAAACTTATGCACTTTTTTGACGCTTTTAGTCCCTGAATGACCAAAAAGTTTGTTTTAGCACACCGAACCCCTCAAAGCCTATTTCTAAGCTATGTAAAGGATATTTAGGGTGTGTTTCACTGATGATCAAGTTCCGGAATGTCTGTTACAGTTTAAATCGGCACACTTTCGCAGTTTATCGAATTTAGTCCCTGTAAGCGAATAGACTTGATTTTGCCATACCAAAGCCTTCAAAACATATTTCTAAGTTATGTAAAGGTTATTTAGGGTATGTTAAGCATAGACTGATGTTCCGGAGTATTTATCGCGTTAAACTGGCTATGTTTACGCACCAGTTGGCATATAACTCTCCAGAAAGCGATATAGAGTTTGAAATTGAATAAAAATCAAAACATAAAAAACATCAATCATAAGAAAACAAACATTTGAATCAAATAACTTTATTTCATTGATAACTAAACTTTTTACAATGATTACAAGAACAGATGTCACACTCAGTTATCTTTGGACCTTCCATTTTCAAGTTCCATAGTTCAGTCTCCAACTTCTGGACTTCTGCCCTAGAGAAATATCTTTTACGCTTCAGTTCTTTCAGTTCATCCCACGTCAAAGCATACGCAGCACTCTCGCCCATTGTCTGAACATGAAGGTTCCACCATGACAGAGCCCCATCTAGAAATAGTCCAGCTATGTACGTGACTTGATGTTCTGGGGCGCATTTACTTAATCGCAAAACATAATCCGTCTTCTCAACCCAACGCACAAAAGATATGGCACCCCCAGTGCCGTCGAAGTCTCGAGGTTTGTAGCTCAAGAACTGCTTGTAGGTGCAGCCGTTGGGTGGGTTATCTCCTGGGGTACCTCCGCTGCGTTCGGAACGAAGGGTCTCGTGCTGTGCGATGGCTTGTGAGATGCGCTCTTGTAGTTCTGCCGCTGTCGTCGGCAGAGGGTTATTGGTATCGACATTCCCTTGTATTGACATCTTCTAAGAAGAAGATCGGTTAAGTCAGGTCTTATTTGTTCAGGGAGTGCATATAGTTGTTTAGAGGTCATATGTACACACACATATTAGATTTTTATACCAACCAATCAAGCAATAGCATAATCATAGCATAACCAAGTAATTTGGGAATTATTGTTTAATGAGAGCATAGCAAGCAGGCACGGAGCACTATAATTATAGCACACACGTGCAGATCAACAATGTGCTTAACGAAGACATGGCGACTGAACTTTCATTGGTTATTGGCCACAAAGTATTGTCACATGTTTAATGATGTTTGGGCTTTCATTATTCTCCGACCACAATTACATTGTCTTACAAACTGCATTACATCGAAAGGGACACAGGGTCACCCTGCCCTTGTCCAATAAGTATATCAGTGTATCAAGGTCACGTAGTCAGAAGTGGTCTTCAAAAGTCTCTACAATCCCGACTCATTAGTAGTGTTTTTACCCATAAGTAATGCAATCCGCATAAAACCAAAAATCATCTAACTGATGACTGAGGTGGAGGAGTGAAGAAAAGCAAACTGTTAACATGCGCGAACTCCTCCTCGAGCTTGTACTTAAGTCGAAGTAATTAACTGATTTGATGCTCGATAGTAAAGAGGCGAGCATCAAAACCTGGGAAAGGTGTAATAGCAGCAGGTGAGAGTGCAAAAGGAGACAGTGATGAATGTGGAAGATCAAAGTATACTGGCATAGACAGGGTGGAGGACGTGGTGTCAGTTCAAGCTCCAAAACTCTACGACTCATATCCTTAAACTGTAGCTGATGTGATAGGAGCAACTCATTCTGTGTATAGCCTCCATAATGTGAGGGATGGTAGAGGGTCTGCAATCAGCATAATGCATGATGAGAGCTACCGGAATGGCTCGTCCAGCGTGGAAGTAATGAAAGGAGAAAACGGTGCCGCCTGAAGGATCTGTGTAAAATGTTGTTGAAGCAAAAGGATCGTCACACGGGTGCTGTCCTGGAGTACCTTCCCCTGAACGGGGTGCAGGAATGTCCTGAAGGAAAAAAAATCGGCAATTCAGTGCGTTAGTCATCGTATTGTACAAGAGGGAGAGGAGCAACATTAGCGGATACAGGTAGGGGAATAAATGGCTCAACAAATTGGAGGATCACATGTGCAGGAACTGGATCAGGTAAGGGGGTGCAATGTCTGGTAAACCAAAAGAAACATGGTCAGGATCAGGAATCGGCTCAAGATCAATAGGTGTAACATCAGGTTCACCCAAAAGGAACAGAAGCTGGCTCAGGAGCAGGCTCTGGGTCGTGTAAAGGTGTGGGATCTCAAGCAGGTGATGGTGCAGTAGTCATAGCGGTGTCGTCGTCTGAATCATTAGTAGAAGGCTGCAATCCGGCCGTCTGTAAGGCTGCAGATGTCACAGACTCAAGGGACTCTGAGATCGAGTGTATACCAGAATCAGAGGATAGCTTGATAACAGGGATCTCAAGAAGTGAAATTAGTGACAACGTTCTCGTCTAACTTTCCATCATCATGGGGGTCATCAGGAGGACCATCAATAACCAAATCAACGTCATCATCAATTACTCGTCGAGTAGCCAATCTTCGGAAGGAATGTCCACCGGAGGCGCATCATCGAGGATCAGAGCCATGGTGTGTTCACCATCGGGATGGTGGTCGTCGACTGAAACAAGGATGACAAAAAGATCCTAGTCGGGGAAGCCATCAGCATGGGTAAGTTATTACCAAAGTCTAGTAGCGCGGATGGTTGGAAAACGTCATCGTCCTTGGTCAGCATATCAGGATCACTCTCAGTGTCTGACGTAAACATCTCCAGCGCAGGTGCAATCTCATTATTTCTGGCGGTGGTCGTAGGGTGGTCATTGTCTGATACCTCACTTTCGGAGGAAGGTGTCATGTGTGCCGGTACATAATAATCATAGCATGTATATTCATAGCAATCACTAACACTTAGTGTATTGCAAGCAAAGACAATTCATCTTGTAATCATGTATTTACATTATTTTTCATGAAACTTTCTACCCTTCCTAGTCTCTCAGACTAAGCCACCTACTCTCCCAGACTAAACTTCCCAGTCTCTCAGACAGAACTCCCTAGTCTCTCAGACTAACTTCCCAGTCTCTCAGACTTAACTACCCAGTTTCTCGGACTGAATCTCCTAGTCTCTCAGACTAAACTCCCAGTTTCTCAAACTAAACAATAACTTTGAAATGTGTTTCATATCTTTTGTTTGTAAAAATGTTTGTTCCATGGATCTGGGCGTTTCGTGTATGCAACGAAAAAACAAGTTGTGAAAACATTTTCATGAGAGCCCTAATGATCGTAGTCTAGACTCGAGAAAGAATCCTAGTTCGCTACGATCGAAGCTCTGATACCAAGCTGTCACACCCTGACTTTTGCGGAAGCGTGATTATGGTGTGACTTTCTTAATGCCATTGCATTCAATCATAACAACAACTATATGATAAAACCATAGATTTGTCATCCATTAAATGAGTTTAAAACATAACAACATTGTTTAAAACGTAGACTTCAAATTCAAGTTTTACAAACCATACAAATTGTTTATGAGTTCACTAAGGACTTGTTAAAAGATATTAGATGTAACTAAGGTTTGGAAAACGTGTCTCGTCCAGGAATAAGACACACTTACCAAACCCAAAGACCATGGATGACATATTTATTCCTATCGCAGCATAGAACTTCCAACGCCCGCCAGATCTATTTACTAATTCCCTGAAATACATGTAGTTTGAAAACATCAACAAAAGTTGAGCGAGTTCATGTGTTCGTTTGTGTATGTGTATAAACCTTTGAAATTGTTGTAAGTATGTATGTAAGTTTATAAGTCCCGGTATGAAAGCAACAAGGAAACAGATCAATTAATGTGTAGCTAATACATTAATATACGTGACATGGTGCAGGAAGACTCAAACCTAGCAGACTTTGTACCGGGCTTCCGGCTGTAGGACATAGTCACCACATGGTCCACTCAGCGGTCTCATGGGTGGGGCTCGCTACACCCAAATAGATCTATTACTCATGTCCCTCGGTCCCACTACGAGGATTAATGGCCTTAAGTATGCGCCTACCCATTCACATGATCTACTGTACTTTCCTTAGCTAACCATACCAAATGTATTTGTCTGTAAGCATTTTGTAATCATTTGAAACATGTATTTCACCCCCGAAATTAATAAACAAAACAGTTTAAAGAAAAGGGGGACATGAACTCACTATTTTGTGTTCTTCGAATTCGCCTGTAACTCAAAGTGTCCTCTAGCGTACACGACTACCTACAATGCACTATGGTCTTATTAGGCGAGCGGGTCGTGCCTTGACTTAGTATTAATTAGTGCCTTTGAGTTATGTTTCCAAGTGTCTTCATTGTTATTCCAAGTTATATAATTATCTGTTAAAATAATAAATATTTTAACTTAAATTATATTTATTGAGTTTTTGGAATAATTGTTAAAACAGTATTTTTTTGTGATGATACTTTTCAAGTATTTGTACTCGTATTTCCTTCCCAAGGATGGGGGTATCTCACACATGTGTATTCGTATTCTTGTACTTATATATTTTTGCCATGTATCGGTGTCGTATCCCGGTGTGGATTATCTTTGATAAATATCCAATATATATATTTCTAAAATATATATTTCAAGAAGTATTTCTTAGAAAAATTTTTCCTAATTTTTCTTTTGGCAAAAACATTTGTAGTTCCAAAACAATATATTTTCAAGTCTCACTTTAGAAAATATATATAAACTTATTTTATCCAAAAATAATGTATTTCAAGTTTATCCAAGAATATATATATATTTTTCCCAAAAATCATATATCTTCAAAATATTCCAAGAAAATATATTTTATTTTCCAAAAATAATATATTTTCTCCTTTTCGAAAATATGATATAACATGGTAATATTTACAAAAATCAAATTTTCATTTCTTGTATCCAAAATATTATTTACCAAAAATATATTTATAACGGTATTTTCCAGAATATTTTGTAAGTTACGTTCTTGCGTTCGGTTTCACAATATTAAGTGTGTAACTTATATATTTATTCCTTGTGGTTTTTGGTATTATTTTGAATTGTAATTTCTTGGTATTTGTTAAGTTATATTACTTTAAATCCTAAAATAATATAACTAATACACAAAGTATACAAATAATCACACACAATGTGTCTTTAATGTAAATATATATTCTAAATACATATTTATCCATTTTTATTTATAAAAACCAACCTCCAACACTTGTATTTTTGTAACAAAGATTATGGCAAAGATTATATTGAAAACCATAGTTAAAACACACTTGAAAATATTTGTTTAGAAAATATTTTTCTAAGTGTTTATATTTTTAGAAAATTTTGCCATAGTTTCCCTTAAAAATGGAGGTGTACATGCTATCAAAGCATATCATTTTCTTTTCAAACTCATCACAAACAATCAACAATCAATCTACACTTACCGAGTGCCAAAACAATGCTATCTACATAATAATCATGAACTTGAGCTTCCATAAAAACTTGTAGTAACTTGGTAATGTGTTTAGTAGGTTTAGTTACCCTTTAAAGTGTGTTTACTTCTTTAAAATCTCATTCTTGGAAGATTTAGGTGTTTACAACTTGTAAACATGTTTTACAAAAACATTTCTTTATGACATCTTCTTGTTTCACAAGTATTTATACACTTGTTTTACCACCAAAAATAGTGTATGTTTAAGTAAGAACCAAATCTATGTAAATCTTGTTATTTAACTTGGTTTCTTTGGAAAAACTATATTTGAAATCCTCCATGTTTATGTCTAGTAACATATTACATGATTCATCATTCACCAAATCATTTTCATTCTTCAAGTTCATGAAAACATAAAGCATGATGATCTTGGTCTTTCACAAGATCATCACCTTAACTAACTAGATCATGTGTTTAATCACAATCTAGTAGGTTTCTTATGATGTCTAACATCACTAACACAAATCATCAATCATCAAGAAGCAAATCAATACCAATCTCTGACACTTGTGTCTCTGCGACCATCAAACAAATACCAAATTAATGAAATATTATTTTTCATACTTGGGATTTCTAAAAGTATGTGTATCATTTTCACATATCAATTCATGTTCGATTTCAAGCTTTAAATCGCTTTCTGGAAGGTTATACGCGCACTAACGCGTAAATATAACCAGTTTAAAGCAACAAACACTCTGGAATAGTAACATAGGCTTAACATACCTTAAATAACCTTTACATAACTTAGAAATAAGTTTTGGAAGGTTTGGTATGGCGAAATCAAGTTTATTCGCTTACGGGGACTAATTTCGACAAACTGCGAAAGTATGCCGATTTGTACTGTAACGAACATTCCGGAACTTGATCATAAGTTAAATATTCCCTAAATATCCTTTACATAGCTTAGAAATAGGCTTTGAGGTATTTGGTGCGCAAAAATAAACTTTCTTGATCAATAGGGACTAAAAGCGTCAAAAAGTGCATAAGTTTGCATTTTCGCGCATATCTTATGTTCTGAATATATCCGGACATCAAAAAATTTATGTAATCATTCAAATATTATGTTTTAGTGATTGGTTTGATAAAAATCCATTCGTCGCTTAATTTGGATTGTTTTTGCGTTCGTTACGACTTTCGTCGTAATTAACCGAATAACGTGATCGTACGTCCAAACGAACCGACATCCGACTTATTTTTGAGCATGTTTCATGTCCCCTATACTTAGGCATCATTGTAGAGCCTTGAAAATGGCTTAACGGGCCTTAAACTCATCAAAAATGGCCTTAAAAGCATGCAGGGACTGAAACTGCAATTTCTGAAACTTTGTTTGCTGAACTGGAGTCCAGGCGGGCCGCGTAAGACCTCCTTGACTCTTACGCGGGCCGTGTAAACCTGTCAGACTTGCAAAAATGAATTTCCAGCCTGTTTCCGGCTATTCCAACTGATTTGGGGACTTGCAAATGGTATTTTTGAACCTATGGGCTTGTTTTCAAGTGCCCAAGGTATTACAAATCAGGGGGTACACATGTAAGGCGCGGATTAAAGCTCGTTTTTCAAGAAACGAACCTAACGGTTCTTGTTTTCGTATAAATACCCCACCCTCTTTGTTCAAAACCCACATTTGATTATGAGATTTCTCTAAGTTGGGGTGTTTTATCACTTCATACCTGAGAATACTTGGAAATAAAATCTCTTTGAACCCTTTGTAAGTTCTCCTTCGTTCTTTTATACGTTTTTAGCTTAAAAGTCAAACTGCGTTTGACTTTCTGCATTGACCAGTTTATGGTCAATGCGAAGTTCGTTTGAACTTCATAACGTGAGCGTAATCACGATGGTTATAGTCCCTCGTGGCTATACCTACTGATTACCACGTTATCTAGGCTTAGTGACGAGTCGTAGTTTCGGCCAAAATGCGTATTCTTGCGTATTTTGTAACCAAACTACTTTTGGGTATCAAGACCCTTTGTCTTGATATCAAACTTGTTTTCAAACCTCGTTAAACATGTTTTTAACATGTTTAACTCGTCACTTTTAGATTTGTGCTTATATAGGGTCGTAAGGTAAGCGATCTAAACAATCGCTTAGACTTTCGAACTAGACCCGTTTGGTCGATCATGAGGATCCGACCAAGCATATTATGTGACCATAGTTGCATAGGGAATAACCTTCCGAGGTTATACCTTATGGTCACTTCGTTTAAGTAGATATATGATAGGTAGTTTACATGCCTTAGGTAAATGACAAAAATGCCCTTTTTACGCATAAATTCATTTTAAGCGTATGTAACCTAAATTTTGACATCTAAACTGATTAGGTAACATTATTAGACATTTTAAGGCATATATTACTTATCATAGGACTAGTTAGGCGGTCCGAACGCGTTTTACGCGAACGACGCGTTAACGTTGCGTAAGCTACCTAAACGGGTCGTAATGGGTCGTAAGCACTTAGGATAGGTTTCCTTTTAGAAAGTAGGCTTTGTTAAACCATATTACATGAGTTCCTATACTCATTTGGTTTACGAAACCTCATTCTATCCGATCTTCCGATTTAGGTCCAGTTTATTTACTTAGTTACCTATATTAGGTGCCGTTTGATTCTGTGATCCCTCTAGCTTTGCTTGGTTGTTTTGTTCAAGACTTCTAAGCACCCTCAAGTGAGTACATAGTCCCCTCTTTTACTGTTTTCAAACATTTTGGGGTGAAACACATGTGCCTAATTGTTACTTTCGTGTTTTCCATGTTTTCATATTATATACTTGCTATGTTCATTAGTACACTATTAGTACATGATTTCATTATATTTTGCTATGTATTTTCACTTAACATGCTAGCCCATTGTTTTACATTTTGAACTGTTTGAACCATTTATAACCTTTGATTTATGAGAACCATTTGTAACCACTCGATGTATGTGAACCATTTGTAACCATACGATGTATGGGTACCATTTGAAATCATGGGATGTATGAGAACCATTTGAAATCGTTAGATGTATGTGAACCATTTGTAATCATTTAATTTATGTGAACCATTTGTATCTGTTTGAACCATTGGGTTAGGGGAGTGATTAGGTAACGGGGCGGGTGTAATGTGTTAAAAGCATGGTGGATACGCTGCTGGTACTTCCTATATATAAGTGCTTTTATCACATTATATATCATTACGTTATCTACATCACTTGGGTCAACAATTTTGAAACAATGTCACACAATGATGTTTTCTGAATGATATAAACCATACGAGTTTTATTAAAGATTTTTATGAGATATTTTACAATTTGATTTAATAAAACAAATGTTTTAGAGTTAAGAATCATGGCTACGGGATTTTGCAAATTATAACCAACTTGATTTGAGTTGGATAATTATGTCGCAATACTACTTTTCAAAACAAGGTTTTTAAATAAGTATTGCAACATGTAAAACGAGCCATGAATCTGACACTCAGATAAAACCTATGTACTCGCCGACATTTTTATGCTGACGTATTTTCACATGTGTTTCAGGTACCATAGTTGATGATGTTTGATGATGATATTTGTGTACGCTCACATAGGAATGGACGAGGCCTTAGTGACTTAATAACAATGAAAGTCTATTTGTCCATGTTTTGTTTCTAATTCCAATGTAAAGTAATACATTTAATTCAATAAAACGAAACTGTTTAATCCATGGTTGTGAAACAATGATTCTGTTACAACACTCCCCGACGTTTCCGCCACGTTTTGTTGTTTTACGTGGTCGGGGTGTGACAGAAAAGTTGGTATCAGAGCTAATGGTTATATGGAATTAGGTTATTAGTAATGCTTTGACCTAGACTATAACCTTCCTAGGACCCTAACGCGAGTTTACTTGCGTTTAGTCATAAAACAATATCGTTGCCTATCTTTAGGCAGCAACCATAATAAGAACATAAATTTCGAATCCGCCTTGAAAACCAATCATCTGTTCTAGGATGATTGATTACTAGGTTTTGAACCCTCTAAGTTTTCAAAATCTCATCAAAGTTTGGTCTAAATAATGTGAACACGTGCAAACTGGAAGGGTGGGTGCCTGTACCCTGGGTCTTCTGTCTAAGGCTAGAGTGTTCGTACAAATCCGCAGTATCAGACCAGTCACTCTTACCTGGGAACTCTTGGGGTGAGTGTCCACTTATAGGCGAGCATGTCTTCATGATACATTATATTGACCCATTTACTTTGATTAGTCACCGTCTCATATGTTTGCCCTTGGTAACAAACAAATGGTCACAATTTTCATGCGTTGTCATTCTCTTTTGACTATCTTTCGCTTGTTTCCTCCTATGCCTTCCATTATCTTCAAGATGCCTCTTCATCGCAACAACACTCAAATGTCCGAAACAGGTGCTGTAATTACCCAGCAAATAGGCGTCGTACTCCAGAGGACCGTTGGTTTAGCTATCACCATGACTCGCTTCAGGGATGAAGCCGTATAAGTGAACTGCTCCTTGGTGCAATCAATGCCACCGTCATCATCCGAATCAAATACCCTGTTTTAAATGTACCCACGGTGGACGATGGGGACATTTGGTTAACATGTGCCGCTTTGCAATCCAAAGCAAAGCTGTTACAAATCCTGCTCCTGCTTAACCTTCAAATTCTGCTTCATATGTCGCCTTGGCATATCTAGTGCCTCAACCTCCTGAACTTTCTACCTTGTGTATCGACTTAAGCACGCCTAGTGCAAGGTGTCGGAACACATCTCGGTACACAAATTCCAAATTCCATGTAGGATCTTTCTATCCTCATAATTAGATCCTTGTGGATGGGTATCGTTCATCGGAGCCCTTCATTGAATTCTTTGTATGATTCAATACGTACATTACGATTCAATAAGGACAAAGCCGAATTCCTATTAAGATTTCCCTATCTTCATAGATAGATTCTTGAAAATGATTAAAGTGCCAAATGAAATACATGGATTGGATTCCAGGTGTGCTTTAAATATCCGTGTCCGAATATAACAAATTAAAGGTCAAGTTAATCAATTATGTGATTATGTGCTTATATGTTCCCTTTTTATGTTTTTATGTGATCCAAATTTTTGTTATCCAAATCCTCGTAGAATCTTCCATATCTTCGTATAAGGGATTCATAGTAGGATATCCAAAGGTACTATCTTAAATCCTTAATGGACCTTGTTGATGCACGTTATGTCTATCGCCTACGTCAATCTAAACGGTAGTGAAGATGTGGAAGAAAACGAGTCGTAAAAGTCTTATTTAGTGGAAAAAGCCAAGGTGGCATAATTGTAATTAGTGAACTTTCATTAAAGCCCCTTGACCCTATAAATAGGAGTGTTTATGATGTAATTAGGTTAGACATTAGACTAGAGATCTTACAAGTTGTAAAGGTGTAGTGTGTGTTTCTAGAGAGAGAAACTAGAGAGAGAAAGTCTCTCCTATACGTGTTCTTGTACCGTCATGTCAATCTTTCTAGTAAAACACGTTCCGAGTACGTTATTGTGTGTTTAGATCACGTACGTTTACGGTTTCCGCACGTCAAACGTACGATACGCAATCGAACGGTGTCAAAACCGATCCTACAAGAAAATAAGTTTGATTTTACCACTTGTAAAGTTGGGGATGTGGTTCATCACTTTGTCTTCAACCAATAATGAAAGTTCACTAATTACAAGGTTCGGTTTTGACACCGTTCGATTGCGTATCGTACGTTTAACGTGCGGAAACCGTAAACGTACGTGATCTAAACACACAATAACGTACTCGGAACGTGTTTTACTAGAAAGATTGACATGACGGTACAAGAACACGTATAGGAGAGACTTTCTCTCTCTAGTTTCTCTCTCTAGAAACACACACTACACCTTTACAACTTGTAAGATCTCTAGTCTAATGTCTAACCTAATTACATCATAAACACTCCTATTTATAGGGTCAAGGGGCTTTAATGAAAGTTCACTAATTACAATTATGCCACCTTGCCTTTTTCCACTAAATAAGACTTTTACGACTCGTTTTCTTCCACATCTTCACTACCGTTTAGATTGACGTAGGCGATAGACATAACGTGCATCAACAAACTCCCCTTTGGATATTGCCGTAGTCAATCTTTAATCAAATTTGTAGTGACTTGATTTTCTCTCTCTCTTGATTCATCTTTGACTTCTTCAGCAAATATAGACTCCATCTTGTTTGAACAGAATCCCGGTGGATCTGTCTTTAGCTTTTGGTAGTCTCTTCAGGCTCCCCCTTTCGTTAAGCTTCCGTGCTTTTGGAATCGACACCTGGCTTTTTGTAGCCAAAGAATCAATAAAACCTACACATCTCATCCTTCTCGTAAGACAAAATGATTTTTTTTAAAAGAAATACACTCATCATTTTCAACCAAATAACAAACAATATTGTGATTCAAATTAATGAATCATCTAAACATTTTGCATATAAACTTCCAATTTCTCAACATTTCAACCAAACCAATAGTTCATCTTGTTTAGCCTTTGAGATTTTGAATATCAGCTTTTCAACATCAGTTGTCGAAAATCTTTTTGAATTTTTCAAAATTTTATGCTAAAACACACATAAAATCTTTTTGGTTTTTGTAATAAGAGAAATGTAATGCAGAAATAAAATATGTACAATCATATTTTTGTGAGTTTGCGAAAGAGGATCATATCAGTTTTTGAGACACATCACAAGCACCGTTAAGCTTTTAATCGTTTTAAGTTCTAAACGATTCACGTTGATTGACGATATAATTGTCCTCTTAAGCTCAATCTAAAAACTTTCGAAATGCTTACCGATACGTTAAGGTATATTAAGATAGCACTAAGTTCTTATGGACCCCACGATCTCAGCATATCCCCTCATCATGCAATACACTAACTCAAGTAATGCCTTTAAACTTTTATCAACTGTGATTTGTGCGAAAACAAAGCAGAATGTTTAAACATTAACAATCAGGTCGATACTTCCGTATACGCAGAGAAAGTCCAATGTTTAAACAAAATAAGAAAATAAAACAAGTTGAAGTTGTTTAGGCTTTAACCACCAGGTCGATACTCCCGTATACGCAGAGGTGATCCAAAGCTTAAACGAAACACCAAAGAAAATAAAGCAGAACGTTTAGGCAACAACATCCAGGTCGATACTCACGTATACGCAGAGGATGTCCGATGCTTAAACAAAATAAAGAAATAAAACAAGTTTAAATCTTTGCAAAATGAAATGCACAATCACAGCGACTTTTTAGCAAAGTTGTGAAAGTTCACAAACTTAACCAGTTTTATGTCTTTCGACAATCAGCGATTACTGAGTAGGCACACAGTCAAGAAGGACAAAACTAAGTACTATGCTTTCGACCATGTTTCCCACTAGAACTAGGCTTTTTCATTTATGTTTGTATCGTTATCGCAAATCTACTAGTCTAGCTGAGCCTATCGTCACATCTTTAGTGAGATCATTTATCACATTTTACATTTCATTTCTTTAGCATGCTGTGATAGTCCACTGATTTACTATCATTTCCTCTTGTCTCAACAAAACTCATTTTGAATTTTTTCAATGTTTTTGACATTTTCAAATTTTCTAATTTTTTTAAAATTTTACTCCCCCTAAAATCAAAATATGTTTCAATTTTGATTTTCTAAGAAAATTTGAAATCAAACTGTACAAACTTGACAACTTGATGAGAATCACTTCAATTCTCCATCCACTTGGCGTAAACAATCAGAACTCCCCCTCCCAACAAACTATTTTCCCATTGTGATTTCAAAACACTTAAGTTTGTTTTAATCAAAATGGTTTTTCCGGAAAATATTAGTTTGTGTGACTTTTCACAAATTTGGGGTTACTTCATCACATTGTTTTCTTCAAATTGCTACTAGTACGAAAGAAGAATTAAGTACAACTTAATGTCCTTAATTAGTCTTTTGAAAGTCGAAATATCACCAGAGTGAAATTTCTCAAGAAATATGCCGATTCCTACTCCACAATTACCAACCTGGGAGTTCCGGCAAGTCAGGTTTTTCATTTAAACAGTTTCACCCAAGCCTGACTGTCCTTGGGTTTTGAATTCTTGTTTATCAATGGAGGAAAATTTGTATCATCCATTGTTAGACTAGAACCCTCAGTTTTTACTTCAACAAATGGCTCCTCTGGTTTTAATGAACCAGAATCATTGCCTGAATTTGGCTTGTCTGACTTTAATGAGCCAGATTCATCGCCTGAAGGTGGCTTGTCTGACTTCGGCATGTCAGATTCATCGCCGACCTTTTCCTTTTTTACCTCCTTTTCTGTTTTTATCTCCTTTTCTGTCCTCAGATTTGTATCTGATGAATGCGTTTTGCTTGAATTGTTGTTCTTTGATGAGCAAGACGATTTATCAGAACTTTTATCTGTTTTACCAGTTGTATCCGAGGACAAAATCCTTTCAAGATACTCTTTTACTTTCTTTCTTTTCTTTCTCAGTCGGTCTTTTTGCCCTTGTGAAAGTTTCACTTTCTGTTCTTTCACTTTCTGTTCTGAAACTTTCAGTTCCTTGGGCTTTTCTTTGACTTTGACTGATTCTATCACCTTTTTCTGAGATGCAGCCCTCGATCTTCCCATTGATCTCATTGGGCAATCTCTTGCAATGTGACCTTTGATTTGGCATTCAAAGCATCTTCTTGTCTCAAACCTCTGTCTCTGGCAGTTAACAGCAATGTGTCCTTGAAAACCACAGTTGTAACACATTCTGTTATCGTACCATGTACCATCTTTAGTCCAAACATTCAAGTCGTAGCATTGTTTGGCTTTGTGGTAATCATCACTCCTCTTGAAAACTTGATTTGGCCTTTGAGCTTTTTGGTTTGACCTGCACCACACATCATCAACTTTTTGTTTTTCAATTTTTACTTTTTCATTTTCTAAATCATCTATTTCTTTTTCTTTCAAAATTTTGTTTTCCAATGTCAAACTGTCCAAATCACTTAACAGTTTGACATTTTCAGATTTCAATCTTTCATAATTTTCTTGAAGTTCAAGAATCTGTTTGTCATCAGATTTTTTCTCATCATTCAATTTTTTAATTTCCAATGCCAAACTTTCTACAAGCTTCAATAGTTTGGCCTTGTCTGATTCAGATTTTTCACAGTTTAAGCGCAACTCCAGAATCTGTTCACCATCAGCTTTCTTCTCCTCTTTCAAAGCTGAAATTTCATCAACAAGCTTCTTAATCACTTGATCATTTTCTTCAGATTTCATTCTTCGAATCTTTTGTGCTTCACGTTCTTGAAATTCGATCTTCTCGATGAACATAATCAAAGTCACGTCTAAATGTTTATCCTTCAAATCTAACAAACACTTTCTCCCTACATCACCTGGTAAAACTTTTACCAACTTTTCAATAAATTCCTGGTTCGTTTTGCTTATCTTCAATTTTCCCATCTCCCTAACCAACTTGACATATCTTTCAATTAAATCCTCAATTGATTCTCCTTTGATACCTGCAAAATTTTCAAAATTTTTAAGTGCAGTATATTCTTCGGAATTCATTTTTTTTTCGATATTTGAAAAATACACGATAACGTTTTTCAAATTGATACAAAAATTTACACACACAAACAATTATCCGATTGACTGTCAACGATTTAGCTACAACGGGTCGAGTGTGAATTTACTCGTGTGAATATTCGATACTTGACAAACCTTGTTTCAGATGATTAATTGAACCTCTATTATATTCAAATGCAATCAAGAATCAATCACATGTAACTGTTTGTTCTTTGATTGGACCTTTTCCTTATCTAACTGACAACATCAATTATATCAAATGTAAAATCGGCAACTACAATTTGACCTTTTACTATCACACATTTGATTTAATTGGACCTTTCATGTGTTAGTTCAGAACTATAATCGACAACCTACAAGATGACATAAAAGCGATATCCTATACAACCACTAAAGCGAAATCACGTATAAGATCAGTCATAAAAGCGAAATCAGGACTGACATAAAAGCGAAACCAGTAGTGGTCAAATGAGCGGAATCTCAACCAACCACAAGAGCGAAATCAGGTGTAAGGATGTACGTATGAGCGAAATCACACGTAAGGGTGTACGTATGAGCGAAATCACTTCTAAAAATGACTTATGAGCGAAACCTAATGTTCTATGAGCGAAATCTCGTGTAAGAATGTCCCTTTGAGCGAAATCACTCGTAAGAAATGTCCTAAAAGCGAAACCTCTCACTACGTGACCCTAAAAGCGAAACCTAGCTGAAAAAATTCGACCGAAAAACCTCGAAAACTCCTAAACGACTAGGAATCTAAACATGAAACTTGGTAGGGTTTTGAAACACGTATTTTCGCACACAATATCAAAAATTCGGACAAATCGGACCGTGAAATCACGTCCAATTAGACGAAAAACCGTGAAAAATGTGTAAAACGCGAAGAATAAGAAGAAACTAGATGAAATCGGATCTGAAACGGCTCAAATCCAGTACGAAAACGATGTGTTTGATCAAGCAATCGAGCTCCTAGCTCTGATACCACTTGTAGGATCGGTTTTGACACCGTTTGATTGCGTATCGTACGTTTGACGTGCGGAAACCGTAAACGTACGTGATCTAAACACACAATAACGTACTCGGAATGTGTTTTACTAGAAAGATTGACATGACGGTACAAGAACACGTATAGGAGAGACTTTCTCTCTCTAGTTTCTCTCTCTAGAAACACACACTACACCTTTACAACTTGTAAGATCTCTAGTCTAATGTCTAACCTAATTACATCATAAACACTCCTATTTATAGGGTCAAGGGGCTTTAATGAAAGTTCACTAATTACAATTATGCCACCTTGCCTTTTTCCACTAAATAAGACTTTTACGACTCGTTTTCTTCCACATCTTCACTACCGTTTAGATTGACGTAGGCGATAGACATAACGTGCATCAACAGACCTCTACGCTGTAGTTAAGTCCCTTGGGTTATGAAGTACTATTCTATAATTCGACCCCTTGAGTGGTCTAGTTAAACAGATTGATCCAAAAAAAATATGGTTAGGAATATCATGTGATGATATAGCTGAAAAGACTCCTTGGTGGTCTAATTAAAGAGATCACTTGTCGATCTAATTAAAAGGACCCTATGGTAGTCTAGTCACACTCATCACAGGTTTGATTTTCTTCCCCTACACATTATGAAATGCACTGTGCGGACTGTGCAAGGAATTACGTAATTATGGACGCGTACATAATTATGGAATTTGCTGCACAGAAACCATAGCAAGTTTTGTCATGTGTCTAGAGTTAACCCTATTCATTTCCGTTTCTGAAGAAAACCCATTAGGGAAAATGACTCATTCCGTTCATTTTCGTTTCTGAAGAATATCCATCGAGGGAAATGAATATCCTTGATTTTCTCCTTCATTTCCGTTTCTGAAGAAAACCCATTGTGGAAAATGACTCATTCCGTTCATTTTCGTTTCTGAAGAATATCCATCGAGGGAAATGAATATCCTTGATTTTTCCTTCATTTCCATTTCTGAAGAAACCCCATTGTGGAAAATGACTCATTCCGTTTATTTTCGTTTCTGAAGAATATCCATCGAGGGAAATGAATATCCTTGATTTATCCTTCATTTCCGTTTCTGAAGAAAACCCATTGTGGAAAATGACTCATTCCGTTCATTTTCGTTTCTGAAGAATATCCATCGAGGGAAATGAATATCCTTTTTTTTTTCCTTCATTTTTATTTCTGAAGAAAAACCATTGTGGAAAATGACTCGTTCCGTTCATTTTCGTTTCTGAAGAATATCCATCGAGGGAAATTAATACCCTTGATTTTTCGTTCATTTTCGTTTCTGAAAAATGTCCGTTGAGAGAAAAAAGGATTATTCCTTGCATATATTTGATGGGTTATTCTACGCAAATAGATAAAAACCCTATATTCCATGCAAGGCAATTATGTAACACAGCGTCACAGACAGACTCCTACGAATAAATTTCGGGACGAAATTTCCTAAAGTAGGGGAGACTGTGACACCTGTGTCTCTGTGACCATCAAACAAATACCAAATTAATGAAATATTGTGTTTCATACTTGGGATTTGTAAAAATATGTGTATCGTTTGCACATATCAATTCATGTTCGATTTCAAGCTTTAAATCGTTTTCTGGAAGGTTATACGCGCACTATTGCATAAATATAACCAGTTTAATGCAAAAAACACTCTGGAATAGTGACATAGGCTTAACATACCTTAAATAACCTTTACGTAACTTAGAAATACGTTTTGGAAGGTTTGGTATGGCGAAATCAAGTTTATTCGCTTACGGGGACTAATTTTGACAAACTGCGAAAGTATGCCGATTTGTACTGTAACGAACATTCCAGAACTTGATCATAAGTTAAATATGCCCTAAATATCCTTTACATAGCTTATAAATAGGCTTTGAGGTATTTGGTGCGCAAAAATAAACTTTCTTGATTAATAGGGACTAAAAGCGTCAAAAAGTGCATAAGTTTGCATTTTCGCGCATATCTTACGTTCTGAATATATCCGGACATCGAAAAATTTATGTAATCATTAAAATATTATGTTTTAGTGATTGGCTTGATAAAAAATCGATTCGTCGCTTAATTTGGATCGTTTTTGCGTTCGTTACGACTTTGGTCGTAATTAACCGAATAACGTGATCGTACGGCCAAACGAACCGACATCCGACATATTTTTGAGCATGTTTCATGTCCCCTATACTTAGGCATCATTGTAGAGCCTTGAAAATGGCTTAACGGGCCTTAAAAGCATCAAAAATGGCCTTAAAAGCATGCAGGGACTGAAACTGCAATTTCTGAAACTTTGTTTGCTGAACTGGAGTCCAGGCGGGCTGCGTAAGACCTCCTTGACTCTTACGCGGGCCGTGTAAACCTATTAGACTTGAAAAAATGAATTTCCAGCCTGTTTCCAGCTGTTCCAACTGATTTGGGGGCTTGCAAATGGTATTTTTGAACCTATAGGCTTGTTTTCAAGTGCCCAAGGTATTACAAATCAGGGGGTACACATGTAAGGCCCGGATTAAAGCTCGTTTTTCAAGAAACGAACCTAACGGTTCTTATTTTCATATAAATACTCCCACCCTCTTTGTTCAAAACCCACATTTGATTATGAGATTTCTCTAAGTTGGGGTGTTTTATCACATCGTACCTGAGAATACTTGGAAATCAAATCTCTTTGAACCCTTTGTAAGTTCTCCTTCGTTCTTTTATACCTTTTTAGCTTAAAAGTCAAACTGCGTTTGACTTTCTGCATTGACCAGTTTATGGTCAATGCGAAGTTCATTTGAACTTCATAACGTGAGCGTAATCACGACGGTTATAGTCCCTAGTGACTATACCTACTGATTACCACGTTATCTAGGCTAAGTGACGAGTCATAATTTCGTCAAAATGCGTATTCTTGCGTATTTTGTAACCAAACTACTTTTGGGTATCAAGGCCCTTTGTCTTGATATCAAACTTGTTTTCAAACCTCGTTAAACATGTTTTTAACATGTTTAACTCATCACTTTTAGATTTGTGCTTATATAGGGTCGTAAGGTAAGCGATCTAAAAAATCGCTTAGACTTTCGAGCTAGACCCATTTGGTCGATCATGAGGATCTGACCAAGCATATTATGTGACCATAGTTGCATAGGGAATAACCTTCCGAGGTTATACCTTATGGTCACTTCGTTTAAGTAGTTATATGATAGGTAGTTTATATGCCTTAGGTAAATGACCAAAATGCCCTTTTACGCATAAATTCATTTTAAGCATATGTAACCTAAATTTTGACATCTAAACTGATTAGGTAACATTATTAGACATGTTAAGGAATATATTAGTTGTCATAGGACTAGTTAGGCGGTCCAAATGCGTTTTACGCGAACGATGCGTTACAGTAGCGTAAGCTACCTAAACGGGTTGTAATGGGTCGTAAGCACTAAGGATAGGTTTCCTTTTAGAAAGTAGGCTTTGTTAAACCATATTACATGAGTTCCTATACTCATTTGGTTTACGAAACCTCATTCTATCCGATCTTCCGATTTAGGTCTGGTTTATTTACTTAGTTACCTATATTAGGTGCCGTTTGATTCTGTGATCCCTCTAGCTTTGCTTGGTTGTTGTTCAAGACTTATAAGCACCCTCAAGTGAGTACATAGTCCCCTCTTTTACTGTTTTTCAAACATTTTGGGGTGAAACACATATGCCTACTTGTTACTTTCGTGTTTTCCATGTTTTCATATTATATACTTGCTATGTTCATTAGTACACTATTAGTACATGATTTCATTATGTTTTGCTATGTATGTTCACTTAACATGCTAGCCCATTGTTTTACATTTTGAACTGTTTGAACCATTTGTAACCTTTGATTTATGAGAACCATTTGTAACCACTCGATGTATGTGAACCATTTGTAACCATACGATGTATAGGAACCATTTGAAATCATGGGATGTATGAGAACCATTTGAAATCGTTGGAATTATGTGAACCATTTGTAATCATTTGATTTATGTGAACCATTTGTATCTGTTTGAACCATTGGGTTAGGGAAGTGATTAGGTAACGGGGCGGGTGTAATGTGTTAAAAGCATGGTGGATACGCCGCTGGTACTTCCTATATATAAGTGCTTTTAACACATTATATATCGTTGCGTTATCTAGATCACTTGGGTAAACAATTTTGAAACAATGTCACACAATGATGTTTTCTGAATGATATAAACCATACGAGTTTTATTAACGATTTTTATGGGATATTTTACAAATTGATTTAATAAAACAAATGTCTTGGAGTTAAGAATCAAGGCTACGGGATTTTGCAAATTATAACCAACTTGTTTTGAGTTGGTTAATTATGTCGCAATACTACTTTTCAAAACAAGGATTTTAAATAAGTATTGCAACATGTAAAACGAGCCATGAATCTGACACTCACATAAAACCTATGTACTCGCCGGCATTTTTATGCTGACGTATTTTCACATGTGTTTCAGGTACCATAGTTGATGATGTTTGATGATGATATTTGTGTACGCTCACATAGGAATGGATGAGGCCTTAGTGACTTAATAACAATGAAAGTCTATTTGTCCATGTTTTGTTTCTAATTCCAATGTAAAGTAATACATTTAATTCAATAAAACGAAACTGTTTAATCCATGGTTGTGAAACAATAATTTTGTTACAACACTCCCCGACATTTCCGCCACGTTTTGTTATTTTACGTGGTCGGGGTGTGACACAATCAATATGTATTCATATGTTAATAAGCTTATTTTAAAGATTCATGATTAACTTCTTTAGTGTTCTTCATGATTAACAATGTTCATCATCTTTTAACCATCAAAATATGAAGTAAAAACAAGTTACAAGGAGCTTACTACTAGCACAAGGGCTAGGGAAGAACACAAGAAGATGAAGGTGACAAAAGTGATGGATAATAGAAAATGGAGGAGGTCCTTCAATCTCCAAGACCACCAAGCTTTCTTGTATGGCTCCTTACACCTTGTGTACACCTTGGAATGTATGTAGATTGGTTGCAAATGGTGGTGGTGTTGTGGTGGCTCACGGCCGTGGGTAAGAGGAGGGAGCGAGAGAGTTAAGTGTGTGAATGATGATGATGAATACTAGATCTTCCAAGTTTACTTATAACTCATGTTTATGTATTAACCAATGTATAATACGTTCTCAAAGTACATGACATAATCTTCAATAAATCAAAGTGAATCAAGAAGGATTTCGATGGTGGGGTGTGACATCTGTGCCTCCACGGCCATCAAACAAATACCAAATCAACGAAATATTGTATTTCATACTTGGAATTTGTATAAATATGTGTATTATTTGCACATATCAATTCTCGTTCGATTTCAAGCTTTAAATCGCTTTCAGGAAGGTTATACGCAAACTGGTGCGTAAACGCAGTCAGTTTAACGCAACAAACACTCCAGAAAAGTGACATAGGCTTAACATACCTTAAATAACCTCCACATAACTTAGAAATAAGTTTTGGATGGTTTGGTGTGTCGAAATCAAGTTTGTTTGATCACAGGGACTAATTGTGTCAAACTGTGAAACTATACTGATTTGTATAGTAATGAACATTTCGGAACTTGATCATAAGTTAAACATACCCTAAATATCCTTTACATAGCTTAGAAATATGCTTTGAGGGTTCGGTATGCTAAAATAAACTTTATTGATCAATAGGGACTAAAAGCATCAAAAAGTGCATAAGTTTGCATTTTCGCCCATATCTTACGTTCTGAATATATTCGGACATCCAAAAATTTATGTAATCGATAAGATATTTTATTTTAGTGATTGGCTTGATAAAATTCCATTCGTCGCGTAATTTGAATCGTTTTTGCGTTCGTTACAATTTCCGTCGTAATTAACCAAACAACGCAACCGTACGACCAAACGAACCGACATCCAAGATGTTTTTGAGCATGTTTTGAGTTCCCTGTACTTTAACTTCATTTTAGAGCCTTGAAATGGGGTTAACGGGGCTTAAACGCATCGAAAAAGGCCTTAAACATGTGCAGGGACCATTTCTACCATTTTTCAAAGTTTTCTGGAGCTGGCACCTGGTGGCGCTGCGCCACCAGCTTCTGCCTACCCCGTGGCGCGGCGCGAGCGCCTGATCTGGACAGAAACTTGATTTTGGGCAATTTTCAGCAATGGGGTTGAACTTGGGGGTCTATTTTGTAACATTTTTAATACCATTGGCTTGTATTGGGGTACCCCTAGTATTGCAAAACAATGGGCATGAGGTGTATGGCCATGATCGAAGCTCAATTCCCGATGAACGATCTTAACGGTTGTGCCAAATCTATAAATAGCCCACCCCATTCACTTGCAAAACCCACATTGATCTGATTTTGGCCCTCTAAGTTGGAGTTTACACTTCATACCTGAGGGTAAATCGGATCAAAGCTTGCGGGGACCCTTTGTAAGTATTCCTTCGTTCTTTTTATATGTTTTTAGCTTAAAAGTCAAACAGCGTTTGACTTTCTACATTGACCAGTTTATGGTCAATGCGAACTTCGTTTGAACTTCATAACGTGAGCGTAATCACGATGGTTATAGTCCCTAGTGACTATACCTACTGATTACCACGTTATCTAGGATCAGTGACGAGTCGTAGTTTCGGCCAAAATGGGCATTCTCGCGTATTTTGTAACCAAACTACTTTTGGGTATCAAAACCGTTTGTTTTGATACCAAATTTGTTTTCTAAATTCGTTAAACATCTTTTAACATGTTTAACTCGTCACTTTTAGTTTAGTGCTTGTGTAGAGTCGTAAGTCAAGCGGACTAAACAACCGCTTAGACTTTCAAACTCGACCCGTTTGGTCGATCATTAGGATCCGACCAAACATGTTTAGTAACCATAGTTGCATAGGAAATAACCTTCCGAGGTTATACCTTATGGTCACTTAGGTTTAATTAGTTGTATAATAGGTACTTTATATGCCTTAGGTAAATGACCAAAATGCCCTTTTCATGCATAATTGGTAATTAAGCATATGTAACACAAACTTTTGTCACTTAATTGATTATGCAACATGTTTAGGCATATAATACTTGTTATAGGACTAGTTAGACGTCTCGAACGCGCTTTGCGCGAACGACACGTTAACGTAGCTTAAGCTACCTTAATGGGTCACAATGGGTCGAAAGCACTTAGGTTAGGTTTCGATTTAGGATGTAGACTTTGTTAAACCATGTCATATGAGTTCCAATACTCATTTGGTTTATAAAACCTCATCCTATCCGATCTTCCGACTTAGGTCCAGGTTATTTATATAGTTATTAGGTTGCCGATTGATTCCGTGCTCCCTCTAGCTTTGCTTGGTTGTTGTTCAAGACTCTAAGCATTCTCAGGTGAGTACATAGTTCCCCTATTTTACTGTTTTAAATTGTTTTGGGGTGATTCATATGTGCTAAATGTTTTCAAGGTTTTAACGATGGTTTTCAAAACGATTTTTGATATTATAACAATGGTTTCAAAAACGATTAAAATGGTTTATATTAATTTAATAATGATTCCGATATACTAAACAGACTTGTTGGTTGTATTTACATAACGAATAATATCCATTAGTTTTGGCCGAACCGACCAGTATTAGGTTATGGTACCATAGGATCTGACAAATCCCGTTATCAGACTGCACCCATGGTTATGTGTGGGTTAGGTGGGTAACGACTGAATCTGTGATTGTTAATTTACCCTTTGGTGGTTAATTAATGCGAAAAGCGATATGCGAGATAGTCGAGTCACGAAGGTTTGGATGTTATTAGCGAGACAATCAAAAGTAGTTTCACGATTTAAAACGAGAATGATTTAAACGACTAAAGCGATTTTTGACGAATTAACCAATTTGGGTAAATGATTGGTTTCTGGTTAGTGTTTAAATAACGGGATGGGTGTAAAGTGATGAAAGCATGGTGGATACGCCGCTGGTACTTCCTATATATAAGTGTTTTCATTATATTACATACCGTGGCGTTATTTAGGTCACTTGGGTAAACGATTTTAAAATGATGTCACACAAACGAGGTTTTCGAAATGATATAAACCATGCGAGTTTTATTAACGAGATTTATTAACGAGTTTTATTAACGACTTTTATTAACGATTTAATACGAGATGTTTCACAAATTGGTTTTCTAAAACAAAATGTTTTCGAGTTAAGAATCGTGGCTACGAGATTTTATAAATTATAACCAACTTGATTTGAGTTGGTTAATTATGTCGCAATACTACACTTTTCAAAACAAAGTTTTTAATTAAGTATTGCAACATGTAAACTAGCCATGAATCCGACACTCTCAAAAACCTATGTACTCGCCAGCATTTCTTTGCTGACTTTGTTTTCACATATGTTTCAGGTGTTATTGAATGATGTTGATTGCTAGGATGCATGGTCACATAGGATTGGACGAGGCCTTAGTGACATAATAACAATGATAGACTATGTTTAAATTGTTTATTTAGATTTCCAGACGATGTAAATATTCAATGTTTAATAAAACGAAACTTCAATTTCCGTGTGTTTTGAAACAATGATTCTGTTACAACACTCCCCGACGATTCCGCCGCGATTTATTGTTTTACGCGGTCAGGGTGTGACAGAAAAGTTAGTATCAGAGCTTATGGTTATAGGGAATTAGGTTATTAGTAATGCTTTGACCTAGTCTATAACCTTCCTAGGAGCCTAACGCGAGTTTACTTGTGTTTAGTCATAAAACAATACCGTCACCTATCCTTAGGCGACAACCACAACAAGAACACAAATTTCGAATCTGCTTTGAAAACCAATCATTCGTTCTAGGATGATTGATTACTAGGTTTTGAACCCTCTAAGTTTTCAAAATCTCATCAAAGTTTGGGTCTTATAATGTGAACACGTGCAAACTGGAAGGGTGAATGCCTGTACCCTGAGTTTTCTGTCTAAGGCTAGAGTGTTCGTACAAATCCACAGTATCGGACCAGTCACTATTACCTGGGAACTCTTGGGGTGAGTGTTCACTTATAGGCGAGCCTGTCTTCAGTGATACATTAATATGACCCGTTTACTTTGATTAATCACCGTCTCATTTGTTTGCCTTAGGTAACTAACAAATGATCGCAATTTCTATGCGTTGTCGTTCTGTTTTAATTATCCGATAACATTTCACTTGTTTTCTCCTTTGTCTTTCATTTCCTCTAGAATGTCTCTTCATCGCAACGACACTCAAATGTCCAAGTAAACTGCCAAATTTGTGGACTTATAGGTCATACCGCAAGAGTTTACCCAGCTGCAGCTGCACCAAATCAAGCTATCAACAATCCTGCTCAAGCTCGCTTTCCCCCTGGATCGTGCTACAACTGTGGCGAGACGGGTTATGTCAGGGACAGATACCCAAAGGTTTTCAATGCAAATCCAACCCACGGATGAGCATTTGGCCGATTAGAAGAAGCTGCTGCTTTGAATAATCCGAATCTTATGTTTATGTTTCTAGTGTTTTCCTTTGAACTCGGAAACAAACAATTTTGTTTATAAATAAATCTTTATTTTCAATTCTGATGTACAAATATAGTTTTATGTGTGTATGGCATACCCCCACGATACCTACACCAAAGAACCGTATTTGTAGTTCTCTCGTTCATATGATCGCTCATGATTTCCTTGAAAATTTTATGTGCTCGTTTCATTCTAAGAAACGAACTGGCAATTTGAGTAATCATCTTTTTCCTTTTGACCTCACACCGATGCAACTTGGGAGTTTCGACATTATCATAGGGATGGATTGGTTAACCAAACATCATGCTGAGGTAATTTGTTTCGATAAGACTGTTCGTATTCCTCTTTCGTCTGGCGATGTTCTGAAAGTTCGTGGCGAGAAACCTTCTGGTGGATTGAAGCTCATGTCGTGTACGAAGGCCCAAAGTTATTTACAAAAAAGGATATGTTGCTTTTCTGGCACATGTCACCGAGGAGAAAGGCAAGAGCAAGAGTATTCAGGATATTCCGATTGTTCGGGATTATCCAGAGGTGTTTCCTGATGAACTGCCTGGTTTGCCTCCAGTTCGTCAAGTCGAGTTTCATTTTGACCTTATACCCAATGCCAACCCAATTGCGAAAGCACCTTATCGTCTTGCACCATCCGAGATGCAAGAATTATCGAAACAGCTTCAAGAGTTATCTGATAAAGGATTCATCCGATCAAATTATTCACCCTAGGGGAGCTCCTGTCCTCTTTGTGAAGAAGAAAGATGGATCTTTTCGAATGTGTATCGATTATCATAAGCTTAATAAGCTTACCATCAAGGATCGATATCCCCTACCTCGAATCGATGATCTCTTTGATCAGCTGCAAGGTGCTACCTGTTTTTCCAAGATCGATCTGGGTTCTGGGTATCATCAGCTTCGTGTATTTGAAGAAGATATTCCCAAGACTGCTTTCCGCACAAGATAAGGGCATTACGAGTTCACTGTCATGCCTTTTGGTTTGACGAATGCCCCAGCTATCTTCATGGACTTAATGAATAGGGTCTGTAAACCTTATTTAGATAAGTTCATTATTGTGTTCATCGATGATATCCTTGTTTATTCAAACTCTCGAGCTAATCACGAGCAACACCTTTGTTTGACTTTGGAACTCATGAGGAAGGAACAACTTTTTGCTAAATTCTCCAAGTGTGAATTTTGTCTTAAAAGAAGTTCAGTTTTTGGGTCATATAGTCAACGAGCAGAGTATTCATGTGGATCCATCCAAGTTTGCTGCAATTAAGGATTGGAATACACCAACGACACCTACAGAAATTCGTTCTTTTCTTGGTCTCGCTGGTTATTATCGTCGTTTTATTTTGAACTTCTCGAAGATCGTGGTGCCACTCACTGCTTTGACTCAGAAGAATAAGCCTTTGGAGTGGGGATTTAAGCAAGAAGAAGCGTTCCAAACGCTGAAACGGAAGCTATGTGATGCTCCTGTTTTGTCCTTGCCCAATGGAAACGATGAATTCATTGTCTTTTATGACGCGTCGAATCTAAGCCTTAGTTGTGTTTTTATGCAATGAGGTAAAGTCATAGCATATGCGTCAAGACAGTTGAAAGTTCACGAGAAGAACTACACAACTCATGATCTTGAGTTAGGTGCTGTGGTATTTGCTCTCAAAATCTGGAGATACTACCTCTATGGAACGAAGTGTGTGGTTTTCACAAGACCACAAAAGTCTCCAGCACATTCTTAATCAGAAGGAGCTAAACATGAGGCAGCGACAATGGGTTGAGCTATTGAACGATTACGATTTCGAGATTCACTACCTTCCTGGTAAGGCGAATGTCGTAGCCGATGCGCTTGGTCGAAAGGAACGAGTCAAGCTTCATTCTATTCAAACTCTATTTGATATTCAATCTCGTGTCCTTCAAGCACAACGATCTTGTGTAAACGAAGGCTTATTAAAATATGAGTTACCACTTCAACTAGAGCTTAAACTCAAAACAAAAGGGTGATGGGTTGCTCTATTTTAAGAATCCTTGTGGATGATTATCGCCCAATCAGAACCCAGATTGAATTCCTTGTACACCTTAATATGTACATTACAACTCAATAACGACAAATCGAATTCCTATTAAGATCTTCCTATCTTCATAGTTAGATTTTTGAAAATATTTAAAGTGCCAAAAGAAATCCACGGATTGGATTCCTGGTATGCTTTAAATACCCGTGTCCAAAGATAACAAATTAAAGGTCAAGTTAAATGATTATGCGATTATGTGTTATGTGTTCTCTTTTATTGTGTGATCTGATTCTCGTTATCCAAATCCTTGTAGAATCTTCCATATCTTCATATGAGGGATTCATAGTAGGATATTCAAAAGGTACTACCCTAAATCCTTAATGGGCTTCTACGTAGTAGTTAAGACCCTGGAATATATAGTACCATTCCATGATTCGAAGGAGACCCCTTTAGTGGTCTAGTTAAAACATTGATTCAGAATCTGGTTAAAAATGGCATGTGATGATATAGCTGAAAGGGCCCTATGGTGGTCCCGTCACACTCATCACAGGTTCGTTCAGTTGGTTTTCCCCTACACATTATCAAATGCACTGTGTGGACTATGCAAGGAATTACGTAATTATGGACGCATACATAATTATGAAATTCAGTGCACAGGAACCCCAGTAAGATTTATCTTGTGTAAGAACCGATTGTGACAACAATAACGAAACGTGAACATTGTAATGGAGGTACGGTGGACGCACCAGTGGCGCTTCATATACTTGTATATAAGTGTCCCTCTGACATTGCAAGCATGATGTTATTTAAAGTTACTAGAAGTTCAGAACTCTAACCAGTGTTGTTTTATCTTTTCGACTTCATGTTTCAAGCTCTTACAAGTTTCCTCTAAATAAATTTCGGGACGAAATTTCCTGAAGTAGGGGAGACTGTGACATCTGTTCCTCCACGACCATCAAACAAATACCAAATCAACGAAATATTGTATTTCATACTTGGGATTTGTATAAACATGTGTATTATTTGCATATATCAATTCTCGTTCGATTTCAAGCTTTAAATCGCTTTCTAGAAGGTTATACTCAAAGTGGTGAGTAAACGCAGTCAGTTTAATGCAACAAACACTTCAGAATAGTGACATAGACTTAACATACCTTACATAACCTCCACATAACTTAGAAATAAGTTTTGGATGGTTTGGTGTGTCGAAATCAAGTTTGTTCGATCACAGGGAGTAATTATGTCAAACTGTGAAACTATACCGATTTGTATAGTAACAAACATTCTGGAACTTGATCATAAGTTAAACATACCCTAAATATCCTTTACATAGCTTAGAAATAGGATTTGAGGGGTTCGGTATGCTAAAATAAACTTTATTGATCAATAGGGACTAAAAGCGTCAAAGAGTGCATAAGTTTGCATTTTCGCGCATATCCTACGTTCTGAATATATCCGGTCACCCAAAAATTTATGTAATCATTAAAATATTTTTTTTAGTGATTGGCTTGAAAAAATTCCATTCGTCGCGTAATTTGGATCATTTTTGCGTTCGTTACGATTTCCGTCGTAATTAACAGAACAACGCAACCGTACGACCAAATGAACCGACATCCAAGATGTTTTTGAGCATGTTTTGAGTTCCCTATACTTTAACTTCATTTTAGAGCCTTGAAATGGGGTTAACGGGGCTTAAACGCATCGAAAAAGGCCTTAAACATGTGCAGGGACCATTTCTGCCATTTTTCAAAGTTTTCTGGAGCTGGCACCTGGTGGCGCTGCACCACCAGCTTCTGCCTACCCTGTGGCACGGCGCGAGCGCCTGATCTGGATAGAAACTTGATTTTGGGCAATTTTCAGCAATGGGGTTGAACTTGCGGGGTCTATTTTGTAACATTTTCAATACCATTGGCTTGTATTGGGGCACCCCTAGTATTGCAAAACAATGGGCTTGAGGTGTATCGCCATGATCGAAGCTCAATTCCCGATGAACGATCCTAACGGTTGTGCCAAATCTATAAATAGCCCACCCCATTCACTTGCAAAACCCACATTGATCTGATTTTGGCCCTCTAAGTTGGAGTTTACACTTCATACCTGAGGGTAAATTGGATCCAATCTTGCGGGGACCCTTTGTAAGTATTCCTTCATTCTTTTTATGCATTTTTAGCTTAAAAGTCAAACTGCGTTGGACTTTCTACATTGACCAGTTTATGGTCAATGCAGTAAGATCTGTGCTTGTAATCATTGTGAACAGTTCAATTATCAATAAAACAATGTTATTTGATCCCAATGTTTGTTTGGTTATGTTTTACATTTTTCATGTTTTGACTTTTATTCAATTTCAAACTCTATCACTTTCTGTAGAGTTATACGCAAACTGGTGCGTAAACGTAATCAGTTTAATGCGAAAAATACTCCGGAACACCAACATATACTTAACATACCTTAAATAACCTTTACATAACTTAGAAATATGTTTTGAAGGCTTTGGTATGGCAAAAAAACAAGTTAATTCGCTTACAGGGACTAAACTTTACAAACTGTGAAAGTATGCCAATTTGAACTATAACGAACATTCCGGAACATGACCATAAGTTAAACAAACCTTAAATATCCTTTATATAGCTTAGAAATAGGATTTGAGGGGTTCGTTGTGCTAAAATAAACTTTTGGGTCATTCAGGGACTAAAAGCGTCAAAAAGTGCACAAGTTTGCATTTTCGCACATAACTTACGTTCTGAATACATCCGGACATCCAAAAATTTATCTAAGCACTAAAATATTTTATTTTAGTGTTTGGCATGAGAAAAATCCATTCGTCGCGCAATTTAGAACGTTTTTCGCGCTTATGCGCATTCCGTCGTAATTAAGCGAACATCGCATTCGTACAACCAAACGAACCAACATCCGACATATTTTTGAGGATGTTTCATGTCCACAGTGTTTAGGCATCATTTTAGGGCCTTAACGTTGGCTTAACGGGCCTTAAACGTGTTGGAAAAGGCTTTAAAACACAACAGGGACCAAAACTGTCATTTCTGAAAGTTGGTTTCTGACCAGTCAGGCCAGGCGGCCCGCGTAAGATTAGTGTGTCCTCTTACGCGGCCCGCGTTAGTCTCCCAGATTAGATAAGATCAAATTTGACAGCAGATTACAGCTGTTAAGCACTCCCAATTAAATTCCAAGTGTTGTTTCCTGCTTATGGGGGGCCAATTGATGTTCATGAGCTTGCCAACAAGTGTAGGGATGTGATCATTCCCTCTTCTCCAAGAAACGATCCTAACGGTGAACTGAAATCTATAAATACCCACCTCAACTTCACTCATTCCTCACAAGTTGAAACCATTATTTCATACCTGAGCTACTTGAATCAAGATTAGCATTCGGGGACCCTTCGTAAGTATTCCTTCGTTCTTTTATTGCTTTTCGAGTCCGAAAGCCAAACCTTGTTTGACTTTCTGCATTGACCAGTTTATGGTCAATGCGAAGTTCGTTTGAACTTCTCAACGTGAGCGTAATCACGATGGTTATAGTCCCTTGTGACTATGCCTACTGATTACCACGTTGTCTAGGGTCGTAAGGGTAAGCGATCTAATAAATCACTTATAACTTCGAACCCGACCCATTTGGTCGATCATTAGGATCCGACCAAACACATTAGGTGACCATAGTATTTAGGGAATAACCTTCCGAGGTTATACCTTATGGTCGCTTCGTTTAAGAAGTTGTATGATAGGTAGTTTATATGCCTTAGGTAAATTACCAAAATACCCCTTTGATGCAAAAATTCATTTTAAACATATGTAACATAACTTTTGACATCTAAACTGATTTGACAACAATATTAGACATGTTAAGGCATATGTTACTTGTCATAGGACTAGTTAAGCGGTCCGAACGCGTTTCACGCGAACGACGCGTTAAAGTAGCATAAGCTACCTAAACGGGTCGTAATGGGTCGTAAGCACTTATGTTAGGTTTCATTTAGTATGTAGGCTTTGTTAAACCATATTACACGAGTCTCCATACTCATTTGGGTTACGAACGCTCATTCCATCCGATCCTCCGATTTAGGTCCGGTTTATTAACATAGTTACCTATATTAGGTGCCGTTTGATATCCGTGATCTCTAGCATTGTTTGGTTGTTACTCAAGGACTACTAAGCAATCTCAAGTGAGTACATAGAACCCCCTGTTTAACTGTTTTCAAACTGTTTTGGGGTGAAACACATGTGCCTACTTGTTACTTTCATGCTTTCCTGTTTTCACATCATATACCTGCTATGTTTGTTAGTACATTATAGTACATGATTTCATTACATTTCATGCTATGTATGCCCATTGTGTGCGTACTTAGTACATCGTTTTACGTTACATTTCATGCTATGTATGCCCATTGTGTGCATTACTTAGTACATTGTTTACTTTACATTTCTGCTATGTATGTTAACCGATAGCATGCTAGCACATTGATTTACAAGACTTTTCTACTTTGTATGTTAACTTAGCATACTTAGTACATTGTTTTCATATGACATGTACACAATTGCTATAACATTTGGTTTGCACAAATGAGACTTATATACGTTCATTAACATTAGCTACGCCGCTCGGTAGTAAGTACTGGTACCATAGGACTTGACAAATCCCATTCCTGACATCTTGGGTTTGTTTGGATGTAAGGAATGACTGAATCCGAAAACATTTCTTTTGATAACCTTGACTGAAAGGGTTATCCGACTGTCTCAAGGCTTGAATGTATGCGTTAACTTACCACATAAATGTTTGTATCAATGTAACATGGATTACTTTGCAAAACATAACTTTTTGATATATTCAAAATACTTTGTTTTGTACATTTCTACATTTGGATTATATGACAATACTTTACTTACAATACATAACATTTGTTACACATTACTTGACTACTTTTGGACTTATAAACATTTGACATGGCTTATACAAGGACTTTTGACTATTGGTTTAAACATAGACTTTATACATTGGTGGTTTGTTTAAGTGACTTAAGTAACGAGATGTGAGTAATATGATACAAGCATGGTGGATACGTCGCTGGTATTTCCTATATATAAGTGTTTGTATTATATTACATATCATAGCGTTATTTAAATCATTCAATTTGGACTTATACATTTTACACAAGTAACACAATTTTCACAAGACTTTGGTTTACAAAACAATTTACTTTATACAACTCATTTTACTTGGTTATACATTTAACCATACATTATACTTTTATTTATACATATCAGTTGATCTTATCGCTTTTTAAATGACTTACAAAACAAAACAATTTACAAGGTTCATGACTGACTTTTGCTAAACAACTTTTTCTTAAACTTAAGTCATGAATCCTATTTTCTCAAAACCTATGTATCTCACAGGCATTTTTATGCTGACGTACCTATTTTCACATGTGTTTTCAGGAGCTTTTGCGTAGGACGATGATCGTGACACTAGGGCGGACTTGTGCCTTAGAGACTTAAAATGAAGATAGACTTAGTTTAATTATGTTATAAACTCTTTGATTCCTGTTTAAAACAATGTAACTCTTGTGTTGATAAATAAAATACAACTTTGTATGCCATGGTTATGAAACAATTAATTCTGTTACAACACTCCCCGACGTTTTCCGCCACGTTTTGTATGTTATACGTGGTCGGGGTGTGACAAATGCGAACTTCATAACGTGAGCGTAATCATGATGGTTATATTCCCTAGTGACTATACCTACTAATTACCACATTATCTAGGCTTAGTAACGAGTCGTAATTTCGGCCAAAATGGGCATTCTCGTGTATTTTGTAACCAAACTACTTTTGGGTATCCAAACCGTTTGGTTTGATACCAAATTTGTTTTCTAAATTCGTTAAACATGTTTTAACATGTTTAACTCGTCACTTTTAGTTTAGTGCTTGTGTAGAGTCGTAAGTCAAGCGGACTAAACACCCGCTTAGACTTTCAAACTCGACCCGTTTGGTCGATCATTAGGATCCGACCAAACACGTTTAGTGACCATAGTTGCATAGGAAATAACCTTCCGAGGTTATACCTTATGGTCACTTAGATTTAATTAGTTGTATGATAGGTAGTTTATATGCCTTAGGTAAATGACCAAAATGCCCTTTTCATGCATAATTGGTAATTAAGCATATGTAACACAAACTTTTGTCACTTAATTGATTATGCAACATGTTTAGGCATATAATACTTGTCATAGGACTAGTTAGACGTCTCGAACGCGCTTTGCGTGAACGACACGTTAAGGTAGCTTAAGCTACCTTAATGGGTCACAATGGGTCGAAAGCACTTAGGTTAGGTTTTGATTTAGGATGTAGACTTTGTTAAACCATGTCATATGAGTTCCAATACTCATTTGGTTTACAAAACCTCATCCTATCCGATCTTCCGACTTAGGTCCTGGTTATTTATATAGTTATTAGGTTGCCGATTGATTCCGTGCTCCCTCTAGCTTTGCTTGGTTGTTGTTCAAGACTCTAAGCATTCTCAGGTGAGTACATAGTTCCCCTATTTTACTGTTTTAAATTGTTTTGGGGTGATTCATATGTGCTAAATGTTTTCAAGGTTTTAACGATGGGTTTCAAAACGATTTTCGATATTATAACAATGGTTTCAAAAACGATTAAAATGGTTCATATTAATTTAATAACGATTTCGATATAGTAAACAGACTTGTTGGTTGTATTTACATAACGAATAATATCCATTAGTTTTGGCCGAACCGACCAGTATTAGGTTATGGTACCATAGGAACTGACAAATCCCGTTATCAGACTGCACCCATGGTTATGTGTGGGTTAGGTGGGTAACGAATGAATCTGTGATTGTTAATTTACCCTTTGGTGGTTTATTAATGCGAGAAACGATAGGCGAGATAGTCGAGTCACGAAGGTTTGGATGTTATTAGCGAGACAATCAAAAGTAGTTTCACTATTTTAAAACAAGAATGATTTAAACGACTAAAGCGATTTTTGAAGAATTAAAAGATTTGGGTAAACGATTGGTTTTTGGTTAGTGTTTAGATAACGGGACGGGTGTAAAGTGATGAAAGCATGGTGGATACGCCACTGGTACTTCCTATATATAAGTGTTTTCATCATATTACATACCGTGGCGTTATTTAGGATAAACGATTTTAAAATGATGTCACACAAACGATGTTTTCGAAATGATATAAACCATACGAGTTTTATTAATGAGATTTATTAACGAGTTTTATTAACGATTTAATAGATGTTTCACAAATTGGTTTTCTAAAATAAAATGTTTTCGAGTTAAGAATCATGGCTACGAGATTTTATAAATTATAACCAACTTGATTTGAGTTTATTAATTATGTCGCAATACTACACTTTTCAAAACAAGGTTTTTAATTAAGTATTGCAACATGTAAACTAGCCATGAATCCGACACTCTCAAAAACCTATGTACTCGCCAGCATTTCTTTGCTGACTTTGTTTTCACATATGTTTCAGGTGTTATTGAATGATGTTGATTGCTAGGATGCATGCTCACATAGGACTGGACGAGGCCTTAGTGACATAATAACAATGATAGACTATGTTTAAATTGTTTATTTAGATTTCCAGACGATGTAAACATTCAATGTTTAAAAAACGAAACTTCAATTTCCGTGTGTTTTGAAACAATGATTCTGTTACAACACTCCCCGACGATTATGCCACGATTTGTTGCTTTACGCGGTCGGGGTGTGACATGGGGCCACCTTATGACCGTCCCAACAAGGGGGGGGGGTATTGGTTGGTTTCTAATGGTAAGTTAAGCAATTTAGTTAGAACTTAAGTGTATTAGTTAGGTGTTATATGTATCATGTGTTATATAGCGTGTTAGGGTGTTCGGGGATCATAACTAGCTCAGAACCATTAAAACAATGCTTCTAGTATAATTTTGGTGTTTCGGGTAGTGTCCAGTTGTTCGGTTAGATACCGGTTCGTTAAAGTGTCAAACTATTCCGTTTATTGATCTTTATGTACCCTTTTGTGACACTTTTAATTTTCGACACTTAGGAAAGTATTCAGGACCATTTAGTCATGTTTTTACAAGTTACTAACTTGTTAAAATTCTGAATTTTGCTGAAATATGTTGAATTCTGCACTTTAAGTGGGTTTTTGACACTTTCCGGCACTCAAACTATCACATAGAAAAGCAGTTTTGTGGTCCTTACTTCCCTACACTCTATACTAGAGTAGTACTTAGTTTCTAGCTCATGCTGTGTCAAAACAACGTCTGTCTATATACTGAACTCCGTCAGCATTTTCCCGGTTTGTCTGGTAACTGTGCTAACTGTGCTTTGTGTATCATTTATGTCAATATGTTTGCATGCAGTCAATGATGTGTCATTTGCTATATGTGATGCACATATAAGTATAATGCAGTAATCAGAAAGCAATTCAAGTCATAAATTGTAAATTAGCACAAACATTAAGCACTAATCATCATTTAATAATTGTACGGATGCATGCAAATTTGACAGTTGTCACAGTTTGATATCCCGTACTCAATAGAACTAGCTAATGGGAAGCTAGTGGAAGCCAACGAAGTAATTAGAGGTTGTGTGATAGAACTTGGAGAGCGTGAGTTTTCGATAGATCTTCTGCCAGTTGAGTTGAGAAGCTTCGACGTCGCAGTTGGGATGGATTGGTTGTCGAGTAATCGTGCAGAGATTGTTTGCCATGAGAAGATTTTTCGCAGCCCGATGGCGAGTAAAGAGACGATAGTGATTCATGGAGAGAAGCAGGATACGCCTCTACGGATTATTAGTTGTTTGAAGGAACGGAATTTTTTGCGTAAAAGGTGTATTGCCTTCTTGGCTCATGTCGTGGACAAGAAGTCGAAGAACCAAAGCTCGAAGATATCGCTGTGGCAAGAGAATATCCTGAAGTCTTCCCCGAAGACTTGTCGGGATTACCTCCTCAACAACAAGTCGAATTCCACATTGACTTGGTTCCAGACGCCGCTCCTATAGCCAAGGCACCTTATCGACTTGCGCCTTCAGAGATGCAAGAGTTGTCAACGCAGCTTCAGGAGTTGCTAGATCAGGGATTTGTAAGACCAAGCTTCTCTCCTTGGGGAGCTCCAGTGATGTTTGTCAAAAAGAAGGACGGTAGCTTTCGATGTGTATCGACTACCCAGAATTGAACAAGTTAACCATCAAGGATCGGTATCCCTTGCTGAGGATTGATGATTTATTCGACCAACTCCAAGGATCAAGTTACTATTCCGGGATCGATCTTCGATCAGGTTATTGCCAGTCGCGAATTCAGGAAGAAAGTATACCAAAGAACAGTGAGTCAACAATTTGCTTTAAGCGTACGCTAATATTGTGTTTTACATACAGTAAACAGAACAAATATGAACAGAATTCAAAACTTTGAGAACCTAGGAAACTTATACTTAGGACCTTCAGGAACTTATGTCAGAATTCACTAAAGGTCACCACGCAAGAACCATGTCTATTAACTCAGGCAAACACAATTATTTTGCCACGCATGCTATTTCAGTTAACCGAATAGATAAAGTACTCGAAATTCTTATATTGAAATTTCCACTTTTGCTTCTAGCAAATAGATTTTTACATTTCCACTCCTCTCAATGGTAGTTGCATCATGACAATTTTCTTCACTAAGAGCAAACACTCATTTGCTTAGTTTCTTTATCATTTCATATGATACACACGCATCGTTTATTACACATGTGGCTTCCCTTCTAATGATCGTTTTCATCAAAGTTACAAACATTATTTCGTTATATCTGATTATTGCCTTGTGACTCGGATATTCTACACTATTGTAAGTATCAACTTCTTGATATTGAGTCAACAAAACCATTCTTGAAATTTCATTTCTTTTCAGTTACATACATGGTTTATCATCGTAACCATGCCAAAATCCCCTTGTCGATACATACGTTTATTGTTAGATTGCGCTGAGACCAAGTTCAATTGCTTGAACTTATCCATTTGGCATATTCAATTCAAGACACCATATGATGTATTGAGAGCATCATATTAAAATTCATTTTTGCACGTGCTTCATTTGTTCCAAGTCACAGTAGACTTGTTTGGTCTACGGCTCCATTAAATCATTGGTTGGTTTCGACACCTTATAGTGATGTTTTCACTAAATTGAAGTTTGCGCTAATCCCACTTACGCATCTCATACACGAATTTAATTATTTATTCATTGGTTTGCACTAAATTCGTTCTGTTTCATCATGATTAAAGTAGTCTTAACACAATCGTGTGTTAAGACAATGGTACATAAATTCATTTTATATTCCAGTGTACCTCCTAACGGTTCTTTCTTTATCGATCGAATGTCTTACGGTATTTATTGCTTTTTCATCTTCGATCGAAAACAGTAGTTCTTTGGTGTTCTAAACTCAATTTAAAAATCCTACGATTCCATTTGAATCAAATTTTCAGGTTTGCTTCATTACACTTTCATTTGACTTCGAACACGGTGAACTTGTTCGGTCACCGCTATTATTGAATTATGTCCTTACGACACGTTGTGGTGTTGGTACAAACTTGTAGCTTGTGCTAGTCATGGTCAACCGTTTCACACGAAACTACACATACTTTTGTTTAACTTATTATTTAAACATTCTTAATGCAACTATGAATTAAGATAACGATACCCCAGGTTCGATTGTATTTCATTTCAGTGCATTCTCGCAATTCAATAATGTCAACACACTAATTTAATTCATTTATTTGTTCAAAGGTTGACAAATCATTTTCATGATTACATTTGGGCTTGCTGATTTTGAGTTCATCCAACGGATGTTATTGTTCCTAGAACTCATTTGCATATTGTAAACAATTATTTGGAATTCTATCGGTCAGAACTCCTCTTTTGTGGAACCCCTGTTAACTAAGTTACACTAGGATATACATCTATACATCTCGTATCTTTTCGGAAATCAAATTCGGAAACACATACCTTTTAAACTGTTGAGTTCCTATTGTTGCAATATGTCCCTGAATTCACCTGATTCGAATAAGTCTTGTTTTGGTTTCGTGGTTAATCACTTTGGTATTACTCATATCCATGCACGTATAACGTGACCCTAAGGAGTTAATGTAGATTAAATTTCAAGGACGAAATTTTCTTAACAGGGGGAGAATGTGACAACTGTCAAATTTGCATGTACCCGTACAATTATTAAACAATGATTAGTGCTTAATGACTGTGCTGAATTACAATTTGCTTTCCGATTATTGCTATATACATACATGTGCATCTTATATTGCAAATGACATACCATTACTGCATTCAAACTTTGTTGATTCGAATGATGCACGAAACACCGGCAGCATATTTATCAGACAAATCAGAAAAATGCTGACAGAGTTCAGAACATAGACAGATATGGCATTGAGGTACAGAATGGGCCAAAAACTAAGAGTTACACTAGTATAGTGTGTGGAAAGTAAGGATCACAAAACTGCCTTCCTAGAGATAGTTTAACTGCTGGAAAGTGCCTAAAACTTACATAAACTGCAGAATTCTGCAGAAAATAAGCAAATTCAGCATCCAAACAAACTAATATCATGCAGAAATATGGCTAAATGGTACTGAATGCTTTCCTAAGTGTCGGGAATCAAAACTGTCACAAAAGGGAAAATAAAGCAAACTAAACTACGTAGTTTAGCACCTTAACGAACCAGTAACCAACCGAACAACCGGACACTACCCGAAACACCAAAATTTCACTAGAAGCACTGTTTTAACATTACCAAGCTAGTTATGGTCCTCGAACATCATTACACACTATATAACATATAGTAACTAAATAACCTAACTAGATACTTGATTTCCAACTAACTAAACTAACTCATGGTTAAATTCCAACTCTACACCCCCCATACATACGACCATAGTGTGGCCCCCACTTGGGGATTTTATTTGCTTATTTAATTAGATCATGTTGGGAATATGCTACACATATTATGCTTTATGCCATTACATGTTGGAAGATTTATTTAAGAAACCATAAGATTAAACTATCTCATTTTTCACTAACTTCACCACACCACACTTCTTCCTCTCTCCCTCCCTCTTACTTACGGCCAAGAACACCCCACCATACATCCATCATCTTCATCACCTTCCATCCATTCTACATATATACAAAGGTGTAAGAAGGGGTATAAAGAAGCTTGGAGCTTTCGGAAGCTGAAGGACCTTCACCATTTGCTTTTAACCACTTCTTTTCTTCTCTTGATCATCCCTAGCCTTGAGCTAGTGGTAAGAACATCACACTCTTCATTTTACATCTTGTTTAAGTGGTTAAAGATGATACATGATGTTAATCTTGAAGAACACTATGAATCAAGAGAATGAAACATGAACATAAGCTTAAATCATGAAGAAGTCTTGATGTTTATGAGTTGTTACGCTTGTTGATTGTTGTTTACATATGTAAATGATGTAGATCATCATATGGCCTTGCTAGATCATGATTAAAAACATAATCTAGCAATATGAGAGGATGAAAGTGTTAAAGATTCATAGATCATCCTCACATAAACCATGAACTTGAAAGAATACATTGTTTTCTTGTAAAATATAAGTTTTACTTAATCTTGGTTCTTAAAAAATAAACCTCATTTTTGGTGATTAATAAAGTGTAGAAGCACATATGTGACAAGAAAAATCCACGAAGAAACATTTTTAGAAAATGTGATTATAAGTTGTAAAGAACTAACTTTTTAAAAATGATGTTTTTAAAGAAACAACCACACTTTAAAGGGTAACAAGACTTAATAAATACACTAATTAGTTACTACACATTTTTATAAATTTTCAAGTTCATGAAGTGGTAGTTTATACTTGTTTTTGGCAAAAATTGGTAAGTGTAGATTGTTTATTGTTGATTGTTGATTGATTGTGTTGATTTACAAAATAAAATGATATGCCTTGAAGGCATGGAAATCTCCATTTTTAGGGGAAACTATGGCAAAAATTTTCTAGAAATTAAACACTTAGAAAAATATTTTTAAACAAATATTTACAAGTATATTTTTAAACCATAAATTTTCATACAAAGTTTGCCATAATTTTTGTTACAAAATTATAAATATTGGAGGTTGGTTTTTATAAATAAAAGTGACTAAATATGTATTTAGGAAATATATATTTAGAAGTCACCATGTGTGTGATTATTTGTATATTATGTGTATTAGTTATATTACTTTAGGACTTGAAATAATATAACTCACCAAAATACCAAAAATTACAATCCAAAATATTACCAAAAATTCCAAGAATTTGAATATACAAAGAATACCCAAAATATTGGTGAAACCGAACAAAGAAGTATAACTCACAAAAATATTCCAGAAATATTATTCATAAGTATATTTTTGGTAAATAATATTTTGGACGCCAAGATAACAAAAATATGATTTTTTACAATTATTACAAGATTATATCATATTTTTGACAAGAAGAAAATATATTATTTTTGGACAAATAAAAATATATATTTTCTTCGAATTATTAGAAGATGTATTATTTTTGGGGAGAAATATATATTTTTTTTCAAACATACATGAAATACATTATTTTTGGGAGAAAATGTATTTTCTTAAATAAACTTGAAATATATTATTTTTGGCAAAAATACTTATAATTCTCATACAAGTCTCAAAAATAATATATTTCCAATTCTAACTTAGAAAATATATATAAATCCATTGAATAATTTTTCTAAGTAATATTTCTCAAAATATATATTTTGGAAATGTATTGATGTATTTTTACTAGCAATATTATTCCGGAAAAATTAATACAAAATTAAGTATAAGAACACTTAACAATTACAAGAAAATACGTATTCTCGTACGTATAAATACACTCCGGAATACGACACCAATACATGGCAAAAATATACGAGTATAAGAATACGAATGCAAATACAACCATACACCTGCATACACCTGCCAGATCCGTTTAGTTCCCTGAAATACATGTAGTTTGAAAAATCAACAAAAGTTAAGCGAGTTCATGTGTTCGTTTGTGTGTATATATAAGCCTTTGAAACATTGTAAGTATGTATGTAAGTCCCCGGTATGTAGCATTAAGGAAAAAGAGATCACCAATGGTTTGCAAGGCCATTGATATGTGTGAAGTGATGCAGGAAGACTCAAACCTAGCAGATTTGGCACCGGGCTTCTGGCTGTAAGACATAGTCACTACATGGTCCACTCAGCGGACGCAGGAGTGGGGCTCGCTACACCCAAATATATCTATTACTCATGTCCCTCGGTCCTACAACGAGGATAGATGGCCTTAAGTTTCCGCCTACCCACTCACATGATCTAAGTAGTGTGCCCCCCTTAAGCTAACCATACCATGTATAAAAGCGTTTGTAAGTGTCTGTAATAATTATAACATGTATTCCACCCCCGATGTAGAAAACTGAAAACAGTTAAGAGAAAAGGGGGACATGAACTCACAGTATTGCGTCTTCAGTATGTGTAACCCGTAACCCAAATCTCCTAGGAATTCACGACTACCTACAATGGTCTAACGTCTATTAGATGAGCAGGTCGTGCCTGGTCTTAGTATTGACTAGTGCCTTTGCGTTATGTTTCTGATGTTATTCCAAGTTGTATAATTATTTGTCGAAATAATTAATATTCCAACTTAAATTATATTTAGTTTTGGAATAGTTGTTTAATCCATATCTTTGGTATTAATACTTCTCAAGCATTTTAGCTTCGTATTTCCTTCCCAAGGATGGGGTATCTTATACATGTACTTGTATTATTCTATTTGTAATTTCCGAATCAATCTATTCCCAAGTTTCACTCTAGCAAATATATTTATAAACTCATTTTGTCCCACAATAATGTGTTGTCCCGAAAATATATACTTCTCCAAAATAATATATTTTCATTTTGTCCAAAGATAATATATACCAAAATATATAAGTAACAGTATTGTTTTTGGATAATAAATTTCGCGGTACTTTGTTAAGTTATATAATATAACCATTTCATCGAGTATGCAAACCCTCACACAAGTGTCTTAGTATGTATATATATTCTAAATATATATGTTTACCCATTTTTATGTGCAAAACCAACCTTCGATACTTTGTATTTTGTTACAAAAATTATGGCGAGGTTTAAATTCGAAAAGCATAGTTCAAAACGTACTTGCAACACTTGTTAGAAAATATTTTCTAAGTGTTGGAATTTTTAGAAAATTTCGCCATAGTCTCCTTTGTAAATGGAGGTGCCCATGCTAAATAGCACATCATTTTCTTTAACATATAACACGTTAGATCGTTCTCAAATAATCAACCCGACATTTAGATATGCAAAATACTACTTATATCATTTCAGTTTTAATATACAAAACTGGGCTGTTTTCGGGCATTTTAATAAAATAATTAACTTATTCCAAAAATTCCCAAATTTTTACAGAATGTCTTATACGATCCATATATTATTGTGTAAAAATATCGGGGTCCAGTTCATTACCAATATTTTAAAAAGTTTATTTCCCCCGGACTGCAATCAGATTTGTCCTTTTCTGACTGCAGTCTACGAAATAATTCATCTAAAATTTATCGTAAGTCCGTTTAACGAAATTCCAGTGGGAGAATTACTATGACATCTGTGGTCATCTACAGTACAATTTTCATGAGCTGATTCAACATAGATTTCAATTTATGACTAAAAACATATTACCCATTTAATGCAGTAAAACTCAGCTTTAGCTGCTGTTACAAAACGGGTCTTTAAAAATAGTAAACTACCTCAAAAAAATATGATTCCAGTGCCATTTGCTTCGTTTTTCGAAAATACATAATTTAGACTTCAGAAAATCAATTTTTCGATTTATGATGGTCCGGTTACAGCCAGTTGAAGTTGGCTGGAAACTTTACTCAACATGCTCTTTATAGTCTAAATGCTACTAAAATGTACACATACGATTACCATTCATTCTAATAACGATTTATATCATAGCGTAAGTCATTTATAGCAGATTATCGTTTATATAACTCAGATTTATCGTGTATTACAATCTCTCATCTCATGATTTTTATGCAAAGCTTTGTGTTCATGTTTTTGGTTCTTGTTCTTTAGTGTTTTAAACATACTTATCATACTACAACTTTTAACCATGAAACAAGATGAATCAAGAGTTTAACAAGAACTTACTACTAGCACAAAGGCTAGGGAGGATTCTAGTGAAGAAGATGAAAAATGATGGTGAAACGCAATAAACAAGGCTCCTTGAAGCTCCACAAGTTGCAACTTCCTTGAATCACCTTCTAAGCTTGATTGGAACTTGAAAATTTGATGAAGATGGTGGACTTGTGGTGGTGATGAGGGCGGCACAAGTGAGCCGAGAGGAGGAGGGTGGGGAGTGAAGGTGAGAGTGTGAATTATGAGATGTATGGTGCTAATCTTGGGGCCATGCTTATATAAGATTGTTCATATATTCTGGTCATCTCTACAAGCAATAATCTACTAAAATAATGGCATATAATCTTGAACAAGATTGGGAGTATGGTGTAAATTTTGGGGTGGGTCCATATGGGACCGAATTCGGTTGGGGGGGGGGGTTGGTTGTAAGTTTTTGCAACTAAATGGTAATTCCAAGTTAGATTTCAAGTAACATGATTATATATGTTAGCTATTTGATTTTTAGTGGGTGTTAGGGTGTTCGGGGATCACGACTAGTCAAGAAATAAATAAACAATGTATTTGACAAAAAATTGGTGTCCCGGGTAATGTCCGGTTGTTCGGTTAAATACCGTTCCGTTAAAGTGTTTAATTATACCGTAAAGTGTCTTTTATATATATTTTTGTAACACATTTTATTCCCGGCACTTAGGAAAGCATACATGACCATTCTACCATATTTTTGCACTTTACTAGTATGGTATAGTGCTGAATTTTATTAATAAATGCATAATTCTGCACTTAAAGTGTGTTTTAGGCACTCCCCAGCACTATAACTATCACCTAGTGACGCAGTTTTATGGTCCTCACTTCCCTGCAGTCCATACTAGTGTAGTACCTTGTCCCTGGCTCATACTGGCCTTAATAACATTGTCCGTCTATGTGCTGGCATTGTCAGCATGTTTCTGAATTATCCGTTCAGTGTGCTAACTATGCTTTGTGCATCAGTATGTCACTAAAGTTTGTGTGAAGTAAATGGAGTGACTGTGTGAAATATGATGCACATGTATGTATGATGCAGAAATCATAAAGCAGTTTTAAACTGTCAGTTGTAATCAAGCATAGTCATTAAGCACGTAGTTAGCTTTAATTAATTGTACGTCACCTGTAATTGTGAGGGTTGTCACATTTTAACTTTCAAAAACTTGCAAATTTCGACCGTTTATGAAGAATCAGTCATTTTGGTTTTCTGTCAGGTTTCAGGTAAGGAAGACTCGAGTTCCAACATCGAGTAATCAAAAGAAATTAGAAATAAAATCTTTTTGGCTTTTATAAAGTTTATATTAAAACACACCTAAAATCTTTTTGGTATTTTTGAATATTTGAAATGTTAAGACAGAAAGCAGTAAATAAATATAAACAGAGATGCAGAAACGAAATACAGTAAATAAATATTTACAGACTATCTTTTTGCGAGTTTCGAGGGTAAGAGAATCATATCAGTGTACGGTCACACCAAAAACGCTCTTGTTGTTCAGTTAGTTAACATTTAGATAAGCATCCTATAATAATTATCGGAATTGTTGTCCACTTAAGCTCAACTTATCAGATGTAATCGCGGCGAGGGGATACGATTAGTGTATGATTTATTCTTACCGACCGGTGTTCATCCACACACGACACATTCCCGTATCAAGGTATGCACGAGAGTTCATCTTACTGGTGAGTATACCATTCATCATCTATTTTGATGTATATGAAAATGTGAGATACTCACTTATTTTGAATGAATACAAGCCCTATGTGATTAAACCACTTATTGATGAGGAACTTGATATTCGATGCATGAGGGCACAGGAGCAAGTCCGTGAACAGGTCAGTACGAACGTACAACAAAGAGACGAACTTGACTCTCGGATAAATGTGATATTTTATCACTTATTGATTGGGACATGTGATTGTTTATCACTTATTGAGGTCGTATGTATAACGGTCCTGAACCGACACCCTCGTAATATTTTCCGACACCCTAAAAATATTTAAAATATCCCAATATGTCCCTAAAAACACCTCATACGTGAAAACAGGCCCTGAATACTTTAAATATTATTAAAAATAATTAAAAACTGAATTTTGGGTTTTAGGCAGGCCGCGTAAGCCACCCTTAACCTTTACACGGGCCGCGGGAACTTAAAGATCTGGCAAGGCCCTGGGCCGCCACGTGGCCCAACACTCGGCGACCCTACCTGATGACCCAACTACGCTACGCGTTGACCAGGCTTTAACGCGGGCCGCGTAGACCCTTGTCTACCTTTACGCGGGCCGCGAGAGGACCAGAATCAAGCCCTATATAAGGAGGCCTCGGGATTTCATTTCTCGTCGCTCAAATCTTTCTTTCTTTCTCTCAATTTCACATAGTGTGCATTATACTCGGGTCTAATACCCCCTAAATAGCAAAGTTCTGCTCTGTTGTAAGTATTATAACCCCTGGATACGTATTAGATACTCTGCCCGATTGATCTCGGGTTCCGTAACGGCTGTCGTGGTTCTGCCCGGCGTAGTCGTTGGAATGCCGTCTTGGGGAGGGTATTACTAATGTTAAAAATGAGTTATTATACTAACACGCGTGCATTTGTGTAATTTATAGATTATTCCCAGGAAATCCTTACTGATAATCTAAGACAGCAATGTGAGTTTATCCGCTTTTTGTAAACCTTTTTGTTAACTGTTTTTACAAAACCTCACATGATTAATTATATATTAAGCAGTTATTGAGTATTTGTAAGAATACAATTATCGTGAGTATGTTGGGGTTTTGTATACAAAATTTGTTACCACCTGGTCAAGGAGTAACATTTCCACAAGTTGAGTCTGACAGTACCACGGGTGATAATTGGTATAACTTGGAAACAAATGTAATTGCGAGACCGCCCTCAATACTGTAAAATGGTTTTTATTAAAACTTGATTAAACTGGGATTCACTCACCAGTATTTCCCTCTGACAAAATGTTTTTAAAACGCGTTTCAGTAACAAAATGTGAAAGCCAAATAGAAGCCAGCTGGACAGCACTGAAGGCTTGGAAATGTGGCAATAAAGTTACCTAATAATAAAATAGATGTTTTTATTAAATAAAATAGGGTGTATCTCTATAAAGATATGTGTACTGAAAACTTGGGTTTTACCCATGTGTTTAATGATATGGAAATGTGGTATTTTACTCTGATAAAATATTTCCTAACTACGGTCCTGATGAAAAAAAAAATTCCGCTGCCAAATTAGACAATAACAGGATACCACCGAAACTGGCCGCGGCCGCCCGTTCCCGGGTTTGTAATAGGGGGACGGGGGTTCCGACAGAAGGTGGTATCAGAGCTAAGCCACTGATTCAGCCACAGAAGTGTTCTGCTGACGCCAGAATTTAAAGTGTTAGGAAATAAATTACGGGAACACATGCATAATTGTATTTTATTGTTGTGTGTTATTTGACTATTTGTTAGTTTACAGTAGAGTGACCAAGGACCATCTGACGCGTATCGTCAATTATCTGGTTCGCCTAGAAGCGAAGGCACCTCCTCTTCTCAGCCTGCCCTCTCGGGGTACTCTGCTGATACAGAAGAAGGAATATTCGTATTTAAGGCTCAATCCGAAGAGCCATTTCCTCATAAAAAGAGGAGATGGTTCAGTAGGGGAGCACACGAGCGTAGGAAGCGTATGAAAAAGTTACAAGAGCAAAGGGCACTAGCCACAGCTAAAAGATAAACTGATGCATATGCCCAGGATATGCTTAATAGGAGAATAGCCAATATCCATATTTTAGCAACCACTGCAGCTGACCCTAACCTGGAGCAAATGCTAGCACCCCAACCACAACCACCAATTCCTGACCAACAGATGGAGATAGAAAACCCTAAAAACCAAGTAGAAATCAATGACTTCAATCCAGAAGAAATACCTAGGATACCCGCACCAAATCCCTTAGACCCAAATTACGACCCATGGTTGGATGACAACAGGGACTATGTGCAACGCTACCCTATTCCAGAAGACATGCCAATGCAAAACCTAGGAGCCTACCCAGGTTTAGATCCTCTAGATCTCTATTTCGATAATGATGTATTCATTAGAGAAATCTTAGAGAATCCTTACCCATTTCAGGCCCCTACACCTCCATACCAGGAACCCGCACCCCAGATTCCGAACCCAGTCATAGAACCTGCACCCCCAATGAGTGCAGAAAACATACAAGAACTTAGGACTTTTGGTGAGGAAATTTTAGAAAGTAGTGAGAGAATGCGTCAGGTGGGAGAGCGTCTCGTATGGAAATACGACGAACGCAATATGGATTTTTGGATGAATCCATATCCTTGAATCGATGGTGGAGACAGTAGAAATAATAATAATAATAATAATAATAATAATAATAATAATAATATAAAATATGTGTGTATGCGTTTAAAAAAAACTACGGATGCCTATTACTAAGTAGTGTAGCTTTAAATTTCAGTTGGTATTGTAATTTTAAATTCAGTACTAGTGTGTAATAGACGCATAATATATGAGTAGAGTAAAAGTCGCAATGCTCGACGCTTTTGACAAAAGTGCGTGTCATGTGATTGGCTATATTCAAATATTATTGATGATATTAATATGTGGTAAATGTTTAAAATTCATATGGACAACGAAGTGAATCAGGAAAACCAGAATGATAATATCCAGAACGACAACCACTCGAATAATGATAATCTGAATAATGAGAATCCGAACAACAATAACAATGGAAATCAAGTGGATAATAGTGCCATCCAACACATAGTGGCAGAAGGAATCATAGATGTGATGCCATTTATTATCCAAACTATTAAGGAAGCAGATAATAAAAGCAAGCATAGCAGTAAGCGACCAACTGAACCAGAACACAGCGTAAACAATGGACCCGTACTTCAAGTGCCCATTCCTAAGAGAAGAAAAACCATGCCGTATGGTTGTTCTTATAAAGAATTTTGGTCCTGTAAACCAATAGAATTCTCGAGCAATGAAGGACCCATTGCAGCTCTTGTAGGATCGAATCGCGACCTGAATGAGTCGTTCGGAAGAGCTCTAGTCCGTTTCAGAGGCGGAAACTAAGAAACGGATGTAAAAACAGCTTGAATATCAATTTAAACGTCTTGTGTATTGATTTAATAGCAAATACAATCACAAGGAATACCGGCAGCACCTGGGTATCAATTCTGAAAAACTGTTACAAATGAAATACATGAACCACCTATATATAGGACTCAAGGTTCGCTTGAAACAAGCATGTTAAGTCAAGCGAAACCCACATGTAATGACATTCAAGCGAAACTTACAAATTTCCTAATTCAAACGAAACACATGGAATATTATAATTTGTTTCAAGCGAATCATCATGTGCAATCCGAAACTGTTTTGTCTCTTGAGTTGTAATGTATCATGATGATGTCACCATTGTGATGTCATCTTTAAATATGATGACATCATGATTGATCAATCTTCGCAACGGACCCGAGACTTGATATAAGACGAAGTCGACAGATGAATGCACTAACAGACTCCCCCTCAGATGTTGACGAGTCTTAAGTGTCAAGTCTTCGCATCTTCAGTCTTTATCAGTCTAAACGCTCTCTGAAATATCTCACAGTGTAAGCATCCTCAAACTTTATCTCCTTCTCCTCTTCAGCATCAACAAACTCCCCATGAAAAATCTCTACTCGGATGTCTTCAGACTCCCCCTTTCGATATGCTGGGATCGCAGTCTAGCATATTGAAATCACAAAGCCCTCAAGTATCGGAACCTGACTCTCTATCATTCAAATAACCTGCATATTCTCTACCTAAAAATAAATTTTCTGATGATAACTTGTAAAATAATCTCACCATCTAATGAACCACTTGCAGGAATTATACAATCAAAGAATGACTTTTCAATGTTAATCATTTGATGAACCACTTGAAGATATATCATGTTAATTTTCAAAAACAACAAACTCTCCCAAACCATCTGTTCATCATGTTTAGCACTCGGAATTTCAAAAATTAGCTCTCCAACACCAGTTGTCAAAAATCTTTTTGTATTTTTCAAAATTTATGCTAAAACACACTAAAATCTTTTTGGAATTTTTGAATGTAATGAAATGCAGAGAAGAAATATTTACAAACAATATTTTTGTGAGTTTGCGTAAGAGGATCATATCAGTTTCTGAGACAAATCACCAACACCGTTAAGCTTTAAACATTTTAAGTTCTAAACGATTCACTTAGATTATCAGTATACACATCCACTTAAATTTTCACACAAAGTTCAACTGTTTCGAGATACGAGATTAATGTCTTAAGCACTTAAACTCAATCGCGTGTCCCACCTCAGAATATACTCCCGTATCCAGATCCCAATATTCAGTCTTACAGGTGAGTATACCACAGATGATATCTGTAAGGGGTTATAAATTATGAAGAATCATGAGAGCTCAGGTCAAAACTACCGTTCAGCAGAGAGATCATGACTCAACCTTTGGGTGTGTCCCCTTTAGAGGATCTTTTGTGATACAACAGCAATGACTATCAATTTTATTGTTTCATCAATTTGCTAAGGGCGGTGCTATTTTTCAAGCATGCAGAAAGTATTATTCGAGGACTAGGTCAGAACTTCCATTCAGCAGAATTCCCGGAATAATACCCCAGATATCATTGAGCATAAAGACCTAGTATCTCAGAAAGAGGGACCTTTCAAACAAGATTTCGGGGGTTACCCATATATCCGAGAGATGTTTCCCCACGATATAAGCAAGTTTGAATTTAGGTTTATATCTCGTCACAATCTACTAAATGTGCGAAAATCTACCGACACAGCATCAGTGAGACCGTTTATCACATTTTTACTTTCCAATTCTTTAGCATGTTGTGATAGTCCACTGATGTACTACCATTTCCTCTTTTATACAACAAAACTCATTTTCATTTTATCATGTTTTTGTCTTTTTCAAATATTCAAATGTTTTTGGATTTTCTGAAATTTCTTACTCCCCCTAAAATGCAAACACATTTTAGGAAATTCGAAAACCAACTGTACAATAAAGTGACAACTGATATCGAATTGCTTCAATTCGCCATCCACATGGCATAAAAAATTAGAACTCCCCCTCACAACAAACTATTTTCCCATTGATTTCAAAACACTTAAGTTTGTTTTAATCAAATGGTTTTTCCGGAAAATAAGTTTTGTTGAGTTTACTACTTGTAAAGTTAAGGGTTTGGTTCATCACACTATCCTTCAAATACCACGTGAATGTATGGTCCAATCAAGTTCAATCTAATGACCTTGATTAACCACTTGTAGGAAAAACAAGTACAACTTAATGTCCTTGATTTTACCACTTGTAAGTGTAAATCTTCTTCAAACACTTGTAGATTTTCGTACCAATCATACCATTTGTAGAAAACTAACAATTTAAATGATATCACCTGTACTTTACCATTTGTACCACTTGTAAAATTACCAACCAATAAATTTAGATGCCGATTCCTGCTCCACGCTTACAAACCTGGGAGCTCCGGCAAGTCCAGAGTTTTACTGTTCATAGTATGAGCCATCCCAGTCACAAACCAGGGATGGTTCAACTTTATCTTTCTGCATCTTCTTCTCATAAAACTCCTTCACTCCTTTGACCTTCCTGTCAATCATTTTTCCAAAAATATGATGAACTTTGGAGTTAAAGACTTTCTCAACATCGAAAACCTTTTTGTCATCATAAAATTGGTTTGAAATCTCAACTTTACCAATTTTCTTTTTATAATTTCCAGTCCGAAGTGATGGAAAATTTTCATCATCCACAGTCAGAACTGATTTTTCTTCTATTGAAACAACTTGTGGCTCATCTGATTTTGTGGAATCAGATTCATTGCCAGAAGATAGCTCCTCTGATTTTTGATCTATCAGAATCATAGCTAGAGCTACTACCAGACCTTTTAACAACCCATTTCTGGTTGTCAGATTGAGCTCTTTTCTTGTAAAACTTATTTGAACATTCACCAATTTCAAATTTTGAATTTTTAAACAATTTAGTTCTGTCAATTGGTGGTTCAAACTCAACCACTTTTTCTTTTAGTTTACGTGATACTCCCTGTTTTGATTGTATTGCCTTTGAACACTCCCTGGCAATATATCCAACTTTGTTGCATTGGAAACAGGTTCTCGTTGTGACAACCCGCACTAAACCAGGTATCCGTACGACTTAATTAATGATTAATTACTGCTTAATTACTGTGCTTGTTTGAACTAGCTGATGAACTGCCACTTGATATCTGATACATGTATGTACCTGCATCATACTTTACTTATCGTCACTACATTATTTACATACTGAACCTTAGTGACAAACATGATGCACAAAAAGCACAGTAGCACAATACATGAATAACCTATTGAACATGCTGATAAAGCCAGCATCAGGCAAACACTGCCTCTAAGGCCTGTAAGAGCCTGAGATATTTTGCTACACTAGTGGTGAGTGTAGGGATATAAGGGTTGTGGAACTGCGTCTCTAGGAATAAGTCACTATGACTGGATGTGCCTAAAACGTACTCTAAGTACAAAACTCAGCACTTTACAAAATAATTCAGCTTTTAGCTAACTAATAAAGTGCCAAAACATGAGAAAAATAACACTAGACACTTTCCAATGTGTCAGGAATGAGCTGTGTCACTAAAGAGAGTAATAACGACACTTTAAAGCTTTAGTAACGCTTTAACGGATTACTATCCAACCAAACAACCGGACTATACCCGGAACATGAAAATATTGTTATTTTCATTACCTATCTTTTCTGGGCCAGTTAGGGTCCCCGTATACCCTAACACCCGCTTTAACACACCATAACCTAGTAACCAAGTTAAACACTTAACTTAACCTAATTATCTAACTAAGGCTTAATGGTTAGTTGAAATGGAACCAAACTACCCCCCCCCCCCCTTGACCGAACTCGGTCACTTTGTGACCCCCAGGGTACCATTTTGATTATTTTAATCAATGATGTTTAATATCTACAAGACACAATATCCATTGGTTAATTGCACATGAAATTGTCTATAAGTTAACACTAAACACACATAACATACACACTTAACAACTCACAACAACACTACTCTCTCTCCCTCACAAAGCTTTCGGCCGAACCCCCTATGCCCATCCATCAATTTTTCAAGTTTAGTTCTTGCCATTCCAAGATCACTCAAGTGTCGAGGGTCGCGTATTAGGAAGCTTGGAGCAAACGGAACGCGAAGGACCCCTTTATCTTGCTTTTATCCACCTCTTTTGCGCATAGATTCTTCCCTAGCCTCGAGCTAGAGGTATAATGCTTAAAACTCGTTCTTGAACTAATCTAAGGTGGTTAATAAGATGTATGATGATTAAAACTCGGAATCTTGCATTTTGAAGCACTAAAATTTACTAAAAACATGAAAAATGGTGGTTAATAGCTCATAAGTTGTGTAAATGATGTAGTATTCGAAATATATGATTATTTAGGCCCGATCTATGATGTGGTAGCTCGGATCATCGTTTAACCCGGTTTGGTAAGATCATGGATCTTAACATAAGCTTGTTTTGAATAATACAAGGGTTAAAAGGTGAAACTCTACCACACGCGAAGCATGAACTTGTGTAAAAATGTTTTACTCGTGGAATAGTGTTCAAAACTAGCAGATCTACGCATCTGCAAGTGGTATTTTCAAAGAACCACGCATCAAAGAAATCATGTATTTTAAAAGATAGATCTTACACTAACAAGCATGATTTTTATAAACCACAAGTGTGTAAACACTTGTGAAATGAAAAGATCCGACAAAATAACAGTTTTTGTAAAAGGAGACTAGAAGTTGTAAAGATTGATTTTCTCTAAAAACGAGGTTTTTACAAGATCAAATTACCTTATATGAAGATCTACTAAATTTAAGGGGATTTACACCACAGTTTTGGGAAAAACTGCAAGTTCATGTAATTTTTGGCAATTTACACATATGTTGATTAGTTGTTGTGATGAAAAGTCGTTCTGATCAAATAAAGAAAATTGTTGAGTTGATTTGTTAAAGAAAATGATACGCTTAAAAGCGTGGCCACCTCCAGTTACAGAGGAAACTCCGGCAAAATTTTTCTAAAAACCTAACACTTAGAATTATTTACATTACAAGTGTTAGAATTATTTTTGACATGTTTTCAAAATATGAATTTCGCCATGACTTTATTTACTAAACATTCGGAGGTGGGATTTTCACAAAATTTAACGTGATAAATATATATTTTTACACACTGTTTATGATTATTTTGTGAAAATACATAAATATTATTTTTAGATTAAAAATAATATTTACGAACGTTAACGATTCCAAAATAATACGAACGCTTTCACCATAAATATATAAGTTACACCGGTAATTATATTACCACTCAATTGTTAAACGTAACTTACGCACTTACGGAAATATTTATGAACGCACATGTATTGAATCCCCCATCCTTGGGAAGGAAATTAATTACCAAGTATTTACAAAATGTAAACACGAAATAGTTGCCTAACTATTTCCCAAAAACATAAACCATGAAGCTAAGGCACGGCCGTCCGTCTAATAGAAATTAGCACCTATAGGTCGTCGCACAGCTGCGTGAGCAGGAGATACTTGGTAGAGACGCTTCACTGTGAGTTCATGTCCCCCTTTTCTCTAACTGTTTTCAGTTTTCTTAACTACGGGGGTGAAATACATGTTACTTTGATTACAAGTACTTTATACATGGTATGGTTAGCGTAAGGAGGTTTACTACTTAGATCATGTGAGTGGGTAGGAGCAATATGAGGCCATTAGTCCTCATACCGGGACCGAGGGACAGGAGCGGTAGATCTATCTGGGTGTAGCGAGCCCAGCCCCAGGCCAAACTAGAAACGGACCTCGGGGTGACTTTGTCCACATACTAATGCCGTGGCGAAATCTGCTAGGTTTGAGTCTCCCTATTTGCACTTCACATATATCAGTGGCCTTGCAAACCATTGGTGATCTCAATTCCCTTATTTGCTACATACCAGGATTTTTATACAAACAAAGGTTTACTTAATCACTTACACATGAACTCGCTCAACATTATTGTTGATTTTTCAACTTACATGTATTTCAGGAAATTAAAGGATCTGGCGCGGTATGGCACGTTTTCCCGCTGCACTAGTTTCGAGGTCATCCGGGTTTGGGGAATGTGACTCTTTCCTGGACAAGTCACAGTCCTTAAACTATTCTTATGTCATGTTGATGTTTGTGTTTGTTAAACAATGTCGTTAGGATATGTTTCCGTTGAGACAATGATGTTGAATTTGGTTTTTAAAACTTATTCGAATGGATGATCTTGCATGATTTTATTTCATATAGCATTGTTATGGTTAAGCTATGGTATTAAGAAGTCACACCAAATTAACCACGCTTTCGCAAAGCCAGGGTGTGACACTCGTATCTTTCTTCTGCTCAGCCATCTTCTTCATGTCATCTTGCTTCTTTGCAAGGAACTCACTGTTTACTGCCTCCAGAATTCTTTCTTTTCTTCTTCTTCTGAGCTAGTTCCTGAAACAAATGTCATTTTTTCTTTAAAATCACGAACATATTTTTCATTTTTCTGTTTTTCTGTTGGAGTAAAACCAAGACCTTTCTTTTTGAAATTACGGTTAGGGTTTGGTTTCTTGTGTAAACCAGAACAAAAATTGTAACCTTTTTTGTTGTTTAATCTTTGTTGTACTCTTGAGGTGTATTTTTTAGGTTTATCATTAAGATTTACATCTTTTATTTCAGAAATATTAATTTCTGTTAATTTGAAAACCTTTTTTATCATCTCAATTTTTACACCTCTTATTGGAAATTCCTTATCAAAATATAATTTGTCAGAATCATTCAATGTATATGCAACTTTGAATGTTTCGTCATTCAAATTAGATTTTGATAACAGGAATTCTTTGTTATAAACTCTTTTAATTGAAGACTTTGGACTGTTTTCTGTCGAACTCGAACTTTCAGAACCAGACTTTGACTCTGACTCTGACTTTGACTCTGAGTTTGACTACAACTTTGACTCCTCAGTTTCATCTTTATCCAACACCAGATCGACCACTTTCTTTATTAACTCGGACTCATGATCAGTGTCAGATGATGTAAACGTCACATCAATATTTTCTGGCAAATTGACTGACGACTCCGAGTCCCATTGTAAGTTTGTAGCCTTTTGGACTCTTTCAGAATTTGGATTTCTGGGCAAATATCCATTTTCCAGTGAGGGTGGAAACTTGTTGTAACTGACACCTTGTTTCTTACCAGAATTTTTCTTGTCAGTCTTTTTCTTTGTGTCTCTCTTCTTTTCAATCTTCTCTTCTGGAGTCCTTTGTTCAGAAACTTTTTCAGCATTCTTTTCTTCAGTTACTTCATCCTCTTCAAACGCCTTCATGCCTTCAACAGTTGGATAAATCCTGTCAATGACATAAGAAGTACATGTGTAACTTTTCAACAAACGATTTACTCTTTCAGTCTCAATTCTTTGCAACTCCAACTTTTGTTCAAGTACAGCACACTTCTCGATGTAGTTGTTCACCACTTTTTGTTTGACCATAAAAGCTCCTTGGAGTGTCTTCATTGCTGTAGCTTGTTCTTCACTTGTTTGATTATACTGGTTCATAGCTTTGTTCAACACATCATAAGATTCCTTCAAACTGTTCAGATTATAAATCAATGTGTTGTCCTGCTTCTTTATAGCTTCACAGTTGTCACATTTTACCTGAATCTTTTTAGCATCAATTTCTTCATCGACTTTGAACTTTGGAACTTCAACCTTAACTTTCCTTTTGATCACTGGAACTTCTTCATCGTCACTGCTAACTGGTGTCTTTACCTTTTTCTTTTTCTTTGTCTTCTTAATCTTGTCATCATCACTATCACTTTCTGCAATCAGTTTCATATCAGCATCGAATTTTCTCGCCCAATACTCAGTATCATCATCACTATCTTCTTCAATTCGGGCTACAAAAGCTGTGTGAGCTATAGATTGATCAGGAACATAATTATCCCATGAAAAATTTTCCCAGCTAAACCCTTCAGGCATCTTTTCATCATCTTGATCTATTATCAAGGCACTCCCATCAGCTCTCTTTGAAGAATCTTGATTAACCACACAAGCTCTCTTTCCAGAGTCTTCAATCACATTCCTTCCATGTGCAGTTTGTGCTTGATGTTGACGTTGTTGAGATGGTTGCTGAGCAACTTGATTGTAGATGGCTTTTCGGTAGTAATCATTGTTATTGTTGAAAGGATTCTGAGCTACACTTGCTTCGCGATTGGTGCACTCCCTCTTGAAGTGACCCTTCTCCCTGCAACGAAAACAAGTGACTTTAGATTTGTCAAAACCTAAAGTAGAAACACCAGCCTCACGAAGATCATCTCTTCCAGTGATTTGCTTGAATTTCTCAGCTCTCCTCAACACGCTGGCCAAGCACCATTTTATGTCCATCAGCTCCATCTCTTCAGCATCGATCTGGTCGTAATCTTCCTTTGTCAGGATTGGATTTCCGATTCGACCTGCAACAAAACTACCATAAGATTCAAGAACAGTTCCCAATAAAGACATATGGCTTTTTGCTAACTCTTCAGAATATTCCTGATCATTCTCAATGTTCAATACAATATTGCATTGAAGCTTTTTGCCATTTCTTGTTGTTGAACGTTTGGATCAAAGGATGGATACGATGAAAAACTTGTGTTACTGCTTGATCCTTTGAATGAACTATCAGATGAATTCTTTGGATTGAAAGCTGTTTGAACCTTTGGTGACAAGTTGGTGGATTTATCACTAACACCACCTTTGTAGTAAAGACCGATGTCTTGTTCACCGTCGAAATCTTTCATCCTTAAAACTTTTCTTTGCTCCATCTCCTGAGCTTCAATCTTCTCAATGAACTTGCTCAGTGTTAAACTGCTAAAACCTTTCTTATTTCTGAGCATCATGAGATATGTGCCCCAAGTCTTGTGTGGCAATGCATCAGCAAGCTTTTCGATCAACTCTTCATTGTCTTTCTCGATGCTCAATCTCTTCATGTTAGCTAGCAGATTGCAGTATCTCTCAATAATCTGCCTTGTGCTCTTATTCTTCAATCCACGAAACAAATCGAACTCTTTCTTCAAAAGCGATTTCTTGTTTTTAACCATCTCTTGGCTTCCATGGAACTTTGACCTTAATGCTTTCCAAATCGAATATGAAGTTCCATTATGTTGCAATAACACCAAGATGTCTTCTTTTACAGCTTGTCGTAATAAACTCAGCATCATTTTCTCATCTTTGTACTTCTTTCTAGCATCCGCACTTAGATCTTTTATCGGAATCACTTATTCATCATCATTCATCGGTCGAATGTATTTTGTCTCGACACATTCCCAAGCATCTAAGTAGTTTGCTTGTACCCAGTTTTCGAACCGTCCTTCCCAACCCTTATATTCCTCGATGTTCATGAGCTTAGGCGGCTTTTGCATCGTTCCCGTTTCGTTTTCCAACATCGTGTTCTGTTGAAGAGAAATTGGGGTAACTGGTGTAGCGAATGCGTTGTACAAATCCTCGTCCATGTTTTGGATTTTCAAATGAGCTGTATCACCTTGTAAAAATACCTGAAACAACCAAACAAACGAAACACAATCAGGTTATAAACTTATCAATTAACAGGATAAGACTGATGCTCGAACTAGTGATTATTCTATGCGGACTGAAAGTTGACACACTGTGCAGACAGCTATGACCCGGATCAAATTCAAAATGACCAAACCCTTTGAAACCTTTGAACTCCAAACCGTACGAACTGAAACTAACTTTCAAGCGAATTGATGACTTTCAAACGAATTGGATTTTTTTCACGCGACCTGTTTGGACCTTCAAAACTTTGGCTGAAACAATTTTGAAAACAAACTGTGCCGAATACCTTGACTGTTAATGGGACCGCAAATAATGACAAATGTTGTTTTAATATTGAGCCAAGAACTTCGTGTATTTAACACAAATCCAAGTCACATGGGCCAGATAACAATCTAGCAGACTTCAAACTAATTGGGCCGATGTATATTGAATCATTGAAAGGATTAAATCAAGTATATCACATGTAATGTTGGGCTGACAAACTAAAACCCACTTAGCCGACAATTTAATTGACAACACAAATTCACATGCAACTTTATCAAAAAGTATCCGAGAAACACATGCAATTAATTAAACCGATATATTCATATGCAATCTGACATACCACGAAATCACATGTATTCACTCAATGTAAATGGCCGACAAAGACTTTCAATGTTTAACATGGGCTCTTTTAATGAATGAAAATGATTGGGCCGTAACCTTGAACTTCTCCAACTAATTTTAAAGTCTGTTGTTGTTCTAAATCTATTGGACCTCAAATCAATATCACATGCAAATGTTTAATGCAAATGTTTAATGTTCACATGCAACGATAAAAGTCAGTGATTGGGCCGAATATTTTGAATCCTACAACACATGCACAAACACAAATCACATGATCACTTTTCCCAACCAACTGACACACTGATTAAATGTTCAACACAAATCGATGCACTTTTCAAGCGGTGTGTAGGTTTCAACCGAAAGATCGTTTCAAGCGGAAGATCAATGCATTTTCAAGCGGAAGATCAATTACAAGCAGATTCAACACATTTTCAAGCGAAAGGTCGATTTCAAGCGGGCTCAACACATAAATTCAAGCGAAAGGTCAATGACATCAGCAATTCGAACAACTTTTCAAGCGAAAGTCCAATTTTAATCAGATTTAAACCGATTTTAGCTCTAAAACTTTCCAGGATTTGTTAATTCATGATTGCGCATAATATGTGTGAATTTGAGCCGATTTTAACCGTGAAAAATTTTTAATTTTGTGAAAGAAGGTGTAAAAAACAGATTTTCAAGCTGAATATGGCAAGAACTCCTCATCCTGAGCTTTGATACCACTTGTAGGATCGAATCGCGACCTGAATGAGTCGTTCGGAAGAGCTCTAGTCCGTTTCAGAGGCGGAAACCAAGAAACGGATGTAAAAACAGCTTGAATATCAATTTAAACGTCTTGTGTATTGATTTAATAGCAAATACAATCACAAGGAATACCGGCAGCACCTCGGTATCAATTCTGAAAAACTGTTACAAATGAAATACATGAACCACCTATATATAGGACTCAAGGTTCACTTGAAACAAGCATGTTAAGTCAAGCGAAACCCACATGTAATGACATTCAAGCGAAACCTACAAATTTCCTAATTCAAGCGAAACACATGGAATATTATAATCTGTTTCAAGCGAATCATCATGTGCAATCCGAAACTGTTTTGTCTCTTGAGTTGTAATGTATCATGATGATGTCACCATTGTGATGTCATCTTTAAATATGATGACATCATGATTGATCAATCTTCGCAACGAACCCGAGATTTGATATAAGACATAGTCGACAGATGAATGCACTAACAGCTCTACGCTAGATAGAGAAGACTGAGGTTGTTCTAAAGATAAGCAAGTGTGCTGAAGAAGATAAGATAATGTTTGATTCTAATTTATTTAAGAATTCATCCCCAGAATGATGGAACACTATCCTTCAGTCAAGAGGAAGTGATAGGGTATATAACATGGAATGGGAGGAATTTAAAAATATGGTAGAAAGGAAATTCTGCCCTCCCAATGAAAAGGAGCAGATAACGAATAAATTTCTGAACCTTAGAATGACCGGAGTAGATAGTAAGGGTTATACTACCACATTCTTTGAATATGCTAGAATAGTACCAACCCTTGCATCACCTGAACCAGTGTTAATCTCCCGTTACAACTGGGGATTAATCGAGGAGATTAGGCATGTAGTCAAGGCAGCTAGACCCCAAACCATAGAAGAAGCTGTAGAACTAGCCAACACCTTGACAGATGAGTTAATCCGTACTAGAGAAGAAGACCAGAGGAGAAACCTAACCCAAAGGCTTACCCAAGAATTTAGTTTTGGGAATTCCAACCGTAGGAATGTAGGTTCTACCTCTGCACCGTACTGCAAAACCTGCAGAAAGAAGCATTCAGGAAGATGCTCCACTCACTGTAATTTCTGCCAGGCACCAGGACACAAGGAAGAAGATTGCAAGAGGAAATCCAGTAATGGACTGTGCTGCAATTGTGGAGAAAAAGGCCACATCAAGCCAAATTGTCCGAAATTAGCTCCAGTTGCGAACAACAAGAACACTTAAAATGCTAGAGCATTTGTTCTAACTGCAGATGAAGCCAAGATGATCCCAGACGTCATAGCTGGTATGTTTTTAGTTAACGATATTTTTGCTAAAGTATTATTTGACTCTGGTGCAAACCAAAGTTTTATCAATACTTCGTTTTGCAAACTTCTAAATCAATCATTAACTAAACTACCAGAAGAATGTCTAGTAGAAACAGCAAATAGAGAAACCGTTAGGATTTCTGAAATCTTGCAGGGAGCAAGAATAGAAATTTTTAATCAAAAGTTTATTGCAAACCTTTACCCAATGAATCTGGCAGGATTCGATGTTGTATTAGGAATGGATTGGTTAATAGCCAATAAAGCCAGTATTTTATGTGATCAAAAGTCAATCCAAGTAAATTCACCAAAGGGTGAAAAGATCACAATTAAAGGAGATAAACTATCTAGATCCAATAAATTCATCTCTGTGATGAAAACTGCAAGTTATATAAGAAAAGGATCCATTATGTATTTGATTTCTATATTCACTAACACTAAAGGAAAAGAATTAAAAGACATTCCAGTAGTGTCCTTGTTTTCAGATGTATTTCCAGAAGAATTGCCAGGATTACCGCCTGACAGAGAATTTGAATTCAGAATCCATCTGCTACCAGGAACGGCACCAATTGCCAAAGCACCTTACCGTTTGGCACCCGCCGAAACGCAGGAACTGAAGAAACAGTTAGACGAATTATTGAAGAAAGGATTTATACAGCCAAGCTCATCGCCATGAAGAGCACCGATTTTATTTGTCAAAAAGAAGGACGGATCAATGCGTATGTGCATTGACTACCATGAATTGATCAAGGTCACGATTAAGAATCAGTATCCATTACCAAGAATAGATGATCTGTTCGATCAACTGCAAGGAGCTCGATTTTTCTCTAAAATCGATTTAAGATCAGGATATCATCAATTAAAGGTACAGGAAGAGGACATTCCTAAAACTGCGTTTAGAACAAGGTATGGTCATTATGAATTTACTGTCATGCCATTTGGTTTAACCAATTCCCCAGCTGCATTTATGTACATGATGAACCGAATATGTAAGCCATATTTGGATAAATTCATAATTGTCTTCATAGATGATATTCAAATTTACTCTAAGAGTAAAGAGGATCATGTAAAGCATTTGCACTTACTTTTAAGTTTATTAAGAAAGGAAAAGCTTTACGCTAAGTTTTCCAAGTGCGAGTTTTGGTTAGAGCAAGTATAATTTCTTGGACACTTAGTCGATCATGAAGGAATTCATGTGGATCCAATAAAGATCGAGGCGATTACCAAATGGAAAACCCCTGAATCACCAACCGAGGTTAGAAGTTTCTTAGGATTGGCTGGTTATTATAGAAGATTTATTCGAGATTTTTCTAGAATAGCCATTCCCTTAACCAAGTTAACCTGTAAAACCATTAAGTTTGAATGGGGACCAAAACAAGAAGAAGCCTTTAGAATCCTTAATCAAAGATTAACTAATGCACCTATATTAGCGTTACCAGAAGGAACTGAAGACTTTGTAGTCTACTGTGACGCTTCTAAGTTAGGTTATGGATGTGTGTTGATGCAACGTCAAAAGGTGATAGCTTACGCATCTAGACAATTTAAGAATCATGAAGAGAATTATTCTACCCATGATCTAGAATTAGGAGCCATAATTTTTGCCCTTAAGATTTGGAGACATTACCTTTATGGTAGTAAGTTTACCATATTCACTGATCATAAGAGTTTAAGGTATGTTTTTGGGCAAAAAGAGTTTAATATGAGACAAAGACGCTCGCTGGAGATTCTTAGTGATTATGATTGTAATATCCAATATCATGCAGGGAAAGCCAATGTAGTTGTTGATGCTTTAAGTCGAAAGTATCATGAAAAGCCAAAAAGGGTACGTTCTCTTTAATTAAATCAACAAGTAGATTTAAATGATCAGATTAGAAAAACACAAGAATCAGTTATCAAGGATGATAATGAAAAATTAAAAGGAATGATTAAAGAATTAGAACAAGGAACATATGGAATTTGGAGATTCCATAAAAAGAGAATGTGGATACCTAAATTAGGAAACTTACGTCATCGTATATTAGAAGAAGCCCATAAGTCCAAGTATACGATGCATCCAGGAAGTGATAAAATGTACCAGGATTTAAGGAAAAATTTCTGGTGGATAGGAATGAAAAAGGATATAGCAGCTTATGTTTCTAAATGTTTGACATGTTCACAAGTTAAAGCTGAACACCAGAAACCCTCAGGATTGCTGCAACAGTTAGAAATGCCAGTTTGGAAATGGAAATTGATAACAATGGATTTTGTTACCAAATTACCCAAAACAAGAAAGGGTAATGATACAATCTGGGTGATTGTAGATAGGCTAACCAAGTCAGCTCATTTCTTACCAATGAAAGAAACTTTCAGTATGGAACAGTTAGCTAAATTGTATGTAAATGAAATTATTTCATTACATGGAATACCTTTATCAATTGTGTCTGATAGGGATAGCCGTTTTACCTCTCATTTTTGGGCAAGTTTCCAAAAAGTAATGGGAACCAAGCTAAATCTAAGCACAGCTTACCATCCTCAAACAGACGGATAAAGCGAAAGGACAATCCAGACAATGGAAGACATGCTTAGAGCTTGTGTAATTGATTTCGGAGGTAATTGGGATGATCATTTACCTTTAATAGAATTTTCTTATAATAACTGTTATCACACAAATATCAATGCTGCACCATTCGAAGCACTTTATGGACGAAAGTGCCAAACCCCAGTCTGTTGGGCAGAAATTGGGGAAAAGCAACTATCTGGACCTGAGATAGTGCAGGAAACAACCGATAAGATCATTCAAGTCAGGGAACGACTGAAAGCAGCACGTGATCGACAGAAGAGCTACGCTGATAACAGACGTAAGCCATTGGAATTTCAAGTAGGAGATAAAGTATTGTTAAAAGTCTCTCCTTGTAAAGGAGTAGTAAGATTCATCAAAAGAGGGAAGCTAACTCCCCGGTATGTTGGACCTTTTGATATTATTAGAAGAATATGACCTGTAGCTTATCAGCTACAACTGCAAGAGGAAATGGCAGGAATACATGATGTATTTCATGTATCTAATCTCAAGAAATGTTTAGCTGATGAATCACTCGTCGTGCCTCTTAAGGATATAGAGGTAAATGACCAACTCAAATTTGTAGAAAGGTCTCTACATATTGAAGACAGGAAGGTTAAGAATCTCAAGCACAAGAGATTAGTTCTGGTCAAAGTAAAGTGGGACTCCAAAAGAGGACCAGAGTATACATGGGAGCTTGAATCAGAAATGCAAAAGAAATATCCACACTTGTTCCAGTAGATCTCGAGGATGGGCTCTAAAACAAGGTGGGGAGGATATAACAGTCTTGAACCGACACCCTCGTAATATTTTCCGACACCCTAAAAATATTTAAAATATCCCAATATGTCCCTAAAAACACCCCATACGCGAAAACATACCCTAAATACATTAAATATTATTAAAAATAATTAAAAACTGAATTTTGGGTTTTAAGCGGGCCGCTTAAGCCACCCTTAACCTTTACACAGGCCGTGAGAACTTAAAGATCTGGCAAGGCCCTGGGCCGCCACGAGGCCCAACACTCGGCGACCCTACCTGATGACCCAGCTAAGCTACGCGTTGACCAGGGTTTGACGCGGGCCGCGTAGACCCTTGTCTACCTTTACGCGGGTAGCGAGAGGACCAGAATCAGGCCCTATATAAGGAGGCCTCGGGATTTCATTTCTCGTCGCTCAAATCTTTCTTTCTTTCTCTCAATTTCACATAGTGTGCATTATACTCGGGTTTAATACCCCCTAAATAGCAAAGTTCTACTCCGTTGTAAGTATTATAACCCCTGGGTACGTATTAGATACTCTGCCCGATTGATCTAGGGTTTCGTAATGGCTGTCGTGGTTCTGCCCGACGTAGTCGTTGGAATGCCGTCTCGGGGAGGGTATTACTAATGTTAAAATGGGTTATTATACTAACACGCGTGCATTTGTGTAATTTATAGATTATTCCCAGAAAATCCTTACTGATAATCTAAGACAGCAATGTGAGTTTATCCGCTTTTTGTAAACCTTTTTGTTAACTGTTTTTACAAAGCCTCACATGATTAATTATATATTAAGCATTTATTGAGTATTTGTAAGAATACAATTATCGTGGGTATGTTGGGGTTTTGTATACAAAATTTGTTACCACCTGGTCAAGGAGTAACATTTCCACAAGTTGAGTATGACAATACCACGGGTGATAATTAGTATAACTTGGAAACAAATGTAATTACGAGACCGCCCTCAATACTGTAAAATGGTTTTTATTAAAACTTGATTAAACTGGGATTCACTCACCAGTATTGTGACAACTCGAGTTTCCAAGATTTCCATCTTCGCATTAATTGCACGTTAATTGTTTATGATTGTTTGTTTACACGACTCGTTGTTTCGCAACGGTACACGTTTGTAATATGTTAAATCGTATTGTGAATGATATGTTATATTTGTTGTGCGACATAAGTGTGTTTGAGGATATATGGTTGTATGTTTGCTAGTATATGGTTGTATGAGCAATATATTAGTATGTTTATTATTAAACATGGAACTATAGTCGAAATCACCCCAACCCAAATGCCCCACCCGAAAACACCCTGTGGCGAAAACACTTTGGTGTTTTCGTCCACTGCTAACAGCCGAAAACAACAAGTGGGCTTTGGCCCAGTAGCGATTAGATATAGGGTCTTGTTCATAACCTTTACGCGAAGTCGGTAACTGGCAACCCTAAATCATCTCTCACATTCTCTCTCGCTACCCTTGAACCTGACTGAAAACTTGTGTTCCCCGGATCTTCAAGATCAATCAAGTTGTTGTCTCGACTCGTCACGGTTAGTGTTAACCTTTAACCGATTGTTTGATTTAAAGCAATTGTATGAACGATTTGTTTATTATCATAACTATGATTGTTTTAAGAATGTAAGACTGGATGATCGTTATGTATGTATATATAGGTTGTTGTTCACAAACTGTTATGTATATTGGATGATATGATCGATCGTGCGTGTCTGTTATTGATGATCTGAATGATATTAATGTGATCAGGAATCCGGTTATGTGATATGTCATGCTAATCGACTGGTTGATGTATGCATATATGTTTGACTGTGATCTGATTAATTTAGGTGACTGTATGAATAGATCAGATTGATCAAAAGGCTGTTACTATCGATGTAAATGTTAGGCGATGATTACGGTTGTTGTAGTTTGCAACTGATATTGATGATGATGATGATGTATCTGACGAAAACACCAGGATCAACGAAATCACAGGATCCAGACGAAAACATAAGTGATTTCGTCACACCCCACACCCGACGAAAACCCTTGGATTTCGTCGCCTAGGGTTTTCGTCCATAAGTGATTTCGCCATGCATGTGATTTCGTCCACTGTTAGTTTGTAACTCTGCCAAGTTGATAATGCTATTAAGTTTATTAACTCCTGTTAAGTCCATAACTCTGTTTAGTCTATTAACTGAGTTAAGTTATTAGCTCTATTAACTTGATTAACTCTGTTAAGTGGGTAACACTACTAGTTTGTTAACTCTGTTATGTTAACTATGTTATGTAACTGTGATATGTTTCTGATTAACTCTGTTATGCATGTGAACTATGCAAAGTGTATTAATCCAGTTAAGTGCGGTAACCTCGTTAAACCCATTAACACTGTTAGTTATGTTAGTGGATAATATTGTTAGATTAAACTGCGAAATACACTTATGTGAAGCATGAAGTGCATGAGATTGATTAATTGCTTACGTGATACATGATGTTAACTGCCACGCACTACGTGATGTTGGATTTGCATGCGAGTCATTACGAACTTAACTGATTTAAGTATACGTGCATATTATTGGACTTGACTGATTACTTGCGAACACATACTTTAGCATACCGAGCAAACCAAGGTGAGTTCACACTCTATCCAAGGCATGGGATTCCCAAGGGTTGGGAATGGGTTAAAGAACTGAATGGTAACTACAAACTTGCGTATTCCCCATACAACAGGATACGTACGATCATAAGACCATCACTCTATCACTTTAAGTCCCTCATTTATCGACTTAATCGCCGAAGCCTATGGCGAGCGGGTCATTAGTAGATAGCGCTATTAGGGTTTAACAAACCTCACACCGTGCCAGTCGAACGGGCGTGTACTAATGGACTATGGGCAAAGGGTCAATACTGATAGACATTGACTTAGGGCACCTCTTACATTTTCATAGCAGTCGATACGTGTGGTCTAGTATCACATGAGAAGCCCCCACCAATCTTCGCAAACATGTCTGGGAGACCGCGATACGAATTAATACGAAACATGGTTTACAAACAAACATACGATTTACGAAACGAATGCTATAACTAAACAACCAACTGTGAACTCGCTCAACTTTGTTGTGGATTCATTGCTACATGCCTTGCAGGTCGTTAGGTACTCATGGAGCTTGCACAGGGAGGCGCAGTCGTTGTGGGACATGTTAGAAACATTGCTTTATTTCGTACTTACTACTTACATTGGGTTTTACAATTATGCTTCCGCTAAACACTTAACTACGTTTTTTATTTGAAACACCTTTCATATTGTGTGGTTGAATTTTACTTATTACTTGTTATGTTCAATATGATTGGTGGCTTGATCCTGGTCAGTCACGCCTCCAAGCGGTGATACTCCGCGTGTGGATTTTGGGGGTGTGACAGATTGGTATCAGAGCCATTGGTTATAGTGAACTTGGTTTTAATAAGGGAAAAAGTTTTTGTTAAAACCAGACTATAACATGAACAGTGCTCAACGATCCACAATGACGCTTCGCTCCATGTGCAAGACTCAACATTCTAGGTGATAAGATTTATGTTTACATTGCCTACTTGCTAGATTACATAGAACTTTGCTCATGGTATGCTTAGATAAACGTAACAACTATTGTTTGAAAACACTTATGTGCTTACTCTCTTCTATCATCACACTTTCGCGAACCTTTCTCACTCATGTTTCCTTGGATATGAAGATCATGAGTGGACGCGTTAACCTAACTCAAGCCCAGTTGGCGGCTTTGATCACTGAACAAGTTACTGCAGCGCTCGCAGCTGCCCAGGCAGGAGGTATAACCTGCCATCACAACTTACTCTAGGATCTTTAGATCCTTCTCTCGTAACCCAACACTCGTGCTTAATTATGTTTACTCTTACGCACACGACAGGTCAACACGCTCAGCCTCCTGTGTGCACCTTCAAAACTTTTATGGACTGTCATCCTGCTACTTTCAGTGGCACTGAAGGGGCCGTTGGACTCCTCCACTGGTTCGAAAAGCTCGAATCGGTCTTCGAAATGTGTGAATGCCCTGAGGCTCGTAGGGTGAAATATACCACTGGTACTCTCGAAGGCACTGCGCTAACTTGGTGGAACGCCCAAGTTCAGATGCTGGGGCTGGCGGCTGCAAATGCCACCCCATGGAATGATTTTAAGGAACTGATCAAACGTGAATACTGTAGTCGTGATGAGATTCACGAGCTGGAAGTGGAGTTCTTTAACCTGAAGATTGACGAGGTCAGAGATAGAAGCGTACATGAAACGATCCAACGAACTGGCAGTGTTATGTCCAACTATGGTGTATCCTCCCATCAAGCGCATTGAGTTGTTCCTCAAAGGCTTAGTACCAGAGATTCAAAGCCATGTGACTGCTGCTAACCTTGCTACTATCCAGGATGTTACCCGTCTTGCTCATCGTCTCACAGACCAGGCAGTGGAATAGAACAAGCTGCCTAAGCGTATTGGTGCTACTACTACTATTTCTGCTATTCCCAGTGACAACAAGAGAAAGTGGGATGGAACCTCCAGCAAGGGTTCAACTTCAGTTCAGTCCCAGGCACAGCAGCGAAAGATTGATGACTATCAGAGCCCTGGTCAGCAATCTTCTGGTAGTCAAAGGCAGGGTGGATATCGAGGAAACCTCCCGAAGTGCAACACATGCAACAGACACCACAATGGTCAGTGCAACAAGGGTCGTTGCCAGCGGTGTCTCAAGATGGGTCATGAAGCTAAGGATTGCAGGAGCTCACGACCTGCGAATCAGAACTATCAACAACAACCACCCGCTCCACAGAACCAGCAGCAGCAACAGCGAGGTAACAGGGGATGCGTTCAGTGTGGTGCTGAAGGCCACATCAAGCGGAACTGCCCTCAGTTAAACCAGAATCAGAACAACAACAATAATAATCGGGGCAATAGGAATAACAACGGGGGAAACAATGGAAACAATGGCGCCTGAGGTCAAGCGTTCGTGATTGGTCAGGGTGACGCAAGGAATGATCCTAACGTGGTAAATGGTAAAAGTTAGTCAAATGCTCAAGCGCACACCAACACTTTTGAACACCAAGCATGTCGTAGAATTAGCAAATGGTAAAAGTCTAGAGGCCACACACATATTTCAGGGTTGTAATCCTATCCTCGCTTGTCAGACTTTCTCTATCGATCTCATTCCTATAGTTTTGGGTAGTTTCAACATTGTCATTGGGATGGATTGGTTATCCCAACAGCAAGCAGAGATCCTTTGCAAAGAGAAGATTGTTCGTATTCCCCGTTCTGGTAAAAAACCTCTTGTGATTCAAGGCGACAAGAGTGGTACTGTTGTGGGCATCATTTCCTTTCTTAAGGCTCAGAAGTGTTTGCGAAAGGGCCACACTGCTATACTAGCCCTCGTTACTGACGCATCTACGAAAGAGAAGAAGATAGAGGATATCCCAGTTGTACGCGACTTTCCTCAAGTGTTTCCTGAAGATTTACCTGGGCTACCGCCTCATCGCCAGGTCGAATTTCAGATCGAGCTAGCTCCTGGAGCAGCACCCATAGCTTGAGCACCTTATCGCTTAGCTCCAACCAAACTGGAAAAACTGTCCAAGCAGTTGCAAGAACTCTTGGATAAGGGTTTCATTCGTCCTAGCTCTTCGCCCTGGGGAGCTCCCGTGTTGTTCGTGAAGAAGAAAGACGGTACCTTCCGTATGCGCATAGATTACCGTGAACTAAACAAGGTGACCGTAAAGAATCGCTATCCTCTTCCACGCATTGACGACTTGTTCGACCAGCTGCAAGGGTCGAGCTACTATTCAAAGATTGATCTGAGGTCAGGCTACCATCAACTGAGAGTCCGGGACGAGGACGTCTCCTAAACAGCATTCAGAACACGCTACAGTCATTATAAGTTTCTGGTCATGCCATTCGGGTTAACAAACGTGCCTGCAGTCTTTATGGATCTTATGAACAGAGTGTGCAAACCTTACTTGGATAAGTTTGTGATTGTATTCATCGACAACATTCTGATCTACTACAAGAGCCAGGAGGAACACGAGCAGCATTTACGACTCATTTTGGAACTCCTTTGAGCAGAGCAGCTGTACGCCAAGTTTTCAAAATGCAACTTCTGGCTTCGTGAAGTCCACTTTCTAGGCCACGTGGTAAACAAGGATGGGATTCATGTTGATCCATCTAAGGTAGATTCGATCAGGAACTGGCCTGCACCTCGCACACCAACGGAAATTCGCCAATTCTTGGGTTTGGCAGGTGACTACAGGAGGTTCATCAAGGATTTTACCAAGATTGCGCAACCTCTCACTTTACTAACTCGGAAAGGAGTCATCTACCATTGGGGTAATGCACAGGAATCTGCATTTCAGCACCTAAAGGATAGACTTTGTAGTGCACCTATTCTTTAATTGCCAGAGGGTATAGACGATTTTGTAGTTTATTGCGACGCATCCATTCAGGGTCTTGGGTGTGTGTTGATGCAACGTGACAAGGTTATTGCTTATGCGTCATGCCAACTTAAGGTTCACGAAAGGAACTACACCACACATGATTTGGAGCTGGGAGCTGTTGTTTTCGCACTCAAGATATGGAGACATTACCTGTACGGTACCAAGTGCACTATCTACACCGATCACAGGAGTCTCGAGCATATCTTCAAGCAGAAAGAGTTGAACATGTGACAACGTCGATGGGTCGAGCTATTGAATGATTACGAATGTGCCATCAAGTACTATCCGGGCAAAGCCAATGTGGTGGCCGACGCCCTCAGTCGAAAGGATACTACACCTAGGTGTGTACGAGCGTTGCAACTCACCATCCAATCTAGTCTTCCTTCACAGATACGAGATGCTCAGGTAGAAGCATTGAAACTAGAAAACGTCAGGGATGAAGCTCTACGTGGCTCAAGGCAATGGTTAGAACAAAAGGAAGACGACGCCTACTGTGTAACAGGACGCATTTGGGTCCCACATGATGGATATTTACGAGAACTTGTAATGGATGAAGCACACAAGTCTCGCTACTCAGTACATCCTGGTTCGGATAAGATGTACCACGACCTCAGAACTACGTATTGGTGGCCTAGCATGAAAGCTCACATAGCAACTTACGTTAGCAAATGTTTGACTTGTGCGAGAGTCAAGACTGAATATCAGAAACCATCGGGCCTACTCCAACAGCCAGAGATACCACAATGGAAATGGGAGCAAATTTCCATGGATTTTGTTAATGGCCTGCCTAGATCTCAATGTGGGAATGATACTAATTGGGGGATCGTGGATCGACTCACAAAATCTGCACACTTCTTGGCTATCAAGGAAACGGATAAGTTCTCCACTCTAGCAGACGTCTACCTTAAGGAAGTTGTCTCGAGGCACGGGGTGCCAACCTCTCTTATTTCCGATCGTGATGCACGTTTTACTTCTGAACTGTGGCAAGCAATGCATAAGTCCTCTGGCTCACATTTAGAGATGAGCACAGCCTACCATCCGCAAACAGATGGGCAGTTTGAGCGCACCATCCAAACTCTAGAAGACATGCTTCGTGCATGTGTAATCGACTTCGGCAACGGCTGGGAAAAACATCTCCCGTTAGTGGAATTTTCGTATAACAACAGTTACCACACCAGCATTCAAGCCGCTCCATTCCAGGCATTCTACGGGCGTAAATGTCGATCACCTCTTTGTTGGGCAGAGGTGGGCGACAGTCAGATCACGGGTCCAGAACTGGTGGTAGACGCAACGGAAAGAATTGCTCAGATACGACAACGCATGGCAGCAGCTCGCGACCGTCAGAAAGCCGACGCTAATAAGCGCAGGAAACCACTCGAGTTCCAAGTTGGGGATCGAGTGCTACTCAAAGTTTCACCCTGGAAGGGTGTGGTTCATTTTGGAAAAAGGGGCAAACTCAATCTGCGTTACGTCGGACCGTTCGAAATCATTGAGAAGATAGGCAAAGTGGCCTATAAACTAAACCTACCCACAGAACTCAGTGCAGTTCACAACGTTTTTCATGTGTCGAATCTGAAGAAGTGTCTGTCAGATGAGACCCTCATAGTTCCTTTGAAGGAGCTCACTATCGACGATCAGTTGCGATTCGTCGAGGAACCAATTGAAATCACGGATCGGGATGTTAAGGTCCTCAAGCACACCAGAATACCTCTTGTGCGAGTTCGTTGGAACTCCCGTCGTGGCCCAGAGTTTACCTGGGAACGAGAAGATCAAATGAAACTCAAGTATCCCCAGTTATTCGGAAACAGTGCAACTACTACTGGCTGAAGCTACTATAGAATATCGGGACGAAATTCCAAATCAACGGGGGGATGATGTGACACCCCAGGAAAACCAGTAAATTACATAACACAACTAGCTTCCTTAGTAACCGCACGCTAAATTTCGGGACGAAATTTCTTTCAAGTTGGGGATAATGTGACAACTCGAGTTTCCAAGATTTCCATCTTCGCATTAATTGCACGTTAATTTTTTATGATTGTTTGTTTACACGACTCGTTGTTTCGCAACGGTACACGTTTGTAATATGTTAAATCGTATTGTGAATGATATGTTATATTTGTTGTGCGACATAAGTGTGTTTGAGGATATATGGTTGTATGTTTGCTAGTATATGGTTGTATGAGCAATATATTAGTATGTTTATTATTAAACATGGAACTATAGTCGAAATCACCCCAACCCAAATGCCCCACCCGAAAACACCCTGTGGCAAAAACACTTTGGTGTTTTCGTCCACTGCTAACAGCCGAAAACAACAAGTGGGCTTTGGCCCAGTAGCGATTAGATATAGGGTCTTGTTCATAACGTTTACGCGAAGTCGGTAACTGGCAACCCTAAATCATCTCTCACATTCTCTCTTGCTACCCTTGAACCTGACTCGTCGCGGTTTGTGTTAACCTTTAACCGATTGTTTGATTTAAAGCAATTGTATGAACGATTTGTTTATTATCATAACTATGATTGTTTTAAGAACATAAGACTGGATGATCGTTATGTATGTATATACAGGTTGTTGTTCACAAACTGTTATGTATATTGGATGATATGATCGATCGTGTGTGTCTGTTATTGATGATCTGAATGATATTAATGTGATCAGGAATCCGGTTTTGTGATATGTCATGCTAATCGATTGGTTGATGTATGCATATATGTTTGATTGTGAACTGATTAATTTAGGTGACTGTATGAATAGATCAGATTGATCAAAAGGCTGTTACTATCGATGTAAATGTTAGGCGATGATTAGGGTTATTGTAGTTTGCAACTGATATTGATGATGATGATGTATCTGACGAAAACACCAGGATTAACGAAATCACAGGATCCAGACGAAAACATAAGTGATTTCGTCACACCCCACACCCGATGAAAACCCTTGGATTTTGTCTCCTAGGGTTTTCATCCATAAGTGATTTCGCCATGCATGTGATTTCGTCCACTGTTAGTTTGTAACTCTGCCAAGTTGATAATGCTATTAAGTTTATTAACTCTTGTTAAGTCCATAACTCTGTTTAGTCTATTAACTGAGTTATGTTATTAACTCTATTAACTTGATTAACTCTGTTAAGTGGGTAACTCTACTAGTTTGTAAACTCTGTTATGTTAACTATGTTATGTAACTGTGATATGTTTCTGATTAACTCTGTTATGCATGTGAACTATGCAAAGTGTATTAATCCAGTTAAGTATGGTAACCTCGTTAAACCTATTAACACTGTTAGTTATGTTAGTGGATGATATTGTTAGATTAAACTGCGAAAGACACTTATGTGAAGCATGAAGTGCATGAGATTGATTAATTGCTTACGTGATACATGATGTTAACTGCCACGCACTACGTGATGTTGGATTTGAATGCGAGTCATTACGAACTTAACTGATTTAAGTATACGTGCATATTATAGGACTTGACTGATTACTTGCGAACACATACTTTAGCATACCGAGCAAACCAAGGTGAGTTCACACTCTATCCAAGGCATGGGATTCCCAAGGGTTTGGAATGGGTTAAAGAACTGAACGTTAACTACAAACTTGCATATTCCCCATACAACAGGATACGTACGATCATAAGACCATCACTCTATCACTTTAAGTCCCTCATTTATCGACTTAATCGCCGAGGCCTATGGCGACGGGTCATTAGTAGATAGCGCTATTAGGGTTTAACAAACCTCACACCGTGCCAGTCGGACGGGCGTGTACTAATGGACTATGGGCAAAGGGTCAATGCCGATAGACATTGACTTAGGGCACCTCTTACATGTTCGTAGCAGTCAATACGCGTGGTCTAGTAACACATGGGAAGCCCCCACCAATCTTTGCAAACATGTCTGGGAGACCGCGATACGAATTAATACGATACATGGTTTACAAACAAACATACAATTTACAAAACGAATGCTATAACTAAACAACCAACTGTGAACTCGCTCAACTTTGTTGTTGATTCGTTGCTACATGCCTTGCAGGTCGTTAGGTACTCACGGAGCTTGCACAGGGAGGCGCGGTCGTTGTGGGACATGGCAGTGTGTGCCATGTTAGAAACGTTGCTTTATTTCGTACTTACTACTTACATTGGGTTTTACAATTATGCTTTCGCTAAACACTTAACTACGTTTTTTATTTGAAACAACTTTCATATTGTGTGGTTGAATTTTACTTATTACTTGTTATGTTCAATATGACTGGTGGCTTGATCCTGGTCAGTCACGCCTCCAAACGGTGATACTCCGCGTGTGGATTTTGGGGGTGTGACAAGTATTTCCCACTGACAAAATGTTTTTAAAACGCGTTTCAGGTAACAAAATGTGAAAGCTAAATAGAAGCCAGCTGGACAGCACTGAAGGCTTGGAAAAGTGGCAATAAAGTTACCTAATAATAAAATGGATGTTTTTATTAAATAAAATAGGGTGTATCCCTATAAAGATATGTGTACTGAAAACTTGGGTTTTACCCATGTGTTTAATGATACGGAAATGTGGTATTTTACTCTGATAAAATATTTCCTAACTACGGTCCTGATGAAAAAAAAAAATCCGCTGCCAAATTAGACAATAACAGGATACCACCGAAACTGGCCACGGCCGCCCATTCCGGGGTTTGTAATAGGGGGACGGGGGTTGCGACAGTATGCAATATGTACACGTATGTATGGTATCATGGAAGATCTAGACTTGCGTCCCCATTGTATTCGGTAAAAGCAACAACCATGATACCCAGATGATAAACATCATAAAGACCAAATATCTCAGAACCTCGGCAATCTATCAAATGAAATTTCGGTACTAAGACCATATGCCAATGAGCGGTTCCCACCTGGTCTTCTGTCGATTTAGGTTTATATCACCCTGCACACTTTAAAATGATTGTGAGCCTACCGATACATCTTATATAGAGCTACTTAACATTTTTATTTTAAGGTTTAAAGAGGTTTGGACAGACCACTGATGTACTATCATTTTCTCTTTTGCTCGCCAGGAAATTCATTTTTGTTTTTCTATTGTTTTTGTGTTTTTGAAATTTCTCGATGTTTTTGGATTTTTAAATTTTTTTAACGTTTTTGTATTTTTCGTTTTTACTCCCCCAAAAATGCAAAAAGTACGAGAAATTAAGAAAACACAAACAAATATTTACAAAAATGATTTTCCGATGTGGTTTTACTCTTGCATGACCTTAATGCCGTTTACCATTAGTAAAAAGTCAAATCTTGATTTGTCAAAAGCTTTGCTAAAAAGGTCGGCACGTTGGTCATCGGTGTGGACCTTAACAACATCGATAAGCCTTTTATCAAAGCACTCACGTATGAAGTGATATTTGATTTCGATGTGTTTGGTTTTTGAATGCTGCCCAGGATTTTTAGTGATCTATAAAGCAGCAGAATTATAAACGAAAATAGGAGTAGATAGGAATTCAAAATCGTAGTTGCGCATTTGTTGTTGAATCCACAGGACTTGGGAGCAACAACTTGAGGCAGCAATGTATTCAGCTTCGCATATTGATGTAGCGACACAAGTCTGCTTCTTGCACTGCCAAGTGACTAGGCGATTTCCTAAAAACTGACATCCAGCCGTTGTGGATTTGCCGTCGATTTTGCATCCGCCAAAATCATAATCACTGAAAGCGATCAAGTCAAAGTTATTATCCCTAGGGTACCATAGACCGGTGTCAGGGCAACCCATCTAATAACGAAAAATCCTTTTTACAGCTGCACGATGTGAGGCCTTCGGGTTCACTTGATATCTGGCAAGCAGGCACGTTGGATACATTCTATCTGGTCTTGATGCTGTGAGGTACATAAGAGATCCGATCATCGCGCGGTAGTATGAGGGGCTAACAACTTCACCTTTCAAGTCCGGATTAATTCCATGATTTTGCTGCAGTGGGGTACCAATGGGCGTTGCATCAGACATCTGGAAACGGCTCAAGATGTCACCAACATATTTAGTCTGATGGATGAATATCACAGACTCAGTTTGCTGAACTTGTAGGCCCAAAAAGAAATTCATTTCCCCCATTGCGCTCATCTCGAATTTATCCTACATAATGCGCTCAAAATTCCTACACTAAACATCATTAGTAGAACCAAATATAATATCATCTACGTTTACCTGTACCATTAGAAGATCTCCATCCTGTTCTTTGATGAAAAGAGTGCAATCGATAAGACATCTTCGAAATCCATTCTCCAGCAGATAATTAGATAAGGTTGCATACCAAGCTTGTGGTGCTTGATGTAGACCATAGAGAGCTTTGTTCAGCAACCAAACCCGATCAGGGTGAATAGGATCTTCAAAACCTGGAGGCTGTTCGACATACACCTCTTCTTCAACCACACCATGTAAGAATGCACTTTTCACGTCCATCTGGTACACCTTGAATCCTTTGAAAGGACGCATAGGCTAGAAAAATCCGAATAGCTTCAAGAAGTGCAACCGGTGCATACACTTCATTGTAGTCGATCCCTTTAATCTGACGAAAACCTTGAACGACTAATCTTGCGTTGTTTCGAATAACTACTCCACGGTCATCCTTTTTGCACTTATAAACCCAACGGGTACCAATCTTCTTGTAGTTTTTTGGTTTCTCAACTAGTTTCCAGACACCTAGCTTCTGGAATTGCTGCAGTTCTTCCTGCATAGCTTCAACCCAAGAATTGTATTTCAAAGATTCTTTCCAAGATTTTGGTTCTTCTTGTGATACATAATACGCGAAGGACCAATCATTTTGTTGACCAGATTCTCGAATCGCCGCATACAAGCCTGCATTGTTGTTGTTTCGCAACATGTTTCTTATTTGTACGCCACTTTGTACATTTCTGATGATGTTTTGTTGAGGATGGGTATTGTGAATCCTTGTTTCTGGATTATCTGGAACTGGAATATTCGTACCCAGATTGTTGAAGCTGAGATCAACAACTAAATCAATACCCTGAACTGGCGAAGAGGATGATGTAGTAGCTTCAGCTGTTTTGGGGGCATCCACTGGAGGTGTAGCCTCAGAAGTACCATGTACAACTTCTTGGTCTGCATCGAGAAATTCGTCATCCTCTGAAGATTCGTTCATTTCGGTAGCATTGTGAAAATCCGCAATGTCGAGAGCATTATTGCTGAAGATGGTCCTGGATTGTTGACAATAATTGGACGAACCAACGGTGAATCTGTTGCGTTGTCACTCTCAAAAAACATCCTTGGCACAGCACTTTCTTCGACTTCTTGAATATTGATCGAATTGAAAAAGTCATCATACTCAAACATCCATGGTTGAACTGGACATTTGACTGGCAATGTGTGCCGTTGTACCCTGACCTCAGACCATTCCTCAACCCTTTTAGTCTTAAGATTCCAGAGTCTTAAGTTAGGGGTGGCATAACCAAGAAAGTAACCTTCAATTGCTTTTGCCCCAAACTTTCCATTTGGATTGATCATTCTGCAAGGAGCTCCAAACGGTTCAAGATATGACAAATCTGGTTTCCGTTTGTGAAGAAGCTCGAAGCAGGTCTTGTTGTGTCTTTTGACTGTAAGGAATCGATTCAACGTGTAACAAGCAGAGGCCATAGCTTCACTCCAGAAAGGAATGGGCAACTGCGACTCTACCAACATCGTCCTAGAAGTCTCGATCAATGTACGACTTTTATGTTCAACGACGCCGTTCTGTTGAGGAGTGTAAGCCGCACTAAATTCGTGAAGAATACCTTTTGATCTACAGAACTCCTCCATGGCATGATTCTTAAATTTTGTTCCATTGTCGCTGCGAATCCGTTTAACCTTCAAAGTATACAAATTCTCAATCTGAATGATCAAGTTTTTGATAATTCCGAAAGTATCACTCTTGTGAGCCATGAATGCCACCCAAGAAAATCTTGAATAATCATCTGTTATCATGAGACAGTATTGATCATTTCGAATGCTTTTATGCTTGACAGGACCGAACAAATCTATGTGTAAACATTCAAGTGGAACGGCCACCGTGTTGATCTTCTTAGTCAGGTGTCGCTTCTTGCTTTGTTTTCCTTTTTGGCATGAAACACAGACGTCTTGAAGATGAAAGTTTTTAAGAGGAACACCATTCACTAATTCATTCGACACCAACTGATTCATTTTGCGTAAGTGAATGTGACCCATCCGTCTATGCCAAGAGATTGAGTCTTTTTCTATGGCTTTGGAAACGAAACAAGTTGCTTGTGCAGCCGTAGTAATTGCTTGGCTTATATCAAGGATATACAAATCATTAATCCTTGGAGCAGATAAGAGAATCCATTCTTTTGGTATCTTGAAGCCGGGTTTCAGCACATAACATCCATTTGCATCAAAAGTGTACTGAAAACTTCTTATCATAAATTTGTGAAACGCTGAGAAGATTGTGATCAAGTTGTTGCACAAAGTTAATCTTATCAAAGCTTACAACCCCGTTGGATACCATTCCTTCACCAGTAATATATCCGCCTTTATCTCCAACAAAAGCAACATAACCTCCTCTAATAGATTTAACGTCGTAGAGAAGCTTCATGTCGCCTGTCATGTGCCTGGATGCCCCACTATCAACAATCCAATGACTGCTAAAAGTTCCTCCTGGAACACCCTGCACATGAACTCACATGATTAGTTGGAGATGGGGACCCAAGCCTTTGTGGTCTTGGGTCTTCCATTTTCATCGACAAAGGTTATTTCAACTTCTCGATGGTTAGGAAATTGTGATGCTCCCCCTGAAGTTGTTGTCATTTTAGGTTTCCATGTATGTTGAGTTTTACCAGTTTGATTGTTTGAAACTTTAACTTCGTCATTGTTTGAAGATTTTGAAATTTTTGAAGTTTCTGGTTTAACTGAAACAGATTGTTTTTTAACCACATCGGTTTTAAGTGCTTTATCAATTACCTTGACTTGTTGGCGTTTCTGTTTCGTTTCCCTTTCTTTTACAAGACCGGGATCTTGTTTTGTAGAAACAGGTCGCTTTCGGTAATTTTGTTCACTGGGATCATCAACTTTGGCTTTTAGTTTATGAAGATACGGACAATTTCAAATGATATGTCCAATTTCACCACACTCAAAACATGATCTTCGTTAGACAAACCCCGAAGTATCATATGACTGTCTTGTTGATGAACTTTGTGATCCCGAGGTACTTGGTTTTGAACTGTTTTGTTCATTTCTTTTCAAAATTTTAACTTGATTGATATGATCCAAGTTAGATTTATTTGCAAAAGTTTCCAATTTATCCGTTCCGTTTAATTTCACAAAGTTTCCTTTCGACCTTGAGTCGTTGATTTACCTTTTGGTTTGGTATGATTTTGCTTAATTTTCTTTGTTGGTAATTTCTGATTGCCATATTGTTTTCGAATTTCGGCCTTTGGAAGCGGAGGGCACTGTTTTACCACAACGTGTGAACTCGACTTTCCCAAAAACCTACTTGTCGAATCTTCAAAAACTTCACTGATTAAAGATTGATTTACATTTTTAATCGAAAAATCTTTGTCAGAATAGATTTTATCATCACCAACAAGAGTGTGTAGCAAATTCACACTCTCAGACTTTTGTGCAGAAGTGGACTCAACCTGAACAGTCTTAGCAGGTTTTGCGGGAGGATCACATAGAATGTGATTCTCTAGAGGTATGTCCTCTTCTTTGATAACCGCATCAGACTGTGCAGAATCAGTATCATCCGATTCATCATCTGAAGAATCAGCATCCTCAACAATGACTGGAGGATCCTGATTTTGTTCAGCAGTTGATAATTTCGTATCTGCTGACACATCCGAATCTGTTGGTGCACTGATGTCTGTTAACTTCGTCTTTAATAAGTCTTGTATTGTACTAGATAGATTAGGGCACGGAAATTGACAAACTGTATTTTAGGGTAATTCCGCACGAAATTACACTAGTGTAATTCCGCACGGAATTAAGTGTTTCACACGGAATTACTAATTTCGCACGGAATTAGTAATATCGCATGAACATGTAATTTCGTGTGGACTGGTTTCATACAGAATTACATGTATGTGTTTGAGAGTCGAGGTGCTGCCGAATTGTTATCAGATCTGTAAAAGCTCAGGAAATTAGTAATAGATAAAGATTAGAAAGGAACAAGCTGTGTTGACATCATTTACATTGATTCCGCCTTTGTTTTTGATGATGAACTACTCAGATTGACTCATTAGGGTCACACAACGATCCAACAAGTGGTATCAGAGCTCAGGACGAGGAGTTCATACCAATTCAGCTTGATTTTACCGGATTTTCTCACTTCTACTCATTCTTTTCTGATTTGAACTAGATGGAACAGACAAAATAAGCTGATTTTCACATATATCAAGCGAAACATAGTTCTAACCAATCCTTGAAAGAATTGGACTAAAATTCGACTGAAAACTGATAAAAATTCTAATTCCGCTTGAAAAGTTGTTCGAATATGCTGACGTAATCTTAGTCCCGTTTGAACCAGCTTTGTAATTCCACACGAAATTATACATTTGGATTGATTCTGTTTGAAAAGTGCAGTTAATTTCGCTTGAAATTTAATTTTGTTTGAAGCGTTCAAACGGAATTACTAATTCCGCTCCAAGTGATTAATTTCGTTTGAAATCAATCTAATTCCGCACGGAATTAGATTCTGCTTGGTGATTATGTTTGAAGCAGTGTGAACAAGTAATTCTGTGTGAAGGATAATTCCGTTTGAGTTCATAATTCCGCTCATACTAATTTCGTTTGAAAATCATTTTTCAAAATTTTAAAAAATTTTGCTAAGTGTTTGTTGACTGTTTCAGGTACTTGAAAGATGGATGATTTCATGAATCCTTTCAGTGATATGTTTGCTTTTACTGGTGGTTCTGGAGATGCTACATCAAATAACACGAATGAAACTACACTAACACCGAATGCAAAGAAAAGTCTGACTGATGCTTTGAGTGTAGAGAGTACCTATGGGACATACAACAAACCTCCAAAGTTGATGGCTATTGAAGATTACAATAGGTGGGCTACAAGGTTTGATGAGTGGCTTCAAGCTTTTGCATATCCAAGCTGGAAAAGTTTAAAGAATGGTTACGTTAGAGGAGGACGGTTTGGTGAAAGTCTAACAGATAATGATGAGATTGAAAGATATGTTGCTGAACAAAAGTGCATCGCGTTGATTCATCAGTCTGTGAGAGATGATATAATTTCGTTGATTGAATATGAAAATTCAAAAGATCTTTGGGAGAAACTGAGAGTAAAATGTGTAGGTAGTGTAGGATCGTGTACGGACCCGAACGAGTCTATCAGAGGAGTTTTAATCAGTTTCAGGTGCGGAAAACAAGAAACTGATGTAGAAACAGCTAGTAATTCAATTTAAACAGCTTTTGTATTGATCTTACAGCTTGTACAATCAAAAGGAAAACCGGCAGCACCTCGGTATCCAATTACACAACTGATACAACTGAATCCGCTTGAAAGACATCTGACCTATATATAGTGCCATTGATTTCGCTTGAAACACACATGAACAAGTTCGAGCGGAATAGCAAGGTTATGATTCCGCTTGAAAGTGACCAAGGTCATTTCAAGCGGAATAGCCTGTTCAAGCAGAATCAGACTATAAACACACTATACCATCCTATTTTCTCGTATAACGTGCCCTGATCTAACAATCCTAGTCTAAACTCGATACAAAACGAAGTCGACAGATATATGCACTAACAGACTCCCCCTCAGATGTTGACAAGTCTTACGGTGTCGAGTCTTTGCAACTTCAGTCTTGATCCGTCTCTGGGCTTCACTCTTTCAATCAGCATCAACAGACTCCCCTTAACAATATGCTGGCATTCCTTCAGTTCTTCAGCATCATTTGCTTTAGGATCGTAGTCTGGCTTTCACAGGTTCAAGATCATTGCCTGGCTCTTGCTTTGTCTTCAGAGTCCTCAGATATCGGAACCTGGCTTTTCAAACATAAGCTTCTCAGGATCGATCAACCTGGCTCACATCCAGTTTTTCCTCAAACCTGCACCATCTCTACCTCAAAGTAAATTTTACAATTTTAAACATTAACATGTGTACATCAACTCAAACTCTACCTCAAATCAAACAGAAGATTTTATCAATGATAATCCTGATGAACCACTTGTAAATTAGATTAAAACACATTTGATTAAAAACATAGACTCCCCCTCACAACATGGTCATCATGTCTAGCACTTGGAATTTTGAAAATCAGCTCTCCAACACCAGATGTCGAAAATCTTTTTGACGTTTTCAAAATTTTATGCTAAAAAACACTGAAAACCTTTTTGGATTTTGAGATATTAAGAAATGCAGTAAAGAAATATTTACATACAATATTTTTGTGAGTTAGTGTAAGAGGATCATATCAGTTTCTGAGTCATATCACCAACATCGTTAAGCTACATTTCATTTTAAGTTCTAAACAATTCACCTAGATTGTCAGTATATTGGTCCAATTAAATTTTCACACAAAGTTCAACTGTTTCGAGATACGATATTAATGTCTTAGGAACTTAAACTTATTCGCGTGTCCCACTACTTGAATATACTCCTGTATCCAGATCCCAATATTCAGTCTTACAGGTGAGTATACCTAGATGATATCTGTAAAGGGGTTAAATTGCGAGGGCCGTGAGAGCTCAGGTCGATACTTCCGTATACGCAGAGAGATGACGGCTTTGACTTTTGGTGTGTCCCCTTTAGAGGATCTTTTGTTACAACAGCAATGACTATCAATTTTATTGTTTCATCAATTTGTTGAGGGCGGCGCTATTTTTCAAGCAAGCAAAAAGTATTCTCCGGGATAATACCCCAGATATCACGGAGCATAAAGACCTAGTATCTCAGAAAGAGGGATCCTTCAAACAAGATTTCAGGGGTTACCTATATATCCAAGAAGTTGTTCCCCACGATATAAGCAAGTTTGATTTTAGGTTTATATCTCGTCACAATCTACTAAATGTGCAAAAACCTACTGGCATATCCGCAGTGAGATTGTTTATCACATTTTAACTTTACATTTCTTTAGCATGTTGTGACAGTCCACTGATGTACTATCATTTCCTCTATTTCACAACAAAACTCATTTTTGATTTTATCATGTTTTTGTATTTTTCAAATTTTCTAATGTTTTTGTATTTTCTGAAATTTTCTTACTCCCCCTAAAATGCAAACACATTTAAAGAAGAATTTGAAAACAAACTATACAGAAAGTGACAACTGATATCAAATCACCTCAATTCGCCATCCACTTGGCATAAACAATCAGAACTCCCCCTTTCAACAAACTATTTTCTCATTATGATTTCAAAACACTTAAGTTTGTTTTAATCAAAATGATTTTTCCGGAAAATAAGTTTGTTTTTACCACTTGTAGGTTTGATAAAAAAACCACTTGTAGGGATTGGTTCATCATATTGATCATTCAATCATACGTATCAGGATTACATCAAGTTCAAACTAATGACCTTGACGAATCACTTTGTAATATCCAACCTCTTACCACTTGTAAGTATAACCAAAACATTTAACTACATGTAGGAATAAATCATCTACACAAACCATTTTACCAATCAAGATGCCGATTCCTGCTTCGCACTTACCAACCTGGAAGCTCCGGCAATTCCTCAATCTGTAAAAATTTAGACAATTTTAAAATCTTTCACAAAAACAAGTTTAACAAGAATGATGCCGATTCCTGATCCACGATTACAAACTTGGGATCTCCGGCAAGTCAGGTTTTTCAAGCAAAGAAAATGTCCACCCAAGCCTGACCAGCCTTGGGTGTTTTCAATTCAGATTCAGTTGGGATATAAGTTGCTTTCTTTGTAGCGTAAAAGTCTTTAACCCCTTTAACCTTCCCATCGACCATCTTTCCGAAAATTTTCTTCACATTTCCATTAAACGCTTTCTCAACATCAAAATTATCCTTCTCAGAATAAAACTGATTTGAGATTTCAACCTTCCCAATCTTTTGTTTAAAATTATCAGTCCTCAATGGTGGAAAGTTCTCATCATCCATTGAAGGAACTGAGTTTTCATCACTCTCATCAAATTGTGGCTCCTCTGATTTTGTGGAATCAGATTCATTGCCAGATTTTACACTTGACTTCTTAACAACCCACTTTTGGTTGTCAAGCTTCACACTTCGCCTGTAAAAACTTTTAGAACATTCACCAACTTCATATGTTGAATTTTTGAAAACTTTAAATTTCTCAGTTGGTGGTTCAGCTTTATCAACAACTTCTTTCAGTTTTCCAGAAACTCCCTGTTTTATCTTAGTTGATTTTGGACAGTTCCATGCAATGTGACCAACTTCATTGCATCTAAAACAGGTTCTGGTTTCTTTCTTCTGATAAGCTCCATTCTTTTTCTTCTCAGCAAGAAAATCTTGATTTGATTGTCTCCAGAATTAGCTCTTCTTCTCCTCTCAGACCTGAAACAAATTTTGTATATGTTTTAGAAAATTTTTCATTTTTATAGTTTTTAGGTGGAATAAAACCTAATCCTTTCTTTTTCTAGCTACCTTTATGGTTTGGTTTCTTTTGAAAACCAAAACCAGAATTGTAACTCTTTTTCTTGTTTAAACGTTGTTGAACTCTTGAAGTGTATTTCTTAGGTTTTCCAATAAGATTTAAATCTTTTATTTTAGAAATATTAATTTCTGTCATTTTGAAAACCTTTTTGATCATGTCAAAACGAACACTTCTTATTGGAAACTCTTTATCAAAATATAATTTGTCAGAATCATTCAAAGTATATGCAACTTCAAATGTTTCGTCATACAAATTAGATTTTGACAACAAAAATTCTTTACTATAAACCCGTTTTCCCGATTATTTTGAACTCTTTTCGGATGAACTCGAACTTCCGATAGACAGACACAAACTTTCGGACTCGGATTTTAACTCTGACTCCTCATCCCTATCCAACACCTGAACGACCATTCTTTTTAATAATTCGGACTCATGATCTGTGTCGGACGCTGTCAACGTGACGTCAATGTTGTCTGGTAATACATCAGTTAACTCGGACTCTAACTTTAGATTAACTGCCTTTTGGACTTGTTCCTCATTCGGTTTTCTAGGCGAATACCCTTCCCAAATTGGAGGCGGGCACTTATTATAACAGACACTCTGTTTCTTACCAGTATCCGTTTTCTTCTTTGACTTCTTGTCTTCGTCTTTAAATGCCTCAAAACCTGCAACAGTAGGATAAATTCTATCAATTATGTAATCACAACTTGTATAACTTCGCAGCAATCGTCTGATTCTTTCATTCTCGGTTGTTTCACTATCCAACTCTTTCTTCCATTTAGCACATTCTTCAATGTAAAAGTTTATCTCTTTCTTCTTTGACATCATGGTAGCATTCATCATCTTCAAAGCAGCTTCTCTTTCTGTGTTTGTTTTCTGTAAACTAGTCACTGTTCTATTTAACACATCATATGACTCTTTCAAATTCTTCACATCAAACAACAACTGTTCTTTCAACTTTTCTAACTCACTAAACCTCTCATCTTTTTCTATACATTGTTTACATGACTCTAAACAAGTAAGACAGGGTTTTGTGACTTCAACAATCTTTTTGATCTCCACTATCTTCTCTACTTCCACCACCTTTTCAACTTCCACTATCTTCTCAACAACTTTGACCTCCTTCAATTCTTTTGTAGCTTTTCTCTTTTTGAATTTCTTCAATTTATCTGCAAAATAAAATTCAAATCGGTCAGAAGATAAATGTGTTTTTCCAATGTTTATCTGTTCAAGCTCTTCATCATCACTGTTATCTGTTGAACTGTTTTCAGAGGAAACGGATTCTTCATCTTTTTCTTCATCATAAGATAACATAGCTATCCATTCCTTCACCAATTCTGGTTTTTGAATAATCTGAGCAATAAAAGCTTTAACATTGGGATTATCTGGAATATACTTATCCCAGCTAAAACCTTCAGCCACTTTCTCGTCATCTTGATCAATGATGCCATAGTAAGCTTTACTGTTTGCATCTTCGATCATTTTTCCATGTGCTGTTTGAGAATCCTTTTGTTGATGTGGTTGATAAGTGATTTGTTGATATATGGACTTCTTATAATAATCATCTTTTCCAAAAGGATTCTTTGCTCCACTAGGCTCCTGATTCTTGTACTTTCTTTTGAAGTGACCTTTCTCCCTGCATTTAAAACAAGTAACTTTAGATTTATCAAAACCTAAAGCCGAAAGGTGAGCATCCAAAAAGTTATTTCGTCCTGTAATCATTTTAAACTTTTCGGCTCTTCTCAGGACACTTGCTAGAGACCATTTGATATCCATAAGCTCCAACTCTTCTGCATCAACCTGATCGTAATCTTCCTTTGTTAACATCGGATTACCAATCTTTCCAGCAATCAACCATTCATAAGATTCCAATGCAGTAACTAATAGACACATATGATTTTTCACAACTTCTTCAGAAAAGTTTTGACCATTTTGAAGATGCAATGCCACATTGCACTGAATCATATGCCCATTTCCAACACTTGCACCTTGAACATTTTGAGGATTAACACTTGAAAACCCACTAGTGTTAACTGAACTTTGAATGCCTGATCCAGATGAGTTTCCTGCACTGAACGCAGTTTGGATCTTTGGACTTGCTTCAGCCTTTTCAACATTTCCTTTGTAATATAGCTTGATGTCTTGTTGAGCATTTGAACTATTCATTCTTGCAATTTTTTGTTGCTCCAGATCTTGACCTTCAAGCTTCTCAATAAATTGTGCAATTGACAGTCTACTAAACACTCCTGTATTTTTTAGAATCATGAGATATGTTCCCCATTCTTTCTGAGGTAAAGCATCAGCTAACTTCTCGACCCATTCTGCTGGAGTTTTAGTGATTTTCAACAAAGACATCGTACGCACAAGATGGCAATATCTTTCTATGATACTTTTCGTAGTCTCCCCTGGCATACTCGTGAACAATTCAAATTCTTTTTTCAACAAAGAAGCTTTACTCTGTAGCATCTCGGTGCTTCCTTCAAACTTTTTCTTAAGTGCTTCCCAGATTGAAAACGCAGTTCCATCATGCCGAAGTAAAACAAATATATCTTCTTTTACAGCTTGTTGCAACAAACTTACCATCATTTTCTCTCCTTTGTAACTTTCTCTCTCCGTGTCTGAAAATTCTGAAATAATCTTATCAACTCTCATAGCATTTTGAGGTCTAACATCTTCAATTTCAATACTTTCCCATGCTTTCAGATGATTCGCCTGGACCCAGTTTTCAAATCTTTCTTTCCAGCTATGGTATTCTTCAATATTCATAAGCTTTGGGGGTTTTTGCAACGTTCTGGTTTCAAATTCCATGTTCATCTTTTGAACCACAGCAACCGGAGTAGTCGGAGTAGCAAATGCGTTGTAGAATTCAGAATCCATGTTTCAGCAACATGTTTTTCAAGACCACACAGTTTCAAGCGAAATAGCCTATCAACAGTTCAAGTGAAATACCAAGCAACCCTTTTCAAGCGGAATCAATCCTTTGCAGTTTCAAGCGAAATCTCGAAACAATTCACTTTCAAACGGAATATCGAATTATCAACTTGGAGTGAAATCAGCAATATCCTGGAGCGGAATCTGAGATTTCGAGCGGAATCTCTCAGATTTTCAAGCGGAATAGCAATCTATCACTTTTGGAGCGGAATAAGCACTGAAGTTGAAGTGGAATCACAATCAATGTTCGAGCGGAATCTCACTTTTGAAGCTAAACCCTGATTTGGCTCGAAACTTTCAAGCGAAATAAGATCTTTGAAGTGAAATAGCAACTTGTACGTTCAAGCGAAATCACAACCGAGGCCCATTTTACCTATTTTTAATGTGAATTTAGCTATGAAACTTTCAAGGGTTTATCAATATGCAGTTTTACATAATCTGTGAAAAATTGATCCAATTTTGACCGTTGAAACTTGTTCTAATGAAGAAAAAGGTGTATAAGACAGAAAACACTATGAAATCCAGCTGAATTCGACAGAACTCCTCCTCCTGAGCTCTGATACCACTTGTAGGATCGTGTACGGACCCGAACGAGTCTATCAGAGGAGTTTTAATCAGTTTCAGGTGCGGAAAACAATAAACTGATGTAGAAACAGCTAGTAATTGTAGGTCCCCTTGATGTGTATGGATCTTCACAGAATTGTCAATCCGATCAAGAGTGCGGAATCCTCTTGATCAGAATATCACAGAAACGAGTAGAAAACAGCAATTCACTTTCAAACCGGGTTTACTATTGATTATCCAAACAAAAGTTTTACAATCAATCAAACCCTAACCACACTCAATTTCGTCCAAGTACAAGCTCTCATGAAATTCTGTCTCTCAAAAACTGTTTTGGCTGATTAACCTAAACCCTAAAGCCTAACCTTGTTTATATAACACAAGGTTTGCTACTTGGGCTAAGGTTCCTACATGGGCTAACCCATTTCGTCCCCCATCACCCAATGTGGCTTTTGTTTAGCCCAAACTCTATTAACTCACTAATACAAAGCTAAACCCGCTAACTGTTTATCGTTTAACTAATTACAAGATATCCAAAGACCAAATCTAAGTTGTTGTCACAAACATGCACCAATAGTAATTCAATTTAAACAGCTTTTGTATTGATCTAACAGCTTGTACAATCAAAAGGAAAACCGGCAGCACCTCGGTATCCAATTACACAACTGATCCAACTGAATCCGCTTGAAAGACATCTGACCTATATATAGTGCCATTAATTTCGCTTGAAACACACATGAACAAGTTCGAGCGGAATAGCTTGTTCAAGCGGAATCAGACTATAAACACACTATACCATCCTATTTTCTCGTATAACGTGCCCTGATCTAACAATCCTAGTCTAAGACTCGATACAAAACGAAGTCGACAGATGTATGAACTAACAGGTAGTGCTGAGATAGTCAAAAACAAAAAGAAACTGTTAAGAAAAGAGTTTGATTTATTTGGTTATTTAAAGAACGAGTCTGTTTCCAAGATGATTGAGAGATTCGGGCATCTGAAATTGGAGCTAGCAAGACACAAAATTGTATATACTCAAGAAGAGTTGGTTGTCAAACTGTTCGACTCGCTGCCGAATGAACAAGATTGGCAGTACTTTGCATTAATGCTGAATAATACAATCAAGTCTGAAGAGTTGATAGTGGATCTGCTTATCGAAAGACTGGAGAGTCACGAGTTGGAGATCAAGAAATCTAGCAAAGTCAACAACTCATCTTATCAGCAAAATGTGGAGTTGTATTACAGAGGAAATCTACCCAAGACTGGTTCTCCAAGAACAGCATTTTCTGCAGAGAGTTCAAATAATGTGAATCAAGAAACTCCTCATAGTGGTTTTCATAGTGGATCTTCTTCAACAACTCCAAGCCAATCTGCATCAAAGAATCTGTTCCAATGTAACATTGCTGTGGATCTGAAGAACGCTCAAAATTTCCGTGAAGAGTTAGCAAAACAACAGATGGTGTTCTTAGCGTCAGTGTTAGAATCGTACGAGAGCCTCGTGGCGGGCAAGATTGGAAAGACCAACCTGACTAAGGAGGTCTATGATCAAATAGATCCTGAAGAGATGGAAGTAATCGATATCAGGTGGTGTATGGCCAGTGCAGTCCGGAGAGCGCAACGGTTCATGGAGATTACTGGGAGACATTCTATCGGTGGGTCGTCCACAAAACTTGGCTTTGATAAATCAAAAGTCATGTGCTTCAGGTGTAAACAAAAAGGAATTTTCAAACGTGAATGTCGTAACGCCCCTGCTGATGATACTGCAAATCCATTTCGCGAGGATTACTATAAAAGAGCGATCTATCATCAGAATAAATCAGAACCGCCCAGAATAAAGCAGCTTGAGGATTCCCCCAAAGAAAAATCAAGAGCTCTTGCTGTTATTCATGATGACGAAGGTTTTGATTGGAGTGAACTGCTACCAGAGGAAGATGCAGTAGGATACGCTTTCGTAGCAGAAAAGATTATTCCTTACAAAGACACCAGAAATGAAGAAGAAAAATACCTCAGCAGAAAGGCTAGAGCAGAATACAAGATGATCAGATTATCTAAGGTATTCAGTGAAGCTAAGAGAGAAAAGAGATGGGATGCTGATAGAGAATGTTACCTTGATCCTCAAGGAAACATTGCTATTGATACGAAAACTCTTAGTCTAGAAGCTTTCATTGAGGAATTTGCTGAAGAAAAAGATTCTGATGAAAGAAACGGTAAAACCAATAAAGAAAATGAGCATTTAACTGTAGTTCTTAGATACAAAGAAGAGCAAATCAACCAACAACTGGATGAGATTGCTAAATTGAAGCTTCAATTTGAAGAAGCTAAGATTGAGAATGAGCGCATCAATCTGAAATTAACCATTTACAACTCCGCAAGCTTTGTTTTACAACACATTGTTCCTAAACCCATAGGGAAAAAAAAGCAGGCGAAGATATTTACTCGGATGGAACTGGGGTTGGGTATCATCAGTTTCCACCGACAGTGTTAAACAATTTTTCAAAGAAAACATCCGGGTTGGTTAATGATGAAGATGAAACAAATGAAATAAAACTTCCAGAGTCAATTGATGTTACATTTTCTTCATCTGATGATAGTGTTCAAACTGAGATTGTGAAAGGCATGGCTGAAAGTGTTTTGAAATTTGATAGTGATTCAGTTGAGGATGAAGAGTGTTTTCTGAACAATTACATTCCAAAACTAAAATCCAAAAACAACTTAAATGAAGAACCTACTCTTGTCATGCACAAGATGTCGGGATCGGATAAGTTGTATTCAGATTCTGAGTTTCCACTGGAGAATGTCAATGTTGCTAAATTGACAAATGTGTTCAAATTGGTTGAAATTGATCTGTCTGAGACTGAAGGTCTAACACAGACGAAGAGGCAAATGAATTTTGAAAAAGATAAAGCTTACTACAAGAAACTTGTTGTTCCACCGAGTTTTTATAACAACAATCGAAATAGATGGTCGGGTGGTTATCAGGGTGGTAAGAATTATCAGAAAAAGAATGTTCAAAACAAGAAGTTTGCTGAGAAAAAGGTGTTTGTGAACAGTTCAAGTTCACTTTCTTATGAAGAATCTGAGATTTTTTCAAAATCAAACAAAGAGTTCTTTGAGAAGAAAGCATCGCAGCCTCAGTCTGAAGGCACAAGTCGGGTAGTTGATACCCGAACATGCTTCAAATGCAATCAAGTTGGACATATTGCACGAAACCAACTTGAAGCCTAAGACGGAAGTTGTGATGAATTCAAGAAAGAAAGATGATGTGAAGGGAAAAGCTCCATTGGTTGTTGAGAAAAAGGTTTTGAAAAATGACAACACCAAGATCAAAACTGAACCTGTAAAGAATGTGGTAACTAAAAATGAAAAGTTTTACAAACGGGTTGCTTCGCCTCAACAAGCATGGAAACCAAAATTTATTGAAAAGAAACCAAGTTATCCAAAACCAGAGGTTTCTGAAAAAGAAAAACAATCGTCTTCTACCACTCCGGTAAAGATGAATGTTCCTGTGGATTACTATGAGAAAATTGACAAAGAAGAGTCTATGGTTTCTGAAAAGAAAAGTGTCTCAAAGAAAGACCAATCATCTGGTCAACTTCTTAAAAATGATTTCTTTTTATACAAAGAGGTTGAGATTAGGTCTGCAGAGAGCTTAAAAATGAATGATAAAAATTTTCTGCCACTTTACACTATAAAATCTCACCTCAAAGTCCAGTTACCCGAGTCGAAAGAGGCTTGGGTGGCATCAAAATCTCACTAAGTGTTTGTGATATGTGCAGGAGATTCCAAGATCCGTTTCACGTTGGATTATGGATAGTGGAGCTTCTCGGCACATGACGGGGAAGAAGACCCTATTGTATGATGTTCGTGGGTTTAATGGTGGTTATGTAGGTTTTGCAGGCAATCAAGGTGGTCGAATAATTGGCGAAGGAACTTTATCGAATGGAATTGTCACATTTGAAAGAGTTAACTACATCGCCGAGCTTGAAAACAATCTTCTGAGCATATCTCAGATTTGTGATCGTATGTATACAACGCACTTTACAGACAAAGAATGTTTGATCTTGAAACCAGGATTTGTTGTTCCCGAAGAATGGGTTTTCATGAGAGCGCCCAGAGTGAATGATCTGTATGTATTAGACATGAGTGTAGCAACTACTACCACGGGTCAGGCTCACTGTTTTATGTCAAGAGCAACGGAAAAAGAGTCAAAGTTATGGCATCGAAAGATGAGGCATATTCACTTGAGAAAAATGAATCACCTGGTGCATAATGACTTAGTTACTGGTGTTCATGTGAAAGGTTTTCATTTGGAAGGAGAATGCATTAGTTGCGTGAAAGGCAAGCAAAAGAAGAAATCTCACCATGGAAAGAAAGTCAATTCAGTCTCAAGACCTTTAGAGAGACTTCATATGGATCTTTTTGGTCCAGTGAACGTCAAAAGAATTACTGGTGATTACTATTGTTTGGTTGTCACGGATGATTTTTCAAGGTTTTCATGGGTTTCATTTCTAAAGTCGAAAGATGAGACGTTTGATAGTTCGATGGCGTTGTTCAGAAAAATTGAAAACCAGTACCAAAGGCGTATCAAAAGAATCAGAAGTGATAATGGTACTGAGTTCAAGAACAACAAGATGGAAGAATATTGTAATGAAAGAGGTATATTGCATGAGTTTAGCGTGCCTTACACTCTGCAGTAGAATGGAGTAGCTGAAAGAAAGAACAGGACGCTAATTGAAACGGCCAGGACGATGCTTACTGATTCCAAACTACCTGTTAACTTTTGGGCAAAAGCAGTATCTGCCGCATGTTATACACTCAACCGGGTTCTCACTATAAAGAAATTCGACAAGACATGTTTCGAGCTGATCAACAACCGCAAACCGAACCTGAAGTATTTAGAACCGTTTGGGTCTCCCTGTACAGTTCTAGAGCCTTTTGGAAAGTTTGGTGCAAAGAGCATTAAAGGAATATTTGTGGGTTACTCAAGTCCATTGAAACGAGTCTTTGTTCCAAGCTTGAAGCGGATTATTGAAGCACAACATGTTGAGTGTCAGGGGTATACTATGCCGCCACAGAATCCCGGTGACTCATGGGGTTTTCATTATGACACTTTGTGGGATTGGTTTGACATGGAAGAAGAAAAAGAAGAAGAAGAAGAAGATTTCTTTGACGAATTGGATATTTTGAGAGAGTATGAAGGTTCGCAGGAAAGATTTCCAGCAGAAACTTTCAGTCGTCAACGACAAGCTTCGAATGATGATGAAGCAGGTCCAAGTAATGCTGGAGAACATGATGATATTCAGCAATCTCTTGACAATCAGACGTCAGTCAACGATAATCAAGAATCTGATGACAGACCTGTATTTGATCATGGTGATTCAGATAGTGAGGGGGAGCAAATCCAGAGTTCAAGTCAAACAATTCCAGTCAATGAAAAAGGTGCAAATCAAAGTATCATAAATCTTGAGGGCGAGGTAGATGTTCCAGGCGAGGTGATGCCAAGAACTCTTTCATACCATCCAGAAGAGCTGATTATTGGAGAATTACAATCAGGCATTCGCACTAGATGACAAATTGACCAAGGCCTTACTTATTTTTATTCTACAATAGCTCTTTTACAAACTGAGTTTTCACTTAGTTGTTTTATTTGGCAGATCGAACCACAAACATATAAGGAGGCGCTAACTGAAGATTCTTGGGTCAATGCTATGCAAGAGGAGCTGAGTCAGTTTGAGAAGTTAGGAGTGTGGAAATTGGTACACTTGCCTGATGGTCAGAGGAAGATAAACACCAAGTGGGTGTTCAAGTGCAAGAGAGATGATCGAGGGGTTATAATCTGTAACAAAGCTCGACTCGTAGTCCAGGGTTTCAATCAGCAGGAGGGTATAGATTTCACTGAAGTATATGCTCCAGTTGCTAGACTTGAAGCGATCTGAATCTTCCTAGCATTTGCATCTTGGAAAAATTTCAAAGTTTATCAGCTAGATGTGAAATCGGCGTTTCTCTATGGGAAGGTAAAAGAGGAGGTATATGTCGGACAGGCACCAAGCTTCACTGACCCAATCCACAAAGACAAGGTCTATTTGCTAGACAAAGCACTGTATGGTTTACACCAGGCCCCGATGTCACACCCCCAAAATCCACCTGCGGAATAACACCGCTTGGAGGCGTGACTGACCAGGATCCAGCCACCAATCATATTGAACAAGCATATAAGTAGTTATAAAATCCAACCAATACAATTGGTGTCCAAACAAAACATAGTTTAAGTTGCAAGCGGAAGCATAACGTTTAAAAAATCAAAACAAAACATGTCCCACAACGACTCTCTTCCATGCAAGCTCCAGCTAAGTACCTATTGTCCTGCAAAGCATGTAGTAACGAGTCAACAACAAGTTGAGTGAGTTCACAGTTGGGTGTTCGTTTTAAGTTGTTTCGAAAACAGTTTCCTTTATCTGACATCCTGCCATGGGGGTTACCCCATAGTTAAGAACGTGACTTGTTTATTCCCGGTTACTCTGGCAATCCAGCCATGGGGGCTACCCCGTGTTAGTTATCTGGCATTTCGGCAGTGGGGGCTACCCCATGTATACACTAGACTCGTTACCATATCGACTGCTGACTGTAGTCATGTTTATGTGCCCTGAAAATGTCAATGTCTATCATCATTGACGTGCCCCAGATCGATTAGTTCACGCTCGTCCTCTGCGGCACGGTGTGAGGTTTGTCAGACCTAAATAGTGCTATCTAACTAATGACCCGCTCGCCATTGGCCCGGCGATTAAGTCGATATAAAAAGGAGGGACTTCGTGATAGAGTTTTTGGTCTAGTACGAGTTATCTGTCCGTGTGGACGAGGAATTACATTCCTGAACCAATGCTGTCCTACCCAAGGAGGACGAGGAACCCACGTTCCTTAACCCCATTCCCAACCCAGGGAATCCCATGCTTTGTAGAGGGTGTGAACTCACCTTGGTTTGCTCGGCAGATACACAGAAAAGTCAATCAAGTTGTAAGTGGTCAACTACGTCCTAACATAGATACCATTCACGTCAGGTTCATATCCAAGTAGTGCACGTATGTTCTACACGTATTGTACACAAGTAACGATCATGGCATACATGTCTAGCATGGCAGTTCATCCACAATTCGCAACAAGTTCCACAGTAACATTTATGTAATCACCAAAGTCTAAGTGTGCGGCCCAAACAATTGGGCTTGTAATAGCATGCAGGTCCAAAACAGTGTACGACATACACAATTTGTAATACACAGAAAGCCCATACATTCGGCCCACTAACTTAGGCCCGTAACCATGGAAGTCCAATCCAGCGAGTGTGCGTACATGGTCTCGAGTCGAGACTGTGCGGTCTCGAGTCGAGACTGTGCGATCTCGGTTAATGCCTATGAGTTCTCGAGTCACGCATGTATTGGTCTCGAGTCGCAACTGGATTCGCAAGCATGGTCTCGAGTCATGATGTTTGTGTGCTGATGTTGTGTGGTCTCGAGTCGAGACTAGGGGTTCTCGACTCGCAACCTGGGTCGCAAAATGCAGTCTCGAGTTATCATGTTCAAGGTCTCGAGTCGAAACCAGAGGTCTCGACTGGACATCAGCTGATTTTGCACAGTGTACTATCCAATAGAGTTTCGATTTCATGCAGCAATGTGTACTATCCATTTCAACATGTTTTCTTGTCTAACAACTTACTAAAATGGATCAAACAAGTATTTTTTCAATGTTCATAGCATGTTCCTATCATAGTCAAACACATTCAACACATATTCAAATATTCATATTATCCTTCAAGCTTGTTCATCATGCATTCAAGTTATTCATCCTGATCATTCATCCTAATCTAACTCGAGATATGCTATACCAGATCTATCTTGACATTTCAGAAACATTTAAAGCAACTTTTTACCATTATTATTCATAAATCATGTTGGTATCATGTAACACACTAGTCATACCATCAAGCAAATGCCTTCATCATGGACAACAACAAATCTTAATACCGATTATTCAAGGACATGTTCATCATGCATAAAACTTAACAAACCAACATATTATCAAGTCACACCAAGATACATCATCATCCACCAAAATATCACACATCATCATTATCAACCGAAATATATAACAAGAATCACTAACCGGTTGTGAAAGGCACCGAGATGGTAAAGAAGGTGAATAAAATGGAGTGTCCGAGTGATGGTGATGAGCTTAACCGAGTCTCCTTGTGGTCACCGGTTTGATCCGAGAAGAAGGAGAAGGATGTTGAGACTTAGGGTTTAAGGTTTTTTTTTTTTTTAGAGAGAGAGTGTGTAGGAGGAGGTGTGTGAGAGTGAGTGTGTTGTACAAAGAAATGGCAAACATGGCTATCCACCAAGGTTATATATCCGTTCCAAGTAGTGCACCCTAATGGGCTTTCGGTTGGGTTAAATGAGGTGTATGGCCCATCCGGCCCATTGTTTCATTGTTCACTCGAGATCGCATGGTCTCGAGTTGGGTCCTTGTGTCTCGGGTCATATAAATACACACATACATACAAGCACGACACATAAACATAACACATAATCGCATAGAATGTTCACTTATATCATTAAACCAACAAGTTAACTAATCACATAACGTTCAAGCAAGTAACATCGAGATATAACGAAAGGTTCTAAATTTCGAGTTGTCACATCATCCCCAAGTTGAAAGAAATTTCGTCCCGAAATTTGGTAAGCACTCACTGAGGAAGCTAGTTAAGTTATATGGTTTTCCCGGTTTTCCTGGGGTGTCACATCCACCCCCCGTTGATCTGGAATTTCGTCCCGAAATTCCGTAGCTTCGGCCTCAGTAGTGGTCGTACTGTTTGCGAACAGTTGGGGATATTTTTGTTTCATCCGATCTTCACGCTCCCAGGTGAACTCTGGGCCGCGACGTGAGTTCCAACGAACTCGAACGAGAGGTATTCTAGTGCTCTTGAGGACCTTAACATCTCGGTCCGTGATTTCAACTGGTTCCTCGACGAATCGTAACTGTTCGTCGATAGTGAGTTCCTTCAGAGGAACTATGTGGGTCTCATCTGACAGACACTTCTTCAGATTCGACACGTGGAAAACGTTGTGAACTGCACCGAGTTCTGCTGGTAAGTTCAGTCTGTAAGCCACCCTGCCTATTTTCTCGATGATTTCAAAAGGTCCGACGTATTGTGGATTAAGTTTGCCTCGTTTACCAAAACGAACCACACCCTTCCAGGGTGAAACTTTGAGTAGTACCCGCTCCCCAACCTGGAGCTCTAGTGGTTTCCTGCCCTTATCGGCGTAGACTTTCTGACGGTCACGAGCTGCCGCCATGCGTTTTCGTATTTGAGCGATTTGTTCGGTTGTGTCTACCACATGTTCTGGTCCAGTGATCTGACTATCCCCCACCTCTGCCCAACAAAGAGGTGACCGGCATTTACACCCGCACAATGCCTCAAACGGAGCAGCTTTAATGCTGGTGTGGTAGCTGTTATTATACGAGAATTCCACAAGTGGCAGATGCTTTTCCCAGCGGTTGCCAAAGTCGATTACATATGCACGAAGCATGTCTTCTAAGGTTTGAATAGTGCGCTCGGACTGCCCGTCCGTCTGAGGGTGATACACTGTGCTCATGTCTAATCGTGAGCCAAAGGATTTGTGCATTGCTTGCCACAGTTCTGAAGTAAAACGCGCATCTCGATCCGAGATGATAGAGGTGGGCACCCCGTGCCTCGAAACAACTTCCTTGAGGTATATTTCTGCAAGAGTGGAGAATTTATCCGTCTCCTTGATAGCCAGGAAGTGCGCAGATTTTGTAAGTCGATCCACGATCACCCAAATAGTATCGTTCCCGCACTGGGATCTAGGCAAGCCAGTGACAAAATACATGGAAATTTGCTCCCATTCCCATTGGGGTATCTCTGGTTGTTGGAGTAGGCCTGAGGGTTTCTGGTATTCAGACTTGACTCTCGCACATGTCAAACACTTGCTGACGTAAGTTGCTATGTGGGCCTTCATGCTAGGCCACCAATACGTAGTTTTGATATCGTGGTACATCTTAACCGAACCAGGATGTACCGAGTAGCGGGACTTGTGTGCTTCATCCATCACAAGCTCTCGTAAGTTGCCATAGAGTGGGACCCAAACGCGTCCCGTTACGTAGTAAGCACCGTCTTCCTTCTGTTCTAAGCGTTGCCTTGATCCGCGTAGGGCTTCAGCCCTGACGTTTTCTGGTTTCAGTGCTTCTATCTGAGCAGCTCGTATTTGGGAAGGGAGACTAGAATGGATCGTGAGTTGTAACGCTCGCACGCGCTTAGGCGCAGTGTCCTTTCGACTGAGGGCGTCAGCCACAACATTGGCCTTGCCCGGGTGATACCTGATCGAGCACTCGTAGTCATTTAGTAGCTCGACCCATCGTCGTTGCCGCATATTCAGTTCCTTCTTTTTGAAGATATGCTCGAGGCTCCTGTGGTCGGTGTAGATGGCGCACTTGGTACCATACAGGTAATGTCGCCATAACTTAAGTGCGAAAACAACAGCTCCCAGCTCTACATCGTGTGTAGTGTAGTTCTTCTCGTGAACTTTGATTTGGCGTGAGGCGTAGGCTATAACTTTATCTCGTTGCATCAACACACAACCAAGGCCCTGAACTGATGCGTCACAGTAAACCCCAAAGTCGTCTGTGCCCTCTGGCAAGGAAAGGATCGGTGCGCTGCAAAGTCTATCCTTTAAATGCTGAAATGCTGATTCCTGTGCATTTCCCCAGCGATAAACAGCGCCCTTCTGCGTCAGTGAGGTGAGAGGCTGTGCAATTTTAGAAAAATCCTTTATGAATCTCCTGTAGTAACCTGCCAAACCCAAGAATTGGCGAATTTCCTTTGGTGTATGAGGCACAGGCCAGTTCTTAATCGAGTCTACCTTGGATGGATCAACGTGAATCCCATCCTTGTTTACCACGTGGCCTAGGAAATGGACTTCTCGAAGCCAGAAGTCGCATTTCGAGAACTTTGCATAGAGCTGTTCTATTCGGAGGAGTTCCAGAATGAGTCGCAGATGTTGCTCGTGTTCCTCCTGACTCTTAGAATACATCAGGATGTCATCGATGAATACTATAACGAACTTGTCCAGGTAAGGCTTGCACACTCGGTTCATCAAGTCCATGAAAACCGCAGGTGCGTTCGTCAGCCCAAAAGGCATGACCAAAAACTCATAGTGGCCGTATCGAGTTCTAAAGGCTGTTTTGGAGACGTCCTCTTCTCGGACTCTCAGCTGGTGATATCCCGATCTCAAATCAATCTTTGAATAGTAGCTCGACCCTTGCAGTTGGTCGAACAAGTCGTCAATACGCGGTAGAGGATAACGATTCTTCACCGTCACCTTGTTGAGTTCCCGGTAGTCGATGCACATCCTGAAGGTACCGTCTTTCTTCTTCACAAATAGCACTGGAGCTCCCCAGGGCGATGAGCTAGGGCGAATAAAACCCTTATCCAAGAGTTCTTGTAGTTGCGTAGAGAGTTCTTCCAACTCTGATGGAGCTAATCGATAAGGTGCACGAGCTATAGGCGCAGCTCCAGGAGCTAGTTCAATCTGAAATTCGAATTGGCGATGGGGCGGAAGACCAGGTAATTCCTCAGGAAATACCTCGGGATAGTCGCGTACAACTGGGAAATCTTCTATCTTCTTTTCTTTCTCCGAGGTGTCAGTAACAAGAGCCAAAATGGTAGTGTGGCCCTTTCGCAAGCACTTTTGGGCCTTAAGGAGAGAGATGACGTTCTCAACAGCACTCCTCTTGTCGCCACGAATCATGAGAGGTTCACCACTGGAACCTGGAATACGGACAACCTTCTCGTTGCAAAGAATCTCTGCTCGGTGTTGGGATAACCAATCCATCCCAATTACAACGTCGAAACTACCCAAAACGATAGGAATAAGGTCGATAGAGAAGGTCTGGTCAGCGAGAACGAGTTTACAACCCTCGACTACGTGTGTGGCTTCTAAACTCTTACCATTTGCTAGCTCTACAGTGTGCTTGCTATTCAAAGGTGTTGGAATACGCTTAAGCATTTGACTAACTTTTAGTGACACGTAGCTAGTATCGGCACCCAAATCAAATAATACTGAAACATAAAAGTCGTCGAGAAGGAACTTACCCGCCACAACATTGGGGTCATTCCTTGCTTCACCTTGGCCAATCACGAACGCCCGCCCCCTGGCTCCATTGTTGTTGTTGTTCCCATTGTTACCATTCCCCGGATTGTTGTTATTGTTGTTGTTGTTGTTCTGGTTCCTGTTCAGCTGAGGACAATCTCTCTTGAAGTGGCCTTCAGCTCCACACTGAAAGCACCCTTTGTTATCACCTTGCTGCTGCTGCTAGCGTTGGTTCTGTTGAGCTTGTTGACGATTCTGATTGGCGGGGTATAAGCTCCTGCAATCCTTTGCAGTGTGACCTATCTTGTTGCACCGATGACAGTTACCCCTGGTGCATGGCCCGCTGTGGTGCAGGCTGCAGCGATTGCATTTGGGGTGATTCCCTTTGTACCCACCATGACTTTGACCACCAGATGATTGCTGACTAGGGCTCTTGTAGTCTTCAGTCTTTCTCTGCTGAGACTGAAACTGAACAGAAGTTGAACCTTTGCTTGAAGCTCCATCCCATTTCCGTTTGTTGTCACTAGGGACACCTGAAGTAGTTGCAGCACCTACGCGCTTTGGTAACCTGTTCTGCTCCACCGCCTAGTCCGTGAGACGGTGAGCCAATTGCACAACTTGCTGGATGGTAGCGAGGTTTGCTGAAGTCACATGACTTTGGATCTCTGGCACCAAGCCCTTGAGAAAGAGTTCAATTCGCTTAAATGGAGGGTCCACCATAGTAGGACACAGTAAGGCAAGCTCATTCGATCTCTTAGTGTACGCCTCAATTTCTGACCCCATCATCTTGAGGTTGAAGAATTCGACTTCCAGCTTATGAATGTCATCCCGACTGCAGTATTCTTCCTTGATCATTTCCTTAAAAGTTTCCTATGGGGTGGCGTTGGCAGCAACCAACCCCAGCATCTGAACCTGAGCGTTCCACCACGTGAGGGCCAAACCCTCGAGAGTACCGGTAGCATACTTCAACCTGCGTGCCTCAGGGCATTCACACATTTCGAACACAGATTCTAGTTTCTCAAACTAGTGGAGGAGGCCTACGGCTCCTTCAGTGCCGCTAAAAGTAGTGGGTTGGCAGTCCATGAAAGTTTTAAAAGTGCACGCGGGTGGCTGAGCATGCTGACCTATTGTGGGTGAAAGAAAAGACAGAGTTTAACACAAAGGTTGGTTCACGAGAGTAGGATCTACAGATCCTAGAATGAGTTTGGACTGCAGGATATACCTCCTGTGTGTGCAGCTGCAAGTGCCGCAGCAACTCGTTCGTTAATCAGAGCCGTCAACTGGGCTTGTGTCATGTTGATGCGTCCAGACATGATCTTCATATCAAGAGGAACGTGAGTGAGAGGGGTTCGCGAAAGTGCGATGACAGAAGGGAGTAAGCACACACGTGTTCAAGCAACAGTAGTTATACTAATCAAGCATACCATGAGCAATGTACTGGGTAACTAACAAGTAGGCAATATATACGCAGATCATACCACCTAGAGTGTTGAGCCTTGCATGTGGAGTGAAGCGTCGTTGTGGATCGTAGAGCACTGTACAGGTTATAGTCTGATTTTAATAAAAACCTTTTCCCCTTATTAAAACCAAGTTCACTATAACCAATGGCTCTGATACCAATCTGTCACACCCCCAAAATCCACCTGCGGAATAACACCGCTTGGAGGCGTGACTGACCAGGATCCAGCCACCAATCATATTGAACAAGCATATAAGTAGTTATAAAATCCAACCAATACAATTGGTGTCCAAACAAAACATAGTTGAAGTTGCAAGCGGAAGCATAACGTTTAAAAAATCAAAACATAAGTTTAATTGTTTCAAGGTTTAACATGGCACGCAGCTGGCCATGTCCCACAACGATTCTCTTCCATGCAAGCTCCAGCTAAGTACCTATTGTCCTGCAAAGCATGTAGTAACGAGTCAACAACAAGTTGAGTGAGTTCACAGTTGGGTGTTCGTTTTAAGTTGTTTCGAAAACAGTTTCCTTTATCTGGCATCCTGCCGTGGGGGTTACCCCATAGTTAAGAACGTGACTTGTTTATTCCCGGTTACTCTGGCAATCCAGCCGTGGGGGCTACCCCGTGTTAGTTATCTGGCATTTCGGCCGTGGGGGCTACCCCATGTATACACTAGACTCGTTACCATATCGACTGCTGACTGTAGTCATGTTTATGTGCCCTGAAACTGTCAATGTCTATCATCATTGACGTGCCCCAGATCGATTAGTTCACGCCCGTCCTCTGCGGCACGGTGTGAGGTTTGTCAGACCTAAATAGCGCTATCTAACTAATGACCCGCTCGCCATTGGCCCGGCGATTAAGTCGATATAAAAAGGAGGGACTTCGTGATAGAGTTTTTGGTCTAGTACGAGTTATCTGTCCGTGAGGACGAGGAATTACATTCCTGAACCAATGCTGTCCTACCCAAGGAGGACGAGGAACCCACGTTCCTTAACCCCATTCCCAACCCAGGGAATCCCATGCTTTGTAGAGGGTGTGAACTCACCTTGGTTTGCTCGGCAGATACACAGAAAAGTCAATCAAGTTGTAAGTGGTCAACTACGTCCTAACATAGATACCAATCACGTCAGGTTCATATCCAAGTAGTGCACGTATGTTCTACACGTATTGTACACAAGTAACGATCATGGCATACATGTCTAGCATGGCAGTTCATCAACAATTCGCAACAAGTTCCACAGTAACATTTATGTAATCACCAAAGTCTAAGTGTGCGGCCCAAACAATTGGGCTTGTAATAGCATGCAGGTCCAAAACAGTGTACGACATACACAATTTGTAATACACAGAAAGCCCATACATTCGGCCCACTAACTTAGGCCCGTAACCATGCAAGTCCAATCCAGCGAGTGTGCGTACATGGTCTCGAGTCGAGACTGTGCGGTCTCGAGTAGAGACTGTGCGATCTCGGTTAATGCCTCTGAGTTCTCGAGTCCCGCATGTATTGGTCTCGAGTCGCAACTGGACTCGCAAGCATGGTCTCGAGACATGATGTTTGTGTGGTCTCGAGCCGAGACTAGGGGTTCTCGACTCGCAACCTGGGTCGCAAACTGCAGTCTCGAGTTATCATGTTCAAGGTCTCGAGTCGAAACCAGAGGTCTCGACTGGACATCAGCTGATTCTGCACAGTGTACGATCCAATAGAGTTTCGATTTCATGCAGCAATGTGTACTATCCATTTCAACATGTTTTCTTGTCTAACAATTTACTAAAATGGATCAAACAAGTATTTTTTCAATGTTCATAGCATGTTCATATCATATTCAAACACATTCAACACATATTCAAATATTCATATTATCCTTCAAGCTTGTTCATCATGCATTCAAGTTATTCATCCTGATCATTCATCCTAATCTAACTCGAGATATGCTATACCGGATCTATCTTGACATTTCCGAAACATTTAAAGCAACTTTTTACCATTATTATTCATAAATCATGTTGGTATCATGTAACACACTAGTCATACCATCAAGCAAATGCCTTCATCATGGACAACAACAAATCTTAATACCGATTATTCAAGGACATGTTCATCATGCATAAAACTTAACAAACCAACATATTATCAAGTCACACCAAGATACATCATCATCCACCAAAATATCACACATCATCATTATCAACCAAAATATATAACAAGAATCACTAACCGGTTGTGAAAGGCACCGAGATGGTAAAGAAGGTGAATAAAATGGAGTGTCCGAGTGATGATGATGAGCTTAACCGAGTCTCCTTGTGGTCACCGGTTTGATCCGAGAAGAAGGAGAAGGATGTTGAGACTTAGGGTTTAAGGTTTTTTTTTTAGAGAGAGAGTGTGTAGGAGGAGGTGTGTGAGAGTGAGTGTGTTGTCCAAAGAAATGGCAAACATGGCTATCCACCAAGGTTATATATCCGTTCTAAGTAGTGCACCCTAATGGGCTTTCGGTTGGGTTAAATGAGGTGTATGGCCCATCCGGCCCATTGTTTCATTGTTCACTCGAGACCGCATGGTCTCGAGTTGGGTCCTTGTGTCTCGGGTCATATAAATACACACATACATACAAGCACGACACATAAACATAACACATAATCGCATAGAATGTTCACTTATATCATTAAACCAACAAGTTAACTAATCACATAACGTTCAAGCAAGTAACATCGAGATATAACGAAAGGTTCTAAATTTCGAGGTGTCACACCCGAGAGCTTGGTACGAGACATTGTCTCAACACCTGCTAGCCAACAGCTTCATCCGTGGAAAAGTGGATGCCACTCTCTTCACCAAAGAAGTCGACGGACATCTTCTGATTGTTCAAATATATGTGGACGACATCATATTTGGGTCAACAAATGAACAACTCTGTAAATATTTTGAAAGAGTTATCAAGCAAAAATTTGAAATGTCATCAATGGGTGAGATGAAATTCTTCTTGGGACTTCAGGTTGATCAACTGCCAAAGGGAATATTCATACATCAAACGAAGTACGTTCATGATATCTTAGAGAAATTTGGGATGTCTGGTTCTACTCCAGCTTCCACCCCATTAGCGACAAACCATGGGATAAATCCTGATCTCACCGGAGAGAAGGTAGATGAAACGATGTATCGTTCCATGATCGGATCGCTGATGTATTTGACAGCTTCAAGACCCGATATTATGTACCCAACCTGCCTCGCAGCAAGATTTCAATCTAACCCGAGAGCTTCGCATATGGTGATTGTGAAAAGGATATTATCCTACCTGAAAGGAACTCCATCATTGGGGTTGTGGTATCCAAGAGAAGGCGAATTCATGCTCGAAGGGTATTCCGATTCCGATTTCGGATGCTGCAGAGTTAACGCTAAATCAACAACAGCGGGGTGCCAGTTCTTTGGATCACGATTGGTCACCTGGCAATGCAAAAAGCAAACCTCTGTGGCTTTATCCACATGTGAAGCAGAGTATGTATCTACTAGCAGCTGCTGCTCTCAGATCTTGTGGATCCAGCAACAGATGCGCGACTACGGTTTGCAATTTCTGAACACCCCTATCTTTGTTGATAATGAGGTTGCGATAAACATTACTAAAAATCATGTTCATCACGCAAAAACGAAACACATTGAAATTCGTGATCACTTCATTCGGGACTGTTTCAAGAAGAAGTTGATACGAATTGAGAAAATCCACACTGACGAACAAAAAGCTGATTTACATACCAAAGCGTTTGATAAAACTCGTTTTCAATACTTATTAAAATTGAACGGTATGAAGCTTTTATCGGTGTTGGAAGAAATTCTTGGCGTTGATGAAGGAGACATTGTAGATGATGATGTTGAGAAGCAATCTGCAATGGTTTGTCGATTTTTTACTTGTTTTGGTATTTAGGGGGAGAGTACAGGTTAAATATTTTCAGAAAATACAAAAACAGTAAAAAAATTTCAAAAATAAAAAAAAACATGAGATATTTTCAAAATACAAAAACAATAGAAAATCTGAAAAAGAGCTTGTGTAAAAAAGGGAAAATGATAGTACATTGGCTTGACAGTTACGGTATGCTAAAGATATGTAAAGTCTAAAATGTCTTAAACAGTCTCGCTGATGATGTGCCGATAGGTTTTTACACATTTAGTAGGTTTGTTCGGGATATAAACCTAAATCTTTACATACTTATTTTGTTGGGAACACTACTTAGATATATAGGTAACCCCTGAAACCTCGTTTGAAAGATCCCTTTTTTCTGTGATACTAGGTCTTTATACTCAGTGATATCTGGGGGTATTATCCCGGGACTTCTGATTTTGCGGAAGCAATGGCCTAGTCCCCATATAATACTTTACCGCTTGCTTGAAATATAGCACCGCCCTCAACATAAAAAAATGATGAAACATTGAAAAATGCTAATGATGGCTGTTGTAAAAAAGATCCTCTAAAGGGGACACACCAAAATTCGAAGCCGTCATCTCTCTGCTGAACGGAAGTTCTGACCTGAGCTCTCACGGCCCTCGCAATTTAACCCCTTACAGATATCATCTGTGGTATACTCACCTGTAAGACTGAATATTAGGATTTGGATACGGGAGTATATTCAAGAGGTGGGACACATGAACGAGTTTAAGTCCTTAATACACTAAATCCGTATCCTGGACAGATTGAAAATTGTGTGAGAATTTATGTGGATCAGTATATCGACAATCTAAGTGAATTGTTTAATTCTGAGTATGTAATTAAAGCTTAACGGTACTTATGACTTGTCGAATAGCTGATATGATTCCCTAACACGCTCTCCAAAAATATGTTTGTAATTAGTTTCCATTTACTGTATTTTATTTCTGTAATTCATTTCTAGTTTAGAAATTTTATTAAAAATCCAAAAAGATTTTACATTTCTGCTTTATTTCCCGACAAACCAAAGTGGAGAGTTGATCTTCAGATTCAAATTCGAAGCAGATGCAGGAAGTTTCTGGACTGGAGGATGAGTTGTGAGCTTAACATGATAAGTTTGTGAAAATTGAAAAGTTAAAGCAAGTTCATTAATTCGAGACTTGTGAATTTCAGAAAATTGTTTGAAAAAGTTGAACAAATGTCAGTGTGAATTGTCTCAGATCAACCAAGGTCATTAAGTTGGACTTGGTAGATAAATTGAGTAATCAGGGTCATTAACTTGGACCTGAATACTTAAATGGATTTCTAATTCTGACAAAAACAACATATGAGATTGAATGGTAAGTTTGGATTGAAACTTTTATTGTCATATATCTTATATTTAGGTAGAGATTGTGCAGGAAACAAAAGTAAAGATCCCCATGGCAAAGAAAATGTCAAAGATTGAACTAGAATTTGAGTCCCAGCTTATTGTGAGAGGGAGTCTGTGAAAGGGGGAGTCGGAATTCTGGAGCAACATTCAAAGGGGAGTTTGAAGATAGAAGGTTGAAGGGAGCTTACAATATCAAAACAATTTGGAGCAAGAAAACGATCAATCAAGACTAAAGACTAAAGACTGGATGCTAAAGACTTCGTCAACATCCAAGGGGGAGTCTGTTGGTGCACTGATATCTGTTAACTTCGTCTTTAATAAGTCTTGTATTGTACTAGATAGATTAGGGTACGTAAATTGAGAAACTGTATTTTAGGGTAATTCCGCACGAAATTACACTAGTGTAATTCCGCACGGAATTAAGTGTTTCACACGGAATTACTAATTTCGCACGGAATTAGTAATATCGCATGAACATGTAATTTCGTATGGACTGGTTTCATGCGGAATTAGAGACCCTATATATACCTGTTGCCCATGTTCATTTGTTACGGAATTACATGTATGTGTTTGAGAGCCGAGGTGCTGCCGAATTGATATTAGGTCTGTAAAAGCTCAGGAAATCAGTAATAGATAAAGATTAGAAAGGAACAAGCTGTGTTGACATTATTTACCTTGATTCTGCCTTTGTTTTTGATGATGAACTACTCAGATTGACTCGTTAGGGTCACACGACGATCCAACAGAATCTGATGATATTTCCGTTTTGTATCCGAGTCCGGTTGCAAATTCCTCAATGTCTAAAGGAACTGATTGCTCAAAGTAAGTTCTATTCTCCTCATCAGGCAGTGCATCATAATTGTGTCTAACAGGTGGTGGACATTTCTTATATCCAAAGCACGTGACATCCTTTTTCTCTTTTTGTATGTCAATGATGTGATCCAGCACATACCTAGAGTTTGAGTAACTATCTAGCTTAAGCTGGATCGCCTCACTTTCACACTTTACAGAGGCTAACTCCTTTTGCAAGACCTCAAGACGATTGATATAATAGTTTATGTCAGTTTGTTTTCTTGAAACCATTTTTGTTAGCTCGGTTTTATCTTTTCTTAAATTTTCAATCACCGTTTTAAACTCTTTTTCATGGTTTACATAAAACATGTTAGCCTCTTTGCATTTCAAAAGATCCACTATCAACTTTTGATTGTGGATATATGTCACGTCATACTTGCTTTGCAAATCATCATATTTGCTTTGCAAGTCCAACAATTTATCACCTAAACTAACACATTTATCACATTTATCAGAAGTTGGATCATCGACACATACCTGGTTTGATGAACCGCCCACATTAGCCATAAAGGCTGAATGATTAGAAGAAGAAGACGAATAAGCCGCTTCATCCACCAAGATTGATCTTCTATGATTCCCTGCTTCAGCTTCTCCCAACAATTCATCAACGTCTGCATCGACTGACACACTTGACGTTTCATCCAAATGATCATCGCCTGAAGTTGAGGATTCTTCATCTGAACTTCTACTGTGACCAGAACTATCTTCATCTTCAGAAGATTCACCACCACTGGCGAAAGATTCTCCACCACTGGTGTGTTTCAAATCCGAGATCCTTGACACCGCAGCGAAACAAGCTATTCCATCCTGAACATCACTTCCCAATTGAATCGACCAGTCACAACCTTCATCGACTTGCACCATAAGAGCCTGGTTGGCATTTGATGCTCCTGCTTGATTTTGATTGTTCACAGGCATCAATGTATGCTCGTTATTCCTGTTTTGATTCTGATTCTGCTGGTTGCCTTGATTCCTGAACGGATTCTGGTTCCCATGCTAAGCTGGCTTGGTACATTCTCTCTTGAAGTGACCTCTTTCGCCACAATTGAAGCACTTGACTAATTGTTTATCGAATCCATAATTGGTATCCTTCTTGCTATCCAAGCTGGTTCTACCAGTCCTTTCCATGAAGTCCTTAGCTCGCCTAACAGCACTAGCGAAAGCCCATTTGATGTCCATCAAATCCATTTCCTCCTTATCAATCTGCTGATAGTCTTCTTGTGTCAGATTGATGTTCCCAATCTGACCTGCAATTAACCCACAATACGCGCTCACCAAAGTGTTTAGTAGCTCCATATGTTCTTTATCTACTTCTACACTTACTTTCGAGAAGCTTGAAGTGTCGAGCCGAACTGTATTCGGATTAGATGATGGACCAGCATATGAGGTGCTTCCATAACAAGCTTGTTGGGGAACTGGTATAGGATTTTCGTACATATCTCTTGCTCCGGTATATTGATCGCTTTGCTTTGAGACTTCTGGTTGTGGATTTCCGTACATGTTAGTGCTTGAGACAAAAGCCGTTTGAGTTGAGGATGCTGGTAGTGGATATCCGTACAAATCTCTTGATACAAAGGCCGTTTGAAGCTGAGCATGTGGAGCAGGTCTTGCAGCAGTGCTAGAACCTCCACAGTTTCTATAATACATTTCAGGATTCTGTGGTACTGGAATCCTTTTGGCCTTCCTGATTTCTTCTTGATCTTTGTTCGCCAAGAGCTGAATGAAATCATTGATGTTTGTCGTAGCCAAAGTGCCATTGTATTTTAAGATTTCCAAGAAACCATTCCATTGAGCTGGTAATGCGTCGGCGAACTTCATAACAACTTCTTCTGGAGTCACTACTACCCGAAAGTTAATTAACTCAGTCAATAAGTGAAAAAATCGACTTGTCAAGTCTCCCAAAGATTCCCTTTCCATACACGTGAAGCCATCAAACTCCTTCTTGAGTAGATCAGGTCGCAATTTGTGTGATGCTTCATTTCCTATACCTCTCGTCTTCATTGCATCCCATAAACGCTTTGTCGTCTTGAAGCTGACAAACTGATGATATATATCCTTGCTCAACGCTTGAGTTAGAATAGAATATGCTTTCTTTTCTAAATCATATGCCTTCTTCTCATCTGTCGTAAGATCTGCAAATGTCGCGGCAGTTGACGCGGAAACCTAAAGTGCTTGATCGAAATCTATAGTAAAACATAACCACAATTCCGTGTTTGGCCCAAGGACATACGTATGGAATCTTTCTTCCCATCTAGGATATTCATTTATGTGCATTAGCTTCGGTGGACGGTTAAGGCTTCCGGTTTCACCTTCGCGTAAAAGTATACTTTGAATACTTTGAGTTTGATTTGAAACAAACGCCCATTGACTTGACGAAATTTGATTCTCTTGCGATGGAATAGACGAAGATGCGGATGCGGGAGATTCGGCCCATGATGGCGATAATCCCGTGCTTCTATACTTGATCTCCGTATTGGATAGAATTCCCCACCAATCCGAACTCATTTTAGATGAATAATAATGAATACCTGATTAACTCACTTGAAACAAACAGTTAAAACACTTTTGCAAAGCCTCTGTGAAAAAGTTTCAAGTGACTCGACGAAACACAGGGTCTTTGGCGAAACACTATTTGATGAAACACTCTATGACGAAACACACTTCGACGAAATACTAGAGTTTCGTCAAAGTGGAATTTTCGTCAAAGACCAATTGTGAGTAAAAATTAGAGTTTCGTTGACTTATGTTGCAAAGGAAAGTTATTTTCAAAATCCAAATCTTATCTCCTGACACGCACAAAGTTGGTGAATCAATTTTTTTAAACACCCATACCTTTCATCATATTTTCAAACAAGGACCATCATTTTACCAACTTTTGTTTACCAATCATTACAGTAACAATATTATAATAATAACATCAACAGTGTAGTCTTCAAACAAACCCAGAGAATGAAGAAAAATATGTGTTTTCCGGTGAAACTTATGAGTTTTCCGGTGAGCCGAAAAATTTTCGAACCCAATTTTTGCAAGAAAACTTCAATAAAAACCTTGACACCACATATATATAAGAGATTTAACAAGGTTTTGTATGAACTATTCAGCAAAAATACCAAGTTTTTCAAAGATATAGACTGATTTTCCCAGAAAGTATGAACTCCAAACACAAGAAAACGCTCGATCTTAACAAGGAAGAGAGCCAAGGCTCTGATACCACTTGTAGGTCCAACTAGCGGAGGATCTAGTCGCCTAATCCTTGTATATGAACAGACCCGGTTGTGCGGAATCCAACCGGGAAAGCAAACCGAGTTAGAACACGAAAACAGAGATTCAACGTTTAACGTTCACTTGTATATTGTAGATCCTAAACGTTTCAGTACACTGTTTATACAAGATAAATCACTCACAAACAAACTCTAAGTTCACTCTCGTGTGTGTGTTCTCTGTGTTTTGCCTCGTGTCCTATCATCTGTCTTCAGTCCACTGCTGTTATATATAAGCTGCACTCGACGAAACATCTGGACCCGACGAAACCTCATGGGAAAACATAAAGGAGCCGACAAAACTTTGTTATGGAAGACCATGATACGAAACATGTAGGAGTTTCGTCATCAAATCAAGAGTTTCGTCAACAGCAGGAGTTTCGCCAATCAGCATGTAAACCTGGTGTTTCCTCATGATCATATGCAGGCTGGACTTTCGTCAATCAGCTGCAACATGTTTGGCTGTTTCGTCGCTGGCTGCAAATGACAGAAAGATCTGCAACATGCAGATAATAAATAGCAGCAACTATCACCGAGATTAATGGAGGATATGAATTCTTGTAGAGATGTCAAACCGAACGGGTCGCGTCCACATATATGCATCAACACATGGTTCAAAGGCTCGCTTTTATTAGTGTCTTCTGTGAACTCTAGAATGGATCTTTAAGCTTTGGTTGTCATGTGATCTAAACTTGAAGTCTTAGTTTGATGTTAAACAATGACGGTTGTATTATTTTGAAAAATATCTATGGATGAACATCTTGGTTTTATCATATAGTTGTTTGTTATGGTTGAATGCAATGATATTAAGCAAGTCACACCAAATCACGCTTCCGCAAAAGTCAGGGTGTGACATCTAGCTGTCTGAAGGTTATCGCGAACTTTCTTGACCTTATCTGTAGTCTCTAGAATGAGCTCAGGTCCAATAAGCTGAGCTTCACCGATCTCATTCCAGGAGACTGGTGAACGACATTTTCGACCGTATAAAGCTTCGAAAGGAGCCATGTTGATGCTGGAGTGATAACTATTGTTGTAGGAGAATTCAATCAACGGTAGATACGAATCCCAACTACCACCAAAATCAATCACACAAGCTCTAAGCATATCCTCCAGTGTTTGGATTGTTCTTTCAGATTAACCATCCGTTTGAGAATGATATGCTAGAACGAAATAAAAGTCCACCAAAAGCACTAAAAAATGTAAACATATAAATAACTCATGGAAATAAGCATTTTTGGGCCCGAACGATGACTATGGTTGTTTGTAGAAAGATGGGCTTCGTTCACACGATCGTTTTGCATGGTCGCACGCCCAAAACGGACACCTGTAGCCCAAGTTAGAGCCATTTTAGTGAAGCCCCTTTTGTCACGCGATCTTGGGCCTCCAAATACAAGATGGCCCGTTCCTCCACACTTGGGCCCGCATCAACCTTTGACTTGTTAAGGGTTTATCCGACAGTCTCAAGGCTTGAATGTATGCGATAAACACAACCACATAAATGTTTAAAACAATAAAGCATTGGTTTTGAAAAACATAACTTTTGATTTAAACTTTGGTTTATTCAAAGACATTATTTTGTACATGACATTTGGTTACACATGACATTTGATTGTACATGACATTATACATATGGTTTGAGTAAATACTTGTTATTTACCATACATAACATTTGATTATACATGAAATTTTACATATGGTTTGAGTAAATACTCTTTATTCACCATACAAGACATTTGATTATACAAGACATGGTTTATACTTGACATTGTGACATTATACATTATTTATGCAAAACATTTGACATTTGTTTAAACAAGACATTTTTGGTGGTTATTTGGTAAGTGATTTAATTAACGAGACGTGTGTAATATGATAAAAGCATGGTGGATACGACGCTAGTACTTCCTATATATAAGTGCTTTAATGATATTACATATCGTAGCGTTATCTAAACCACTTCGACAAAGACAAAGACACGACTCATTTTATATAAATGACATATATTTCAAATGACATTGTTTTACAAATGACATATTTTATACAAATTCATTTTCATTTGGTTATTTAATTAACCATATATCATTCTTTTATTATCATCTAATTTTCATATCGATCTTCATATGATTTTATAAAAGAAAACATTTTTATAAGGTTCATGACTACCTTTCGTTAAACACTTCTTTTAACTTACAAGTCATGAATCCATCATCAATAAAACCTATGTATCTCACAAGCATTTTTATGCTGACGTACCTATTTTCACATGTGTTTCAGTAGCTAATGTATCATGAAGATCATGATACAATTAGGCAGACTTGGGCCTTAGCGACTGAAAACGAAGCAAGACAATTTAATTTACGTTATGTTTCAGTTCAATTCCAAGACAATGTAAACACTTTAATTAATAAAACCAAACTTTAAGTACCATGTGTTGTGAAACAATAATTCTGTTACGACACTCCCTGACATTTCCGCCGCGGTTTGTTGTTTTACGCGGTCGGGGTGTGACAAAAGGGGATCAAAACACATGTCCTAAGCATGTTAAACCTTAGAGGATACTCAAACTTGGACTCCAAGTTCATAAAAACCAGCTGCTGATCATAAAACAGGTTCAGGGACCTGTTTACGGACCATGTACAGGTCCTGTTTGCGGACCCTAAACCAGCAGCAGGGGCAGAAGTTTCATTTTTGGCAGCTTTGACCCTAAACTTGTTTTGTCGCGTTTTGACACTTCTAACACCCGTTAACTCCATTTTTAGTCTCCATAAGGAAGTTAAAGTATATTTAAGTTGAATTATGCCCAAAAATGTCATGGATGTCGGTTCGTTCGGTTGTACGGTTGCGTTTTTCGCTTAATTACGACGAACGTTATACGAACGCGAAAACGACCGAAATTGCACAACAAATGATATTTTTGCATTCTTATCACTAAAATACAAGATTTTAATGATTACAAAAATTTTTGGATGTGCGTAGGTGGTCCGTATTAAGAAGTACGCGAATCGGTAGACTTTCGCAGTTTGGCGCAAATAGTCACTAGGCTCGAATAAACATGTTTTTGCCATACCGAACCCCTCAAAACTTATTTCAAAGCACTACAAAAAAATGCCATTTAGTGGTATACACTTTTAATGACATATACATTTTGTCCCACTAATTTAGGTTTTTAATGTCACTTTTGGTATGCCACACTTGCTTAGCCACTAATTTTGGTTTTAATGGCACTTTTCGCGTGCGGCGTGTGCCATATTTGCTTACCACCCACTTTTATTGGGATTTAGCTTTTATGCCACTAAATTAAGTTTTTCAATGGCAATCTGCCCGTGCCATTGAAACTTATAATAAACTTTCTGATGAAACTTTTCATATGCATTAAAATTAGTGGTCCAAACAAGCAGTGTCGAACCTAAGCTTAAACTCAGTTCAGTTCAAGCCCGACTCGTTTATAATATATAATTTATATTAATCATAATTATTACTTTATATACATTTGTATAACCTTCACACACACACACACACACACATATATATGTATATATATATATATGGTGAGAGTTGGCTACAAAATTCATTTTTCCTACAAAGCGTAAAAAGTCATATAACACCATAATTATCAACCATAAAACACACACACAACCCACAAATCACAAAGTGAAGATTAATAAAACGCCATATTTGTGGGTTTTGTGTTGTGTTTTGGATGATAAGGCTTTAATTATCAAATGACTAACATTAGTGTGTTTTATGTTGATTATCATATTGTGTTTATATTCATAGTTCTAAGATGGCGTGTTTGAAGTTTTTATGGAATGTTAGGGTTTAGATATTGTGTTTTAGTGATTTTCACTCTTTTATTTGTGGGCTTTGAGTGTGTTTTATGGCTGAAATTGTTGTGTTTTATGACTTTGTACACTTTTTAGGAAAAATGGACTTTGTAGCCGAACCTCACCCTATATATATATATATATATAGGGGAAGGTTCATTGGGGAACACTAAAAAAGTGGGGAACAACGGGGAACCGACTCAAACGAACTCCGATTGGACTCATTCCAGCGGCGTTGGAACCGGCTCGTCGAACCCTAACTAAAATCTTTTAACCCTAAACCCTAAATCTTAACTCCTAAACTCTAAACCCTAAAGTTAAAAAAAATAAGGCTAAAACCTAAGCTAAACCGTAAAATCTAAACTATAAACCCTAAAAGCTAAACCCGAAAGGCTAAACCTAAAGCTAAACCCTAAATCTAAACCCAAAAGCTAAACCCTAAACCTTAAAGCTAAACCCTAAACCCTAATGCTAAACCCTAAAGCCAAACCCTAAAAGCCAAACCCTAGTATATTTATATATTTAGGGTTTAGGGGTTATGATTTAGGGTTTAGGGTTAAGAGATCCTAGTTAGGGTTCGACGAGCCGGTTCCAACGTCGCTGGAATGAGTCCAATCGGAGTTTGTTTGAGTCGGTTCCCCACTGTTCCCCACTTTTTTAGTGTTCCAAAATGAACCTCACAATATATATATATATATATATATAATTTAGGTATTTTCAAAATTTTATAAAGAGCAAGTATTATTCTTAAAATGTATTTTTACTATGTTAAGTAAAAATTATATAAATAATTAGCTCGTTTGGACTCGCGAGTCGGCTAAAGCTCCATAAGTGAAGTTAGGGCTTGAGCTCGTTTACTAAATAGACTTATTTTACAATTGAACTCATTTTATCCCGACTTATTTCAAGGTTTTTTTTTCTAGATCCGAGACGAAGCACTTTTCTAAACACTTCCATTTAACCTCGTTAGACTGTGGGGTATGGGGCGGGGGTTGGGGCGTGGGTGGGCTGAAAACTCCCAAGCCACCACCCCGGGTGGGCTTGGGTTTCGGTGTGGCCCAAGGGGCGGGAATTTAAAGCCGGGCGTAGGGCGGGTCTATCAGTATGACATGGCGGGTTCTCGTTGGCCAAACCAAACTAGCCGTTGGCCAACGACTATGTTTAAAAAATATATATTTTTTCACTATAAAACTCACACTTCTATTCCTTTCTTTACCACATTCAACCACAATACACTCCACATCTTCTATAATCATCTCTATTCTCATTCTACAAAACGAAAAATGCATCCTCATAATCGTGGTTATGACCCGAACAACCCGTGGGCATTCCAAGAAAATCCTTGCCCACCACCCAATCGTCCAATGCCTCGTCCATTTTTAATACACTCCTCTATGCCCGATATGGCGGGTTATGCATCGTATCTCGGGAATCGTTTGTTTACTAACTTCCCACACACCGACGATTCTATACCTAGCCCGATTCCACAAACACCCATCAACCTTTCACCAACCTCCATCAACCTTTCCCAAACCGAAACCGTCCCCGAAACTCAACCACCCAACGATGGTCCTTCCGCATCCAAACCCATTAAAAGGAGAAGTCACAAGAAAAAAAAACTGAGGCGGAGAAAGCACTTGAAACCGCCAAACGAAAACAACAAAGATGGGTCGTTAATGAAGAACTTGCATAGGCTAGGGCTTGGCTTCGACAATCTCTACATCCAACTTTAGGTATTTTTAAATATTTTGTAGCCCTTAATGTTTATGGTTTTTTTATATAACTTTCTAATATATTAAATTTTGTTTTCATTAAAATAGGAAGTTCTCAACATAGAAGCCATTTGTGGGAAGCGATTAGTAAAGCATTCCATGAAGAAATGGAAATGGAGGTTTATCGTGAAAACGATAGCTTATCCTCGAAGTGGACGGAGATAAGCGGTCAACTTACCAAATTTAGTGTTTTTTTAAATAAAGAAAAGCAAAACCCAAAAAGTGGTGAAACCGAAGCCGACTTTGTGACAAATGCATTGGTTACATTCAAAACAAATGTGGGGAGCGACTTCCGTTTCATGCATTGTTGGGAGATTTGTAAGTTCCATCCAAAGTGGGCGAATATCCGCAGTGGTAGCGAAACTAACACGTTTTACAAAAGGTCAATGACACCCTCGTCCCAAGCCCAATCGGATGCAGGAGATCAAGAGTTGTAGGACTTTTTGGATGATTCGCCAAACCGGCCTGAATATGGAAGAGATGGCGCAAAAAGGCGCGCTCAAAAATCAAGATCGGGTACGGCATCGCCTTCAGTTGGGAGTTCGGGCTCGCGTAGGGGAGTATACAGCGATCAGTTGGATGACATTGCATGTTCTTTATTTATTTTTTAATATGTATATGCTTCTTTATTTAAAAACATTAAAAAATTTAAATTTTTTGTTTTAAAAAATATTAAAACACCCGTTTGGGCTGGCCCCGCCCCACCATACCGTCTTCAATGTGGGTCAGCCCAGCGAAACTGTAGGATCGTGTTCTGACCCGAACGAGTCGTTCAGAGGAGTTTTCGTCAATTACAGGTGCGGAAAACAAGTAATTAACGTAGAAACAGCTAGCAATTCACTTAATTCACTGATTTGATTGATTTAACAGCTTGTACATTCAAATCTCGATCCGGCAGCACTTCGGTACGAGTTTCTAGAATACGTTACAAATGATTTCGTGCTTGAGGTATATATAGACCTTGTGATTTCGCTCATATGGACAAGATGTCCATAAAAGCGAAACCCCTTCTTGCCATAAAAGCGAAACCCTCCCTCTCAGCATAGGGGTTTCACATATGTGTACATAGGGATTTCACATATGTGTACATAGGGGTTTCACATATATGGACATGTCCATATATGTGAAATCACTTTTAAGGCTAATTAGGGGTTTCACATATACGGACATGACCATATATGTGAAATCACTTTTAAGGAAAACCCGTACAAAATGCCCTAATCTAATAATCTAAGACTAAGACTCGATACAAGACGAAGTCGACAGATGTAGTGCACCAACAGACTCCCCCTCAGATGTTGACGAGTCGCAGTGTCGAGTTTTTGTCAATATCATGTCTTCACATCTTCAGTCTTGATCTGTCTCTAGGCTTCTCTCTCTCAATCTTTTCTTGCATGTCTTCAGACTCCCCCTTGCGATATGCTGGCATTTCTTCAGTTCATCAGCATCATCAGCTTTAGGATCGTTGTCTGGCTTTTCATCTAACATCTTTTCAATATCAATCAGCCTAATTCTTCATGTTCCAAGATCATTTCCTGGCTACTCCTGCACATTCTTAACCCAGAATTAAGTTTTATGAATTTAACAAATTAAGTAACATGTGCACCAATAACAACTCTCCCTCTAACCACTTTCTTTATGATGAACCACTTGTTGTTTTTTTTTTTTTTTTTAAATATATTGATATTTTAAGACACACTTCCCCTCACAACAATGTCATCATGTTTAGCACTCGGAACTTTGAAAATTAGCTTTCCAACATCAGTTGTCGAAAATCTTTTTGACTTTTTCAAAAGTTTATGCTAAAACACACCGAAAATCTTTTTGTAATTTTGAGTGAAAAGAAATGCAATAAAGAAATATTTACAAACAATATTTTTGTGAGTTTGTGCAAGAGGATCATATCAGTTTTTGAGACAAATCACCAACACCGTTAAGCTTCATTTCATTTTAAGTTCTAAACAATTCACCTAGATTGTCAGTATATTGATCCAATTAAATTTTCACACAAAGTTCAATTGATCTGAGATATGAGGTTAATGTTTTAAGCTCTTGAACTTATTCGTGTGTCCCACTACTTGAATATACTCCCGTATCCAGATCCCAATATTCAGTCTTACAGGTGAGTATACCACAGATGATATCTGTCAGGGGAATAAATTATAGTACGAGGGCCGTGAGAGCTCAGGTCGATCTTTCGATACGCAGAGAGATGACGGCTTCGACTTTTGGTGTGTCCCCTTTAGAGGATCTTTTGTTTCAACAGCCATGATTAGCATTTTTCAATGTTTCATCATTTTTTAGCTGAGGGTGAGCTATATTTCAAGCAAGCGTAAAGTATTATACGGGGACTAGGTCAGAAATTTCTTTCAGCAGAAGTCCCGGGATAATACCCCAGATATCACTGAGCATAAAGACCTAGTATCTCAGAATAAGGGACCTTTCAAACGAAATTTCAGGGGTTACCTATATATCCAAGTTTGTGTTAACCCACAGAACAAGCAAGTTTGAATTTAGGTTTATATCTCGTCACAATCTACTAAATGTGCAAAAACCTACTGGCACATCATCAGTGAGACCGTTTATCACATTTTAATTTTCCATTTCTTTAGCATGTTGTGATAGTCCACTGATGTACTATCATTTCCTCTTTTATGCAACAAAAACTCATTTTTCATTTTATCATGTTTTTGGCTTTTTCAAATTTTCTAATGTTTTTGGATTTTCTGAAAATTTCTTACTCCCCCTAAAATGCAAACACATTTTAGGAAATTTGAAAACAAACTGTACACAAACATGACAACTAATATCGAATTGCTTCAATTCTCCATCCACTTGGCATAAACAATCAGAACTCCCCCTTTCACAAAACTATTTTCTCATTATGATTTCAAAACACTCAAGTTTGTTTTAACCAAAATGATTTGTCCGGAAAATAAGTTTTGTTAATTTTCAAACCACTTGTAGGTTAGGGGTTCATCACATTGTTTTACATTCAACCACTTGTAGCAAATCAAGTACAACTTAATGTCCCTGATTTACCACTTGCATGTATGCAACCTCTGTACTTCTTGTAAGAATATTCACAACATTCAAGCCTATGTAGGAATAAACCTCTACACAAACCATTTTACCAATCAAGATGCCGATTCCTGCTTCGCCCTTACCAACCTGGAAGCTCCGGCAATTCCTGCAGTATGACTTGCCAAAATTTAACTATTCACAAAAACAATTTTCAAGAAAGATGCCGATTCCTGATCCGCGATATAAACTTGGAATCTCCGGCATGTCAGGTGTTTCAAGCAAAGAAAATGTCCACCCAAGCCTGACCAGCCTTGAGTGTTTTCAATTCAGAAGCAGTTGGAGTGTAAGTTGCTTTCTTTTTAGCATAAAACTCCTTTACCCCTTTCACCTTTCCATCAACCATTTTTCCGAAAATCTTCTTAACTTTCCCATTAAACGCTTTCTCAACATCAAAGTTATCCTTTTCAGAATAACTCTGATTTGAGATTTCAGATTTTCCAGTTTTCTTTTTGAAATTTTCAGTTCTTAATGGTGGAAAGTTCTCATCATCCAATGAAAGAACTGAATTTTCAACACTCTTATCAAACTGTGGCTCCTCTGATTTTGTGGAATCAGATTCATCACCAGATTTTGCATCAAATTTCTTAACAACCCATTTTTGGTTGTCAAGTTTAACACTTCGCCTGTAAAATCTCTTCGAACACTCACCAACTTCAAATGTTGAATTTTTGAAAACTTTAAATTTTTCAGTTGGTGGTTCAGTTTTATCAACAATAACTTCTTTCAGTTTTCCAGAAACTCCCTGTTTTGTGTTTGTCGCTTTCGGGCAATTCCATGCAATATGACCAACTTCATTGCATCGGAAACAGGTTCTTGTCTCTTTATTCACATAAGCTCCATTCTTTCTCTTTTCAGCAAGAAACTCCTGGTTTGACTGTTTCCAAAATGAGCTCTTTGCTTCTTCTTCATGACTGGTTCCTGCAACATATGTCATTTTTGCTTTAAAATCACGAACATATTTTTCATTTTTATAGTTTTCAAATGGAATAAAACCAAGTCCTTTCTTTTTGTAGTTACGATTGTGGTTTGGTTTCTTTTGAAAACCAGAACCAGAATTGTAACTCTTTTTCTTGTTCAAACGTTGTTGTACTCTTGAGGTGTAAGGTTTAGATTTTTCATTAAGATTTAAATCTTTTATTTCAGAAATATTAATTTCTGTAAGTTTGAAAACCTTTTTAATCAATTCATTTTTAACACCTCTTATTGGAAACTCTTTATCAAAATATAATTTGTCAGAATCATTCAAAGTATATACAACTTCAAATGTTTCGTCATTCAAATTAGATTTTGACAACAAAAACTCTTTACTGTAAACCCTTTTTCCCGACGATTTTGAACTCTTTTCGGATGAATTTGAACTCCCGACTGACTGACACGAACTTTCGGACTCAGACTTTGACTCTGACTCCTCATCCTTATCCAACACCTGATCAACCACTCTTTTTATCAGTTCTGACTCATGATCTGTGTCGGACGCTGTGAACGTGACATCAATATTGTCCGGTAAAACATCGGTTATCTCAGATTCTAACTTAATATTGACCGCCTGTTTTAGTTCTTCCTCGTTAGGTTTCCTAGATGAGTACCCTTCCCAAATCGGAGGCGGACACTTATTATAACATACACCCTGTTTCTTACCAGTATCATTTTCCTTTGGCTTTTTGATTTTATCTTCATCTTTAAATGCCTCGAAACCTTCAACTGTTGGATAAATTCTATCCATTACGTAGTCACAACCTTTGTAACTTTGCAGCAATCTTCTGATTCTTTCATTCTCAGTTGCTTCACTATCCAACTCTTTCTTCCACTTTGCACATTCTTCTATGTACATGTTGATCTCTTTCTGCTTTGTCATCATGGTAGCATTCAACATCTTCATAGCTTTCTCTCTTTCAGTGTTAGTCTTCTCCAGACTATTCACATGTCTGTTCAGTACATCATACGACTTTTTCAAATTCTTTACATCAAACAATAACTGTTCTTTCAACTTTTCTAACTCACTAAACCTCTCATCTTTCTCTATACATGGTTTACAAGACTCTAAACATGTAAGACAAGGTTTTGTGATTTCAACAATTTTCTCAACTTCAACTATTTTCTCTACTTCAACTATCTTCTCAACTACTTTGACTTCTTTCAGTTCTTTTTCAGCTTTCCTCTCTTTCAGCTTCTTTAATTTTTCTGCAAAATAAAATTCAAAACTGTCAGAAGATAGATGAGTTTTTCCAACATTTACCTGTTCCGTCTCTTCATCATCACTTGTTTCTGACGAACTGTTTTCAGATGAAACAGAACCTTCATCTTCACTTTTCTCTTCATCAGATAACACTTCCATCCATTCCTTTAGCATTTCAGGCTTTTGAATAATATGAGCAATAAACGCTCCAACATTTGAATCAGCTGGAATGTATTTGTCCCAGCTAAATCCTTCAGATATTTTCTCATCATCTTGATCACAAATGCCAAAATAAGCTTTCCTGTTTGCATTCTCGATCATTCTTCCATGTGCCGTTTGTGGCTCTTTTTGTTGATGTGGTTGATGAGTGATTTGCTGATAAATAGTCTTCCTATAATAATCATCTTTTCCAGAAGACTCCTTTGTTCCTCTTGGCTCCTGATTCTTGCACTCTCTTTTAAAGTGTCCTTTTTCCCTGCAATGAAAACAGATAACTTTAGATTTATCAAATCCAAGATTAGAAAGATTTGCATCCAAGAAATCAGTTCTCCCTGTAACCAATCTAAACTTTTCTGCTCTCCTCAAAACACTTGCTAAAGCCCATTTAATATCCATCAGTTCTAGCTCCTCTGCATCGATTTGGTCATAATCTTCTTTTGTTAGCATTGGATTACCAATTCTTCCGGCAATCAACCCTTCATAAGATTCCAATGCAGTAACCAATAATCCCATATGATGCTTTACTACTTCTTCAGAATAATTTTGACCGTTTTGAAGATGTAGAGCTACATTGCACTGAATTGAATGAGCATTTCCAGCAGATGAACTTTGAACACTTGGAGGATTCACCGTTGCGAACCCACTAGTGTTAATTGAACCTTGACTACTTGGTGTAGATTGATTTCCAGCACTAAATGCAGTTTGTATCTTTGGACTTGCTTCAGCAGTTTGAACATTTCCTTTATAGTACAATTTAATATCTTGTTGATGATTAGAACTGTTCATTCTAGCAATTTTCTGCTGCTCCAGATCCTGTGCCTCCAACTTCTCTATGAACTGTGCAATCGATAGCCTTTTAAACTGTCCGGAATTCTTCAATATCATCAAATATGTACCCCATTCCTGTTGCGGTAGTGCGTCTGCAAGCTTTTCAACCCATTCTGCTGGAGTTTTTGTTATCTTCAACTGTGACATGGTGCGTACAAGATGACAGTATCTTTCGATAAGACTTTTTGTTGTTTCACTAGGCATGTACGCAAATAGTTCAAACTCTTTTTTCAGCAATGCTGCTTTGCTTTGAAGCATTTCAGTACTTCCTTCAAATTTCGTTTTAAGAGCTTCCCAAATAGAATAAGCGTTTTCATCATGTTGAAGCAACACAAAAATATCTTCTTTAACAGCCTGTTGTAACAAATTGATCATCATCTTTTCTCCTTTGTAACTCTCTCTTTCTTGTTCCGTGAATTCTGAAATGATTTTATCGATTCCCGCTGAATTCTTTGGTCTCTCGTATTCAGTTTCGATGCTTTCCCAGGCTTTTAGATGATTCGCCTGAACCCAATTCTCAAAACGTTTCTTCCATCCGTGATAATCTTCAATTCCCATGAGTTTTGGAGGTTTTTGCATTGTTCCAGTTTCATTCTCCATGTTCATGTTCTTCGCAATTTCAGCCGGAGAAGCCGAAGTTGAAACAAAAGCGTTGTAAAACTCGGAATCCATTTTTCGGTAGCAACTTGAATTTCTTGATAATCACTTGATGAACACCTGACGAATACCTGATGTAAAAGTGAAATCAGAATGATATACTGTCTTTGGAGCGAAATCAAATTCAATTGAATGTCCTTTCGAGCGAAATCAGTATCTAAGATGACCCTTGGAGCGAAATCAGTCACTAAGATGACCCTTGGAGCGAAATCAGTCACTAAGATGACCCTTGGAGCGAAATCAGTTGTAAATGTGACACAAAAGCGAAATCACATGTAAATGTGACACAAAAGCGAAATCACATGTAAATGTGACACAAAAGCGAAATCACTCAGAAGATGTTTTGGACCATTTTTACTTTGAATTTGAAGCTCAAACTTTCAGGGATTTGTCTATGACCACTTTCCTACAATCTGTGAAATTTTGAGCCAATTCCGACCGTTAAAACTTAGTCTGACGAAGAAAGAAGGTATAGAAGTAAGAAAAAATGATGAAATCCAGCAAATCTAAGTAGAACTCCTCCTCCTGAAGCTCTGATACCACTTGTAGGATCGTGTTCTGACCCGAACGAGTCGTTCAGAGGAGTTTTCGTCAATTACAGGTGCGGAAAACAAGTAATTAACGTAGAAACAGCTAGCAATTCACTTAATTCACTGATTTGATTGATTTAACAGCTTGTACATTCAAATCTCGATCCGGCAGCACTTCGGTACGAGTTTCAAGAATACGTTACAAATGATTTCGTGCTTGAGGTATATATAGACCTTGTGATTTCGCTCATATGGACAAGATGTCCATAAAAGCGAAACCCCTTCTTGCCATAAAAGCGAAACCCTCCCTCTCAGCATAGGGGTTTCACATATGTGTACATAGGGATTTCACATATGTGTACATAGGGGTTTCACATATATGGACATGTCCATATATGTGAAATCACTTTTAAGGCTAATTAGGGGTTTCACATATACGGACATGACCATATATGTGAAATCACTTTTAAGGAAAACCCGTACAAAATGCCCTAATCTAACAATCTAAGACTAAGACTCGATACAAGACGAAGTCGACAGATGTAGTGCACCAACAGAAACCCCCAAGCCACATGTCAACCCATACCCCCAAACCCCCACTCCACAATACCCCACGTTCTTAATAATTAATTCTCTCTAATTTTCTTCCCTTCAAAATATGTTATGAACTCTTTGTTTCCTGTTTAAGACAATGTAACTCTTATGTTGATAAATAAAATATAACTTTGAATGCCATGGTTATGAGACAATTAATTCTGTTACAACACCCCCCGGCGTTTTCCGCCACGTCTTGTATGTTATACGTGGTCGGGGTGTGACATCATTAGACTGTGGGGTATGGGGCGGGGGTTGGGGCGTGGGTGGGCTGAAAACGCCCAAGCCACTACCCCGGGTGGGCTTGGGTTTCAGCGTGGCCCAAGAGGCGGGAGTTTAAAGCCGGGCGTGGGGCGGGTCTATCAGTATGACATGGCGGGTTCTCGTTGGCCAAACCAAACTAGCCGTTGGGCTAGCTTTTGGCCAACGACTATGTTAAAAAAATATATATTTTTTCACTATAAAACTCACACTTCTATTCCTTTCTTTACCACATTCAACCACAATACACTCCACATCTTCTATAATCATCTCTATTCTCATTCTACAAAACGAAAAAATGCATCCTCATAATGGTGGTTATGACCCGAACAACCCGTGGGCATTCCAAGAAAATCCTAGACCACCACCCAATCGTCCAATGCCTCGTCCATTTTTAATACACTCCTCTATGCCCGATATGGCGGGTTATGCATCGTATCTCGGGAATCGTTTGTTTACTAACTTCCCACACACCGACGATTCTATACCTAGCCCGATTCCACAAACGCCCATCAACCTTTCACCAACCTCCATCAACCTTTCCCAAACCGAAAGCATCCCCGAAACTCAACCACCCAACGATGGTCCTTCCTCATCCAAACCAATCAAAAAGAGAAGTCACAAGAAAAAAACTGAGGCGGAGAAAGCACTTGAAACCGCCAAACGAAAACAACAAAGATGGGTCGTTAATGAAGAACTTGCATAGGCGAGGGCTTGGCTTCAACAATTTCTACATCCAACTTTAGGTATTTTTAAATATTTTGTAGCCCTTAATATTTATGGTTCTTTAATATAACTTTCTAATATATTAAATTTTGTTTTGATTAAAATAGGAAATTTTCAACATAGAAGCCATTTGTGGGAAGCGATTAGTAAAGTATTCCATGAAGAAATGGAAAGGGAGGTTTATCGTGTAAACGATAGCTTATCCTCGAAGTGGACCGAGATAAGCGGTCAACTTACCAAATTTAGTGCTTTTTAAATAAAGCAAAGCAAAACCAAAAAGTGGTGAAACCGAAGCCGACTTTGTGACAAATGCATTGGTTACATTCAAAACAAATGTGGGAAGCGACTTCCGTTTCATGCATTGTTGTGAGATTTGTAAGTTCCATCCAAAGTGGGCGAATATCCCCAGTGGTAGCGAAACTAACATGTCTTCCAAAAGGTCAATGACACCCTCGTCCCAAGCCCAATCGGATGCAGGAGATCAAGAGTTGGAGGACTTTTTTGATGATTCGCCAAACCGGCCTGAATATGGAAGAGATGCCGCAAAAAGGGGCGCTCAAAAATCAAGATCGGGTACGACATCGCCTTCAGTTGGGAGTTCGGGCTCGCGTAGGGGAGTATACAGCGATCAATTGGATGACATTGCATGTTCTTTATTTAAAAAACATCAAAAAAATTTAAATTTTTGTTTTAAAAAATATTAAAACACCCGTTTGGGCTGGCCCCGCCCCACCATACCGTTTTCAATGTGGGTCAGCCCAGCTAAGCCCCCCAAGCCACGTGTCAACCCATGCCCTAAACCCCCGCCCCACAATACCCGACCTTCTTAAAATCATGTAATATAATTAATTCACTCTAATTTTCTTCCCTTCAAAATACATTAGAAATTTTCAACATTTCCCCACAAAATCAGTTTCCCAATCCAAAATCACGTTTTATCAAATTAACTTCCCTCGTTCAAACAAATCATCTTCCCCTACAAAGCTAGGGCAACCCCAATTTTAAAATTTCTTCCATCCCCTCTCCTAACCTAACCGTGTTCATTGTTACAGGCAAATCCGGCTCTCCATCGTTGTTTGTCTTCGCCAGAACCGGAACTCGTCACCTCGCTACTGAATCGACTGCTGGCAGCGATTGGTACCTGCGAATGAGCCTGTTGACAGATCTGTGTCTGAAACTGCTTCAATTTATGATTTCATGGTAAAAACCTTCTTGTTTTTTTAGTAAATTAATCCCCTGTGCATTCGAGTTTGGCATAAATTTGATTCAAATACTTGTTCTTGGTAGTTTATAACATCTTTGGTAAAGTAAAGTTAAATCTAGTCTAGATCCCAAAAAATATTTAGAAAAGGTTTTTTTTGGTAGTTTATATTTAGATAATTCCATTGATCGTCACAGACTTCACTTCAAAAGGCATCAGCTCATTTTTTTAAAAGCAACAATAGTCCGAGACCAAAATAGGTATAAAGTGCTTCAACTCTTGATCAAAATTTACTAATCACAGAGTATTTAGGTGGCATACCTTGTGGTATCACATAGTATTTACTAGTCTGTTTGAAACTATTGGGTATCTCATCTGATATTCTAGGATTATGGTTTACAACTAACTGATTACATGTAATTATTTAAATGACCTAGGACATAAATGATATATGTATCTTTGTTTAAAGTTGCATTATTGCTGTTTCACGACTAATGGATATGGTTATTCCTATATGTACTCAGTTGACATATAAGGAGCCTCTGAATGATGTAAAGGCAATGTAATGTAGAAGCAACTGATATATTTTGAGGTTAAACGACACTGAAATTATACATATGTAATGAAATTATAAATTCAACATTGATATATACAGTGTTGAAATTATACATGTCATAGAGTGTGACAAATGACCAATTGTATTTTGTGACCGGGGATAATATTTTGAGCCTAAACTGTTTTATGTCTTATCTTTTCTAAGGATAAATACAACTGCTCGAGATTGGATCGTATATTAGTAACAAGTAACAACATAAAAGGCCTATGGACTTTCTTTTATGAGGAGATTCGAGGGAAAAAGATGTTGGTCATCAATTTGAAGCTAGGTGGTTCAATGGTGTTAATTGTCTAGACTTCACTTCTCCAACTTTGATCATCTATATGTACATATGAATCTTCAAAGAAAGCTGATTTTAAGGTAAACTTTATTTTAGACTGAATGAATGAATCCCCCTTAAACTATAGAAATCTTAACATATTTCAGTAATGTCAAACCTTATCAATGGTGGTATCATCTACTTTGGCTTCATCCATCACACTTTTCATGTTTTCAGGTCTTTAGCAAGTGGTGTTTGTCCGCATAAATGACTGTTGGAGACAAATTGCCAATAAGCATGATCTGCTAAAAACAACTTAGTTATGCTAGACATGCAACTTCCTTTAGGTATTGATTCTGTTCTTACATGCTACAGGAGATCATGGCCAATACTGAAAATCCAGTTATGTGTTTGCCCCCACTTAACCTTGATGTTAGGTCTTTCTTGCAATTATTTTAGTTTGTTGATACTTTGAAGGTCTAACAGACAAATTATCCAGATAAATAAAAATCTAAAGTAAACGTCAAAGTTTCATATTAGTACACATAATATCTCATACTTGTTATGGTTTTATACTTGGTTAAAGCTCTCCCACTTCAAACACAATCTATTATTTATGTATCAATCTATTGTTTAACATGAGTTGTGAGCCTCTATTGCATATGGCTTTATGGACGGACCATTGAAGCAAATTTTCCCTTTTACTGGCCCAACGAAATAATTCAGCGCAGTTTGCATCTTATATAGTTCATAATTGTTGTTAGAATATATAGTGTACTTCAAGAAAACCTATAAACACTTTGACCTTTCATTTCAATCAAATAGAAGAACCGATAGTAAGCTATCTACAATGTTAGCACCAACTTTTACATGAACTTATCATAAGAAGGGACTTTTTTTGAAATTTTTTGAAGTCCAAGGAGTACACTAATTGTTTCAAATTGCATACTGATGTATCTAATTTTATTCATGTTATTTATATAACTAAAAACACCATAGATTTATATTTCAGTTATATATTACTTATCAAAACCACTATTGCAGGGACGAGAGTGTGGTACAATCACCGGTAGCAATGTTTGGGAGATTTTGCAGTTGCATTTGGTCCAAACGCGAAGATGTTTAAAGATTTGTTTGTTTGTAGTGCATTTGCTGGTAAAAGATTGATATAGTGCATTAGAGCTGGACATTTTTTATTGGATAGCCATGAAGCTCATGATATAGTGATAATAAGGAGGCATGTTGTTGGTAAATGATTATACTGTGTGGAGTTATGATCCTTGTTTTTTTGTTTTGCATTTGGTATACTTGCTGCTGACGAGAGTTGGTGACAAGTTTCAAGCCATAAAAGAAGTTACGAAGATCGTCAAGTTATATTTGAAAGAAGAAATCACAGTTCCAGTTGGTCCCGGCTTAGGAGCTCAGTATCGATTTCGAGGTAAATCCGAACTTTAAGTTGAAATTATTGTTATCACTTTAACACCATTGATGGTGAATTCAACAGAGGGTTTGTGCTTTGTATATTTTTAGCTTAAAATGCCAGAATTTAATAAAATTACCTGGAAAGTGAACCCAAAAAAAATATTTTTTTAGTTTAAAATACCAAAAGATGCGGTTTGAAAACGGCATCTCTTGAACATGTTGGTTGTCAAGAATAAGACCAAATGATGTGGGTCGAGAACCTCATCTCATAGCCAATTTGCCCGCATTTATGTACTAGTGTTCCTAGGTTTTGTACCTTTTATTTGAAGCTACTAGCAAAAAGATTTCAAAACGCTCACAGGTTTGATGTGGAAATAAAGTAAAAGGGCCGCATATATGTAAATAAATTATAGCTACATCGTTTAATTGTTTACACTTTATTGTTGCTTATTAATTGTTATCTTAATCCCTTGACAGTAAGAGTAAAAGTGAGCTTTTCAAAAGAAATGAACCCTGCTATCTCTTGGTGGACAAACATGTAAGAATTGTTATGAATTGTCATCATGCTTCACTTATCCAATTCACAAAATATTTGAACCCAATGCCTTACTGAATAATATCGGTACCGATATCGGTAGTCTTTTTTATGGTTTTATGATCTAATCTAAATAGATCATTAACCATTCATATTAGTCACTATGGATATGGCATCGTTTCTTACTAGCAAAAGTGTTTCGTTTTGCGCTAACTGCCAATGCTACCTCTTATGCACATGCAAGAACATGAGGCTGAACTACATCTTAATTCAGATCCAATCCAATTGAGACTTATTGTTCAAAAGTGGTCTACCTTATACAACCTAACCTTCGTGTCTCATATGCATAATGGAACATCCAAAGGGCTTCAAATTTTCTTGATTTTCTTCCTCGATGTGTTGTTGCATGTAAATTGGTAAACTATTTTAGCACCTTATGACATTTACATGTTGATAAATGGTTGTTTTTTACTTTGCAGCTCTTGAGGAGGAAAAAAGTACATAATTTACCAACTATTGGGGAGTTCTCGTTGTATGCTATTCAGTGCTTGTAATACGTACATTATTGCAGGATTGTGAAAGAGATTCTGGCTGTAATTAAGTTTCGAGTTTTTATTCAAACATATGTTTGGTTTGTTTTTTTTTTGTATGGTTGATATTTAGACTTAATAAGACAATTATTAGACATTTGTTTGCAAATTTTTGGAATATGTATGAAATATGATCTAGCTTTGGATCAAATTGATGATATTATAATTTCAACATTTTATAATTTTGTTTTATATTGTAAATAAATAATGATTTTGTTTAATAGAAAAATATATGAAAATGTCTATAGTGACATTAATTTGATGTTTGTGACAAAAATTATGGGCCACTAAAAATAGTAGTGATGGATAAAAAAGTGCTACTAAAAACCCAAAAGTTTATAGTTGCTAACCAAAAAAGTGCCACTAAAGGCTCAAAAGTTTGTAGTGGCATCCCATAAAAGTGCCACTGAAAGGAACAAAACATAAGTTTGATGTATGTACAAGTCCATCCGGACGGATAGACAGGTTCATTCGGAGTGTGTTAGTCTCCATCCGGACGGATGGAGTCCATCCGCTAGGTTAATGTGTCCGGATGGAGGAGTGCAATAAATAGGGGTGTTGTGTCTTGACATTGAGAACTTTTGCTGACTTGAGAGGCGAAGCTCTGTCAGTTTGATTTTACGTTATTGTAACTGTCATTTCAGTTAATAGAAATCATTGATAATTAAATCTTCGTGTTCTATCCACACACGTGATTGGATTCCGCATATTTCACGTGTCGGTTCGCATTCAACGGTTTAGGAATTAATCAAGATCTCGAATTCACATAAAATGTTAGTCGTTTGCATCAAGTAGCACGCCCCATGACACTCCCAGCTCCCCAGACTGCATGTTCCAAAGCATGACCTATCTAACGACCTATCTAACGACCTGGTTTAGTTTAAGTTTTTATCTGGGCTCCTATAAGAAGGATCCTGGTTTAGTTTTGTTTTTATTTGTGCCTCATACAAATACATTTACAATATATAACTTACTAAAAATTGGAGGCTCTTGATTTTTTATGACCCTATGCACGTGCCTAGGTTGGAAAGCCTAACGGGCCCGCCCAGAAATCAACACATTGTGTTTTATCCCAGATAGTTGAAATAAACATAACCTAGCAAAAACGGAATGGGTCAAATAGGTTAAATGTCACCCAACTCTTTTTAGTAAATTGTTTTATTCCAGTATTAAGATTTTTATGGTAATATCTTTGCCTAGGTTGGAAAGCCTAATGGGCCCGCCCTGAAATCAACACATTGTGTTTTATATCAGATAGTTGAAATAAACATAACCTAGCAAAAAGGGAATGGCTCAAATAGGTTAAATGTCACCCAACTCTTTTTAGTAAATTGTTTTATTCCAATATTAAGATTTTTATTGTAATATCTTTTATGCAACATAAATGGGAAAAAAATGTTTGAAGGTAACATGACTCGCACAAAACATACCCATGTGTCACCTGATTTTGTTTTCCCCTGTCCATCTTGGCACCTAAACTAATTAACATTGTAAGCTCACCTAGAAGTGCGCGTGATGCGCTATTACTATCCATGTACTCATAACTCAATAACACATTTGGTTCCCTTCAACGCAACATCTTACAAAAAAAATGTTGTTACAAAATGATGCATTAATCTGAAATACTTAAACCAACCCAGTAACATTTGTTACATTTGTTTGATCAAAACTGTAATTCTACATTCGATTTATGGATACAAAAAGAAGGCCCAAAACTCCCCCTTTGATGAGTTGTTAATGTTTAAATCTATTTAACCCATCCATAGCTACAAAAAAGAAATGCCTGAATCTATTAGAACAATATTTACACCTCATACATCGTCGAATATGCATTAGCGTGTTCTCACGATGACTCCCTGATGAAGGACTCCGTGACGAAGGACTCCGTGACGAAGGACTCCGTGACGAAGGACTCGGTAAGTGGTTCACCATGCGTTGGGCGGATTTCACTATGGTCCGGCCAAAGTTGTTTCTTTAAGCGCCTATTATCAGGGTACATAGTTGAAGAAAGCAGTTCCTTTTCTAAATCTTGAACGTTGGTTTGACCCTCTAGCACGCTCAACGTTTGAGACATGGTTGGTCTACAGAAATGGCCTTTTGTGCATAAAAAGGCCACTTGTATAATTGTCAATGCTTCTTCGGATGAATACTCAAATCCTAAGTCTGGGTCAACAAGTTCTAATAGAGTTCCTTTCTCATGCAAAAGGCATACCTGAAGAACAAACAATGTTATCGTTTGGCATTTTTAAAGATGCTAGTGATGGGTGATTCACGATTGTTAATTTAACCTCCAAGTTAAACTGTACTTAGGTGGTGTTTGGATTTCAGTATAGTATTAGGTGATGATACCCGGTCCGATTACCCAAATCATATATACATGTTTACTCAAACCATATTGTCAACATTTTCTTTTTTAATCTTGGTTTCTTTTGATTTTCTTCTGATTTTCTTTTGTCCTTGATAATACAATAGTCTTGCAATTCACTAATTTTTAGTTTTTATACTTCTATTATTATTGGGATATAAAGTAATACACAAATTAAAATAGTAAGAAATGCATCGCGAATCCCAGAGGGGTATGCGATACCGGACGGGTATGTGACACGTTTTTGGAATCTGGTGTGAGACTTTGTTACCAATACCCATCCCATTGTCATCCGTAGATGCAATAGTCAGATCCAAACACCTCCAAAAAGTTAATGAACCAAAATATGTAGATTAACTAGATTTAGCTCACCCAATCATAAAGGTTAAGATATTGTTCGGTCTCCGACTTGTAGCTGATGTTTTTGTTGCAGCTTATTCCACTAACAATTTCTAGTGCCAAAATTCCAAAACTATAAACATCTGCCTTAATAGTCAAGTGACCACCCACGGCATATTCTGGAGCCATATAACCCCTTAAGAACCAAAAAAAAAAAGTAAATAAGTTTGTGTAGTCAGAAAGATACATAGGAATGAACATATTTGGGTTGTGTTTTATCTCAAATGAGTCAAATTGGTTAAAATGAAAAGTTGCCTAAAAGAGGAATACTTCAAAGATGCTAATTCCTCTAAACTGATTTTATTTTGAGGATTAAATATTTATTGTATACCATATTTAATTATTTATTATCTTTTTTAACAAAACCGTCAAAGAAATGTTTGGGGAAACAAACTCCACTGAAACTAAATAGTTACCCATTTCAACCTTAACCAGTTTTGACTTGTATGAACAAGAGTAATTAGAGAACATACATTGTTCCCACAATCCGAGTGTTGATACGGGTATTTCCATCATCACTAAGCTTTGCTAATCCAAAATCAGATACTTTTGCATTATGATTCTCGTCAAGCAAAATATTGCTCGCCTTGATATCCCTATGTATGATTCTCAGGTGTGATTCATCATGAAGATAAACCAAACCTCGAGCTATTCCTTTACATATGTTTAACCGCATCGGCCATGTCAGCTTTGCTTTGGACATTTTGTCCGAACCTGAAAATTTATCGACAGCATGAGCCTCCTACATTAATGTGAACAGGATCGTTTCTTAAAAAAAAATTGATGATTAATAGAAGTTAAAATTTCAACCCGAGGGTTGTGTCTTATCAAAACATTCTGTTCAAATATATAGATTATTGTTGTAACATAAAATAATATTACTTTATGTAAAAGAATGGGCAAAAAAAGTATGTGCATAGTAAACGTGACCCACGGCCGTCATAAAAATATATCTCACCTAAAAGGGAACGAGACAGGCAGTTATTTGCCATGTACTCATAAATCAGGGACATTTGGTTCCCTTCAACACAACATCCATAAAGTCTGACAAGATTTGGGTGCCGTAGTGCAGAAATCATGCCAATTTCATTGACAAATTCACGGGCTCCTTGTTTAGACTGTGATGATAGTTGTTTTACGGCAATTATTGTCCCATCCGACAATAAACCCTAGCATAATTAATGTTTATTAGCAATACAAGACAATAAAATGTTATGTTTATAGACTTGTGTTTTGATCAATTAACATTTAAACACAATAACAATACCTTGTAGACGGACCCAAATCCACCTTCTCCAAGCTTGTTTGATGGATCAAAGTTCTTTGTGGCTCGTTTTAGCTGTCTTAGAGTGAAAATACCTGTTTGTAGATCTATTCCTGTAAGCTCTGTTAAACAAAAAATGATGTATGTCAGGTCCTAAGCCTAGTTGTTGTGATTTGAGATCGTTAGAAATCAGTTAGAGGTGGCAAGATGTGTTGCGATCGATAACAGGTTGGATTGAAATATATGTCCTTTTCAGCATGGGTCAAAGAAGGTTGGGTGACACATCCTCGTCTGTTATTTATTTTGTAAATAATAATAGGTCAATGTGTTACTAAAAATTACAGAAACAAAATTACAAGCATAGGTATTTAAAATTTTATGCATTACATAAAGATTTTATGTGAATTTCAACTTGTTTTGCTCGTTCCCCTTTTAGCTAAAGCTTTTTATGTGATCCAGTTGACCTGTTTGAAATAAACACAGCTTAACTCAAATGGCTCTTAAATTAAGGGGTTGAAATTGCCACCTCTAATCAAAATGACATGAAAGATTTACCTCGATCTTCTTCTTTCCCACCCATAATGTAGCCTTTTCTCCAAAGGATAACCATGATTAAAAATACAAAAAAAAGTCCTCCTCCAACTGTCCCAACTATTATACCAACTTCAATCCTTTTTCTAGAAATTGGTATTTCAAAATCTACACAAAACAAGGTAACAAACGTAATCCTAAACTGACGTTGAAACATTATACTTCCTTTAAATTGCACTAAATGAATTTGATGACACTAAACACTAGTAAATATTTTGGTTACAAAAGTGTTGTGAAGTTTCACTTTTAACAGATCCATTTGTCTTAGATTTTAAACCTTGAAGGATACCTCTCTCCTAGTCTTTTTTTCTGGAATCAGATTGACTAATAACGTACATTTATGCAATCTTCACACCTAGATCCATATATGGAAAATGAGGGTAAAGTTATCCTAGAAAGTCTCATAAATCTAGAAATGGTACAAAGACACAATGGGTCGCAAAATATAACACAATGCCAAGGAAAAAAGACACAATGATGATAATAAAAAATAAAACACAATGCCAAAAAAAAGAGACCTAATGATCTAGACAAAATTCAAAAAACAACAAGCTAAAAATCCAAAAGAGAAAACCTATAATCGAAGATAGTAGAGTTCGACGAGACGGAATGTGTTCAATCGGAGTCCGTTAATATCTTTCCTAAGACTTCCTAGTTTAAAGAGACTACGTATTTGAACCTTTTCCTGGGAAATGAATACAGTGGTTACAAAATCATTGTCTTCACTTAACTTTTAACTGATCATATTAACTTTGACCTCAAAAATCAAGAGCATAAATCTGTCATATTTTGGCAGGAGATCAGTTGTGAGAAATGAACAATTTGGTTCAAAGGCATAGTAATTTTGACCCCAAAAGTGAAATAAAACCTCCCTCTAGATGTGTTTGGTGGATGTATGCAATCTTTAAGGTTAGAGATAAGATACTGATGGAAACAGATTTGATAAATGAAAAATTACTTACTAGGGTCAACTGATATAGCTGATATAATTGGACCATAATTTCTTTGATATGGAATTTCTTTAACATTGCCTTTGCCAGCCCAGTAAAGTTGAATCTTGAGTGTGTTATTCTTAACATTGACAATATAGTTCTTTAGTAGTGCCCTACCAGTACCTCCAGCCTCTTTTGTAATATCGAAATCCTTTAGTTTTAACTCCCCCTACAATAAAACTTATCTGAAGATGTTAATTATGTTCCTTTTGCAGTTTTATCCATTATTTTAGGGCTAATCCATAATAAAAGTTACCAGCTTTGGTCCAATGTCTGTTTTAGCCAGAAATAAAAAACCTTCAACATTTTATAATTTTTTTATTAAGGTTATCAACTTTCATAAACTTCCATGTAAGGTAATTTGATCCAGTTATCAATGAAAATGTCGCCGTGACAGTAACTTTTGACGATGTCGGCTATCTTTTTTTAACCACATAGGCAAACAGGAATCCTCCTTAAAACAAGATATTGATACTCATCAGAATCAATGGAGTGGATGAGGATGTGACCATCTTGTTGTAGGAAGGATTTATTAGGGGCACATACAATTTTTTTAACTTAAATCAGACCTATTTTGACACGTTGTTGGTTTTTCAGTCCTGAAATTAACTTGCTTAATCTAAACAAGAATTAGACGAATGCTGGTTGCATTTTATGCCATTACTCAATTACTATAGTTAAAAGTTGAACCACCTGCACATAAACATCGAATAAACGCTTCCTGGGGATATTTGGTGAGGTGAAAACAATCTCTGCAAAGTGGAGTTTGACGGTATAGTTCCCGTTCATAAGACACAATCCATAATAAGTCAGAGAAATAGCAGCCGTGCGTGCTTTTGTATATAATGCGGTCTCCAACATGGAGATATTATGGAGATTAGACGTGTTGGAAAGAATATAGCAATTTAGATAATATGTATCATATACGAAAGCTCCTGTACTGCTAAACGCCCAATTTCCAGCATTGTAATATGAGGAGGGACCTTTTGTTTCTGTATCGCCTTCATTTTTCACGGTGTGTATATTTACTTCATCGCCTCCACAGTTAATGTACAGATGATTAATCTCTGATGCAAAAGATAAGCTTTTATTAAGATATGATTCAAGGTTAGTGTGTAATAATTTGGAGTAATGTAAACCCTTTACTTACGTTCATGGTATGGCTTAGTACATGGAAAATCTTTCCGTAGACATGGATGAATATTGTATCTAGGAAACAGTTACAAGTCAAATAATTAGTCATTGTGTAGTTCTCATGCTTAGACAACACTCAATGTGGTTCACGTGAGCCCAAGGCTGGTCCTGGGCTGGTTGAGTCCGCAAGTTCCACACCGTCCCTAACATTTATACTTCATAGAACTAATTTGAGGTGTTAAAAAATACGTACTTTTATTCTTCATATTAAAAGCTTTATTTAGTATTTAAAACACCTTTTACACTAAACGTTTATGTAAATATATTTTAAATATATATTTTAATATTTAAATGTATATACAAATTAAAAGTTACCGAATTGAAATGATAACCGGTGGGGAACCTGGCCGAAATCACTCAGTTTTTTAATTTAGTACATTTGAATTACTTCCAAGAAATGGATGAATATTATTTCTACAAAAATACAACAGAGAGAAATTGTTTTGGAATAGGCCCAAATCTCTTGTGTTCCTTTATTGAACAACTCACACACTTTTTTAACTCTACTCCTAACTACTATCTTTTTTTTTTTTTGACTAACAACCAGACATGAACCCAGGGGCGGACCTAGTGTACTCGGAGGCGTAGCCCGGGCTACGGCTCAACTTTTAACCGGTAGTGTAAAATTTTTTTTTTCCGATTTTTATACTAAGGATACCCCTCAACAACTACTCGGACACCCCTCAAAAAAAATTTTAGAAACTGATATTAAGCCCAAATAATTCTGAATATATTGGCCCAAATAACCAAATGGTAGCCCAATATTAGTTAGCCCAAATACTTAAAAAAATAACCCAAACAGTGTATTGGGCGTTTGGGCGGCACCAGATTGAATTATGCAGGGAGCCAGGGATATCAAAGGTCGATCACAAATTGTCGACAATTGCTGACTTGCTGTCGAAGTCGAACTCAACACAGGGATATCGCATATCACGAAGACATCATCATCGAACTCGAATACATGATTACCGGCTCATCACATGAGGTTGCTGATCATCATCGCAGGAGGTTTGTTTCAGACTTTCAGTTTGATTTATTAGATAAAAAGTTTAATTTTTTTGTTAATATTAATCATTCGCACTTTCACAGTCACACGAACAAGATTACAGGAGGTTTTGTTTCAGACTTCAGTTTTGTGACAACCCGTACTCTCGACCGTGATCGTCGAGAGGTGTAATCTATTTTAGTAAGTATTATTATTATTTTAATATTATTAATTGCGAAATAATAAAACGTGATGAGAGTTTTAAATATTTCAACATCTAGTTAATTTTAATCGGACATGTTTGTTCTTACTAGAAAACCATACACACGGGCCCAAGCCCATACCCTAACCTAAACCCTAGACCTATATAACACTACTTATACCTTTAACCCTCTTATTCTAAAACCCTAATCTCAAATATTTGTGCAGCCACACAAACACGTCCCATTTCTCTTTCTCTCTAAACTCCGATCATCGAAGGAGACCTCCGGCGGCACACGGGTGCCGACCGTATTTCGGCAGCCGCACCCACAAGTCATTTATTTTGGGCCTTTCTTAAAATATACAAACTGACTTTTATTTTGGGCCTCACTGGTCTTTGGCTCGATCTAATAGGCCACACAAATTGTATGCCGCACACATTTAATATATGTCGCACACTCGTATGACCGCACATTTGTCAATGGACCGCACACCCCCCTGTGGGTCGCACACTTGACAAGTGGGCCGCACATTAAACATACATTGGGCCTTATTCTAGTGGGCCGCACACTAGAAAAGCCCAAACATTTTATAGGCCACACACAGCTATTGTTCCATGTCATTTCGTGTTAATTGTTTTATAAATGGATTATTTATGATTAAGTGTTATGCCATAACTGTTACTTGTACACTACTTGACAAATACGTGTTAGATACGTGTAGCTTATACTTGTTTACCGTCCTAACGTGTGGTAATCATAATAAGGTGTGGTTGACCAACTTAGGACAAACGCTCTATCTGCCGAGCAAAGCAAAGCAAAGGTTAGTTCACGACTAACACTCTAAGCATGTATTCCCGGTGGTTTGGGAACCTAATATTCCGAGGGAACGAAATAGTAATTAAACAAAACTCATAAGTTCAAAACATTTATTCCCAAGATCGGGAACTTCCATACTAAACGAAAACTCTACCACGAAAGTCCCTTTACATATATACCGATTAATCGCGGGGAGCGAACGGGATATTAGTTGATAGCGCTATTAGGTTTGACAAACCTCACACCGTGCTAGGAGCTGGTAGTGAACTATTATCTAAAATCATAGGTCAATGATGGTAGAACATTGATCTCGGGCAAACAACAATTGCGTCAAGGTTTCGGTATCTTCACAGTTTAGTAGCTCTTTATGGGATGAATTTCCCACCACACGTTCTGGATAACATGGTAAAGCTTAAAACAAACGTTTTTGGGATAAATCAAGAAAAACTGTTTTCGAAAACCGTCAACTCGCTCAACTTTATGTTGACACCTTACTGCATGCTTGCAGGTTCGTAGATGCTGAGCTGGAGTTTGCTTGGAGCGCTGTGGTGGTCGTCCAAACTATTTCTTCTGAACTTCATGCTTCCGCTAAACATTTGAACTTTGATTTAAAACTAACTGTGTTTAGAACTTTGTTTTCAAACTTAATTTTGTTTAAAACTTTTACGTTATGTCACTGATCGCATTGGTGATGGTTTTTAACTTGCTTACATTAAATGTTCAATGTGATTGGTGGCTTGATCCTGGGCACTCACACGCCTCGCGGTGGTACTCCGCACGTGGAAATTTGAGGGTGTGACAAGTTTGGTTAGTTTCTTTAATCTTTATGTTGTTGTTACTTATAGTTTTTTTTTATTGTTTTTTATTGTTTTCAGACTTCAGTTTGATTTATTAGATAAGAAGTTTGATTTTTTTGTTAATATTAATCATTCACACTTTCACAGTCACACGAACAAGACTACAGGAGGTTTTGTTTCAGACTTCAGTTTGGTTAGTTTCTTTAATCTTTATGTTGTTGTTACTTATTGTTACTTATGGTTTTTTAATTGTTTTTGATTGTTTTCAGACTTCAGTTTGGATTTATTAGATAAAAAGTTTGATTTTTTTGTTAATATTAATCATTCACACTTTCACAGTCACACGAACAAGACTACAGGAGATTTTGTTTCAGACTTCAGTTTGGTTAGTTTCTTTAATCTTTATGTTGTTGTTACTTATTGTTACTTATAGTTTTTTTTATTGTTTTCAGACTTCAGTTTGATTTATTAGATAAAAAGTTTGATTTTTTTTTGTTAATATGTTGTTGTTACTTATTGCTGGCAGTAGCATATCGATAATCGAGTCATCGAACGGAGTCGAACAGAAGATTAGTTCATTATTGGTTAGTTTCTTTATTTTTATTCTTGTTACTTGTTTTTGTTGGCTGATTATTAGATGTCTTTGAATTGTTTGAAGTGATGACGAAACCAAATTCCAAAAAACAAGCTTTAATTGGGAACTTTTTCAAAAGAAAACACGAGGAAATTAATGATACAATTCCGAATGAAACAACTCCTCCGAATGTTGATGTTGATTCAAGTCAAAATGTTGATAATAATAACATCCAACCAAATGATGACGTTGATGCAATAAACGGTTTTTCTAAGTTTGACCGATCGAAGAAATTGGCATTTGCTAAGATGTACCCGGATGATTTTACTACACAAGAAATAGGGAGTCTTTTGGGTGATATTGAGTCATTTTGTCACACAATAAGCCATGATGATAACTTTGAATGGAATAAGTGATCTGTAGGTCCCTCGGAGGTTGAGGTTTAACCTATTCCTTGTTATATCTAACACACTAGCGAGTGCGGAATCCAAGCTAGCATGCAAACCGAGAAAGAACAAGCATAAACACAACACACAAGTTTTCACCGATTAACACCACTTGTATTAATACGCATGAAAGGTTCGGTTACAAGCACAATGTTTACAGATGTATTCTATAAACTCTCTCTAACTTTCGTGTGTGTGTGTGTTCTGAACAGAATGCTCTCACTTCTCTCTAGTGTCTCCTTAGTGTCTAACTATGAAGTGAACACAACACATGGGTATATATACCCGAACACAACAGGTCTGGTCGAAGGATCAGACAGACTGATCGACAGATCATCTGTCGACCAGAAACCCATCGAAGGATCACAGATACCTCGAAGGATGATATCCTTCGTGGTCTATCCTTCGAAGGTCATCTCTCGAGCTCATCGAAGGATCTAAACTATCCTTCGATGACACATCCTTCGACCCAAACATCTTTCAACCATTGTCTAACTGTTTGTCCAAGTCAAACCGGAGGATGGTTGACTTGGTCAAACTTACATCAAAGACATCGTTTTGTATCAAGACGAAATACAGACAAAGTACAGACACAAGTGCACCAACAAACTCCCCCTTGGCTGTAGCTTTGTCTGGCTGTAGCTTTGTCTCGACCTTTGTGACTTCAAGTCTTTGACGTCTTTTCAAGTCTTCAATGTCGGAGGATCTTTAAAGTCTTCACGTCTTGAAAGCAGAAAGTGTACCAACAAACTCCCCGTTTGATGTAGGAAGTGTGTTGACAAACTCCCCCTTAACATAAGCTCCCCCTTGAGTTATGCTCGTGAAAGTCTTGATCTTTATGAATTGAGATCCTTGTGGTGTTGATGATGGTCAGCGGCAACTCGATCATCTTCATCATTTGAGTGCCTTCACGTCGTGTCTTCATTCCGAAGCTCGCCATCGACCATGTTCTCCTTGCCTTTAGAATCTGCACATGCAAGAAATCTAAACGCGTAATGAGAACAGCTGCCTGGAATATAGTAAACATAAACAAACGACACACGTGAGACCATTGTTTAAACAAACACCGTCCGACAGTTTGAAAGTTTTAACAAATTTTATCAATTTCAATATTTAACTTTCAACAACTTTGCAAATTTCGACCGTTTATGAAGATTTAGTCATTTCGGTTTTCGTCCAGGTTTCAGGTAACGAAGACTCGAGCTCCAACATCGTACGATCGAAAATAAAATAGAGATAAAATCTTTTTGGCTTTTATAAAGTTTTTATATTAAAACACACCTAAAATCTTTTTGGTATTTTGAATATTTCAAATGTAAAGACAGAAAGAAGTAAATAAATATATACAAAGATGCAGAAACTGAAAGCATTAAATAAATATTTACAGACATTCTTTTTGTGAGTTTCGAGGGTAAGAGAATCATATCAGTGTACGGTCATGCCAAAACGCTCTTGTTGTTCAATTAGATAACATTAAGATAAGCATCCTATAACAATTATCGGTATTGTTGTCCACATAAGCTCAACTTATCAGATGTAATCATGGCGAGGGGATACGTTAAGGTATGATTTATACTTACCGACCGGTGTTCATCCACATCACGACACATTCCCGTATCAAGGTATGCACGAGGGTTCATCTTACCGGTGAGTATACCGATTATCATCTGTTTGACCGTATATGATGTGAGATTCTCACTTATTTTGTTTTGAAAACAAGCCCTATGTGATATAATCACTTATTGATGAGGAACTTGATTTTCGATGCATGAGGGCACAGGAGCAAGTCCGTGAACAGGTCAGTACTTTCGTACAGCAGAGAGACGAACTTGACTCCCGGAAAGAATTTGTGATATATTATCACTTATTTTGTGGACATGTGATTGTTGATCACTTATTGAGGTCGTATGCAGTATGTACACGTATGTATAGTATCATGGAAGATCTACACTTGCGTCTCCGTTATTTTTCGGTAAAAGATACAACCATGATACCCAGATGATAAGCAGCATAAAGACCGAATATCTCAGAACCTCGGCAATCTCTCAAACGAAATTTCGGTACTAAGACCATATGCCAATGAATGGTTCCCACCTGGTCTTCAGTCGAATTGGATTTATATCACCCTGCACACTTTAAAATGATTGTGAGCCTTCCGATACATCTTATATAGAGCTGCTTATCGTTTTTCATTTTAAGGTTTAAAGAGGTTTGGACAGACCACTGATGTACTATCATTTTCTCTTTGCTCGCCAGGAAACTCATTTTTGCTTTTCTATTGTTTTTTTGTTTTTGAAATTTTTCAATGTTTTTGGATTTACAAATTTTGGATTTACTCCCCCTAAAATCAATAAACTAAGACAAATTTAAAACACACAGGTATTTACAAAAATGATTTTCCGATGTTGGTTTTACTCTTGCTTGACCTTAATGCCGTTTACCAATAATAAATAGTCAAATCTTGATTTGTCAAATGCTTTGGTAAAAAGGTCGGCACGTTGGTCATCGGTGTGGACATAAGCAACATCGATTAGCCTTTTCTCAAAGCAATCACGTATGAAGTGATACTTAATTTCGATGTGCTTAGTCTTTGAATGCTGCACAGGATTTCTAGTGATCTGTAAGGCAGCAGAATTATCAACGTAAATAGGAGTAGTTAGGAATTCAAAACCGTAATCACGCATTTGTTGTTGGATCCATAGGACTTGGGAGCAACAACTTGAGGCAGCAATGTATTCAGCTTCGCATGTGGATGTAGCGACGCACGTCTGCTTCTTGCACTGCCATGTGACTAGGCGATTTCCCAAAAACTGACATCCAGCCGTTGTGGATTTGCCGTCGATTTTGCATCCGCCAAAATCAGAATCACTGAATGCGATCAAGTCAAAGTTATTATCCCTAGGGTACCATAGACCGGTGTCAGGGTAACCCTTCAAATAACGAAAAATCCTTTTTACAGCTGCAAGATGTGAGGCCTTCGGGTTGACTTGATATCTGGCAAGCAGGCACGTTGGGTACATTATATCTGGTCTTGATGCTGTGAGGTACATAAGGGATCCGATCATCGCGCGGTAGTATGAGGGGCTAACAGCTTCACCCTTCAAGTCTGGAGTAATTCCGTGATTTTGTGGCAATGGGGTACCTATGGGCGTTGCATCAGACATCTGGAACCGGCTCAAGATGTCACCAACATATTTAGTCTGATGGATGAATATCCCAGACTCGGTTTGTTGTACTTGTAGGCCCAAAAAGAAAGTCATTTCCCCCATAGCACTCATCTCGAATTTATCCTGCATAACACGCTCGAAATCCCTACACAAAACATCATTAGTAGAACCAAAAATAATATCATCAACGTATACCTGTACCAGTAGAAGATCTCCATCTTGTTCTTTGATGAAAAGAGTACAATCGATAAGACCTCTGCGAAATCCATTCTCCAGCAGATAATTAGATAAGGTTGTGTACCAAGCTCGCGGTGCTTGATGTAGACCATATAGAGCTTTGTTGAGCAACCAAACCCGATCGGGATGGATAGGATCTTCAAAACCTGGAGGCTGTTCGACGTACACCTCTTCTTCCACCACACCATGTAAGAATGCACTTTTCACGTCCATCTGGTATACCCTGAAGCCTTTGAATGAGGCATAAGCCAGAAAAATCCGAATTGCTTCTAGACGTGCAACAGGTGCATATACTTCGTTGTAGTCGATCCCTTCAATCTGACGAAAACCTTGAACGACTAGCCTTGCTTTGTTTCGTATAACGACTCCACGGTCATCCTTTTTGCATTTAAACACCCAACGGGTACCAATCTTCTTGTAACCAGCAGGTTTCTCTACGAGTTTCCAGACACCAAGCTTCTGGAATTGTTGCAGTTCTTCCTGCATTGCTTCAACCCAAGAGCTATCTTTCAAAGCATCTTTCCAAGTTCTTGGCTCTTCCTGTGAGACATAACACGCGAAAGACCAATCGTTTTGTTGACCAGATTCTCGGATAGCTGTATACAAGCCTGCATTGTTGTTGTTTCGCAACATGTTTCTTGTTTGAACGCCACTCTGTACATTTCCGATGATGTTTTGTTGAGGATGGGTATTATGAATCCTTGTTTCTGGATTATCTTGAACTGGAATATTTGTACCCAGATTGTTGAGATTGAGATCAACAATCAATTCAAGGCCCGGAATTGACGAAGAGGATGATGCAGTAGCTTCAGCTGTTCTAGGGACATCCACTGGAGGTGTACCTTCTGAAGTACCATGAACTGCTGTTATTGGAACTTCTTGATCTGCATCGAGAAATTCATCATCCTCTGAAGATTCGTTCAATTCGGTAGCATCGTGAAAATCCTCATTGTCGAGAGCATTATTGTTCACCGAAGATGGTTCTTGATTGACAAGAATTGGACGAACCAACGGTGAATCTGTTGCATTGTCACTCTCGAAAAACATCCTTGCCGCAGCATTTTCTTCAACTTCTTCAACATTGATCGAATTGAAAAAGTCATCGTACTCAAACATCCAAGGCTGACCAGGATTTTTGACTGGTAAAGTGTGCCTTTGTACTCTGACTTCAGACCATTCCTCGACCCTTTTAGTCTCTAGATTCCAGACTCTTAAGTTCGGGGTGGAATACCCAAGGAAGTATCCCTCAATTGCTCTTGCCCCAAACTTTCCATTAGGATCGATTATTGTGCACGGAGCTCCAAACGGTTCAAGATATGACAAATCTGGTTTCCGTTTGTTAATAAGCTCAAAGCAGGTCTTGTTGTGCCTTTTGACTGTAAGGACTCGATTCAACGTATAACATGCAGAGGCCACAGCTTCAGTCCAAAAAGGAATCGGCAATTGTGACTCTACCAACATAGTCCTAGCAGTCTCGATCAATGTGCGGTTTTTACGTTCAGCGACGCCATTCTGTTGAGGAGTATAAGCTGCACTAAATTCGTGAAGAATACCTTTTGAAGTGCAAAACTCCGCCATGGCATGATTTTTAAATTCAGTACCATTGTCGCTACGTATCCGCCTAACCTTCAAATTATATAGATTCTCAATCTGAATTATCAAGTTTTTGATAATACCTATGGTTTCGCTCTTATGTGCCATGAACGCCACCCACAAAAATCTTGAATAGTCATCAGTTATCACGAGGCAATATTGATCATTCCTAATACTTTTATGCTTGACAGGACCGAACAAATCCATGTGCAAACGTTCAAGAGGAAAGGCCACCGTGTTGACTTTCTTTGTAGGGTGTCGCTTCTTCGTTTGTTTTCCTTTCTGGCACGAGACACAGACGTCTTGAAGATGGAAATTTTTAAGAGGAACACCATTCACCAATTCATTTGACACCAAAAGATTCATTTTGCGTAAGTGAATGTGACCCATTCGTCTGTGCCAAGAGATTGTGTCTTTTTCTGTGGCTTTGGAAACGAAACAAGTTGCTTGTGCAGACGTTGTGATAGCTTGGCTCATATCAAGGACATACAAATCATTTATCCTTGGAGCCGACAAGAGAATCCATTCTTTTGGAATTTTGAAGCCGGGTTTCAGCACATAACATCCATTTGCATCAAAGTGTACTGAGAACTGCTTATCACAAATTTGAGAAACACTAAGAAGATTGTGATCAAGTTGTTGTACGAAATTGATCTTATCAAAGCTAACAACCCCGTTGGAAATCATTCATTCACCCGTAATATATCCGCCTTTATCTCCAGCAAAAGCAACATAACCTCCTCTAATAGATTTGACTTCGTAGAGAAGCTTCATGTCCCCTGTCATGTGCCTGGATGCCCCACTATCAACAATCCAATGACTACTGATAGTTCCTCCTGGAACACCCTGCACATGAACTCACATAATTAGTTGGAGATGGGGACCCAAGCCATTGTGGTCTTGGGTCTTCCATTTTCATCAACAACAATAACTTCTATTCTTTGATGATTTGAAAATTGTGATGGTCCCCCTGAACTTGTGGTTATTTTAGGTTTCCATGTCTGTTGTGATTTACCAGTTTGATTGTTTGAAAATTTAACTTCGTGATTGTTCGAAGTTTTTGAAAATTTTGAACTTTCTGGTTTAACTGGAACCGTTTGTTTTTGAACCACTTCATTTTTAAGTGCCTTTTCAACCATCTTGACTTGTTGGCGTTTCTGTTTCTTTTCCCTTTCTCTCACAAGTCGGGGATCTTGTTTTACAGAAACAGATCGCTTTTGGTGATTGTGTTCACGGGGATCATCTTCTTTGGCTTTCAACTTATGAAGATACGGGCAATTTCAAATGATATGCCCAATTGTACCACATTCAAAACATGATCTTCGTTCAACAAACCCCGAAGTATCATGTGGTCGTCTTGCCGATGATGAACTTTGTGATCCCGAGGTACTAGGTTTTGAACTACTTGGTTCATTCCTTTTCATCACTGTTGCCTTTTTGACAAAATCTAAGTTAGATTGATTTTCAAATGTTGCAATTTTGTCCGTTCCCTTGGATTTCACAAAGTTCACATTCCTTTTCTTCTTCTGATTCGGCTTCCTTTGAATTTGAGTCGGTGTTTTACCTTTTGGTTTGGCATGATTTTGCTGTTTTTGCACTGTGGGTAATTTCTGATTGCCAAATTGTTTTCTAACTTCAGCCTTAGGGATAGGAGGGCACTGTGTTACCACAACGTGTGATCCTTTCTTACCCAAAAACTTACTTGTTGAATTCTCAAAAACTTTACTGATTAGGGATTGATTTACATTCTTAATCGGAAAATCTTTGTCAGAATAAATTTTATCATCACCAACAAGAGTGTACAGCAAATCCACACTCTCCGACTCTTTTTCAGACGAGGACTCGATTGCAACAGTCTTAGCGGGTTTTGCAGGAGGATCACACAGAATATGATTCTCAAGAGGTATGTCCTCTTCGTTTATCACCGCATCAGACTTTGCAGAATCAGTATCATCAGACTCATCATCAGAGGAATCAGCATCCTCAATCACAACTGGAGGATCCTGATTCTGTTCAGCAGTTACAAATGTATCTGCTGACACATCTGAATCTGACGATGCTTCTTTCTGGTATCCGAGTCCTGCTGCAAATTCCTCAACGTCCAAAGGAACAGATGGTTCAAAATGAGTTCTATACTCCTCATCAGGCAGTGCATCAAAATTGTTTCTCACGGGTGGTGGACATTTCTTGTAACCTATGCATGTGACATCCCGTTTCTCTTTCTGAACATCAATGATGTGATCCAACACATAGCTAGAGCTCAAATAACTGTCTAACTTGAGTCGGATCGCCTCACTTTCTGTTTTAACACAGGCCATTTCCTTTTGCATTACCTCAAGGCGAGTTATATACAAATTTATGTCAGTTTGTTTTCTGGAAACCATTTTTGTCAGCTCTGTTTTATCTTTCTTTAACGTTTCAATCATTGATTTAAATTCCTTTTAATGGTTTTCATAAAACATGTTGGCCTCTGTGCACTTGGAAAGATCAACGGTCAACTTTTGATTGTGGATGAATGTCACATCATATTTCTCTTGCAAAGCCTCGTGTTTGCTTTGCAATTCACACCACTTATCATTCAAAGAAACATGTTTGTCTTGCAAGTCAAACAAACTAGCTTGTAAAGCATCATGTTTGCCTTGCAACTCAGACATGTTTGCATCCAAATCAGCACATCTAACATGCAATCTATCACAATTATCACAAATAGCAGCAGTGGGTTCATCGACACATACCTGACTTGATGAACTGTCGACATTAGCCATAAAGGCTGAATGGAGAGAAGACGAAGAATAAGCAGCTTGATCCACCAAAATAGATCTTCTTTGAATTCCTGCTGCAGTTTCTTCCAAAAGCTCATCAATATCTGCATCGATTGACGCATTTGATGTCTCATCCACATGATCATCACCTGAGCTCGAGGATTCTTCATCTGAACTTCTGCTGTAACCAGAAGAGTATTCATCCTCAGAAGAGTCACCACCATTGGCGGAAGATTCTCCACCACTGGCGTGATTAAGATCCTTGACAATCTCAGCAAAACACGCTGTTCCATCCGGAGCATCATTTCCCAACTGGATTGACCAATCACAGCCTTCATCTACTTGAACCACAAGTGCCTGGTTGGCATTTGATGGTCCTGCTTGGCTTTGGTTGTTGACAGGTACCAACGTACGAACATTGTTCCTGTTCTGGTTCTGCTGGTTGCCTTGACCTCTGAAAGGATTCTGGTTTCCATGTTGAGATGGCCTTGTACATTCACGCTTGAAATGACCACGTTCACCACAGTTGAAACACTTGACAGCCTGCTTATCAAACCCATACTTGGTGTCTTTCTTGCTCTCCAAGCTGGTTCTACCAGTTCTTTCCATGAAATCCTTTGCTCGCCTAACAGCACTGGCAAAGGCCCACCTGATGTCCATCATCTCCATCTCCTCTTTATCAATCTGCTGATAGTCTTCTTGAGTCAGATTAATGTTGCCAATCTGACCTTCCACTAATCCACAGTATGCGCTCACCAAAGTGTTTAGCAGCTCCATGTGTTCCTTTGCTACTTCCACACTGACTTTAGAAAAGCTTGAGGTGTCGAGCCGTACTGTATTTGGCTTTGATTGCTGACCAGCAGATGATGTGCTTCCATAACACGCTTGCTGTTGAGGAGGAAGTGGATTCCCATACATATCAGTAGCTCTGATAGGTTGTTGGCTTTGCTGTTGTGGCACTGGTTGAGGAACTGGTTGAAGCGGATTTCCATACATGTCTGTTGTTGGAGGAGGAGTGCCATACAAGCTGGTGCTAGACACAAAAGCTGTTTGAATTGGAGCGTGTGAAGAAGGTTTTGTAGAAGTGCTAGAAGTTCCATAATAAATTTCAGGATTTTGTGGCACTGGAACTCTTTTTGCCTTGAGAGTTTCTTCCTGATTCTTGTTTTCCAGGAGTTGAGCAAAATCACTGAAGCTTGTTGTATCCAAAGTGCCATTGTACTTCATGATTTCTAAGAAATTATTCCATTGAGGTGGCAGTGCATCTGCAAACTTCTTCACTATCTCTGCTGAAGTTGTTACAACCCCAATATTTGCCAATTCAGTCAGCAAATGAGTAAATCGACTTGTCAAATCTCCTAAAGATTCATTTTGCATACAAGAAAAACCATCAAACTCTTTCTTTAGCAGATCTTTTCTCAATTGACGTGTTGCTTCATTTCCTACGCCCCTTATCTTCAATGCGTCCCACAACTGCTTCGTTGTCTTGAAACTGACAAATTGATGATAAATGTCTTTGCTTAACGCCTGAGTAAGAATGGCATATGCTTTCTTTTCTAAGTCATAGACCTTCTTCTGATCTTCCGTAAGATCAGCAAACGTAGCAGCAGATGAAGCGGCAACCTCTATCGTTTGATCAAAATCTGTGATGAACCGCAACCACAATTCTGTATTTTGACCAAGGACGTATGTATGAAATCTATCAAACCATCCCGGATATTCACTTAAGTGCATCAACTTTGGAGGCCTATTCAAACTTCCCGTTTCACTTTCGCTTAGCAAAATGCTTTGAACACTTGGAGCTTGATTTGATACGAATGCCCATTGACCGGTAGATGTAGCATTAGCTTGCGAACCCGAATCTGGAGCCGGAGTACCAAAGTACATCTCTGCATTTACCGGAACACCCCACATCGAATTCATTTTTGATCTAAAATAATAAAACCTGAAAATCACAAACTTGTTAAACAAAAACAGACTAAGTTCGAAAGATCAACACTTGTTCGAAGGATCAACAGTGTTCGAAAGATTACTGTTGAGTTTCGAACAATTGTTTTTGAAAGACTCCCCAATCGAAGGATCCTGGTCTTTCGAATAAGAGCAGTAAAACGAAAGATGTATCCTTCGAAAATATTCCTTGGTTCGAAGGATGATGATCTATCGAACCTCCACTGATCGAAAGATGTATGTTTCGAAATGATTCCTTGGTTCGAAGGATGATGATCTATCGAACCTCCACTGATCGAAAGATGTATGTTTCGACTTCGAAGGATATCTTTCGAACTCCCCTGACACAGTTGACAAAAGATGACAGGTTGGTGAAAAAGGTGATGGGTTGGTAGAAACTTTCTGCAGAAGATATGGTCAGACCATGCTTTCTGCCATAACCAAGATTTGAAACATAAAATATAACAAACTTATCCAGAAAAACCGGTCACCGGAGAAGCCGGAATTTTGGCCGGAAATTACCAAACACCTCAAAAACAAGTTTTAAGTTACCCAACCCGTCATGCAACACACCCGGTTAGTTTAGAACACGTTTTAACGTAAAGAAAAGCGAGAAAAACAGTAAAAACGGGTTCAAAACCAAGTGAGTTTTTGTCCAAAACACTCCAAAAGCTTGTATAAAACCCGGTTTTTAACAAGGAAAAGAGCCACGGCTCTGATACCACTTGTAGGTCTCTCGGAGGTTGAGGTTTAACCTATTCCTTGTTATATCTAACACACTAGCGAGTGCGGAATCCAAGCTAGCATGCAAACCGAGAAAGAACAAGCATAAACACAACACACAAGTTTTCACCGATTAACACCACTTGTATTAATACGCATGAAAGGTTCGGTTACAAGCACAATGTTTACAGATGTATTCTATAAACTCTCTCTAACTTTCGTGTGTGTGTGTGTTCTGAACAGAATGCTCTCACTTCTCTCTAGTGTCTCCTTAGTGTCTAACTATGAAGTGAACACAACACATGGGTATATATACCCGAACACAGCAGGTCTGGTCGAAGGATCAGACAGACTGATCGACAGATCATCTGTCGACCAGAAACCCATCGAAGGATCACAGATACCTCGAAGGATGATATCCTTCGTGGTCTATCCTTCGAAGGTCATCTCTCGAGCTCATCGAAGGATCTAAACTATCCTTCGATGACACATCCTTCGACCCAAACATCTTTCAACCATTGTCTAACTGTTTGTCCAAGTCAAACCGGAGGATGGTTGACTTGGTCAAACTTACATCAAAGACATCGTTTTGTATCAAGACGAAATACAGACAAAGTACAGACACAAGTGCACCAACATGATCTAGCGCGTGTCATGGTTGAAACGGGAACGCATAGTTCTTGTCCTACAGTTTATCAGGTAGTTAAGCTAGCTTTGCTTTTACCGGTTGCAACCGCAAGAGTTGAAAGATGCTTTTTGAAATTGAAGCTTGTGAATACCGATTTACACAATCGAATCGGCCCGGAATTCTTGAACAATGCTATGGTGTGAGGTCGAAAATGATTTTTTACGTGAAGTAAAAGACGATGTGATAGAACGATTTCAAGCTATGAAAAAAAGAAGAGGACAAATCTATTATTAGGTATTTGATTTACTTTATTTATGTATTGTTGTTTTTTTAATATTGTATGATTGTACGGTAAAAAAAAAATTTTTGGATACCCCTGAGTTAATGTTCTAGTTCCGCCACTGCTTGAACCTTTATCATTTGAAAGACAAACTGTAGGTCCGGCTAGGGGAGGATCTAGTCGCCTAATCCTTGTATACAAACCAACCCGGTTGTGCGGAATCCAACCGAGATAGCAAACCGAGATAGAACACGTAAACAATCAACACACAAGACTCAACGATTAACACCACTTGTATTAATGCGTATGAAAGGTCCGTTACAAGCACAAGGTTTACAAATCAGTTCTGCAAACTCTCTCTAGTGTGTGTGTGTTCTGTTTTCCTTATCTGTCCAACCCCCCGAAGTGAACACAACACACGGGTATTTATACCCAACACAGCAGGTCTGGTCGAAGGATCAGATAGGATGATCGAAGGATCATCTATCGACCAGAAACAGATCGAAAGATCTGCATATACCTCGAAGGTTGATATCCTTCGAGGTCCATCTTTCGAATGCTTATGTTTCGAGCTCATCGTCGAAGGATATAGGCAATCCTTCGATGGTACATCCTTCGACTCAAACACATCTTTCAACCAATGTTGACTGTTTGGCCAAGTCAAACCGGAGGATGGTTGACTTGGTCAAACTTACAAGACTAACAAAGACATCGTTTCGTAACAAGACAAAATACAGACAAAGTGCAGACATAAGTGCACCAACAAACTCCCCCTTGGCTGTAGCTTTGTCTGGCTGTAGCTTTGTCTCGATCTTCATTCTTGTAAGTTCTCGTGTCTTCAAGTCTTTGACTTCTTTTCAAGTCTTCAATGTCGGAGGATCTTTAAAGTCTTCACGTCTTGAAAGCAGAAAGTGTACCAACAAACTCCCCTGGTTCAGGTAGGAAGTGTGTTGACAAACTCCCCCTTAACATAAGCTCCCCCTTGAGTTATGCTCGTGAAAGTCTTGTTCTTTATGAAGTGAGATCCTTGTGGTATTGATGATGGTCAGCGGCAACTCGATCATCTTCATCGTTTGAGTGCCTTCACGTCGTGTCTTCATTCCGAAGCTTGTCATCGACTATGTTCTCCTTGCCTTTAGAATCTGCACATGCAAGAAATCTAAACGCGTAATGAGAACAACCGCCTGGAATATCATAAGTAAGCGACACACATGTGACCATTTGTTCAAACAAACACCGTCCGACAGTTTGAAAGTTTTAACAAATTTTATCAATTTCAAATTTTAACTTTCAACACTTTGCAAATTTCGACCGTTTATGAAGATTTAGTCGTTTCGGTTTTCAACCAGGTTTCAGGTAACGAAGACTCGAGCTCCAACATCGTACGATCGAAAATAAGATAGAAATAAAATCTTTTTGGTATTTTTGAATATTTCAAATGTAAAGACTGAAAGCAGTAAATAAATATATACAGACATTCTTTTTGCGAGTTTCGAGGGTAAGAGAATCATATCAGTGTACGGTCATGCCAAAACGCTCTTGTTGTTCTTTTAGTTAACATTAAGATAAGCATCCTATAACGATTATCGGTATTGTTGTCCACATAAGCTCAACTTATCATTTGTAATCATGGCGAGGGGATATGTTAAGGTATGATTTATACTTACCGACCGGTGTTCATCCACGTCACGACACATTCCCGTATCAAGGTATGCACGAGGGTTCATCTTACCGGTGAGTATACCGATTATCATCTGTTTGACCGTATATGATGTGAGATTCTCACTTATTTTGAGTTGAAAACAAGCCCTATGTGATATAATCACTTATTGATGAGGAACTTGATTTTCGATGCATGAGGGCACAGGAGCAAGTCCGTGAACAGGTCAGTACTTTCGTACAGCAGAGAGACGAACTTGACACCCGGAAAGAATTTGTGATATTTTATCACTTATTTTGTTTGGACATGTGATTGTTGATCACTTATTGAGGTCGTATGCAATATGTACACGTATGTATAGTATCATGGAAGATCTAGACTTGCGTCCCCGTTATTTTTCGGTAAAAGATACAACCATGATACCCAGATGATAAGCAGCATAAAGACCGAATATTTCAAAACCTCGGCAATCTCTCAAACGAAATTTCGGTACTAAGACCATATGCCAATGAATGGTTCCCACCCAGTCTTCAGTCGGATTTAAGTTTATATCACCCTGCACACTTTAAAATGATTGTGAGCCTACCGATACATCTTATATAGAGCTGCTTATCGTTTTACATTTAAGGTTTAAAGAGGTTTAGACAGACCACTGATGTACTATCATTTTCTCTTTTGCTCGCCAGGAAACTCATTTTTGTTTTTCTATTGTTTTTGGATTTTCAAATTTTGGATTTACTCCCCCCAAAATCAACTAACTAAGACAAATTTAAAACACAAAGGTATTTACAAAAATGATTTTCCGATGTGGATTACTCTTGCTTGACCTTAATGCCGTTTACCAATAATAAATAGTCAAATCTTGATTTGTCAAATGCTTTGGTAAAAAGGTCGGCACGTTGGTCATCGGTGTGGACATAAGCAACATCGATTAGCCTTTTCTCAAAGCAATCACGTATGAAGTGATACTTAATTTCGATGTGCTTAGTTTTTGAATGCTGCACAGGATTTCTAGTGATCTATAAAGCAGCAGAATTATCAACGTAAATAGGAGTAGTTAGGAATTCAAAACCGTAATCACGCATTTGTTGTTGGATCCATAGGACTTGGGAGCAACAACTTGAGGCAGCAATGTATTCAGCTTCGCATGTTGATGTAGCGACGCACGTCTGCTTCTTGCACTGCCATGTGACTAGGCGATTTCCCAAAAACTGACATCCAGCCGTTGTGGATTTGCCGTCGATTTTGCATCCGCCAAAATCAGAATCACTGAATGCGATCAAGTCAAAGTTATTATCCCTAGGGTACCACAGACCGGTAGATGTAGCGTTAGCTTGCGAACCCGAATCCGGAGCTGGAGTACCAAAATACATCTCCGCATTTACCGGAACACCCCACATCGAATTCATTTGTGATCAGCCGAAGGATACCTGTTCGAAAGACTTGAACAACACAAACTGTTAAACACAAACAGACTAAGGACCGAAAGATCAACACCTGTTCGAAAGATCAACAGGGTTCGAAAGATCACTGTTGAGTTTCGAACAATGTTTTCGAAAGATTCTCCAACGAAGGATCCTTATCCTTCGAAAACGTACTGTAGACCGAAAGATGAATGTTTCGAAAATATTCCTTGGAACGAAAGATAAGTCTCACACTTCGAAGGATGCTCGAAGGATGACTATCTGTCGAACCTCCTTTGGTCGAAAGATGATCTTTCGACTTCAAGGATATCTTTCGAACTTACTGACACGGTTGACAAATGTGACAGGTAGGTGAAAAGTTGACGGGTTGGTGAGAACTTTCGGCAGAAAGTATGTTCAGACCATATCTTCTGAACATGCAGGTTTCACCAAACAGGTAATGTCTAATATTTTAATCAGTTTATTCCTTTCAATGCAAACAAACACTTTGTAATTCAAAATTTTTAAGATCAAAAGTGTAGTTTTATGAAGAACACTATGAAGACTTCAAGAACACTTATAAATTTTCAGTGAAATTTAAAATTCCAAACACAAGATTTTGCTAAAATGTTTAATGAAAACCAAAAACTAACATGAGAACATGATGAACAACAAGGTTTTCAACAAAACACCAAGCAAAAACAGCCCGGTTTTCTAGAAAATATAAACTTCAAACACCCGGAAAACACCCGAAAACACTCGGTTTTAACAAGGAGAAGAGCCAAGGCTCTGATACCACTTGTAGGTCCGGCTAGGGGAGGATCTAGTCGCCTAATCCTTGTATACAAACCAACCCGGTTGTGCGGAATCCAACCGAGATAGCAAACCGAGATAGAACACGTAAACAATCAACACACAAGACTCAACGATTAACACCACTTGTATTAATGCGTATGAAAGGTCCGTTACAAGCACAAGGTTTACAAATCAGTTCTGCAAACTCTCTCTAGTGTGTGTGTGTTCTGTTTTCCTTATCTGTCCAACCCCCCGAAGTGAACACAACACACGGGTATTTATACCCAACACAGCAGGTCTGGTCGAAGGATCAGATAGGATGATCGAAGGATCATCTATCGACCAGAAACAGATCGAAAGATCTGCATATACCTCGAAGGTTGATATCCTTCGAGGTCCATCTTTCGAATGCTTATGTTTCGAGCTCATCATCGAAGGATATAGGCAATCCTTCGATGGTACATCCTTCGACTCAAACACATCTTTCAACCAATGTTGACTGTTTGGCCAAGTCAAACCGGAGGATGGTTGACTTGGTCAAACTTACAAGACTAACAAAGACATCGTTTCGTAACAAGACAAAATACAGACAAAGTGCAGACATAAGTGCACCAACACAAACCCTTATCCAACTCGTAGGTAACTCTAGCCAAAGTCCCTTTGCTCCAAATCACTAAAGACTTGGTAGTTTTTTATTTTCATATTGATGTGGTTCTAAAAAAGAGAGACCACCGTCTGGTTTTGATGCATAAATCCAATGCCCGGCCTTAAAAACCGAAAAACATAGTCCTAGGCCCGGCCTAAAGAGTCTGAACCAGTTGAGCTTGAAACTTCCAAATCAGCCCAAAAAGATAGATAAAAAATCTCAGTTAGCCCCGGTCCAAAGCACATCATGTAACCGATTAGGCCTAAATGTCTGGTCCTAGAGCCCCATCCTTAAAGAGGCGAGTGCATAAATACAAGTGAATTCATATATTAGCGTACTATTGAACTATTGATTTTTATTACGAGTATAATTTTTTTAAACTAATGTAAATGTAAATTTGCACATACTTATGGTTACTAAAAATAGGTGGAGGTGTTAATAAATGTGGATTTTTATTCTTTATGTCAAAAGTGCCACCAGCCAACGCCACCCTTGCCAGCCCCATTGTCGGTCACCTCAGCCCGCTTCCCTCGCCGCTGACACCATCTACCCTCTCGTGTTTTGTGTATGGAATTAGATTCGGTTTCACGTGTGGCATCTCATATGTGTTTTGGAGATTGTGATTAGGCTTAATAGCGAAGTCGTTCGTTGCACCCATTGTGCGAGTTTTTGTTATTCTTTAAGGGGGTATTGGATTTTAGTAATCCCAAGTTTCACTAATTGGCCGGTAATAATTCCAACTTCAAAAATTGCCTACAACAGTCTCAACTTGTAAGATTTTGGCCACCAATGATCCTTGTCTAACTGGGTTATAACCTTGTTGGGCTGGTGACCTGCTACTTATTCCGGCGACCCGTTTTACCCCTGAAACCACCAAACGAGACCACCACCAATCATCTCCGACCTCCTGTAATCTTCTCCGCTTCTCAAAAGTTTAAAATTTCCACCATCTATGCAACTCCGGTGACCTGCAACTTATTCCGACGACCTTCTTTACCCCTGAAACCACCAAAGGAGACCACCACTTGTCATCTCCAACCTTTAGTGACCTTCTCCGCCGCTCAAAACTTCAAAAAACTAACTGGAACCAGTTAGACAAGGATCATTGGTGGCCAAAATCTTACAAGTTGGGACTGTTGTAGGCAATTTTTGAAATTGGGATTATTACCGGCCAATTAGTGAAACTTGGGATTATTAAAATCCAATACCCCTTCTTTATGGTACAAATTATACCCGCTATGGTTGTGTTTTATATAATTATATAAGTAGGTTGTAACTAAATCGCTAACGGGAATAGGTTTATTTGTTTTATGTTTATTTACGCTTTCGCATCTGATTAATAATAAAGTGTTATTATTATTATTCAATAAAATTGGATTTTATAAAATTAAAACGGATACCTAGGATTCCAATGAGTAAGTGCTTCTCGATAGGTTTGGGGCTCACTCTTAACTCTTAAACATGTAGGTAAGAAAGTCAAGTCCAAAGGATTTTTCAATCCTTTGCCTTTTTCTTCTTTTTGGCTCAACCATCATTGTATACTCCTCTTTGAAATAAGTCGCATTTCCTAGCCTTGTCTCTAGGGTGGAGTTCTTGTGCACATCGGGATTTTTGGACTCATGTACAAGAAAACGATGTGAAATCCCATTATTAGCATATTTAGTGAATTGACGGAGGGTGTGAAACCCGAGTGTTAACGTGCTTATTTTGTGTGATTTATTTTCGTTTACGTGATTATACGCTTTGAATATGTTCACTACGAAAGTTTTATGGTTTCTCAGGTTAAATGTAGCAAACAGTGAAGTTCGGAACACATGGTGATGGAACGGAACAAGCAAGGATGTTCATCACGATATATTACGTCATGCGGGACTCGTTTAGATCGAGAGATGGCTTAAATGTGTGGGAAACATGAAAGAATGAAATTGAGGGGCTTACCGGTCATTAATTGTGAATTGGAAGTTGGAATCAAGCAAAACATGGAACATATGTAGCCTATGGATATCATGTTGGCGGCTGACTAGGGAGCAGCTTTCACAAGATTATCATCAACAATTGTCAACCACATTAATTATCCATGTTTCAATTATCATCACGTGAAAGAGAGTGCTACATCTTGTGGGTTTGTTTTGACGGCACATGCAAGACAATATTGGAAGTGGTGGTTGTTGATTGTCCTTAAATAACTCTTCAAATCATCATTCAAAGGCAGCAATATATGTGAAGAGTGGGGGATCAGCATTTTAATGGAAAACATCAGTTCAGCCATCATCAACACGTGATCCATGCAAAGGGACATGCTTGACGGCTGAGTGGGACGAAAGGAGGCAGAGACACACATGATTCTTGACATCAACATGCAGGAGCATTAATTGGGTAGACTTTTGTTGGGAAGCATTAATTGGAAGAGACACATCATTACTTTGTGGCAGTTTTAATTCATGTGCAAAACATTATTCGGAAAAAGGAGCCAATAAACAACAAAAGAAACAGTGAATGAGACATGTGGTTTACGGATCAACAACCATAACTTACTGTTCCTGGCATGTGGGAAACAAAAGCAAACAGCAACATGAGCATGCGGTTTACGGAATGAAATGGGTTTTACGGCGCGTGTAATAAGGTGCACGTGATATGATGATTGTTTTTGTGGATTTAAGGTTTTTTAAATAACACAACTTGGGTGGGCCTCCAATATCGAAGAGTAGCAACAGACAACATGTTTTGTGGGCTCCTATAATTGAAGATTAACATCAATATTCTAGGGATATTTTTTTGAAGCCGTACACCACATCCTTTGGCTCGAGAATTCGCATCATTCATCATTACATCTCCCAAAAAGATCCAATTGAATCATGAATTCAATCTCATCTGAAGCTTGTGAGGATTGCATGCACGTCATGAGCGACTAGTCGTCCCGTGACCGTCTCCGGGACTAGGGTTTATGTTTGAACATTGGGTTTGCTTTTTATTACGACTTTTTGGATTAGGATTCCGTAAAACATTTGGTTAGTCGTTCCTATTGTTCTTGTTAGATTAAACAGTATTTGATTATCGTATTCATTTGTGTTCATCAATTATTTGGTTTGTTCATCAACAACCGGGATTAAATTCTAGGAAGTCATTGTTTTAAACCTTTAATCATTGAACTCGATTATGTTTATGAACTCTGAAATTGGTAATTAATTGGACTACTATTCATTTGCATCAATCTTTCAGTTTCAATCGTGGATCATTGCAATCAAATATATTGTCCGTTAATTATTTATCTAAACAAGTTTTCAAATCATGTCTATGTGATTTCCAATTGGTCGTAACTAAGTAACCTGATTTTCTGCATAACCTGAAAACCCGGAGATTGGTCCTCTTCTCACAACTGTTTTTACAACTTTAATTTATTTTTGTTTTCACAATGGTTCTCAAAACTGGAAAAAGAAATTAGTTAGAATTAGATGATAATTAAAACAACCAGCTTTCATACTTTCCACTGATTCCCCATGGATTCGACACCCTACTTACCCTTTACTAGTAAAAGGTGAATAGGACACTATTTTCACTTATATTTTTGACCGACCTTACGACATCGATCAAAATGGCGCCGTTGCCGGGGAATCGGTGTGCTTAGTTTAGTTAGTTGTTTTCTTAAAAATTCAAAAAACCTAAAAATTAGAAAAACCAAAAAATCAAAAAATATTTCCTTCTGTTTGTCTTCTATTTGTTTCGTTCCATATTACGCTTGATTTCTTGTTTGTCTGTGTGCAGGTGATTCTCGAGTTGCATGCATACTAGGTTTTCAAAGAAATCATCACCGCTCTTATTTGATCCAGAAAGCGAAAAGACTACTCGACAAAATCTCGTTCTTCTACGTTCAGCAGTGAAAGCTAAAGCTCAATCATCAACAGTTGCTCAAGATCTTGAACAAGCAGCTCACGAGATGGCTGATCAAGAGCCACAGAACCAAGCACAAAATGAACCAATTCCTCCCATTCCAGATCCACTAATCCCCGAAAACCAAAACCAAAATCAACCACCACCACAACCATTCCTACAATTCAACCAAGGTCCACAAAACCAACCTGGAAACCTTAATCTCCGACATGGGGAAATTATTCGCCTTAATCAACCACAGCATCAACACGGGTATGATGAAGGTCCCCAACGGAGAGAAGGTAGTGTTCATACTTGGGAATCTGATTGGGAGGAGGATGATTACCAAAATCAGTACGATGTGAGATATGCTGGTTACAGATACGATGAGGGGTACAATGTGAATCAAGGCTATCAAGTACAACAACAGGTCAATCAAAGAAATCACATCCTGCGCCCGATTCCAGAGAATCAAGTTCAACATGGAGTCCCGCAACTCAATGCGGGGAATCAGAGAGCTAATAATCGGTTTGGGGGAGATCAGATACAGTTTGTTGATGGTGTCCCACAAGTAGTTCAAGGGGAACCAATTCAAGGCGTTGAAGGTCATTGTCGACCCGTTGTAGTACCCAACTCATCAGCTATAGTTACACCGGTGGGGAACAATAATCGACCTTTCGAGGTGAGGCCTCAATACTTAGGCCATTTGCCAGAATTCTATGGAAAAAGGACCGAAGAACCATACTTGCACATTCCAAGTTTTGATTCAATTTGCCAAACAATTGGGGTTTCGGGGTTTACAAAGGATGAAGTTAAGTTGATGTTGTTTCAGTTCACCTTGAAAGACAATGCTCGACAGTGGTTCGCGACATTACCTCCAGGTAGTATCTATAGTTGGCAAGAGATGCAACAGGTGTTCTTGGAAGAATACTACACCATGAATAGAACCAGTGAAGCTCGGGATGCAATCAGAGCATTCCAGCAACATTCAGGGGAAGCGTTCCATGAGGCGTTCACAAGGTTTAAGGAGTTGCTTAGGAAATGCCCCCATCATGGCATTCAGATATGGGAATTGATCTAGGCGTTCTATGATGGGCTACTTCCTGATGATGTAAGAGATCTCATCGCTATCAGTAATGGTACGTTTATCACAAACACCGAAGCTGCAGATTGGGCATACCTAGAGAGACAAAGTGCCACATCCAAGAGACAGGAACAATCTAGCAGGAGGGCGAGATCAGTGTCAGCGAGAGCAGTTGATTATGAAGCTAAAGAACGGATTGATAAATTGAAACAACAGAGTTTGCTATAAGAGCGACAAGTAGCTCAAATGAAGTTGGGAAAGGGAGCTGAAGTTAGGGCAGCTAATGCATTCGCATTATGTATAGATTGTGGTGAGGTAGGACACCAGGTTGGTGAGTGTCTCGCGAGGATGGGCCCGAATGAGGAAGTGAATCAAGTATTCGGTGAACGAAAACAATATGGTATGAAACCAAATACATATCATCCAGGTATGCAAAATCACCCGAATTTTAGTTATGGAAATACTGCTAATCAAATGAACCCTAATTTTCAGGTACCCATGCAAGGAGGCCAGCAGTATCAGAGCCGTCAAGGTAATTACTCACAAGGAAATTACCAAAATTAGGGCCCATATAATCTGGGTAATCAGCAAGGGAACTCCTTAAGTGCTAGTGTTGGAACGAGTGACGAAAAATTGGATGCTATTATGAAGTTTATGAAGGACATCCAGAAGGATAATGAAGTTCGGGAAAAAACTTCCGACGCAATGCAAAAGTAGCTGGGGCAGTTAGCAGAGGATCTAGCCCAGTTGAGAAGAGATCCAGGTAAGTTGCCGAGCACTACCACAGTTAACCCAGCACATCCGTCATCTAGCTCGAAAAATGGAAGAAATGTGCACATCAACGCAGTAAGTATTCTTCCAACTTCTGAAATTGGTAGTGTCACAATTACTCCACCATCACAGTTAGTTGAGGAGGCGGTGGAGGATGTTGGTAATGGATCGGACTCTCAACGTGATCGGGACCCACCAAGCGATGAAAGGTGGGAAAGTTTTAAACAAGCTAAAATTAATCTACCCTTACTCGATGTGATTAAAGATAGTCCCGATCATGTTGAGTATTTGAAAGAGTTAAGTACCCAAAAACGACGTCACAAGTTTCCTAAAAAACTTGATTTGACTGCAAATGTGAATTCCGTTTTGTTGGGTACCCTTCCTCCGAAACTCCAAGATCCAGGATCACCCACTATTTCTGTATAAGTGGGTGAATTTAAAATAGAAAGAGCACTGTTGGATCTTGGAGCGTGTGTTAGTATTCTACCGGGGAGTCTGTATGACCAATATGATTTTGGTCCGCTACAAAAAGTCAACAGCACCGTGGTGTTGGCTGATCAGACTCCCATGTGTCCGAGGGGGATTGTAAGAGATGCAATCGTGAAGGTAGAAGAGTGTTACTACCCAGTTGACTTCTTAGTGCTTGATTGTACTACAAGCTCAAAGAACACGCAACCTCCAGTCATTCTGGGTAGACCGTTCTTAGCGACTGCTCATGCAATTATAAACTGCGTTGATGGAACGGTAAGTATGAAGTTTTGTGACCGCGAATTGCAGTTAAATGTGTTTTCAAATGCTACTGATCCTCTTATTACAGTTGAACACTCAAAAGCTGAAAGTGGTGAAGAAAATGTCTCTCCTGCAAAGGAGATTCAAACCGAACATGAGTGTTTTATGGTTGACAGGTTTGAAGCGGTAGGGAGCAAAGCAGTAAGGAAAAAGGAAAATGTGGCTCGTGAGAAGTTCAAGACAGCAAAAGGGTAGCCACGAGAAAAAAAGAAGAAAAAGAAACCGCCTGAGTGTGATAATATAAAACAGAGGTTAAAGTTATTCGGTCCAATGTGGAATACAGTGGACGACTTACTAGAGCATTGGCGGGGTACATACTTAGAGGCCATGGGTCGCAAGCATCCCACTCGACCACCATGAGGGTATATCAGGTACGGTCTGGCTGAACACCAATAAACTTAGCACTCTCGGGAGGCAGCCCGGGGATGTAGAGTAGTGTGTATTTGTTTTGTTTTGTTTTTGCGTGATTATTTTTGCAGGTTATTAGGTTATTAATCTCTACGGATACAATGGTCTAAGTGTGGGGATGTTTGGTGAAGTCCCAAGACATTCTAGTTGCAGTGGCGGAGAATGCACAAATTAGAGTTCAGTCGGAGCTGTTCATACTCAATCTCCATTTGGACGGGGATGATCTGAACACTAATTGTAGAGATTGACCCGAGTACTTGTTGGACACGACCGCGAATGAAATGCTATACGGTCGTGGTGGAACATGACGCATGAGGATTCTACACTTTAGACCAGGGGAGTCTGTTCAACTTTTATTATTGCATTTTTATTTGCGTATTTGGTGGTGTTAAACAATTTGTGTCCAGGGAATGTGTTTATGTCTTTTGTGTGAGGAATTAGTCACTCATGATGTTTGTTAGTTGGTATTCCCGGGTTTTATTTTTAAAAGCACTATATATTGGGGACAATTTCGCCCAAGTGTGGGGATATGGGAAACCCGGGAAGGGAAAGGTTTGGACAGAGTGTGAAAAGTGTTTGAAAACCATGAAAAGCGAAAAAATTGAAAATTTTGAAAATTTTAAAGAATTTCATCGCCTCAAGTGAACTAAATGGATACGAAAACCGAACGTCTCAATCACTAATGGGTTCCTTGCCGGTAGTGAACTAACATAGTCCCTTGTCATGGTCGTTCCTTTAAGTTTCATGAAAGTAGGTCCGACAGGTGTTTTTAGATAAAAGAATTGAAAAGAGATGTCTATTTAGGGGTAACATGCTTTAGATTGCATATGCTACGTGTCGGCAGCCTTTTTACCCTTCTTTGGTGAGAATTTTGAGCCTGTAGAATGATAGAATGCTTTACATATTGAATTCATTTGTTGAGAACAGGACACATGTTATTCTGTATTAGAACTTGTATGATTTGATATATGCTAAGATTGTGGTTTGACATGTGCACGTAAATGATAAAGGCATTAGGATATACCCTACACCTGTTTATTTGTTTTATGTTTACCAAACCATCACCCTTAGTAGCCCTGTTGAGCCTATTTACCCTTTCGTTTGTCCACCCAATGTGAATTGTTGGATACCGACCGTGAACCACAAATTATGAATAATTGAAAAAAGAAAGAAAAAAAAAGAGAAAACAATCAAAAGAAAAAAAAAAGAGAAAAGGAAAAAGAGAAAAAAAAAAGAAAGTTTTGTTATTATTGTTTATGTTCTTGGGTAGAAACCAACCCACAAGTATGTTATGTTTGCAAATAAAGTTATCAGGGTTGGTCGTTTGTTTGTTAGCCACAAAAAAGAAAAAATATATATATAAGCCAAAAAATCTTCCTACCCTTAGCCTAAGCCCAAAACCGAAAGTCCTTTTGATATGTGCCGTGTTATATGATACGGTGGAGGTGTGATGGTCGTACAAGCCCTTACAGAATTTCCTGTTTGATTTTGAGTGATATAAATGCTAGCACATTACACGCTAGATCATATTTTTAAACCGAGAGGAGAGTTCATTGTGAGGGGCGTGTAGCATGTGTATAATCCTAAGCATGTTAGTTTTGAATAGACAAGTCATAAGTGTTATAAATTGCATCAATTGCTTGTCGGACTGTCAATCTTGATTGTGTCAGTCTATGGAACGGGTATGACTTGGGACTTAAACTGTTGCATCGGTTATGGGGTTTAGAGGTATTGTTACTGTGGTGAGTAGTTCCGGCTTTGTTTGCTTGAGGACAATCAAAGCTAAGTGTGGGGTAATGGAGGGTGTGAAACCCAAGTGTTAACGTGCTTATTTTGTGTGATTTATTGTCGTTTACGTGATTATACGCTTTGAATATGTTCACTACGAAAGTTTTATGGTTTCTCAGGTTAAATGCAGCAAACAGTGAAGTTCGGAACACATGGTGATGGAACGGAACAAGCAAGGATGTTCATCACGATATATTACGTCATGCGGGACTTGTTTAGATCGAGAGATGGCTTAAATGTTTGGGAAACTTGAAATAATGAAATTGAGGGGCTTACCGGTCATTAATTGTTAATTGGAAGTTGGAATCAAGCAAAACATGGAACATATGTAGCCTATGGATATCATGTTGGCGGGTGACTAGGGAGCAACTTTCACAAGATTATCATCAACAATTGTCAACCACATTAATTATCCATGTTTCAATTATCATCACGTGAAAGAGAGAGCTACATCTTATGGGTTTGTTTTGACGGCACATGCAAGACAATATTGGAAGTGGTGGTTGATGATTGTCCTTAAATAACTCTTCAAATCATCATTCAAAGGCGGCAATATATGTGAAGAGGGGGGATCAGCATTTTAATGGAAAACATCACTTCAGCCATCATCAATCACGTGATCCCTGCAAAGGGACATGCTTGACGGCTGAGTGGGACGAAAGGAGGCAGAGACACATATGATTCTTGACATCAACATGCAGGAGCATTAATTGGGTAGACTTTTGTTGGGAAGCATTAATTGGAAGAGACATATCAATACTTTGTGGCAGTTTTAATTCATGTGCAAAACATTATTCGAAAAAAGGAGCCAATAAACAACAAAAGAAACAGTGAATGAGACATGTGGTTTACGGATCAACAACCGTAACTTACGGTTCCTGGCATGTGGGAAACAAAAGCAAACAACAACATGCGCATGCGGTTTACGGAATGAAATGGGGTTTACGGCGTGTGTAATAAGGTGCACGTGATATGATGATTGTTTTTGTGGATTTAAGGTTTTTTAAATAACACAACTTGGGTGGGCCTCCAATATCGAAGAGTAGCAGCAGACAACATGTTTTGTAGGCTCCTATAATTGAAGATTAACATCAATATTCGAGGGATTTTTTGGAGCCGTACACCACATCCTTTGCCTCGAGAATTCGCATCATTCATCATAACATCGCCCAAAAAGATCCGATTAAATCATGAATTCAATCTCATCTTAAGCTTGTGAGGATTGCATGCACGTCATGAGCGGCTAGTCGTCCTGTGACCGTTTCCGGGACTCGGGTTTATGTTTGAACACCGGGTTTGCTTTTTATTACGACTTTTTGGATTAGGATTCGGTTAAACGTTTGGTTAGTTGTTCCTATTCTTCTTGTTCGATTAAACAGTATTTGATTATCGTATTCATTTGTGTTCATCAATTATTTGGTTTGTTCATCAACAACCGGGATTAAATTCTAGGATGGCATTGTTTTAAACCTTTAATCATTGAACTCGATTATGTTTATGAAATCTGAAATTGGTAATTAATTGGACTACTATTCATTTGCATCAATCTTTCGGTTTCGATCGTGGATCATTGCAATCAAATATATTGTCCGTTAATTATTTATCTAAACATGTTTTCAAATCATGTCTATGTAATTTCCAATTGGTCGTAACTAAGTAACCTGATTTTCTGCATAACCTGAAAACCCGGAGATTGGTCCCCTTCTCACAACTATTTTTACAACTTTAATTTATTTTTGTTTTCACAATGGTTCTTAAAACTGCAAAAAGCAATTAGTTAGAATTAGATGATAACTAAAACAACCAGCTTTCATACTTTCCATTGATTCCCCGAGGATTCGACACCCTACTTACCCTTTATTAGTAAAAGGTGAATATGACACTATTTTCACTTATATTTTGAAAATTTTAAAAAATTTCATCGCCTCAAATGAACTAAATGGATACAAAAACCAAACATCTCAATCACTAATGGGTTCCTTGCCGGTAGTGAACTAACATAGTCCCTTGTCATGGTCGTTCCTTTAAGTGTCATGAAAGTAGGTCCGATAGGTGTTTTTAGTTAAAACAATTGAAAAGAAATGTCTATTTAGGGGTAACATGCTTTAGATTGCATATGCTACGTGTCGGCAACCTTTTTACCCTTCTTTGGTGAGAATTTTGAGCCTGTAGAATGATAGAATGCTTTACATATTGAATTCATTTGTTGAGAGCAGGCCGCATGTTATTCTGTGTTAGAACTTGTATGATTTGATATATGCTGAGATTGTGGTTTGACATATGCACGTAAATGATAAAGGCATTAGGATATACCCTACACCTGTTTATTTGTTTTCTGTTTACCAAACCATCACCCTTAGTAGCCCTGTTGAGCCTATTTACCCTTTCGTTTGTCCACCCAATGTGAATTGTTTGATACCCACCGTGAACGACAAATTATGAATAATTGAAAAAAGAAAGGAAAAAAAAGAGAAAACAAACAAAAGAAAAAAAAAAGAGAAAAGGAAAAAGAGAAAAAAAAGAAAGTTTTGTTATTATTGTTTATGTTCTTGCGTAGAAACCAACCCACAAGTATGTTATGTTTGCAAATAAAGTTGTCACGGTTGGTCGTTTGTTTGTTCGCCACGAAAAAGAAAAAAAAAATATATATAAGCCAAAAATCTTTCTACCCTTAGCTTAAGCCCGAAACCGAAAGTCCTTTTGATATGTGCCGTGTTATATGATACAGTGGAGGTGTGATTGTCGTACAAGCCTATGGTTACAGAATTTCATGTTTGGTTTTGAGTGATATAAATGCTAGCACATTACACGCTAGTTCATATTTTTAAACCGAGAGGAGAGTTCATTGTGAGGGGCGTGTAGCATGTGTATAATCCTAAACATGTTATTTTTAAATAGACAAGTCTTAAGTTTTATAAATTGCATTAATTGCTTGTCGGACTGTCAATCTTGATCGTGTCAGTCTATGGAACGGGTATGACTTGGGACTTAAACTGTTGCATCGGTTATGGGTTTTAGAGGTATTGTTACTGTGGTGAGTAGTTCCGGCTTTGTTTGCTTGAGGACAATCAAAGGTAAGTGTGGGGTGATGGAGGATGTGAAACCCGAGTGTTAACGTGCTTATTTTTTGTGATTTATTGTTGTTTACGTGATTATACGCTTTGAATATGTTCAATACGAAAGTTTTATGGTTTCTCAGGTTAAATGCAGCAAACAGTGAAGTTCGGAACACATGGTGATGGAACAGAACAAGCAAGGATGTTCATCACGATATATTACATCATGCGGGACTCGTTTAGATCGAGAGATGGCTTAAATGTGTGGGAAACGTGAAAGAATGAAATTGAGGGGCTTACCGGTCATTAATTGTTAATTGGAAGTTGGAATCAAGCAAAACATGGAACATATGTAGCCTATGGATATCATGTTGGCGGCTGACTAGGGAGCAGCTTTCACAAGATTATCATCAACAATTGTCAACCACATTAATTATCCATGTTTCAATTATCATCACGTGAAAGAGAGAGCTACATCTTATGGGTTTGTTTTGACGGCACATGCAAGACAATATTGGAAGTGGTGGTTGATGATTGTCCTTAAATAACTCTTCAAATCATCATTCAAAGGTGACAATATATGTGAAGAGTGGGGGATCAACATTTTAATGGAAAACATCAGTTCAGCCATTATCAATCACGTGATCCATGCAAAGGGACATGCATGACGGCTGAGTGGGACGAAAGGATGCAGAGACACACATGATTCTTGACATCAACATGCAGGAGCATTAATTGGGTAGACTTTTGTTGGGAAGCATTAATTGGAAGAGACATATCATTACTTTGTGGCAGTTTTAATTCATGTGCAAAACATTATTCGGAAAAAGGAGCCAATAAACAACAAAAGAAACAGTGAATTGGACATGTGGTTTACGGATCAACAACCGTAACTTACGGTTCCTGACATGTGGGAAACAAAAGCAAACAGCAACATGCGCATGCGGTTTACGGAATGAAATGGGGTTTACGGCGTGTGTAATAAGGTGCACGTGATATGATGATTGTTTTTTGTGGATTTAAGGTTTTTTAAATAACACAACTTGGGTGGGCCTCCAATATCGAAGAGTAGCAGCAGACAACATGTTTTGTGGCCTCCTATAATTGAAGATTAACATCAATATTCTAGGGATTTTTTTTGGAGCCGTACACCACATCCTTTGGCTGGAGAATTCACATCATTCATCATAACATCTCCCAAAAAGATCTGATTGAATCATGAATTCAATCTCATCTGAAGCTTGTGAGGATTGCATCCACGTCATGAGCGGCTACTCGTCCGGTGACCGTCTCCGGGACTAGGGTTTATGTTTGAACACTAGGTTTGCTTTTTATTACGACTTTTTGGATTAGGATTCGGTTAAACATTTGGTTAGTCGTTCCTATTGTTCTTGTTCGATTAAACAGTATTTGATTATTGTATTCATTTGTGTTCATCAATTATTTGGTTTGTTCATCAACAACTGGGATTAAATTCTAGGATGTCATTGTTTTAAACCTTTAATCATTGAACTCGATTATGTTTATGAAATCTGAAATTGGTAATTAATTGGACTACTATTCATTTGCATCAATCTTTCGGTTTCGATCGTGGATCATTGCAATCAAATATATTGTCCGTTAATTATTTATCTAAACAAGTTTTCAAATCATGTCTATGTGATTTCCAATTGGTCGTAACTAAGTAACCTGATTTTCTGCATAACCTGAAAACCCGGAGATTGGTCCTCTTCTCACAACTATTTTTATAACTTTAATTTATTTTTGTTTTCACAATCGTTCTCAAAACTGCAAAAAGCTATTAGTTAGAATTAGATGATAATTAAAACAACCAGCTTTCATACTTTCCACTGATTCCCCGTGGATTCGACACCCTACTTACCCTTTACTAGTAAAAGGTGAATAGGACACTATTTTCACTTATATTTTTGACCGACGTTACGACATCGATCAAAATGGCGCCGTTGCCGGGGAATCGGTGCGCTTAGTTTAGTTAGTTGTTTTCTTAAAAATTCAAAAAACCAAAAAATCCAAAAATATTTCTTTCTGTTTGTCTTATATTTGTTTCGTTCCATATTACGCTTGGTTTCTTGTTTGTCTGTGTGCAGGTGATTCTCGAGTTGCATGCATACTAGGTTTTCAAAGAAATCATCACCGCTCTTATTTGATCCAGAAATCGAAAAGACTGCTCGACAGCATCTCGTTCTTCTACGTTCAGCAGTGAAAGCTAAAGCTCAGTCATCAACAGTTGCTCAAGATCTTGAACAAGCAGCTCACGAGATGGCTGATCAAGAGCCACAGAACCAAGCACAAAACGAACCAATTCCTCCCATTCCAGATCCACCAATCCCTGAAAACCAAAACCAATATCAACCACCACCACAACCATTCCTACAATTCAACCCAGGTCCACAAAACCAACCTGGAAACCTTAATCTCCGACATGGGGAAATTATTCGCCTTTATCAACCACAGCATCAACACGGGTATGATGAAGGTTCCCAACGCAGAGAAGGTAGTGTTCATACTTGGGAATCTGGTTGGGAGGAGGATGATTACCAAAATCAGTACGATGGGAGATATGCTGGTTACAGATACGATGAGGGGTACAATGTGAATCAAGGCTATCCAGTACAACAACAGGTCAATCAAAGAAATCACATCCTGCGCCCGATTCCACAGAATCAAGTTCAACATGGAGTCTTGCAATTCAATGCGGGGAATCAGAGAGCTAATAATCGGTTTGGGGGCGATCAGATACAGTTTGTTGATGGTGTCCCACAAGTAGTTCAAGGGGCACCAATTCAAGGTGTTGAAGGTCATTGTCGACCCGTTGTAGTACCCAACTCATCAGCTATAGTTACATCGGTGGGGAACAATAATCGACCTTTCGAGGTGATGCCTCAATACTTAGGCCATTTGCCAGAATTCTACGGAAAAAGGACAGAAGAACCATACTTGCACATTTCAAGTTTTGATTCAATTTGCCAAACAATTGGGGTTTCGGGGTTTACAATGGATGAAGTTAAGTTGATGTTGTTTCAGTTCACCTTGAAAGACAAAGCTCGACAGTGGTTCGCGACATTAACTCCAGGTAGTATCTACACTTGGCAAGAGATGCAACAGGTGTTCTTGGAAGAATACTACACCATGAATAGAACCAGTGAAGCTCGGGATGCAATCAGAGCGTTCCAGCAACATTCAGGGGTAGCATTCCATGAGGCGTTCACAAGGTTTAAGGAGTTGCTTAGGAAATTCCCCCATCATGGCATTCAGACATGGGAATTGATCACGGCATTCTATGATGGGTTACTTCCTGATGATGTAAGAGATCTCATCGCTATCAGTAATGGTACGTTTCTCACAAACACCGAAGCTGCAGATTGGGCATACTTAGAGAGACAAAGTGCCACATCAAAGAGACATGCACAATCTAGCAGGAGGGCGAGATCAGTGTCGGCGAGAGCAGTTGATTATGAAGCTGAAAAACGGGTTGAGAAATTGAAACAACAGAATTTGCTATTAGAGTGACAAGTAGCTCAAATGAAGTTGGGAAAGGGAGCTGAAGTTAGGACAGCTAATGCATTCGCAGTATGTACAGATTGTGGTGAGGTAGGACACCAGGTTGGTGAGTGTCTCGCGAGGATGGGTCCGAATGAGGAAGTGAATCAAGTATTCGGTGAACGAAAACAATATGATATTAAACCGAATACATATCATCCAGGTTTGCGAAATCACCCGAATTTTAGTTATGGAAATACTGCTAATCAAATGAACCCTAATTTTCAGGTACCCATACAAGGAGGCCCGCAGTATCAGAGCAATCAAGGTAATTACTCACAAGGAAATTACCAAAATCAGGGCCCATATAATCAGGGTAATCAGCAAAGGAACTCCTTAAGTGCTAGTGGTGGAACGAGTGACGAAAAATTGGATGCTATTATGAAGTTTATGAAGGACATTCAGAAGGATAATGAAGTTCGGGACAAAACTTCCGACGCAATGCAGAAGCAGCTGGGGCAGTTAGCAGAGGATCTAGCCCAGTTGAGAAGAGATCCAGGTAAGTTGCCGAGCACTACCACAGTTAGCCCAGCACATCAGTCATCTAGCTCGAAAAATGGAAGAAATGTGCACATCAACGCAGTAAGTATTCTTCCAACTTCTGAAATTGGTAGTGTCACAATTACTCCACCATCACAGTTAGTTGAGGAGGTGGTGGAGGATGTTGGTAATGGATCGGACTATCAACATGATCGGGACCCACCAAGCGATGAAAGGTGGGAAAGTTTTAAACAAGCTAAAATTAATCTACCCTTACTCGATGTGATCAAAGATAGTCCTGATCATGTTGAGTATTTGAAAGAGTTAAGTACCCAAAAACGACTTCACAAGTTTCCTAAAAAACTTGATTTGACTGCAAATGTGAATGCCATTTTGTTGGGTATCCTTCCTCCGAAACTCCAAGATCCATAAGCACCCATTATTTCTGTACAAGTGGGTGAATTTAAAATAGAAAGAGCACTGTTGGATCTTGGAGCGTGTGTTAGTATTCTACCGGGGAGTCTGTATGACCAATATGATTTTGGTCCGCTACAAAAAGTCAACACCACCGTGGTGTTGGCTGATCAGACTCCCATGTTTCCGAGGGGGATTGTAAGAGATGTAATCGTGAAGGTAGAAGAGTGTTACTACCCAGTTGACTTCTTAGTGCTTGATTGTACTACAAGTTCAAAGAACACGCAACCTCCAGTCATTCTGGGTAGACCATTCTTAGCGACTGCTCATTCAATTATAAAATGCGTTGACGGAACGGTAAGTATGAAGTTTGGTGACCGCGAATTGCGGTTAAATGTGTTTTCAAATGCTACTGATCCTCTTATTACAGGTGAACACTCAAAAGCTGAAAGTGGTGAAGAAAATGTCTCTCCTGCAAAGGAGATTCAAATCGAACATGAGTGTTTTTTGGTTGACAGGTTTGAAGCGGTAGGGAGCAAAGCAGTAAGGAAAAAGGAAAGTGTGGCTCGTGAGAAGTTCAAGACAGCAAAAGGGAAGCCACAAGAAAAGAAGAAGAAAAAGAAACCGCCTGAATGTGATAATACAAAACAGAGGTTAAAGTTATTCGGTCCAATGTGGAATACAGTGGACGACTTACTAGAGCATTGGCGGGGTACATACTTAGAGGCCATGGGTCGCAAGCATCCCACTCGACCACCATGAGGGTATATCAGGTACGGTCTAGCTGAAGACCAATAAACTTAGCGCTCTCGGGAGGCAGCCCGAGGATGTAGAGTAGTGTGTATTTGTTTTGTTTTTGCTGATTATTTTTGCAGGTTATCAAGTTATTAATCTCTACGGATGCAATGGTCTAAGTGTGGGGATGTTTGGTGAAGTCCCAACACGTTCTAGTTGCAGTGGCGGACAATGCACAAATTACAGTTCAGTCAGAGCTGTCCATACTGAATCTCCATTTGGACGGGGATGATCTGAATACTAATTGTAGAGATTGACCCGAGTACTTGTTGGACACGACCGCGAATGAAATGCTATACGGTCGTGGTGGAACATGACGCATGAGGATTCTACACTTTAAACCAGGGGAGTCTGTTCCACTTTTATTATTGCATTTTTATTTGCGTATTTGGTGGTGTTAAACAATTTGTGGCTAGGGAATGTGTTTATGTCTTTTGTGTGAGGAATTAGTCGCTCATGATGTTTGTTAGTTGGTATTCCCGGGTTTTATTTTTAAAAGCACTATACATTGGGGACAATGTCGCCCAAGTGTGGGGATATGGGAAACCCGGGAAGGGAAAGGTTTGGACAGAGTGTGAAAAGTGATTGAAAACGATGAAAAGCAAAAAAATTGAATCCCGGTTGTTGATGAACAAACCAAATAATTGATGAACACAAATGAATACGATAATCAAATACTGTTTAATCGAACAAGAACAATAGGAACGACTAACCAAATGTTTAACCGAATCCTAATCCAAAAAGTCGTAATAAAAAGCAAACCCAGTGTTCAAACATAAACCCTAGTCCCGGAGACGGTCACGGGACGACTAGCCGCTCTTGACGTGCATGCAATCCTCACAAGCTTCAGATGAGATTGAATTCATGATTCAATCGGATCTTTTTGGTAGATGTTATGATAAATGATGCGAATTCTCGAGCCAAAGGATGTGGTGTACGGCTCCAAAAAAAATCCCTAGAATATTGATGTTAATCTTCAATTATAGGAGCCCACAAAACATGTTGTCTGCTGCTACTCTTCGATATTGTTGGCCCACCCAAGTTGTGTTATTTAAAAAACCTTAAATCCACAAAAACAATCATCATATCACGTGCACCTTATTACACACGCCGTAAACCCCATTTCATTCCGTAAACCGCATGCACATGTTGCTATTTGCTTTTGTTTCCCACATGCCAGGAACCGTAAGTTACGGTTGTTGATCCGTAAACCACATGTCTCATTCACTGTTTCTTTTGTTGTTTATTGGTTCCTTTTTCCAAATAATGTTTTGCACATGAATTAAAACTGCCACAAAGTAATGATATGTCTCTTCCAATTAATGCTTCCCAACAAAAGTCTACCCAATTAATGCTCCTGCATGTTGATGTCAAGAATCATGTGTGTCTCTGCCTCCTTTCGTCCCACTCAGCCTTCAAGCATGTCCCTTTGCATGGATCACGTGATTGATGATGGCTGATTTGATGTTTTCCATTAAAATGATGATCCCCCACTCTTCACATATATTGCCGCCTTTGAATGATGAGTTGAAGAGTTATTTAAGGACTATCATCAACCACCACTTCCAATATTGTCTTGCATGTGCCGTCAAAACAAACCCACAAGATGTAGCTCTCTCTTTCACGTGATGATAATTGAAACATGGATAATTAATGTGGTTGACAATTGTTGATGATAATCTTGTGAAAGCTGCTCCCTAGTCAGCCGCCAACATGATATCCATAGGCTACATATGTTCCATGTTTTGCTTGATTCCAACTTCCAATTAACAATTAATGACCGGTAAGCCCCTCAATTTCATTCTTTCATGTTTCCCACACATTTAAGCCATCTCTCGATCTAAACGAGTCCGCATGTCGTAATATATCGTGATGAACATCCTTGCTTGTTCCGTTCCATCACCATGTGTTCCGAACTTCACTGTTTGCTGCATTTAACCTAAGAAACCATAAAACTTTCGTAGTGAACATATTCAAAGCGTATATTCACGTAAACGACAATAAATCACACAAAATAAGCACGTTAACACTCGGGTCTCACACCCTCCATATCATCCCCATGATCGATGTCGTAAGGTCGGTCAAAAATATAAGTGAAAATAGTGTCATATTCACCTTTTACTAGTAAAGGGTAAGTAGGGTGTCGAATCCACGGGGAATCAGTGGAAAGTATGAAAGCTGGTTGTTTTAATTATCATCTAATTCTAACAAATTGCTTTTTGCAGTTTTGAGAACGATTGTGAAAACAAAAATAAATTAAAGTTGTAAAAACAGTTGTGAGAATAGGACCAATCTCCGGGTTTTCAGGTTATGCAGAAAATCATGTTACTTAGTTATGACCAATTGGAAATCACATAGACATGATTTGAAAACTTGTTTAGACAAATAATTAACGGACAATATATTTGATTGCAATGATCCACGATCGAAACCGAAAGATTGATGCAAATGAATAGTAGTCCAATTAATTACCAATTTCAGATTTCATAAACATAATCTTGTTCAATGATTAAAGGTTTAAAAAATGACATCCTAGAATTTAATCCCGGTTGTTGATGAACAAATCAAATAATTGATGAACACAAATGAATACCATAATCAAATACTGTTTAATCGAACAAGAACAATAGGAATGACTAACCAAATGTTTAACCGAATCCTAATCCAAAAAGTCGTAATAAAAAGCAAACCCAGTGTTCAAACATAAACCCTAGTCCCGGAGACGGTCACGGGACGACTAGCCGCTCATGACATGCATGCATTCCTCACAAGCTTTAGATGAGATTGAATTCATGATTCAATCGGATCTTTTTGGGAGATGTTATGATGAATGATGCGAATTCTCGAGCCAAAGGATGTGGTGTACGTCTCCAAAAAAAAATCCCTTTGTTTTCAATCACTTTTCACACTCTGTCCAAAGCTTTCCCTTCCCGGGTTTCCCATGAATATGCAATCAACAGTTTTAGGCGCTATTCTAAGAGCTTTGGGAGGTGTAACAATCACCTTGGCCAGACAACACACACTTTCAAGTATTTGTAGGTTGATTTTTTCCCCACCACAACTCATGAGGTGTTGCGTCCTTATTCTTGAAAGGTATTTTATTTAACAGAATATTGGCCGTCAAAATTGCCTAACCCCACATGTCCTGGCTCATCCCAATATATATATATATATATATATATATATATATATATATATATATATTATTTCTTTTAGTGTACGATTCTTTTGTTTTGCAAAGCCATTTGATTGGGTTGTATAAGAAGGGGTACGATCATGTATTATGCCACTTGTTGCATATACATCCCCAGAGTGTGAAACATATTCACCTCCTCTATCGCATCTCACATGTTTTGTTTTCTTGATAAGTTGATTCTCAACTTCAACGCCTTATACAGGATAACCTTCTCACTTGCTTTATCTTTACTCTTAAGTAAGTAAACATAACAATATCTTGTATTGTCATCAATAAATGTAATAAAGTACTTATTACCACCTCTGGTGGGAGCCAATTTAAAGTCACACACATCAGTGTGAATTAGATCAAGGGGTTCAGAATGTTATTCTTTGGATTGATTTAAATGATTATCTTGTTTGTTTGGCTTGAGCACATTTTTCACATTTTGATTTAGAGTCAATGGCAAAAGTTGGTATGAAATCTTATTTAATTAAATGATGCATTGAATAAATATTTACATGACCAATATGACCATGCCCTACATTAGAAGACTCAATCAAGTAAGCAGAAGTGGTTGCATTCTAATTCATGTTTTTCTTAATAGACGTTACATTGTGTTTAAACATGACATTTTGGGCATAGTCCTTTCCAACAAACATACCACGTTTACTTAAAACAAACTTGTCACTTTCAAAAACCAAACGAAAGTCAAAGTTGTCAAGAAACCAACCCGACACAAGACTATTGCGCAGGTCAGAAACATAAAGCACAATCTTTAAGGTAAGCTCTTTCCCAAAATTCCACTTCAAGACCACATCACTTTCTCCCTTGATATCATCTATCGCAACATTTCCCATGTACATATTTTCACCTCCCACCCCTTATTTAAATGTATTAAAGAGGGTCTTGTCAAGGCAAAACATGGCAGGTAGCCCTACTGCCAACCCACCACCCTTTTGGGTCATTAGCCACCAAATTTACTTCCCCCATCATGGAACTGAGGTCTCAAAGCATGGCCACTAAAGGCATATCATCATCAACAATCATAAGAGCCTTGTTACGGTTAGGCTTTTTGCATTGACTAACAAGGTGTTTAGTTTCACCATAGATATAACATTTCCCTTTAAAGGGACCAACTTTCTTTTTCACACCACCCTTCTTTGGCCCAAGGTCAACACCTTTATTTTTTCCCTTGCCATTGAATTTGTGGCTTTTGTTACCTTTGAAACCCATTGAAGATTGACCATGTTCCACAAGGTTAGCTTTTTGTAGAAGCTTCAACTTCATTTCCTTTGTGTGATAGCCTGTTGTCTTCCTTAATATGGAGACGAACCACAAGGTCTTCAAGAGTTATTTCCTTTCACTTATACTTAAGATAATTCTTGAAGTCCATCCAACTAGGAGGCAATTTTTCAACAATTGCCCCCACTTGAAATGTTCCACTAAGATTCATTCCTTTATAAAAAAATTTACTAAGAAAATTTGCAGTTCTTGAACTTGACTCGTCACAATTTTTAGTTAATGGTTTTATAGTCCAAAAACCTAGCCACAACAAACTTCTTAGTACTTGCATCCTCAGTTTTGTACTTGCGTTCCAATGACTCCCATAAATCTTTGGTAGTAGATACCTTCAAATAAAACACCTAACAGTCCATTTAACACAAAGTTGTGGCATATGCACTCAGAATGTTTCCAAGTATCAACTGAGAGTCCATCTGAAGAGGTAACTATCGAAATTGGTATCCAATAATCAATTATTTAATGTTTCTATTAAGTTACGATCCAAAGAGTTACACTTTGCATGATGAACAAAGAATAATATTCAAGTTCTTTTATCATGAGATATTTTTATTTTTTATGAAACAGTTATTTCATATTACATATTTTGCAAGAACACATATTTATTTTGGATAATATTTGATACTTACAGATTTAAGTAATTCTTGCATGGTTTATCTATTGTTTTGTTATGAACGCATATGTTAGATAATATTAGTACCCAACATATAGTTGTGATCATGAGATCTAAAGTATACACCAACATATATTTGTGATCATGGAATCTAAAGTATACAAGTTCTGGATACCACCACTTGTCATATAGGAATACATTCCTCTAGAAAATTCTACTTATAATCAACAAAATATTTATCTATCCATCAATGTGAGACAAGCACAATATTCCATAACATTAAAGTTTAACCACGCAAACTTAAGGCTATGATCTATCATTCATCTTGATTTTATAATTAAATAATTATTATATGCCATTCAAGCTATAGCTGGGTGGTAGAGGCTCTTGCCTTTTGGAGAAAAGACCAGTGTTCAAATCTTGACATGGGGTGTAGTTTAGTATTTATTGGTATAGTTTAGAAGTAGGAGTATGTAACCTTTGCCATTAAAAAACAAATAAATAATTATTATTTTAATTACGAATAACTATTCATAATTTTCCAACATTTTTGTTACTGATGTATCTCAGGGGCTTATAAGTTATAATCATGTTCCTTTTGATGGTTTATAATTGATATTGAAATTGTTTTGATGGGTCTAGACTTTCATCATTCTATTTTATTTGTATTTTGTGTTAAGGTGACCCAAGAGTTATAAATTTTGTTTTATAGTTTAATTAAATCTAATTTTAGTGCTAATATAACTTTTTGCTATGAAGAGGGCGGTTGGCTTTTTTATTGGGTTCACTCATGAGGCGGTTGAAGTGGTAAGTCTGGTTGATCAATTGTTAAACTCCGATTTATTTCATGTAGCACACTCGGTTACATAAATTATGTCCACACATTATAGATGTATATTATTTCCATTATACACATTATTGCACTTTTTTTGTACACATTATTGTACTATAGACGGGTCTATAACCTAGAAAATTTATATCTATCTTCTATACTACTTATTAAATAGCGATCTGTATTTGTAATGTATCCTACTTATCTGATTGAAGATTTTTAATCTATATTCTTGGTATAAATATTCCATACCTAATGGATACCTAACTCACAGCGCGACGCATCACAACTTTGTGAGCCAATGAAAGGTCTTTCTTGCTTTTTTTTCCCCACAAATGGTTAAATTAAAAATTTTAAACAGTTAATTAATCCCTTTCTAAAACTCAAATGGTTTTTGATTTCATTTATTTGTTACAACTATTATCCAAAGACATTAAATAAAATAGAATATAAAAATTCTGATATATATTTTTTGTTGCAAACAGCAAATATGGTTTTATAATTCCTAAATCCTCATTACTACATATTTAATATATACATTTTTCAAATCCATATGGTATACGGATTTCTCACCTAGTAAATATATGAATGAGGATAAGTACAATAGTTGAGAAAGTGGGAAAGCAACCATAGGGGTGTGCATAAAACCGAATTAACCAAATTAACCGAACTGGTATAATTAAACTAGCCAGAAATGGATGTGCTGGTTATTGTTTTTCTATTGAAATTATTGAGTTGGTATTGAGTTTTCTTGAAAACTAAAGTTAGTGGGTCGGTTTTGGTTATTCATATTTTCCGTCCCTGGCAAAGCCGAACGGCTCGAGATTTGGCAAAACCACTGTTAATCGATCCTACCCACTACCTTTCATTGTTATCCAATTAACTTGTATATCATTGTTGGATTATATTGTATAGTATCGTTTGAATATTTGTTATTAATGTTATGAATTATATATATGATAAATACGAATGTGAAATGGTAAAGCTCATGTTATTCAAGCCCAAATGTATAGTGACAACTTATTAAGTCGTCAAAAAATTTTATGCCCGAAGTTTCATGCCAGTTACATTGTTTTGGACTATTTAGTCAAACCCAAACATTTTGATGACCAATTATGGTTTATGGTTAACCATCTATAGCTGGTTCAAATCAACTTGTAAAAGCATTGGTTGTAATTCTTTAGTTAATTGAAAGTTTGCTTATGAATATGGTTTTAGGTTAAAAGTCACCCATGCACGCCCCTAGCTTGACTAAATCGCCCTTCTTCCTAGAAAGTGACCAGGCTTTAACAACTTATTTATGGTTGGGCCTAGACCTGGTTTGCCAGGTTATGATGCTCACAACACTCTATGCGGTTGGTGTGATGTTAAACGAAGTTAGCAACATTTGTCTTACTCTTTATTTGTTGAGGAAGAATAGCTCTCCAGCACATTCCTGAGATAAACAGTAAAAATCTTGTTTTCATTAAGAATATATAAGTGTTTACTCATCACCATTCCATTTGCATCCTCAAAAATTAAAGAAAATGTAAGAGATAACAAAAACACTACTCCATCCCTGTTCCCCATCCCTAATTTTTTAGGCAAAACTAAAGTGAATCCCTATATTTGGGAGTTACTATTCATTCTTCATCCTTTTTCCATATATGTTGTGAATGAAAGAAAGAGAAAGGATAACAAAAACTTATTAATAAATTATTATCAAATTAAATTGTGATGTCCATGGCAAATATGCACAGCATACCCGATTAACCAAACAACCCTGAGCATGCCTCGGATGAGAATCTGAGGGCACATTGTAGTTAAAATATGAACGTTAGTAATTAGCGCAGTGAAATTGAGGTCTCGAGTGCAGAAAACATGTTAAACATAAATATTTCCGGTTAACATTGCATTAACAAATAAAAAATGAATGGACGTGTCGTAAAGGATGCTAGAGGTACGGTTACGCCCGATAACATGGTTTTCATTAGCGTTTGGTTCGTTTTCTTAAATTCAAAAAAACAGGTAAAAATGTTTTGTGACCGTTTACCGAACCAGGAGGCGCGTTTACGCCCGATAATTATCCTAAATGCTAAATATCAGCTCACACTCATCCTAATGTTTCATTTGACTATTCTGGGGGAAGGGGGGGGGGGGGGGGGGGGTTAAATGCACAACAATAACCAGTAATAATCTTGGGGTATAATAGTGTTTTGATAGTATTATTATACCTTTTCATGCTTAAACTTGTATATAATAAAAAGAAATGAGTTTGATCCATAAAACCTTGATTCTTTTAGCTAGGGCCGTAAACGAACAGAACGAACACCAACAAGGCATTGTTCCGTGTTAGTGTTCGTTGGTTAAGGAAATAAATGTGTTCACGAACATTTCATGAACCCTTACTGAACGAGATTTTACGTCTGTGTTCGTTCATTAAGGAAATGAGCGTGTTCGCCACGAACGGTTCATGAACACACATAAATTTGGCGAACGCGATGAAGGATAAGGGTGGATGGCGCAGAGAGTAGCACCAAAACTTGAATCCCTTATTGTGAAACGGATGTCGATGGTATTCGTCCATGTAAATAATGAGTTAACTCTTCCCGCACGTTGCGGCGGGTTGCTGATTATGAAAATCTTTAATATAACTATGAGATGCGAAAAATCTTTAGTTTAAGCAAAATAATTGTTTTCAATTTGATCTACTCCTAGCCTACACAATCGAACTCAATCATTTGTATATAGAAATGTTTCTTTTGGTTGAATTAATAAGCTATTCAAGATGTCACTTTTCATCAACAAATTCTATTTTTTCAAGATTAAAAAACTAAGGAAAATAATTCTTCCCCTCCAGAATTACAAATGGGAATTCGTAAATTTTTATTAAGTTTTTTTCTACTTTATATAATTATGTATACAACATCATTATTCTTTATTTAAAAGAAGCTATAAGGGTCTCATTATCATACATATAACATATTTATAGCAATACTACACAACAAAAACTCGGAAAAAACAAACCACAAACAACATATTACTCACAACTGTATTTGTTTATAATATCATTAATCTCCAGATATGATACATAACTACAAAGACATATTAAACATTCAACCATTTAGTAACTTACTATTCTTAATGTTTTAGAAATAATGCAAGGTAAAGCATTATCAGTCACATCCCAAAAATTAAGTAATGTGGTTGATATTTTCAATGTAAAGAGACATGCGTTTTGAACACAAATGAGGGTGTTCATGCAACATATCTAACACAAGTAGTGGTTATGTGTCTATGTTGTCAACCATAGAAGAAATCAATTGGAAATCGTATAATAAAGTGTTCAGTTGAAATAGTTTTGCTAAATTCAACATAATAATAATTAAAAGCATATTAAGATTACATCATTTGAAAATTTCAAAATTAACTCATAAAAACATTAAATCCACCTGCAATCATCCATTGAAAAATTATTTTTATTTCGATTCAAAATTAAATCTGGATTCAACAAGAAAAGCTAATTAAATAAAAAAAATAAGAGGGAGATACAAACAGATTAAAATGGTTTGGAGAAATTAAGATAATTAAAATGTTAAAAGAATATAAACAAAGTTTTGAGAAATTAAGATAATTAAAATATTAAAACATATAAACAAATTGATTTAAAATAGTTTTAGAGATTTGTATAAACTATTTTTAAAAAGATAACAATTTTGGTTTTCCTCTTCTTTGTTCTTTCCTATAACAGAGTATACAAAGTAAAAATCAGAACAAAATTTCTAACCCAATTATATTCTTGTTTGACTCTTTTTTTGATAGGTCGCTTATTATTCGATTCTGTTTCAATGTTGATTCAAAATTGTATAAGAATTGTAAAAACTGAATCTGGGTTTCCTTCTATTTGAGCGAGAGAGAAATCTATTCTTGAATCAATTCAACAAAATGCAAACACCAAATGTTTATAAACCTTAACACAACATGAATCTTAATTCCAAACACCTTCCAAAAGATGGTTGTTTCATCTTCATCAGCATTCTCCAAATTATTGAGGGGGCGAGAGCAAAAAAAAAAAAAAGCATTAAAGTTTTCACATGAACCGGGTTTTGCGGTGGTGGTGATGGTTATATAGAGGGGTATACACGCCGAAGAGTTTGAGTGGATGAAAAAATAATAACTGCCGTTCAACCATTTTGTCTTTAGAAAGTGTATTTTTTCATACATAACTAATGTTAATTTAATAATAATTACAAGGGCATAGGTTAATTTAAAAACTGACTTGAGATTAATTTAAAACATACACAAATGCGAAAGGTTGCGTGGATGCGGCATTCTTAATGGGTTTTTTTGCTTGCCTTTTATATTGTTATATCCTATAATTTAATAATAATAAAGGGGTATGTATGTGTTGTCTTTTAAAAGTAACAACTTTTTAATCTAAAGAGCCAATCTAAGTTGCTTTTTGTATTGTTATATAATATAATATAATGAGAAAGAAATGGGATTGGTGAGTAAACAAGGTGAAATAGGGTTTCCTAGTTTAATTGTTAAGGTAATAAAATAAATAAAATATTAATAATATAAAAAATATAGATAAAATATACCAAAGTACAAAAATCTTTAATTAAAATACAAACATACCAAACATAAACTAATGCAAATGAACGAATGTTCACGAACACTTTACCGAACGTTCACGAACACAATCGATCGGACGAGACCTTTGTTCATGTTTGTCCATTTAACTAATCAAACAAAAGTTTTTGTTCATGTTTGTTTGTTTTTTAAATGAACGAACATAAACGAATTTCCCGCCGAACGGTTCACGAACTGTTCGCTAAACGTTCGGTTCATTTACAGCCCTACTTTTAGCCATTAGGGTTGTTCAAACCCTTTTAATATGTAACAAGTTAATTCATGGTGTTTTATAATGCGAAACTTTGGATTTGGATAAAAAAACCTATAATTCGACAGAAACGAACAAAACAAACCCTAACTGAAAAAGACTAGTAACAAGGCTTGATTGATTATGGTGAATACAATTTTTTGGTATACATAGTGTGTAGGTACCATTCTTAGAGTTACTCAGGATTTTGATGTTTAGAAATCACACAAGGGATCCAGAAATGGAAGGTATATCGCCTAAAACTGAAATTAGGGTCGCTAGAATTTTGTTTAAGCATAACTTTTTTGCATGGGTATTGTTATAACTTGAAATGTTATAGGCTGATGATGTGTGGTGAAAATAAGGACTCTCCTAAATTTGGGAATTTTTCACAGCTCTGAGAATACTTAGTGAATTTATTAGCGTTTAATGGCGTTAATTCAGGAAAAATATCAAACCCAGTAAATCTTAAAATTTTGAAGAGATGTTATATTTGACATAAGATTTATCGAAATTTCGGTAACCAAAAACCCTATTTACAAAATTCGGTTGAACCTGAAAATTTTACAGTGAGTTTCTAGGCATATTTTGACACTTCAGTAAGAATTTTAGTTTTTTCTAAAGTCGGTTGGTATTAATCGCCTATTTATTACTCAAACGGTTGTTTAAAATGAAATTGTTAATTATATTAAATAAGTTAATAATTTCTTAAAATAATTTTCCTAAAATATACATATTAATGAGAGTTTATATAATATTTCTAGATTTTTATTAAGCGCACAGAGTGCACATAATTAGTTATGAACCTGCCGGAACTTTTAAGTTTTTGATGACTTATTGGCGATAATTGGAAGGTCGGGCGTAATTCCAAAATTTTCCGGGGTAAATTGGGGTAAATTAAATGCACGTTTGGTGAGTCCCAAACGACATAATCGGAAACTTCGATTTAAACGAACTAGATGCCTGTAACGCCTAAACTTTGTTTATAAGACAAGTCATTTTATATTAGTTATCAAGTTTGGACATTACATATGATCATGCCATTACCCGAATACCTAAAACAAACAACTATGAGCTGCATGCAAAATGGTGCACATAAGCCAAACATGAATTTGACACTAAGACAATACCTGTCGCCGAAATTTTAGGCTATTGGCCCATTCTCGGATAAAGATTCCCATCCGAGCTTTGTATATAGCGATTAATGATCCATACAATGTTTCCGGTATTTAATCAAACATTAATTTATACTAGGATCGGAGTAGCGTACGAACCTACATCTATATTGTGCTTGCTTTCCGTGTGCATACCTATGAGGTGAGTTTCATTGTCCCTTTTTCCCTAACTGTTTTCCTTGGGGTGAATTGCATGATACTTACGTACATACTTGCACATGAAAACGTGATTTGATATGAATTATGTGAGTTAGCCCTAACACACGGAAAGTCCCCATAAACATGAGTGATTAACTGTAGGCCGGTGAATGTGCAAATGGTACTATCACTACTAGAAAAGTGGTCATTTTGCTACCGAAATTTCCTACGCAAAAAATGTGTCGCAAATTCTGACACATTTACTGCGCATTTCCTACAAAAAAAATCCTTGATTTTTATGGCCAATTTGAGACACAATAGCGACATAAATACTAATTCTATGCATTGCGTTGGAAATGCGTAGCAACTTGCTATGCACTTACGACGGATGAATTATATTTCTATTTAAATTATATTTAAATGTTTAATTAGTATTATTATTAACTATTGCATCGGAAATGCGTAGTAACTTGCTATGCATTTCCGACGGAACTATTATTTATTTGTTGAAATTAGATTTATGTGTTCAACTCATTTAAATATTAATTGTTGTGTCAAAAATGCGTAGCAACTTGCTACGCATTTGCAACAAACATGTAATATTGTATTTGAATTATATTTAAAAGCTTAATTAATAATATTCTTAATTATTGCGTATGAAATGCATAGCAATTTGTTATGCATTAGTGACAAAACATTTCTTATTATATTCAGGTCTTATTTAAATGTTTAACTAATACTATTGTTAATTATTATGTCTGAAATGTGTAGCAACTTGCTACACATTTGTGACCAAACATTTATTATTATACTTAGATTATATTTTAATGTTTAATCAGTATTATTATTAATTATTGCTTAGGAAATGGGTAGTAACTTGCTACGCATTTGTTTCCATTGCTATATCAAGTGTCTATATCATACCATTTTCGCAATGAACCGAATCAATCAGGGCCGGTTCTTGGGCCGGCCAACCCGTGAGGTCGCTCGAGGCCCAAATTTTTAAAGGGCCCGAAAGGTTTCTATAAACTCTTAAATATATACTAAATTATATATTTAATATATGTATCCACTTATTATGCAAAATAGTGTTTGTGATCTCAACATAATGTAAAAGTCTCAAGTTCAAGTCTTGCCTCCACTACCAAGGTTTTACTTTTTTAATTAATGTCCTCTTAACCACAATTTTGGGCCCAATTTTTTTTGTCGCCAGAGGCCTAAATTTTTTTAGAGTTCTTAGGGACGGCTCTGGAATCGACACCCCACCGAAAACTGCCGCAAAGTGCAAAGTGCTGGGAAACCAATAGTTAATATATAGTTTTCTTATTTTATCATAATTTTATAAATAATAATATTATTATATAAATAAGAATATAGTATTTTAAATAAAAGGCTCGTTTTACTAGGTATTTATAATAACTAAAATAATGAGTAAAACTTTTTATATCATGACTAAAATTTCTTTTCGTTTCTATGAGTAGTAAACAATAATGTATCTTAATCATCATTTAAAAAATACTTAATAACTTTTATACAATGGGTAGTTTTGTTATATGTGTTTTATATTTATAATAATTATTTTTTCATTTTTAGTTCCCTCCCCAAATCTCAAACATAACCCCCAAAATTTTACATCTCCTGCTCTTCTCAAAATTCACAATGGAAAACCGTTGTCGGAATCGCCCACCCCTATCGGTATTCTCTCTCTGCTCGATTCCTGTCCACATCCCTTTTTCGAACGGTCGTCTCCTCCGATTACTCCCCAATCGTAGTGTTGAGAGTTCAAGGGTGTAGTCGGTTCTGTCGACAAAGAGATGATGGTGTTCTTCTATCGAAGTCGGTCAACCACCGGTGATGGAAACCCGTGTAACAGCAATGAGGTGTTCGGGTTCGGGCAACTCTCTTTGTTCAGGCGACTCTCTTTGTTCTCCGGTCAAGACACCTGTGGATCTGAACCCTAATAGTGGTGTGTAGATTTTGGTGATTAGCTCTCTTTGTCGGCACTTGGCATGAATGTTGGTGAGGTTTTTTGTTTTTGATGTTGATTTGTTGTTTTGGTGTGTAGATTTAGGGATGAATTGGTATTTTGTGTGGCTAATTATTTAATGGTGATTAGCTTCAGAATTGAAAGAATTTAGGGCTTTTTATGTATTCATGATTTTAATTCCTTGAATTTATGTATTCATGATTTAATGTTTTGAATACAGAGGCGGAGACGAAGTAATTGCTATATGTCGTATGCTAGCGAGATTTAGGGATAAAATGGCTTTTTGGGGGGCTGATGATTTCATGGTGTTTGTTTTTTGTTGCTTAGATTGCTTGTTTGAGATTAGGAAGGTTATGTTGGTACTATTTTCCAAACAGGTGTAGGTTATGTAAGTTTGTTGCTTGTGGATGTTGATCTTATTGTGGTAGCGGTGTGGATAGTATATTGTTGGAAGTAGTTAGGTAGTCGAAGTCGGTAGGTAAATAGTTGCTTGTGGATGTTGATCTTATTGTGGTAGCAGTGTGGATAGTATATTGTTGCTAGCGCCTAGGCCTGTTTATCAGGCGAGGCGATGCGAGGCAGTTGCGCTTTAATTCTCCAGGTGATGGTTCAGGTGCAGAGTCCGGTGAGATTCCTATCCGGAAAGTTTCTAACCAAATTCTCTAAGATTCCAGCCAGGTTTCTACTTTTATCTAAGGAAAACTACTTTTCAACACCAATACACTACCATTTTACAACTTTTGGTACTAGATAGATGATATTAAATGTTATATTATTTTCTTTTGTTTTAATTTTATTTGAAGAATATTATTATTTTTGTAGTACATAATATTTTTTTTCATTGTTCGCTCTTTTTTTCTCAGGATCTCCCTTTTTTGCGTCTTGAGTAGGGATGAGCTCGGTACCGGTTCTGAAAATCGCCAAATGCTCATCCCTAGTCCTGAGGTACGTCTAGCGCCTTTAATAACTATGGGTAGGTGCACTCAAGGCGCAAGGGTGAGTGTTGGCCCAAGGTGCTTAGAAATATATGGCTTTTTTAAGCAAGGCATGGAATATAAGTAGACCCTTTTTAGGTGTTTACGTGGAATTATGTGAGGTTTGTTGCTTAAGGATTTTATGGAGCAGACAATTCAAGTATGTAGTTAAAGTTGTTATGTCGTATTGATTAGGTTGTTACGCTACGTATTTTTTAATAAAGTGTTGTTTCTTTCTTCTTTGATGCTGTTAGAATCCAGTGCAGAGATGATACCTTTAGTTCTTTAGTGTTAGCCATCAGGTGCGTATTTGGAAATCTAGAAACACATAGCTGTCAAGATGCTGTTATATGCATAGGGTAGATCTTTCTCAAGGTGCGTAATTGTTTTTAAATATATAAAACTGGAAACACAGAAAAAAATATTTTTTTTTCTTTTTTAAATGTTCCGTCACAAATATGTAGGAAGTTACAAAACAAATAACTATATTCTTTTTATCAGATTTTATTTAGTGTCGTCAGAAATGCGGAGGAAAGGAGTTTTAGAAATGTGTCAGAAAGAAGTGAGTCGGAAATCCGTCAAAAAGGAGAGTGTCAGAAATGCGCCAGAAAATTTTGACGGAATTGTGTAACAAATTGGTTAGTTATAGAGACCATCAGGGCATATATGTTAAAAATTCTTATTTTAGGCTAATACAGTAAAAGTGATATAATCACAGGGGCCAAAAACGTAATTTACTCATTATATTATTATTAATAATAGTAATAATGTGTAGAAAATGCGTAGGAATTTTCGACACCAAATTTTGGTCGGAAATGCGAAATAAGTTGCGTAGGAAATGCGTAACAAACCAGTTTCCTACGAGGGGTTTTCCTACATATACGTTTTGTCAAAACTCGCGATTTGTGACGCATTTCCCCTACAAAAAACACGGTGTAGAAAATTTTGGATTTTCTAGTAGTGTATTGGTTTAACAAGCCTAATTACGATCACACGGATGCCAAAGGTTCTACTGCAATTGCACATGTTCATGCACATACGTTGATCACGATATGGGGTGTTAGTCATAGCTACTTTGGGTGGTAAAGTGGTGGATGTAGACCACTGGATCAGGAACGAACAGTCAAGGCTTCGCTGGTGGGCTTAGTATAATTACATCACATATGTTAAATCCGATTTACGTACATTCTTATTGATCCGAACAAAACCTGTGAAACTCACCAACTTTTGTAGTTGACCTTTCAAAATTTTAACATGCTTTCAGGAAAGGAAAAAAAAGAATATAGTGTGGGTGTGCTAGTTTATCCAGTTTTGCTTTTCGGGTACTATTGTAGATAGATGCATACCTACTAAGGACAAGCTGTTTTTGGAAATGAGTCTGTGAACTATATGTTAGTGTGTAAACGTTAATGTAAAACGATAGGATCTTTAGTGTGTAATATAATATCTTTGTGAACAATGTATTTGTGCCATTTTTCTATTACACCCCCGTGCGCTTCCGCTGCATGTTGGGGTGCGACATAAATAGAGATAGACATGGGTAATAGAATATGGTGAGATTTATAAAAGTTGAATTAATTTTAGGGGTAAAGAATGTTTTTAGTTAAATTATAGAGGTGGGGATGAGGAGCAGATTACGAATGCCTTGACAAACATAAAACCAAACCAACTCAAGCATACATACGACCTTTTTGTTACAGGGAAGAAGAACAACTTACACTAAATTTTGTTCACACTTTTTTAGACCAGTAACATTATCCCATGTAAAACGATTGTATGAAACATCCCTGTAAATGCATAAATACATGTTGGTTACCTTCGGAGTATAGATACCTGTTTGGATACCAAGTTATATATCCTAATAATATGCTTGCGTTTTATCAACCTTTTTCATACAACAACAAAAGAGACATACATTTACCTAAATTTAATAAGGTTATTTATTTTATCATTTGATTATGTGAACTGTGTAGTAATGATAATTTAAAAGGAAAGATTATCCTCTTACACGTTCCTGGGGCTTGACAACACCCATCCAGGCATAGGTCCAGTAAGCTTATTTTCTGTCAATATACTATTAAATAATGGTCACCTTAGAGAATGTTCATACTTATTAACTAGAAGACCAGAAAATATTGTTGAAAATGCTGTCATATACATGTAGTCTGCATATTCTAGTTGGTAAAAAGATGATGGTATCTCGCCAGTAAAGTTGTTGAAACTCAGATCCCTGCATCAATAAATGATATAAAAAATAAAATTGTCAATTATTTTCATACTTAGTTACTTACTCATTAAGACATGCATATTCATTATGCTACATGCTAGAAAAACGGTTATGACATAGCATCAAATTACCGGAAAAATTCTAATTAACATATGTCTTGAAACCTTCCTCATTACTTACTGTAAGTGCACCAAAGTTTGATAAATGCTGGATGCTGCCGAAGTTTCAACATTGAAGGAATAATCTTGTAATTATGTGAAAATGTCACAAGTTTGGACAAGGGTTCTAATACATATGAGAACTTGTGAGTTTAGAATGTCAGTACTTGTAATCTTTTATATGGTGAGTACTTGTGGTTCTCTTAAATGATGCGAACTTGTATTGTCTAGTTAGTGGTGAGTACTTATTTGCTAAGTACTGAGGGTTTCATTGTTAGGTCTATGATGTCCGAACGTATGATTGTATATATGCTTTGTGATGTATGCAATCAAGACATTCAATGAAACAGTGAAATTTTGGAGAAAACCTCTTGTGCAAACAAACCCTAACTTTGTGTTCTGCACTCAATCTGTGTGATTGTCGATTGTTAATACTCTGTCTATTCGCAATTTTCTCATCTTCTACACCTTCTGTACAAACTCTATGTTGCGGTACGAGGCACGCGGTGGTTTCCGCACATCGCGTGTGTGTTCGATCGGTCTGGTTTGTGTGTTCGTAGAAGGAAGACGGCGTTATAAATGGTATCAGAGCTGGATCCATTTACAGAGTGTTCTTACCGCTGTAGACTTCGCGTTGGAGGTTAGATTTCATTCGGTCTTGTTCGTTCTAGTGGGTTTTTCAAATTTCTAGGGGTTTTCTTATACTTTTCTCATGTTTTTCATGGATTCTTCATGTGTTTCTTGATTTTTCATCATGGATGGTGATTAGGGTTTATTTGTGAGTGTTTGTACTTGATTTGATTGTTGACATTTTGCTCAGATTATGTCAGATCTAAAGTTTTCTTCAAATTCTATGGGTTTTTGATTCTCTGAAGTTATTGATGATCTTGTGTGAAGTCACACTTGGGATATAAATTCAGAGTAAGTACTTGTGGTTTTTGTAGGTCCACCCGGAGGATCGAGTAACCTCTATTCCCTGTTTTCTGACAAACCCGAGAGTGCGGAATCCAAACGGGTAAGTTAAACCAAGTTACGAACACGTAAAACACAAGATTCACCGATTAACACTCCAATGTATGAATCTAGAAAACGGTTACAAAGCAATGTTTACAAGATGCTCTCATAAACTCTCAGTGTGTGTGTTTACAATGTGTTCGCTCAAAGAAATCTATTCAGACTTCGTTCTTATTGTGTGCTCTAAGTGTTTCTGTTCTGTGTCTATTGTATACATAGTAGATGATCGACGAAATCAAGAAGCCGACGAAGACTGAACGACGAAATCCAATTATCTCGACGAAATCCCTGGATTTTGTCACATGTTGTTTTCGTCACATGTATCTTCTTCACAAGTGTCTTCGCCATATGAGTCTTCGTCGCACAGATCATAAAGGTTCGGCCCAATGGAGTTGTTTAGCCCAACACATGAAAAAGGCCCAATGCACATGTACGTAAATCTTAGAATTCAGAATGTAAGACTTAGTCAACATGTGACATCATCATGACATCATGATGATGATGTCATGATGATGTGTCGGCGGGATTGGTTCGCGGCTCTCCGTGCTTCGCGTGTCGAACTCTGGGGCGCACGACGGAGGAATGTCGTGACGTCGGGCTTGAGCCGAACCTAACCGAGTCGAACCGAACCGAATCGAACCGAGTCGAGTCGCGTCGCGTCCACATAATTTGTATCAACAAACTCCCCCTTCGACGCTACTCGTGTGGTTCATCTTCCATGTCTTCCATGACGGAGGATCTTCAAAAGTCTTCACGCGTCGTAAGTAGAAAGTGTATTAACAAACTCCTGCTTTCATTTAGGAAGTGTATCAATAAACTCCCCCTTTGATTATGCTTGTGAATCTTTTGATCTTCAATGCTTTAGATCCTTGTGGTGTTGATGAGTGATGAGCGGCAACTCGATCATCTTTATCATTTGAGTGCCTTCACGTAGTGTCTTCATTCCGAAGCTTATCATCGAACATGTTCTCTTCGCCTTTAGCATTTGCACACGTAAGAAAGCTAAACGCGTAATGAGAACAACTGCTTGGAATATAGTTAACATTTAAACAAATGACACACATGTGACCATTTTTCAATCAACTACCGTCCGACAGTTTGAAAGTTTAAAAAATTGTTCAATTTTGGATTTTAACTTTTAAACACTTGCAAATTTTGACCGATTATGAAGATACAGTCGTTTTGGTTTTCAATAAGATTTCAGGTAACAAAGGCTTGAGTTCCAACATCGTTTAATCAAAACTAAAGTAGAAATAAAATCTTTTTGACTTTTATAAAGTTTATATTAAAACACACCTAAAATCTTTTTGGTATTTTGAATATTTCAAACTGTAAAGACCGAAAGCAGTAAATAAATATATACAGAGTTGCAGAAACTAAGAAAAGTAAATATATACAAACATTCTTTTTGCGAGTTTCGAGGGTAAGAGAATCATATCAGTGTACCATCATGCCAAAACGCTCTTGTTGTTCTTTTTATTAACATTTAGATAAGCATCCTATAACAATTATCGGTATTGTTGTCCACATAAGCTCAACTTATCAGATGTAATCATGGCGAGGGGATACGTTAAGTGTATGATTTATACTTACCGACCGGTGTTCATCCACATCACGACACATTCCTGTATCAAGGTATGCACGAGGGTTCATCTTACTGGTGAGTATACCATTTATCATCTGTTTTGACGTATATGAAAAACCTGAGAAACTCACTTATTTTGATTGAAAACAAGCCCTATGTGATAGAATCACTTATTGATACTTATTGATGAGGAACTTGATTTTCAGATGCATGAGGGGCACAGGAGCAAGTCCGTGAACAGGTCAGTACTTTCGTACCGCAAAGAGACGAACTTGACTCCCGGATGAATGTGATATATTATCACTTATTTTGTTGGACATGTGATTGTTGATCACTTATTGAGGTCGAATGCAGTATGTACACGTATGTATGATATCATGGAAGATCTAGACTTCGTCTCCGTTTGTTTCGGTAAAAGAAACAACCATGATACCCAGATGATAAACAGCATAAAGACCACATATCTCAGAACCTCGGCAATCTCTCAAACGAAATTTCGGTACTAAGACCATATGCCAATGAATGGTTCCCACCTGGTCTTCAGTCGATTTAAGTTTATATCATCCTGCACACTTTAAGATGATCGTGAGCCTACCGATACATCTTATATAGAGCTGCTTATCGTTTTTCTTTTGCATTTCAGTTTAAAGATGTTTGGACAGACCACTGATGTACTATCATTTTCTCTTTTGCTCGCCAGGAAACTCATTTTTGTTTTTATATTGTTTTTTAGTTTTGAAATTTTTCGATGTTTTTGAATTTTTCAAATTTGGATTTACTCCCCCTAAAATCAACAAACTTACAATAATTTTAAAAACACAAAGATATTTCCAAAAACGATTTTCCGATGCGGATTACTCTTGCTTGACCTTAATGCCATTTACCAATAATAAAAAGTCAAATCTTGATTTATCAAATGCTTTGGTAAAAAGATCGGCACGTTGGTCATCGGTATGGACCATGACAACATTGACGAGTTTCATATTGAAACAATCACGTGTGAGGTGATATTCGAGTTCAACGTGTCAGGTCAAAGAGTGCTGTACGAGAGGATAATAATTCATAAAGCAGCTTAAATATCGACAAGCATAGGAGAGATTAGAAATTCAAAACCGTATCCTGCAACTGCTTCGTGCATTGCAAGGAATCTGAGTGCTCTCCCGAACTGGATATCCACCCGGTGTTGATTTCAAAGTCGATTTTGTAGCTACTGAGAAATCTCTTCACAGCAACAAGATCATAGACTTCTGGGTCCGGCTGGTCTTCCACATTGCACCAGCGAAGGTCTTTGTCTTTCTCTTTCAGAAGTAGTGTGCGGTTGTTCAATCCACGCCAAGGCTCTGATACCAATTGTAGGTCCACTCGGAGGATCGAGTAACCTATATTCCCTGTTTTCCGACAAACCCGAGAGTGCGGAATCCAAACGGGTAAGTTAAACCAAGTTACGAACTCGTAAAACACAAGTTTCACCGATTAACACTCCAATGTATTAATCTAGAAAACGGTTACAAAGCAATGTTTACAAGATGCTCTCATAAACTCTCAGTGTGTGTGTTTACAGTGTGTTCGCTCAAAGAAATCTATTCAGACAGTCAACATGTGACATCATCATGATGATGTCATGATGATGTGTCGGTGGGATTGGTTCGCGGCTCTCCGTGCTTCGTGTGTCGAACTCTGGGGCGCACGACGGAGGAATGTCGTGACGTCGGGCTTGAGCCGAACCTAACGGAGTCGAACCGAACCAAATCGAACCGAGTCCAGTCGCGTCCACATAATATGTATCAACAGTTTTTCACTTGTGCACACTTGTGGAAATCTTAAGTTATCTGGGTGCATTTGTGATTTGATAAACATTCATCCGCACTTGTTTCTTAGGTCTGTGCGCACTTGTAAGTTAAGATTGTTCATCATTACTTGTGATTTCAAATTTTCTTAGGTCTGTGCGCAATTGTGAGTTAAGTTTGTTCATCATTACTTGTGATTTCAGATTGGTCATCAGCACTTATGAGTTATTATTCATCAGCACTTGTGAGTTATTATTCATAAGCACTTGTGAGTTATTTGGTCATCAGCACTTGTGAGTCTGCCATATCAAGTCAGCACTTGTGAATTTCCTTTCATCCGCACTTGTTTCATTATTTGGTCATCCGAACCTGGTTCATTATTGATCCTGCGCACTTGTTTGATAATTGCTCATCCGCACTTATTAGGTTATTTTAGTGCGCACTTGTGATTGATTTTGTTCATCCGTACTTGTTTTTTAAATGTCTTCGTCCGCACTTGTGTTTCTTAACTAGTCCGCACTTGTTCTCTCAAACATCGTCCGCACTTAATATCAAAATACGCATCCGCACTTATCACTTAGGGTTTATAAAAGTATCAGAACTAGTGATTTTGGTCAGTATTTGTGATATTTGTTGCAGTTTCTTCAGTAAGTGTTCACAGTCTTTGAAACAAAGTCACAAAGATGGCAAACAATTTGAACACCGTTGTTCAAAGTATTTGACATAACAATGAAGTCGGAAGCAGTGATAAACCTCGCGTGTTGTTGAACGAGTTAGATTATCTGGAATGGAAGATACTAATTGAACGATACATCAAAGTGAAAGATTTAAAACTGTGGTTATGTATGACATCAGGAATTGGAGGACAACATGTTCGAACTTTGACAATTACAGGTTATCTTGCCTTAACTGATGACGAAAGAAAGTATTACGAATGCGAAGAAACGGCAAAGTCCTTGATTACGATGTTGTTACCACAATCGATCTAACATTCTTTCGGTAACCAAAACTCGTCAAAGGAATTGTGGGACAGTTTGAGTAACAGATTCGAAGGAATGAGTTATTCAAGAAACGGAGACTTGAACGACTAAAAACTCAATTCTTAGTCTTTAAAGCTATGAATGGTGAATCGTTGGATGATCTGGTAAACAAATTTTACCATTTACTAAGTGAATTAGATCGAAGTCAACTAGGATTGTATACGGAGTTCGAAAAGGTGGAAAAGTTTCTGAATTGTTTACTGAAACAATGGAATATGTATTCTACCTTAATCAAAGAGAGTGCTCAATATGAAGGATTGACTCTTGATCAAGAAGTCCAGAAGATGAAAGGTTACGCATGGAACTTAGATGACCAATACTCCGATTTCGAGAATTTACAAGATCCAGCTTTGTACCATGCAAAGCAAACCGAAAAGGGAAGTAATTTAGGTGTTGCTTTCGTTTTAGAAACTTCTCAAGGAGATCCTTCAAACCATTATGCCTTTGTCGTTGGTAGCAATAGTGGAATTACCATTGGTGGAATCCCTATATCTCCTGGAAAATCACCGTCAAGTGCTAGGCCAAGCGAACCACGCATGAATGTTCCTAAAATCGACTCACATATTCATAAGCTTATATAAGTAAATATGGAACTTCTTGCATCATTCATGACAACATTCGAGAATTTTGCACTTGGTAAATTAGTTGAACCATTGACTCTCGATGAAGATCTTGATCAAATTGATCAAGATGAATTAGAAGAGCTCGATTTGCAATTAAGTATGGCGTTACTGGGAGAAGAGCAAAGAAATTTCTTCAGCGAATGGGAAAGAGTTTAATTGGTGGTAACACTAAGACACGAATGGGAATTGATATCACCAAAGTTAAATGCTACAACTGTGGTATCTATGGTCATTATGCAAGAGAGTGTCGAAAACCAAAGAATAGAGATGGCAACAATGGTCAAGGACGCACAGCTAGATCCAACAACAATAGTCCAGCCCCATTCAATACAACTTCTACCACTTCAACAACAACCTCATCTAATAACCTTACTCCTAATGCTAATAACGCTATGATTGTTAAACCCCTTCAAACTGTCAGTGAGCCACACGATTGGGGGATTGTAATAGAAGAAACAACTACTACTATTGTTTCACAAGCGTTCATTGCCGAGATCGTTAAAGAAGGGTTTGGAGATTTGTTTGAAGAGGCGAATGTGGAAGAGTTGACTGTGGTGGTGGAAGTTCTTAATGAGAACCTGGAAATGGAGAAAATCATTGAAGCAGAGGAAAACGAGAGAAGAGAGAATGAGGAAGAGGAAAGCAGAAAGAAAGTAGGAAAGAGGGACGGAAAGAAAGATGAAAGTGATCGATTTGAGTTCCAGATTGCAACTGACAAAATGCAACGCTTTGCTGATGAAGAAATGGAATCATAAAAAAAGGAAAACTAGAAAGCTTAGACCAAGCTTTCATGGCTAACATCGAGGTACAATCTAAATCTGATGATAAAATATGTCCTAGATGCGTAAACTTTGTCGCTAAGTGTGACAGATATGCACTCTATAAAAGTAATTTGATTACTGATCTAGAGAAATCTAGAGAGTTAATTGTCGCGCTTTCGAGGGCTGACAAAAGACATAGAAGTCTGGTGAGTGCCTTGAAAAGGGAATCTCTGAGTTTGAGAGACGACTTGCTCAAGCGACGATTAAGAATCAAGATTTAAAAGCTGAACTTGAAACTTGTTAAAACACAGTTTTAGAAAAGAACCCAATGATTTTAGACAAAGATACCTTGATTCTTGATCTGCAGCCAGAACTTGAGAAATTCGAAAGTTTGTCAGATGTGATGAATTTTTTCATATATAATTTTCGTCTCAAAGATTTAGAAGATGAGATGTTGGGTGTTGGTTACAAGAAGGTTCCACCTCCTATTTACCACAACTAGACATCGACACCTTCGATTGATCCTGAAATTGCAGATCACGTTCCAACTGCTCCATTGACTGTTGATCTTTTGAGTGAGGAAGAGTCTGAATCCGAATCAAAATCGGAATTGGAATCAGAACCAGAGAGTTCGAGTGATGCTAAAACAAACGAAAATGATTTAAGAAAAATTGAAAATTTGATAAACACAAAGATTTTGGAAGCTTTAAATCAAGTTCAGAATGTTAAAAAGCCGAAGCCTAAGAACAAAGGTAAAAAGAATGTTAACAACATTTCAAAAATATGTTTCTAAACAGAAGGTTATAAATAAAAAAAACAAAAGGATCAGGATACCAATTCATCAGATGATTATAGTCGTCGTGGATCAGATCGTGGATCGGAAAGTTCCTCAGCAAAACGTTAAAGTCGTCAGAACACCCCTGCTCAGCGACCAACTCATGTAGCTTTCCGACCACAAGAACAAGATCAACAATCTAACAATCTGGAGGTTATTACAACCGCAATGTCAGACCTCATGTGCAAAATCGTTACGTTGATAACTGAAACGTGTCACCGGCCAAATTTGATGGTCAAAGACAACATGCAGGATACCAACAACGACATGTGTTTCATGGTAATGAGCAACCAAGATTTGATAGATGTTTTAGACCAGCATAGTCAAAACTTCAGATATCAAAACTCTAGTAATCGTTTTGGTGGAAACTATGGGTTCAATAACCATCCTCAAACTCCGCACAATCCTCGATTCACGGGTGGACATTCTAACAATTACAGAGGTGGAAATGTTAGAAACAACAATGAAGATGGTTATTTCAAGGAATTTTCGTTTCTTGATGAATTTGGATGACCCAAGACCGTCACAGCTTGGGTCCCCCACTCTAATTAATTTCCTGTTTTTGAATGAAGGAACAACTAAAGAGAGCTATGTATATTTGGTATATCGATATTGGTTGTTCCAGGCATATGACGGGGAACAAAGAATTGTTTTCAAATTTGAAATCTATTTGTGGTGGCTATGTTAACTATGTTGGTGAAAAGGGTGGTTATATCACGGGTGAATGCTCTGTGTCAAACGGCAAGATCACCTTGTACAAGGTGAACTTTGTTGAAGAACAGAAGCACAACTAGCTATCAGTTTCTTGGATCTGTGATAACAAGTATTCAATGCATTTCACGGATAAGGCTTGCTTCGTTCTTAAACTGGGATTTGTAGTTCCTGAAGATTGGGTTGTAATGAGAGCTCCAAGAGTGAACAACACCTCTGTGATGGACATGCATCCGGTTGTGAACTCCTGTGGTCCGGCAACGTGTTTGATATCAAAGGCAATAGAAGATCAATCTTTCCTATGGCATCAAAGGACGGGCCACGTGCATCTATACAAAATGAATCACTTAATAAAGAACAACTTGGTGTTGGGTGTTCCTTTACGTAGTTTTAACATGCACAGTAAATGTGAATTCTGTGAGAAAGGGAAAATCAAGAGTAAACCTCTAAGCCTAAACACATAAACTCTATCCAACAACCACTAGAACTGCTTCACATGGATTTGTTTGGTCCAATCCACGTAACTAGCATTGATGGTATGTCTTATTTTTTCGTTGACACAGATGATTTTTCAAGGTATTCATGGGTATTTTTCTTAAAATTGAAAGATCAGACTTTCGGCACTTTGAAAGGTTTGTTTAAATAATTAGAGAAAAATTACTCTTTACCTATCAAAAGAATAAGAGGTGATAACAGAACTGAATTTAAAAATCGATCTATGGATGAGTTATGTCGTTATATGGGTATAGTTCATCAGTTTAGCGCTGCTTATGTTCCTCAACAGAACGGAGTCGCTGAAAGAAGAATAGGACCCATATCGAGGCTGCAAGAACCCTTCTCTCATAATCGAAATTGCCCATATTCTTTTGGGCCGAAGCTGTAAACACCGCATGTTATGAACTGCTTGAGAAAAAGAAACCAAATTTGAAAGATTTTCATCCTTTTGGGATTAAGTGTATGATCCGACGGTCATCGGATACTCCAAAGTTTGGGGAGATAGGAGAAATTGGTTTCTTCATAGGTTACGAACTAGGCTCTCCGAAGAAACGAGAATACAATGTCAAGAAACGGATGGTGGAAGTAGTCTTTGTTATAACTCCTTTGAGTTACGATCCTCCACCATCTGTGTTCGGTCCCAAAACTGGCTACGATTATGAAAAGTTGTTTGATTTTTTAGCTCTACCTGATCTAACAGATGATGTGACTAAATTAGTGTACTCACACTTAATCGACAAAGAAGAAGTGGATGCAGGTTGGCGTATCAGCATTCCAACAAATGTCTTTTCAAATGCTGATTCAGGAGTAAACATTGCCAGCACGTCAAATGTAAATGATGACGGAGCTACTTAACCCTCCAATGATGCAGATTCAAGTGATTCCGATGATGATGTTGAAGCTGCTCCTACAGCTGAAGTTGCTCAAAATACAATTGGTGACCTTTTTGTTGATTTTTAAACTTATCCAAATGTTGGCACGTCATCTGGAAATGTTCTAGCATCTGGTAACGCATCTGTTGAGGGGGAGATCCAGTCAAATTTGGGTACAAATCTATAAGTTCTAGCTGTTCCTGTCACTCGGACAAATAAGAATCATCCTATTGATAATGTTATTGGAGATCCGCGTGAAGGAATAATGACTTGAAGCAGAAGTCTTAATGATATGTAGTGTTTGTTCACAGAAATCAAAGAGAAAGAGATTTACAGCTTAAGCCTACACGAATGCTTTATTACGCAGATAGAGCCGAAAAACTACCACATGGTGCTGAAAGATAGCTCATGGTGTGAAGCAATGCAGGAAGAGTTGGCTTAGTTTAACAAGATGAAGGTTTGGAACTTTGTAGATCTTCCTAAGGGCCAGTGCGCGATCAACATGAAATGGGTTTTTAAATGTAAAAAGGACGATAAAGGCCTAGTCGTCAGGAATAAAGCTCGTTTGGTGGTGCAAGGGTTCAATGAGGAAGAAGGGATCGATTACAAAGAAGTTTATGCGCCAGTAGCTCGACTTGAAACAATTCATTTGTTCCTAGCCTTTGCTGCTCACATGCATATTAAAGTCTATCAGTTGGACGTCAAAAGTGCATTACTTTATGGGAAGCTGCAAGAAACTGTGTATGTATCCCAGTCGCCGGGTTTTGAAGCTCCAACGTCGTCGAACAAAGTGTACTTGCTGGACAAAGCTTTAAATGGTCTTCATCAGGCTCCTCCTGCTTGGGAAGCATTTGTTGGCGAACGAATTCACTGGTGGTGCAATAGATTACACTCTCTTCATCTTAAAGAAAGGGGGAGATTTCCTGATTATGCAAATATATGTCGATGACATTATGTTTGGTTCTTCAAATGATGAGCTTCGTCGGGAATTCGAACAAGTGATGAAATCGAAGTTTAAGATGAGCACAATGGGTGAGCTGAAGTTTTTCCTCGGGTTGCAAGTGGATTAAGAAGTGAATGGCACGTATATTCATCAAACAAAGTACGTCCATGAGATCCTCAAGCGATTCAACATGGAAGACAATCTTCCTTACGAAACTCCGTTGCCTACCAATCATAAGCTGTCAGATGAAAAGGACAAAGATGTTGATGTGGATCCTTTGGTTTGTCATGCAATGATTGGTTCTTTAATGTATCTTACTGCATCTTGAGCTGACATAATGTTTTCGGTGTGTTTATGTGCTAGGTACCAAGCCGCCAATAGAATCACATTTGAAAGCCGTCAAACGGATTTTTCACTATCTTAAAGGCAAACCAAGACTTGGATTGTGGTATCTGGTTGAGGAGGCTTGGACTTGATAGCATATGCTGATGTGGATTTTGGTGGGTGTCCAATCAACAGGAAATCAACCTCTGGTGGTGCTCAACTGCTTGGAAGCCGTCGAATATCCTGGCAATGCAAAAAGAAACAATCAGTGTCATTGTCCACATGTGAAGCAGAATACATCTCCGCTTCGATCTGTTGTGCTCAACTCTTGTGGATCCAACAGCAATTACGGGATTACGGTTTGAATTATACACAAACTCCCAGCATGGTAGATAATAATTCAGCTATTTCAATAACAAATAACTCAGTTACCATTCACGCACTAAACATATAGATGTTAGGCATCATTTTATTCGTGATTGTGCTGAAAAAGGTTTAATTGATGTAGTTAGAGTTGATACCTTAGACAACTATGCAGACTTGTTTACAAAGACATTCGATCGGACGAGGTTCAAAAACTTAGTCCGAATGATTGGGATGATAAACCCTGAGTAGGATGGTTGCACAAGCCCTCATGGAAACTTTATTTTCCGTTTCTTTGTACAGGTTATTTCTTTTCGTAAAACACAAAAATCAAAAAATATTTTACTTAGTTGTAGGATATTTTTATAAAATTCCAAAGAAAATGAAAATTTGAGGACGCGTTGATTGTGAGAAGAAATGATAGTACATCGGCAGTGATATCTTTTACGGGGTATATTATAAAATTAAACCTAAACCACTGACAGCTTCATTATGGTCTTGGTACTGTAATTTTGTTTGAGAGATTACCAAAATTCTGAGATACTATGTCTTTATATCTGATTATTATCTGGGGTATTATACTTGGTCTTCGGATTTTGCGTCGGCAATGGCCTAGACCTCGTATAATACTTTGCTAAGCGCTTCTTTTGTGCGCAAACCCTCCAGGTGGATTTCTTTTATGCCTAACAGTCATCATCAGATGATCTGTTCAAAGCTTGTCACCACCAGGTGAACAACTGAAAATATATGTTACCACTGGGTACATAAAAAATGAAAAATGCCAAAGTGCAGCAAAAGATACCAAACCCTTGGTACACCACCTAAAGTTGAGCCTTCATCTCTCTGTCGATGCGGTGGAACTAACCTGAGCTCTCAAGGTTTCGCAATTTTAGCCGGATACAGATAATAGTTGGATATATTCACCTGTAAGATGTAAGTTTTGGTAGTCTTGATAAGGGAGTATATTCTGAGTAAGACACTTAATTGCATATCTCGAAAACACTGTTCGAACACACGCAAAAGCTTAAGTGGACAAGTATATCGTTAAACATCTTGAACTGTCATTATCATTCTTTGTGCTTAAAATTGTTAAATGGATACTAACTGTGATAGATTTTTAACTGCCATTATCATTCTTTTAATAAAAACAATTTGTCTTGCTAAGTTGGTCTAAGTGTGTGTTGTCCGTGTGGGAAACCGTGTTCCAAGTTGTTAAGAAATATTTTTAAGTATGTGTTACTTAAAATTTTTGAGCTTAAAAATGTTAACATTGTTGGTTTTTGAAATTCATTTGGGCTTTAATGGTTTCAAATGAAGTTTTGAGCTTGACAAGCAATTTTAGATTATCTAAAAGAATACAGGAAACTCGCATTTCAGTGTGCTCGAGTTGTTCGATGCTGTATGAAGAACAAGACTAGAGCAGGAAGTGGTTTGTCGAAGATTTGATGAAGATTTGCAGAACCCGCATATATCAAGGGTGAGTCTGTAAATGCACTTCAGGATGATAAATGCGGGAAGCGGCTTCTCGAAGACTCGATGAAGATTTGTAGATCCCGCATATATAAAGAGGGAGTCTGTAAGTGCACCAAAGTTTGATAAATGTTGGATGCTGCTGAAGTTTCAACATTGAAGGACTAATCTTGTAATTATGTGAAAATTTCACAAGTTTGGACAAGGGTTCTTATACATATGAGAACTTGTGGGTTTAGAATGTCAGTACTTGTAATCTTTTATATGGTGAGTACTTGTGGTTCTCTTAAATGGTGCAAACTTGTATTGTCTAGTTAGTGGTGAGTACTTATTTGTTAAGTACTGAGGGTTTCATTGTTAGGTCTATGATGTCTGAACGTATGATTGTATATAAGATTTGTGATGATGCAATCATTAGACATTCAATGAAACAGTGAAATTTTGGAGAAAACTTCTTCTGCAAACAAACCCTAGCTTTGTGTTCTTCATTCAACCTGTGTGATGGTTGATTGTGAATACTCTGTGTATTCATGATTCTCTCATCTTCTACACCTTATGTACGAGTTCTACTTCACGGTACGAGACACGTGGTGGTTTCCGCACATCGCGTGTGTGTTCGATCGGTCCGGTTTGTGTGTCCGTTGAAGGATGACGACCTTACAGTTACCTAAGTTAAATTAAGGGATTAGAATCCCTAAAAGGCTGAAATATGATGTTGAGGGACTGAAATGGCAAAAACCAAACTTTTGTTGTGATGAAGTCCTTGCCGACCATATGGAAAACTCCTTAAAGTCCGCAAGGGGCACCTGATAACAACAAAGTTGTTGACAACAACATTTCTTCATACTTTTCCACCTAGTTTGATTTTTGCCAACATTCCCTATGCATTTGACACATAAGGAGACACTAATCTTGCACGGAGGCACCCTTGGACACTTATCAAAGCCCCATGCACTCTCCATTGCTATAAATAGCAAGCTAACTGTTAGGTCCAGAGTTTTACGCTTATCTTTATTACGTTTATTTATGTTTGTTTGGCTTAGATTAGCACTTGGGCTTGGGCTAGGCCATGTGGGCCAATGGGGTAGAGGCTCCTATATATAGTCATATCTAGATTATTGATAGTAGAGCTCTGATATTGTGTAACAATGTAATCCCTAAATGAGAACCTTGTACCAGACAATCCGAGAGATTGTGTGCAAGGTTCTCGAAGATCGTACCAGACAGTCCTTGAGACTATGTGCGATTTAAGCAGCGGCACTAAGTGTTGTTATGAAAAATTTCTTTTTGTTCTTGTCGGTTTGAACTTATATTCCGCGTTCGATTGAACCGTCGAGTGATGTCTTGGGTTTTTCGGGACTAACATAAACTTTTTAATTTTATACCAAACTTAAAACAATCTAAAGTCTAGCGTAAGTTCCTTCCTTTTTGCTTTGCAAGCTCTTCTCTTGGTCTTTTGAAGTAGCCTCTGAAGTTAGTAAGTTTCTTTCTTTTAGCTCTTTCTATAGCAATTAGTTTCATAGCTTAATTACATCCAAGTGTCAAGTGTCGAGAGAATTTCGAACAGTTTGACCAAGTAGTTTGACTTTCAATTCTGATGACTTCGGTCAACCAACTTCAAATCAAAAACACCCAAATGATCTACATAATGTAAGGAATAAAAGCCTACATTTATATCTCGTGATTATCACACCTAAGTGGGTTAAAATGACATGTCAAACCTGGATTTTCTAAAAGTCAAACTCAACTTTACAAAGTTACCAAAGAATAATCTTTAAGCATATACAATATAGTATTCTGACATCAAAATAGTTTATACAACATAACAAAAATATATTTTAACATGTTCGACATATCATGAACCCATTTTCCCCGTCCGAACACGTATTTACACGTGCGACTTGTAGAATGACTTAAATCATATAAACAAATCATAATGCGTCAAAACCTGAATTCACCATCCTTATTATTAGGGTCTACTTGTAATCTTTGAGAATGTGGAAACTCATCATCAATTATTAAGGTGAGTACATAGCCCTTTTTACCATTTTACTTTTGGGTTAAACATGTGTTTATTTACACATCCGTATTTTTATGGCTATATGTTCCTAAATGCCTTTGTGTGAAAATTGTTTGGATAACTCCACATGTGCATTCATTAATTATGATCAAGCCAAACAGAAGTATACTATGGCGATATAAGTTTCACAACCATTCCTACTTTCGGTCTGTGTTATAAATTTTGTGTGATCCAGAAGACCATTTGTGGAATGATAGAATCTGTCTACTTTACTTGGAAATCCTTTTTGGGTCTTTCTACTCAATTAGTTAAACCCTTGGGTTTCCATGCTTGTCAACATAAGGTGTGAATGTACCCATCCTTCATACCATATCTTATTAAACACAAATTGCTTTAGTTAACATATATTGCCATACCAAACTTTTTTCCATGTGTTGTTTATCAAATATATGTTACTCACCATCTCTTTAGTTAACCCATGTTATTCTCACATATGTTTTCAGGTACTAACCCATGATTCTATCCAAGTTTGCTACACATAGGAAACAGACTTTGCCTTAGTTTACGTTAATAGAACACAATTGCTATGTTATGTTTTGAGATAAAGTTGTTTCCTTTGTTTGTGATGAATAATATAATTTGATTAACTAATAATATATCGCAATTATAAATTGGTGCCATGTGTTTTTCACAATCTATTCCGGTGACGCCCTGACATTTCCAACGCAGTTGAGGTGTTATAGAGAAAAATCGGGTTGAATATATTCAATAGAAAAGCACGAGGATACAAATGAAAAAGAAATACACGTTATATAGCCTATACAGCCTGACGTTATGTAGCCTGGCTAAATGCATACTAGGTAATGGGCCAATTCCGACACTATGCTTAACTTATTTATCATGCTAAGATCCCCCTCTCAAACTCACAATGCAACAACAATTAGCATTGAGAGTTTTCACATAAGAACCAAAATTGAGACGTCGATTGAGCCGCACCCGCAATCTACAAGGTTGATGGAACGAAGCAAAGCGAGATCGCTCCAAGCTAAATATGATGACGAGTAAAAAGGCAATCAATTTCAATATGTTTTGTTCGCTCATGAAAAATAGAGTTCTTAACTATTTGCATAACACTTTAGTTATCCATGTTAGGGGGTAGGATAAGAGATAGTCACACTGATATTTGTAAGAAGCCATTGGAACCAAACAATATCACATGTAGTAGTAGCCATAGCATGATAGCCGGTCTCAGTAGAAGATCTTGAAACAACATCATGTTCTTACTTTTATAGAAGGAAATATTTGACTGAGTAGTTATAAGATAATCCAAGCTACCTATAATAGTATGATACAAACTTGGATCAATCAAGGGAACACCATCAGTGGGATAATATCGCGCACTGGTTTCAGAGGAGTGTATAGTTATAAGATAAACCAAGCTACCTGTAATAGTATGATACAAACTTGGATCAATCAAGGGAACACCATCAGTGGGATAATATCCCACATTAGTTTCCAGAGGAGTGTAGTTGTGTTACTAGAAAGTTGCTAGTTGAAACCGATTAAATATATATTTTGTTTGAGAAAGGGGATTTCCTTCTGAGGCACAACCACCTCAATACCCAAAAAAACTCCATAGCAGACATTCTTCGTATCAAAATGGTTAGCCAAATCACGCTTCAACGACTCAATACCATCATAATCATCATTATAAGAATCATATAATCCATATATAAAGACAGAAGAATGCATCGAGCACCCGTAAATCCAAACAAACAATGTTGAATGATGATTACTAGGAACAAAACCAAGGGAAGTAAAATCTTTAGAGAAGTTTTCAAAACGAGCATGAGGAAATTGTTTGAGACCTTATAACACTTTCCAAAGCTGACAGACTTCACCACGCTAATGTGCAATTCCTTGAGGAGGGATCATGAAAGCCTCCTCATGGAGATCACCATTTAGAAAGGCATTCTTGATATCCATTTGATAAATTTTCCGCCAACGAACTAATGCAACCATGATAGCTACCTAACAATATAATTGAATTTACATTAACTGGCAAACATTTATTTTCTGTTGAAACTTGTGAAGTCACCAACCTAGTGTTGACACATTTTAGCATATTTTCTCCTAAGGTATGCACAAAGATAGGACATGGAGTCTTATTGCTATCAAACATTTAACATCATTTTTCATACTTTACTTTGCATGGGTTATTGGGCGCTTTGTTTTGCGCGTTAACTAATTTGCATTTTTTAGGTTTACGATTCCGCATTACTATTAAAACTCTAAAACATTATTTTCTCATTTATTGAGAAACGTGGTTTTCAAAAGATCATTTGGTGGTCGTTCAATGTAACTAATGGCAATAATCCTGGTTTGTCATGCACCTCGTAATAGAACCCCGCAAGTGGAATTTCAGAGTGTGATAGATTGGTATCGGGGCCAAAGGTTATAGAGAACTAGGAATTGCATTCTACACTATAGCGATAGACATTGCATTAGTTACACATATGCACACATCTATTTAACACTCTTACATTGCATTCACACACATTATATTTACAGGTATGTCAACTTCGCACACATCCCACCCAGCAGAGAAGAAACCGGTTGTTCCTAGGTCACCACCATTGCCAACTATCCCATCCCGGAGTCGAAGATGGGTTGATTCGAGTCTACTATAGGGGGTATGGGTTACGCTGAGCCTATACATGTTCGTAATAAGGATGACTCTCAGGACTGGAGTTGGTGCCCTAATCTGAGTGGGTGATGGATTCGCTAGGAGCAAGTCCCAGCCTTAGCTACTTCTAACCCTACTCGAACTTTACCTACTTTACCACCACTACAACACCGTTTAGAGCAGGCGTTTGTTGTTTCTATTGCGACTATAGATCGCGAGATTCACCATATGCGGGAGGCATCGGGCGAATTCTCGGGGTTGTTAGAGCAAGGAGCTCACACTGATCGTCAGATAGAGCATTTCATGGAAAGTCTAGGAGACACGAATATGGTTCACGACAACTTGGTGACTACAGCATCGCGATTGCAAATGCTAGAGTTTCAGTAGCCAAGACTAGAGCAATAATAGCTAAGACTAGAGCCATAGTGGAAGAGTCGTTTGTCACTAATGTCATGGAAGATGAGGATGAAGAGGAAGAACCCAAAGAAGAACTAGATGAGGATGACGATGATGGATAACTCGTTTCTTTAGTTGGCAACACTATTTTATTTGCTTTACCTTTCTTTCAGTTTTTGTTATGAACTTAGATGGGCAGGGTTGTTCCCAACTAACATATATTTCTAGAATTTTAATGTTTTGACTAAAAGTTTTTTGTGCCTTGCAATGAGTTTTTATCAAGAATTAGTATTGGAATATTAGATGTTGTGATTTATGAGTGTTTTTATTTATTTTGTATTGTTACAGTGAATATATGTTGTCAGAATTTCTTCATTACTTTGAAATCCGAACTTATGATTTATATTCAGAATTTCTTTGCTTGTTCCAAATGTCTTTGTATTCTGAAGTACTGTTCAAATTAATCTGATCTATGGTTTCAAAAGCTTTCGGGTTTTACGAGTTTCGAACTTTCTAGAATTCTGGGTTACCGGGGGTACTGGATTTTTAGTTAAGTTTAGAAGTTTGTGTAGTTCAGAGGTTTTGATTTGTGCATGTTCCAAGTTTTTATAGCTATGCCGGGTTATCGGGGGTACCAGATAATTAGAAAAAGTCATTATTTTGTGTAATTTGGAAATTTGAAGTCAGTTTCAGATTACTAAAAAGTGATAGGGTACTTATGTTGTCCAGATCAAGTGAGGGGATGAAGAACGGAAATGGTGGTCCACGGTGTTCGTATCAATATTCTCTGTGGTGCCCGCGGAAAATCCATAGTCATCCTGATCTAATACCTCACCACTTTAGGACTATTTATCAAATTTCGGGACGAAATTTCTTTCAAGTTGGGGATGATGTGACAACTCAAACTCTCAAGGTCAGTGTCTCTTAGTCATGTGATCCTGTTTTCTTAATATTCCTCTTTCACATCCCTTGTGATGATAAAAAATGTTAAACACTTGTGACTATAATATACTTGTTAAATGTAAAACGTGATTGGGTATGTTTACGTGTGTTTGACTGATTAACAACGAGAAACCATTAAACTTTTTTATGTGTCGTTTAGCTAATTTAGAAAACTAACTAAATTGGGCACACTTGGGCCGCGAACTCGCTTAACACACACACACATAGCATATAACTGGGTCGCGCTTATGGTCGGGCCACACACTTTCCTAATTATAAATCCCTTCGGCCCACACACATGTTATCATAGGCCCTAACTACACAAGCCCAATCAAGACTTAGAAGTTGGGCCGGCTGTTATGTGATTCGCATATACACACGTCCACACAAGTAACTAGATACGGTTTTCATAATTTAGCACTCACAAGTTCCTAGCAAACCCTAATCACCTTCTTCTCTCCTCCCTTGAGTCGCCGGCAGTTCTTGGGCCGAAACTCCCTCATTTTGTTCGGTTAGTGTTAACATAATCATTCTAATTCTTGATTACTTATCAATGATGTGTAATGTGCGGAATGATTATCAATGATGAGTATGAACCTTATATGTGTTAGAAATATGCTAATGTTTTGTCGATATAATTGTTTGTGTAGAAAACGGGTATGATTTACATTAATGATATGTCGATTAACTGTTTGATCCATGTTATACAATGTTAAACAAGTTCATAACAACTAACTGCTAGAAGAAGGGTTATGATAATTGATTGAAAATCGTACTAATTGTTAATAGATTAATTGTTGATCGTGATTGCTTATGACCACTACTGAAAGAGTGGATTGATCGGATAAACCCTAATCTGTAAGTGTTAGGGGTGATGTTTGACGAATCTTAAGAGTTTCGTCAAACCTTGTGTCGACGAAAGATAAAAGTTTCGTCAACAACCATATGACCAAAGATATGGGTGTTTCATCGGGGCAGGGACGACGAATCTTGGGGGATTTCGTCGAAGGGGAAAATGGACTAAACCTGGGTTTGGGTAAGCAAAATGGGCCGCACATGGGTGAGAGTATGATATTAAATTGAATTGCAAAAATGGGCCACACGCAACTAACTTGCACAAGTGTGGACTTGGGCACACAAGTCAAGGCCTTCTCGTGCACCTTGATGGGCCTTTAACTGTTGGGCCGCATATTACCCGTCATACACTCGGGTTGGGCCTCGAATGGAATAGAACGCACATTTGGATGATTAATGTTGAGAATTGTAGTATGAAAATAGGATGTGATCATGTAAACTGGTATGGGGTTCAAACACCCAATATGTGATGATATAGTGTATGAAAACATTTGTTGGGATTGCATGACCAACTACTACAACTTGCATGACATTATGTGTGTGCTACATGTATACTATGTATAAGGAATAAGTAATTAAGTGCTACAAAAACTGACTGTTACTGGTAATCATTTTAGGATTTGGTCGACCAACTATAAACACGTAACTAATCATACCGAGCAAACCAAGGTGAGTTCACTGCTCTTTTTCCAAGCATGCGTCCCGGGGAGGGACATCTGGTAAACGTTCCGGGGAGGAATGTCGGGTTATTGGGATGTTTGTTAATACTCGCATATCTATTAACCAAGTCCCACCGACCGATTGTTGCCGGGGAGGCAACAAGGTATTAGTTAATAGCGCTATTTAGGTTTGCCAACCTCACACCGTACCGGGGAGGTCGGGAGTGAACTAATGATCCCAGTCTTGACCATTGCTTTGATAGAGGCAATGGAGTTTGGGCAAAACAACTTTAAGCCATTAGTGGTAAACGAGTTATTACAACATCAAATCATTGAATCGTCCTATACTCATATCTGGTAACTAAAACGTGTTAACAAAACTTTGAACTCACCAGCGTTGTCTGAGACACTTGTTTGCATGCTTCCAGGTCTATAGGCTTATATCATTTGGAACTTGTTGTCTGGAAGGTTGGAGTGGTCATGCGTTGAGGAACATGGAAACTTGAAACGAGATTAAATGATTTGGTCGATCATTAGGATCCGACCAAACACATTAGGTGACCATAGTTGTATAGGGAATAACCTTCCGAGGTTATACCTTATGGTCACTTCGTTTAAGTAGTTGTATGATAGGAAGTTTATATGCCTTAGGAAAATGACCAAAATGCCCTTTTTACGCATAAATTCATTTTACACATATGTAACATAAATCTTGACATCTAAACTGATTAGGCAACATCATTAGACTTGTTAAGGCATATAATACTTGTCATAGGACTAGTTAGGCGGTCCGAACGCGTTTTACGCGAACGACGCGTTAAAGTAGCATAAGCTACCTAAAACGGGTCGTAATGGGTCGTAAGCACTTAGATTAGGTTTCACATTAGTATGTAGGCTTTGTTAGACCATATCATATGAGTTCCAATACTCATTTGGTTTACGAAACCTCATACTATCCGATCTTCCGATTTAGGTCCGGTTATTAATGTAGTTACCTATATTAGGTGCCGTTTGATTTCCGTGACCCCTCTAGCTTTGCTTGGTTGTTTATCAAGACTTCTAAGCACCCTCAAGTGAGTACATAGTCCCCTCTTTTACTGTTTTTCAAACGTTTTGAGGTGAAACACATGTGCCTACTTGTTACTTTCGTGTATTCATGTTTTTATATCATATACTTGCTATGTTCATTAGTACACTATTAGTACATGATTTCATTTTGTTTTTATGCTATGTATGTTCATTTAGTGCGTACTTAGTACATTGTTTTACACTACATTTTGTTGCATATGCTCATCTAGCATATGGACACATTGATTTACATTTTGAACCGTTTGTAACCATTTGACTATGTGAACCATTGTAACCATTTGATTATGTGAACCGTTTGTAACCGTTGAATTATGTGAACCGTTTGTAACTGTTGAACCGTGTGAACCATTTGATTATGTGAACCGTTTGATACTGTTTGAACCGTTGGGTTAGGGAAGTGATTAGATAACGGGGCGGGTGTAATTTGTTAAAAGCATGGTGGATACGCCGCTGGTACTTCCTATATATAAGTGCTTTTAACACATTATATATCGTTGCGTTCTCTAGATCACTTGGGCAAGGTTATCTAAACAAAGTAATATTACATGGTTTTTCTAACGATATATATACTATTCGAGTTTGTATTTCAAAAACGATTTACAATCTGGGTTTATTTAAACAAATGTTTTGGAGTTAAGAATCAAGGCTACCAGATTTTATAAAATTATAATCAACTTGATTTGAGTTGCTTAATTATGTCGCAATACTACACTTTTCAAAATAAGGTTTTTAAATAAGTATTGTAACATGTAAAACGAGCCATGAATCTCACACTCACACAAATCCTATGTACTCGCCGGCATTTTTATGCTGACGTATTTCCACATGTGTTTCAGGTACAATAGTTGATGATATTTGATGATGATATTTGTGTACTCTCACATAGGAATGGACGAGGCCTTAGTGACTTAATAACAATGAAAGTGTATTTGTTCATGTTTTGTTTCTAATTCCAATGTAATATAATACATTCAATTCAATAAAACGAAACTGTTTAATCCATGGTTGTGAAACAATGTTTCTGTTACAACACTCCCCGACGTTTCCGCCACATTTTGTTGTTTTACGTGGTTGGGGTGTGACACTTTGATTTTAGTTAAACATGTAGTATGCTTCCGCTGAACACGATGTATTACATTTAATGTTTTTATGACATATTAAGTTAATGAAAGCTTTTATTTCAAATTTTGTTATGAGTTCAATGTGATTGGTGGCTAGATCCTGGTACGTCACATGCCTCGCGAGGGTTTACGCATGTGGTATTTTGGGGGTGTGATGTTCTCGGAGTTCGGATTTGACCCTTAGTTGAGTTTTGGGACAATCTTGGACTATTATCGTGACTTGGTTTGACTTTGACAGCTTGTGCATAAAAAAACTCGTGTGTGATGCAGTTTTGTTGAGTATGTTCGTGTTTTTAATCAAGTATGGACATGATGAAGTTGGATTCTCGGTTGACGACTTATTAAAGATTCAGCCTTATTAGTTGTTGTTTAGAGTAGAGAAGATTGGTTTCTTGTTCTCTCTTCCAAGATGCTTGATAAGGGGAAGATTGGAGATGAAAGCCATCGGGAATTCAGTGGATTCGTGAAGATTGGAGATTGATTCATGAAGATTCATGACGAGATGAGATCATACATGAAGGGTTGACTTTTGATAATGATGGTTGAAGCACTTTTACAAAGTTCAGTTTGTTATTAACTTATAGAATTGAACTTCATGTCTTTGTGAAGTTTGAAGTGTTCAAGATTGGGGATTGGAAATCCAATGTCTCTTTCTACTGCTGGTTAGGTTTGAAGATTATGGTTTAAAGATTATGGTTTCGAGCGATATCTTATATTTGGTTATAGGCTGGTTCGCGATAACTTGATCCTGGAGTAGTTTGAGGGGGAGGATCTACAGTGTTTGATGTTGGATGCTTCAGGTTTCACAAAGCAGCCATTTAAGTGATCGTCAACAAGTATTTAATTAGAAGGGTTGAAGATCGCTGTGCTCTAACAGAAAAATCAAGTCTCAACCAAAAGAGAAAGCAGGCATAACGTCATCAGTCAAGGGGGGTCTGTAAGCGTAGTATCCGGTGACTGAAGATTTTCGATGCTAGACAGAAGTGATAGCAACAGTTAAGGGGGAGTATGTAAGTGCAGCTCTCGTCGGGTAACTGTGCTTTATCAGTTCTGTTCGACAAAGTCATACTAACAAATTCGGACATATATAAGTTGAATGTGTCCTTATTTGTGATTTTGGATGTTGGTGCACTTGTGTCTGTACTTTGTCTGTATGTTGTCGTGATACCAAACGATGTCTTTGTTAGTCTTGTAAGTTTGACCAAGTCAACCATCCTCCTGGTTTGACTTGGACAAACAGTCAACAAATTGGTTGTAATATGTCTGTGTCGAAGGATGTGTCATCGAAGGATTGTTTATATCCTTCGATGAGCTCGAAAGATAACCTTCGAAGGATAGACCACGAAGGATATCATCCTTCGAGGTATATGTGATCCTTCGATGGGTTTCTGGTCGACAGATGATCTTACGATCAGTCTGTCTGATCCTTCGACCAGACGATCTGTATTGGGTATATAAACCCATGCATTGTGTTCACTTCAGTAGTCAGAGAGAGACATTAGAGACAGACAGAAAATAGAGAGAACACACACACACTGAGAGAGTTTGCAAAACTGATTTGTAAACATTGCATTGTAACAGACCCTTCATAGTATTAATACAGAGGTGTTAATCGTTGAAGTTTGTGTGTTGTGTTTGTGCTTGTTCTATCTCGGTTTGCATGCTAGCTTGGATTCCGCACTTGCTAGTGTGTTAGACATAACAAGGAATAGGTTAAACCTCAACCTCCGAGGGACCTACAAGTGGTATCAGAGCCGTGGCTCTTTTCCTTGTTAAAAACCGGGTTTTATACAAGTTCTTGGAGTGTTTGGACAAAACTCACTTGGTTTTTGCAGCCGTTTTTACTGTTTTTCTCGCTTATCTTTACGTTAAAACGTGTTCTAAACTAACCGGGTGTGTTGCATGACGGTTTGGGTAACTTAAAACTTGTTTTTGAGGTGTTTGGTAATTTCCGGCCAAAATTCCGGCTACTCCGGTGACCGGTTTCTGGGTTGTTACTTCGTTTTTCGGTAATATTTTATTGGTTCAAAATCTGTTTTTGCAGAAAGTATGGTCTGACCATACCTTCTGCCCTCTGCCGAAAGTTTCTACCAACCCATCAACTTTTTCACCAACCTGTCTCATTTGTCAACTGTGTCAGGGCAGTTCGAAAGATATCCTTCGAAGTCGAAAGATCATCTTTCGATCAAAGGAGGTTCGATAGATAATCATCCTTCGAACATCCTTCGAAGTCTGTGACTTATCCTTCGATCCAAGGAATATTTTCGAAAGATACATCTTTCGTTTTACTGCTCTTATTCGAAAGACAAGGATCCTTCGATTGGGGAGTCTTTCGAAATCATTGTTCGAAACTCAACAGTAATCTTTCGAACACTGTTGATCCTTCGAACAAGTGTTGATCTTTCGAACTTAGTCTGTTTTTGTTTAACAAGTTTGTGATTTTCAGGTTTTATTATTTTTGATCAAAAATGAATCCAAGATGGAATACTCCGGTAAATACAGACATGTATTTTGGTACTCCGTCTCCCGCACCGGTATCCTCTCAAGCTAATGCAACTTCTACCGGTCAATGGGCATTCGTATCAAATCAAACTCCAAGTATTCAAAGCATTCTCTTAAGTGAGAGCGAAACCGAAAGTTTGAATCGGCCTCCAAAGTTGATGCACTTATATGAATATCCAGGATGGATTGATAGATTTCATACATACGTTCTTGGTCAAAATACAGAATTGTGGTTGCGGTTCATTACAGATTTCGATCAAACAATAGAGGTTGCCGCATCATCTGCTGCTACGTTTGCAGATCTTACGGAAGATCAGAAGAAGGTCTATGATTTGGAAAAGAAGGCATATGCCATTCTTACTCAGGCGTTAAGTAAAGATATTTATCATCAATTCGTCAGTTACAAGACGACAAAGAGGTTGTGGGACGCGTTGAAGACAAGGGGGTAGGAAATGAAGCGACTCGTCAATTGAGAAAAGAGCTGCTAAAGAAAGAGTTTGATGGTTTTACTTGTATGGAAAATGAGTCGTTAGGTGATTTGACAAGTAGATTTAATCATCTGCTGACTGAATTGGCAAATTTTGGGGTTGTTACAACTTTAGCAGAGATTGTGAAAAAGTTTGCAGATGCGTTGCCACCTCAATGGAATACTTTCTTGGAAATCATGAAGTACAATGGCACTTTAGCTACAACAAGCTTCAATGACTTTGTTCAAATCCTGGAAAACAAGAATCAGGAAGAAACTCTCAAGGCAAAAAGAGTTCCAGTGCCACAAAATCCTGAAATGTATTATGGAACTTCTAGCACTTCTACAAAACTTTCTTCACATGCTCCAATCCAAACAGCGTTTGTGTCTAGCACTGACATGTATGGCAATACTATCCAAGTTCCGGTCCCTCCAAAAACAGACATGTATGGAAATCCGCTTGAACCAGTCCCTCAATCAGCACCACAACGACCTCTCAGATCAACTGATATGTTCGGAAATCCATTAACTGTTCGATCTACCGGACCAACAGACATGTATGGGAATCCACTTCCTCCTCAACAGCAAGCTTGTTATGGAAGCACATCGTCTGCTGGTCAACAATCAAAGCCAAATACAGTATGGCTCGACACCTCAAGCTTTTCTAAAGTCAGTGTGGAAGTAGCAAAGGAACACATGGAGCTGCTAAACACTTTGGTGAGCGCATACTGTGGATTAGTGGAAGGTCAGATTGGTAACATTAATCTGACACAAGAAGACTTTCAGCAGATCGATAAAGAGGAGATGGAGATGATGGACATCAAGTGGGCCTTTGCCAGTGCTGTTAGGCGAGCAAAGGATTTCATGGAAAGAACAGGCAGAACCAGCTTGGAGAGCAAGAAAGATACCAAGTATGGGTTTGATAAGCAGGCTGTTAAGTGTTTCAATTGTGGTGAACGTGGTCATTTCAAGCGTGAATGTACAAGGCCATCTCAGCATGGAAACCAAAATCCTTTCAGAGGTCAAGGCAACAGGGCAAATCAGAACCAAGTAAGGAACAACGAGCGCACACTGGTGCCTGTCAACAACCAGAGTCAAGCAGGACCATCTAATGCCAACCAGGCACTTGTGGTTCAAGTAGATGAAGGCTGTGATTGGTCAATCCAGTTGGGAAATGATGCTCCAGATGGAACAGCGTGTTTTGCTGAAGTCGTTAAGGATTTAAATCACGCCAGTGGTGGAGAATCTTCCACCAATGGTGGTGAATCTTCTGAAGATGAAGACAGTTCTGGTTATAGTGGAAGCTCAGATGAAGAATCCTCCACTTCAGGCAATGATCAGGTGGATGAGACATCGAGTGCGTCAGTCGATGCGGACATTGATGATATTTTGGAAGAAGCTGCAGCAAGAACTCAAAGAAGATCTATTTTGGTTGATAAGCTGCTTATTCTTCGTCTTCTCTCCATTCAGCCTTTATGGCTAATGTCGACAGTTCATCAAGTCAGGTATGTGTCGATGAACCCACTTCTGTTAGTTGTGATAACTGTGATAGTTTGCGTATTAAATGTGCTGATTTAGAGACAAGCATGTCTGAGTTGCAAGGCAAACATGATGCTTTACAAGCTAGTTTGTTTGACTTGCAAGACAAACATGCTTCATTGAATGATAAGTGGTGTGAATTGCAAAGCAAACACGAGGGTTTGCAAGAGAAATATGATGTGACATTCATTCACAACCAGAAACTGACCGTTGATCTTTCCAAATGCACAGAAGCCAACATGTTTTATGAAAACCATGAAAAGGAATTTAAGTCAATGATTGAAACGTTAAAGAAAGATAAAACAGAGCTGACAAAAATGGTTTCCAGAAAACAAACTGACATTAATTTGTATATAACTCGTCTTGAGGTAGTGCAAAAGGAAATGGCTTGTGTGAAAACTGAAAGTAAGGCGATCCGACTCAAGTTAGACAGTTATTTGAGCTCTAGCTATGTGTTGGATCACATCATTGATGTTCAGAAAGAGAAACGGGATGTCACATGCATAGGTTACAAGAAATGTCCACCACCCGTGAGAAACAATTTTGATGTAGTGCCTGATGAGGAGTACAGAACTCACTTTGAACCATCGGTTCCTTTGGATGTTAATGAATTTGCAACAGGGCTTGGATACAAGAAAGAAGTATCATCAGATTCGGATGTGTCAGCAGATACTTTTGTAACTGCTGAACAGAATCAGGATCCTCCAGTTGTGATTGAGGATGCCGATTCTTCTGATGATGAATCCGATGATACTGATTCAGCAAAGTCTGAGGCGGTGATAAGCGAAGAGGACATACCTCTTGAGAATCATATTCTGTGTGATCCTCCTGCAAAACCCGCTAAGACTGTTGCAATCGAGTCCTCGTCTGAAAAAGAGTCGGAGAGTGTGGATTTGCTGTACACTCTTGTTGGTGATGATAAAATTTATTCTGACAAAGATTTTCCTATTAAGAATGTTAATCAATCATTAATCAGTAAAGTCTTTGAAAATTCAACAAGTAAGTTTTTGGGAAAGACATGATCATGTGTTACAGTAACACAGTGCCCTCCTATCCCAAAGGCTGAAGTTAGAAAACAATTTGGCAATCAGAAACTACCAACAGAGAAAAAGCAGCAAAATCATACCAAACCAAGAGGTAAAATACCGACTGAAAGTCAAAGGAAGCCGAATAAGAAGAAGAACAAGAATGTGAACTTTGTGAAATCTAAGGGAACGGACAAAATTGCAACGTTTGAAAACCAATCTAACTTAGATTTTGTCAAGAAAGCAACAGTGATGAAAAGGAATGAATCAAGTAGTTCAAAACCTAGTACCTCGGGATCACAAAGTTCATCATCGGCAAGACGATCACATGATACTTCGGGGTTTGTTGAACGAAGATCATGTTTGAATGTGGTACAATTGGACACATAATTCGAAATTGTCCGTATCTTCATAAATTAAAAGCAAAAGAAGATGATCCCCGTGAACACAATCACCAAAAGCGATCGGTTTCTGTAAAACAAGATCCCCGACTTGTAAGAGAAAGGGAAAAGAAACAGAAACGCCAACAAGTCAAGGTGGTTGAAAAGGCACTTAAAAATGAAGTGGTTCAAAAACAATCGGTTCCAGTTAAACCAGAAAGTTCAAAATTTTCAAAAACTTCAAACAATCACGAAGTTAAATTTTCAAACAATCAAACTGGTAAATTTCAACAGACATGGAAACCTAAAATAACCACAAATTCAGGGGGACCATCACAATTTTCGAATCATCAAAGAATAGAAGTTATTGTTGTTGATGAAAATGGAAGACCCAAGACCACAATGGCTTGGGTCCCCATCTCCAACTAATTATGTGAGTTCATGTGCAGGGTGTTCCAGGAGGAACTATCAGTAGTCATTGGATTGTTGATAGTGGGGCATCCAGGCACATGACAGGCGACATGAAGCTTCTCTACGACGTCAAATCTATTAGAGGAGGTTATGTTGCTTTTGCTGGAGATAAAGGCGGATATATTACGGGTGACGGAATGATTTCCAACGGGGTTGTTAGTTTTGATAAGATCAACTTTGTACAACAACTTGATCACAATCTTCTTAGTGTTTCTCAAATTTGTGATAAGCAGTTGTCAGTACACTTTGATGCAAATGGATGTTATGTGCTGAAACCCGGCTTCAAAATTCCAAAAGAATGGATTCTCTTGTCGGCTCCAAGGATAAATGATTTGTATGTCCTTGATATGAGCCAAGCTATCACAACGTCTGCACAAGCAACTTGTTTCGTTTCCAAAGCCACAGAAAAAGACTCAATCTCTTGGCACAGACGAATGGGTCACATTCACTTACGCAAAATGAATCATTTGGTGTCAAATGAATTAGTGAATGGTGTTCCCCTTAAAAATTTCCATCTTCAAGACATCTGTGTCTCGTGCCAGAAAGGAAAACAAACGAAGAAGCGACACCCTACAAAGAAAATCAACACGGTGGCTGTTCCTCTTGAACGTTTGCACATGGATTTGTTCGGTCCTGTCAAGCACAAAAGCATTAGGAATGATCAATATTGCCTCGTGATAACTAATGATTATTCAAGATTTTCTTGGGTGGCGTTCATGGCACACAAGAGCGAAACCTTCGGTATTATCAAAAACTTGATTATTCAGATTGAGAATCTATATAAGTTGAAGGTTAGGCGGATACGTAGCGACAATGGTACTGAATTCAAAAATCATGCCATGGCGGAGTTTTGCACTTCAAAAGGTATTCTTCACGAATTTAGTGCAGCTTATACTCCTCAACAGAATGGCGTCGCTGAAGGTAAGAACCGCACATTGATCGAGACTGCTAGGACTATGTTGGTAGAATCGCAGTTGCCCATTCCATTCTGGACTGAAGCTGTGTCCTCTGCATGTTACACGTTGAACCGAGTCCTCACAGTCAAAAGGCACAACAAGACCTGTTTTGAGCTTATTAAAAAACGGAAACCAGATTTGTTATATCTTGAACCGTTTGGAGCTCCGTGCACACTAATCGATCCTAATGGAAAGTTTGGGGCAAGGGCCATTGAAGGATACTTTCTTGGGTATTCCACCCCGAACTTAAGAGTCTGGAATCTAGAGACTAAAAGGGTCGAGGAATGGTCTTAAGTCAGAGTACAAAGGCACACTTTACCAGTCAAATGTCCTGGTCAGCCTTGGATGTTTGAGTACGATGACTTTTTCAATTCGATCAATGTTGAAACCGTTGAAGAAAATGTTGCGGCAAGGATGTTTTTCGAGAGTGATAATGCAACAGATTCACCGTTGGTTCGTCCAATTCTTGTCAATCAAGAACCATCTTCGGTGAACAATAATGCTCTCGACAATGAGGATTTTCACGATGCTACCGAATTGAACGAATCTTCAGAGGATGATGAATTTCTCGATGCAGATCAAGAAGCTCCAACAACAGCAGTACATGGTACTTCAGAGGGTACACCTCCAGTGGATGTCCCTAGAACAGCTGAAGCTACTGCATCATCCTCTTCGTCAATTCCGGGCCTTGAATTGAGTGTTGATCTCAATCTCAACAATCTGGGTACAAATATTCCAGTTTAAGATAATCCAGAAACAAGGATTCACAATACCCATCCTCAACAAAACATCATCGGAAATGTACAGAGTGGCGTTCAAACAAGAAACATGTTGCGAAACAACAACAATGCAGGCTTGTATTCAACTATCCGAGAATCTGGTCAACAAAATGATTGGTCTTTCGCGTGTTATGTATCACAGGAAGAGCCAAGAACTTGGAAAGATGCTTTGAAAGATAGCTCTTGGGTTGAAGCAATGTAGGAAGAACTGCAACAATTCCAGAAGCTTGGTGTCTGGAAACTCGTAGAGAAACCTGCTGGTTACAAGAAGATTGGTACCCGTTGGGTGTTTAAATGCAAAAAGGATGACCGTGGAGTCGTTATTCGAAACAAAGCAAGGCTAGTCGTTCAAGGTTTTCGTCAGATAGAAGGGATCGACTACAACGAAGTGTATGCACCTGTTGCACGTCTAGAAGCAATTCGGATTTTTCTGGCTTATGCTTCATTCAAAGGTTTCAAGGTATACCAGATGGACGTGAAAAGTGCATTCTTACATGGTGTGGTGGAAGAAGAGGTGTACGTCGAACAGCCTCCAGGTTTTGAAGATCCTATCCATCCCGATCGGGTTTGGTTGCTCAACAAAGCTCTCTATGGTCTACATCAAGCACCGCGAGCTTGGTACGCAACCTTATCTAATTATTTGCTGGAGAATGGATTTCGCAGAGGTCTTATCGATTGTACTCTTTTCATCAAAGAACAAGATGGAGATCTTCTACTGGTTCAGGTATACGTTGATGATATTATTTTTGGTTCTACTAATGATGTTTTGTGTAGGAATTTCGAGCGCATTATGCAGGATAAATTCGAGATGAGTGCTATGGGGGAAATGACTTTCTTTTTGGGCCTACAAGTACAACAAACCGAGTCTGGGATAGTCATCCATCAGACTAAATATGTTGGTGACATCTTGAGCCGGTTCCAGATGTCTGATGCAACGCCCATCGGTACCCCATTGCCACAAAATCACGGAATTACTCCAGACTTGAAGGGTGAAGCTGTTAGCCCCTCATACTACCGCGCGATGATCGGATCTCTTATGTACCTCACAGCATCAAGACCAGATATAATGTACCCAACGTGCCTGCTTGCCAGATATCAAGTTAACCCGAAGGCCTCACATCTTGCAGCTGTAAAAAGGATTTTTCGTTATTTGAAGGGTTACCCTGACACCGGTCTATGGTACCCTAGGGATAATAACTTTGACTTGATCGCATTCAGTGATTCTGATTTTGGCGGATGCAAAATCGATGGCAAATCCACAACGGTTGGATGTCAGTTTTTGGGAAATCGCCTAGTCACATGGCAGTGCAAGAAGCAGACGTGTGTCGCTACATCAACATGCGAAGCTGAATACATTGCTGCCTCAAGTTGTTGCTCCCAAGTCCTATGGATCCAACAACAATTGCGCGACTACGGTTTTGAATTCCTAACTACTCCTATTTACGTTGATAATTCTGCTGCCTTACAGATCACTAAAAATCCTGTGCAGCATTCAAAGACTAAGCACATCGAAATTAAGTATCATTTCATACGTGATTGCTTTGAGAAAAGGCTAATCGATGTTGCTTACGTCCACACCGATGACCAACGTGCCGACCATTTTACCAAAGCATTTGACAAATCAAGATTTGACTTTTTATTATTGGTAAACGGCATTAAGGTCAAGCAAGAGTAAAACCAACATCGGAAAATCATTTTTGTAAATACCTTTGTGTTTTTAATTTGTCTTACTTTATTGATTTTAGGGGGAGTAAATCCAAAATTTGAAAATCCAAAAACATCGAAAAATTTCAAAAACACAAAAACAATAGAAAATTAAAAATGAGTTTCCTGACAGCAAAAGAGAAAATGATAGTACATCAGTGGTCTGTCCAAACCTCTTTAAACCTTAAATGCAAAACGATAAGCAGCTCTATATAAGATGTATCAGTAGGCTCACAATCATTTTAAAGTGTGCAGGGTGATATAAACTTAAATCGACTGAAGATCAGGTGGGAACCATTCATTGGCATATGGTCTTAGTACCGAAATTTCGTTTGAGAGATTGCCAAGGTTCTGAAATATTCGGTCTTTATGCTGCTTATCAGCTGGGTATCATGGTTGTATCTTTTACCGAAAAATAACGGGGACGCAAGTCTAGATCTTCCATGATACCATACATACGTGTACATACTGCATACGACCTCAATAAGTGATAAACAATCACATGTCCACAAAATAAGTGATAATATATCACATTTATCCGGGAGTCAAGTTCGTCTCTCTGCTGTACGAAAGTACTGACCTGTTCACGGACTTGCTCCTGTGCCCTCATGCATCGAAAATCAAGTTCCTCATCAATAAGTGATTCTATCACATAGGGCTTGTTTTCAAATCAAAATAAGTGAGAATCTCACATCATATACGGTCAAACAGATGATAATCGGTATACTCACCGGTAAGATGAACCCTCGTGCATACCTTGATACGGGAATGTGTCGTGATGTGGATGAACACCGGTCGGTAAGTATAAATCATACCTTAACGTATCCCCTCGCCATGATTACATCTGATAAGTTGAGCTTAAGTGGACAACAATACCGATAATTGTTATAGGATGCTTATCTTAATGTTAACTAATTGAACAACAAGAGCGTTTTGGCGTGACCGTACACTGATATGATTCTCTTACCCTCGAAACTCGCAAAAAGAATGTCTGTAAATATTTATTTACTGCTTTCTGTCTTTACATTTGAAATATTCAAAAAGTCCAAAAAGATTTTAGGTGTGTTTTAGTATAAACTTTATAAAAGCCAAAAAGATTTTATTTCTATTTTATTTTCGATCGTACGATGTTGGAGCTCGAGTCTTCGTTACCTGAAACCTGATTGAAAACCAAAACGACTATATCTTCATAAACGGTCGAAATTTGCAAGTGTTGAAAGTTAAAATTGAAATTGATAAAATTTGTTAAAACTTTCAAACTGTCGGACGGTGTTTGTTTAAACAATGGTCACACGTGTGTAGTCTGTTTATGGTACTATATTCCAGGCAGTTGTTCTCATTACGCGTTTAGAATTCTTGCATGTGCAGATTCTAAAGGCAAGGAGAACATGGTCGATGACAAGCTTCGGAATGAAGACACGACGTGAAGGCACTCAAAAGATGAAGATGATCGAGTTGCCGCTGACCATCATCAACACCACAAGGATCTCAAGCTAATGATCAAATCATTCACGAGCATAACTCAAGGGGGAGCTTATGTTAAGGGGGAGTTTGTCAACACACTTCCAACATGATACGGGGAGTTTGTTGGTACACTTTCTGCTTTCAAGACGTGAAGATTTTAAAGATCCTCCGACGTTGAAGAATTGAAAAGACGTCAAGGACTTGAAGACACGAGGGACCTACAAGAATTAAGATCAAGATCGAGACAAAGCTACAGCCAAGGGGGAGTTTGTTGGTGCACTTGTGTCTGTACTTTGTCTGTATGTTGTCGTGATACCAAACGATGTCTTTGTTAGTCTTGTAAGTTTGACCAAGTCAACCATCCTCCTGGTTTGACTTGGACAAACAGTCAACAAATTGGTTGTAATATGTCTGTGTCGAAGGATGTGTCATCGAAGGATTGTTTATATCCTTCGATGAGCTCGAAAGATAACCTTCGAAGGATAGACCACGAAGGATATCATCCTTCGAGGTATATGTGATCCTTCGATGGGTTTCTGGTCGACAGATGATCTTACGATCAGTCTGTCTGATCCTTCGACCAGACGATCTGTATTGGGTATATAAACCCATGCATTGTGTTCACTTCAGTAGTCAGAGAGAGACATTAGAGACAGACAGAAAATAGAGAGAACACACACACACTGAGAGAGTTTGCAAAACTGATTTGTAAACATTGCATTGTAACAGACCCTTCATAGTATTAATACAGAGGTGTTAATCGTTGAAGTTTGTGTGTTGTGTTTGTGCTTGTTCTATCTCGGTTTGCATGCTAGCTTGGATTCCGCACTTGCTAGTGTGTTAGACATAACAAGGAATAGGTTAAACCTCAACCTCCGAGGGACCTACATTGGATCTATCATAACTTATGGTGTGTTGTCCGAATTTAGCACTTTGTATTGTCAAGAGTTAGGGTTTGCCTCAGCCTATATATATATATATATATGGGTGTATAGGTTAGACTTGGAAATCCATCACATTCATTCATCTCAGTAAGAATGGATCTGGGTGATCAGCTTTGTGCAACCTCTCACAAACCCTAGCTATTCCTCAATAGTGTGTGTAAATTTATAGAGAGAGAGAGGGAGTGACTATGTGTTAGTGAGAGAAAGCTCGGTTTAGATCTTTGTGATCTAAACCTACTTGTAGATGACGTAGTAATTTGTGATGACTAGTTTATTAATAAAGAGATTCATCTTCTACATATTTCTATCTTTAATGTTTATGATTGTTCTTCATGTCTTGAATTAAGTGCAATGTTGATGTTCGTCATCGATCCGGTGCTTTCACACCTTACACCCAACATCCTTATTGTAGCCATCGCATAGTAAAAGCTTTGCTACTAATTGTGAAGTGGTACAATAACTTTATAAGATGTGTTCATAGCCCTTGTTTTACAATGTTTACATCTTTGGGGGTGGAAAAGATGCTTTTAGCAACAAATTATGGTTCATACAAAATCAAATAACGAATTTCATATACTTATGACGATTAAATGGCCTTACATGTTGCTATGGTACATTTGACACAATACAAAGTCCTCACTACAACACTACATAACCGTTAACTTTGCGAAGCTTGTGGTAGTACGTTGATAGATCTATTAGCCTAACAAGCCCATCTAGAATTCCAGGGTAGGGGTCAGAATTCCCGGGTAGGGAACTGGAAACCAGTTTGACGTCCTCATGTCAGGGAGTTAGATCCTAGGAGACACATTATACAGTCATTAAGGGTTAGTTGTCTTCATGTATGGAATTTAATTACTTACATTGTTTAAACTTTTTTAGTATTTTGTACTATATAATGTTATTTATCAAACCTAAGTTCTCATCAATTTTTTAGTTGATGCATTTGGCATGTTTTTTTAGGTGAACGAAACTTAAGATAGAGACTATAGAACGCTTGCACATAGGATGCATGCAAAAGACCTAGTTACTTAAAATTGGGAACTTATGTGTTTTCTGGTTTTGATGTTTGAACTATTTGAGTATAACCAAAAACAAGTATTACTTTGATCCAAGTGCTATGCAATATGTTATGCCCCGGCGTTTCTGCCTTAGGTCGGGGTGTGGCAGGCTTTGCCTTTTCCATTAGGCCACCAACCCAATGGTGTGTTTTCCTTTCGATAATCAACATTAATGTGACTCTTAGGAAACTAACTCATAACTCAGCAGGTGAGTATATTGTCCAAACATTATAAATTAGTTAATACAAATGTTAGTTGCAATATATATAATTAGTTTTAAAAAGTAGAAAAATCTTAATACTAAGAAAATTTAACTTTACGTGATGATATATATAATAGAAGCAATGAACGTGGTTTGAGTAACTTACAGGACCGTTAGATATAGCAAATTCCCGATATAGTTGGGAATTGACCCTTGGATCAAACAATTCCTAATTACCCTGGAATTAAATGTAATTAATATCTTCGCTGGAGTACTAAAAAGAGAGAAGAATCAAACCAGAATAAAAAGCTCACAACGTTCGTAGTTTTGTCAATTTCTTCAATGATGGCAAGGTTGAAGTGCGTGTTTTTAAATCAGTAATTTTCCTGTACATCAAGATAAGTATAGCCACCTAGATCAATAGAGATAATGCCCGTGCCCAAAAAAAAATATATATATTAAAAAAAACACACACGTATACACAAGTGGAAAAAGTCATACAGATCTTTTAGTTGGGTTAAGATAGAGATGCTAGAAGGAATGGGCCCCTCAAATGAAGAACCTTGTATTTCCCTGCATCGAAAACCAAATGTTGATGCATTTCAGACTAGCACATCCATAGCGAGTGGTAGAAATATCCAGTTATAAAAATAAAACAAAGCTTTGAAATGTGGTATATATAAAAAGTTAATGTAGTAAACTTGTAATTTAACCGGATTTCATTCATGAAAAGAAGTCAACATGATCAAGATTACTAATACATAAATCATTTCATCATAGGATCTTACAGTGTCTCCATTTTTGTCCACCGGCTAATAAACTTAGGTATCTTTCCAGTGAAATTGTTGTCACTTATCATCCTAAAAAAGCATAACCAATTTATAAAAGTTAGGTAAAATATTCAACCTTTTTGGATGTGAACGATTTATATACCACCAAAATATTGATTTTAATTAACCACTTTGCGTTTACAAAAGAAGATGTAGAAAACAAGTTGACATAGTGCATTCACATCTCACTCTTCTTCTCCGTCTACATAATTTAACTAAATCACAAACCTTTCTTTAAATTTGTTTACATTATAAAAACCTCACTCATCCCATTCTCTATTTATATCTTTATCTTACTCACAAACACTTACATTATTATTTTTTTTCACTTTCTTATACACTCACAAAAAAAAATAAAAAATACAGAGCCTTATATAGAGTGAGATGTAGCGGTATTTTGAATGGCTTCTTTATATTATTCTCTAAAATTTGAGGGTATACACATAAAGAATATGGAATACCAGTCTCTTTATTGATTATCATTCAAGTTTACAAAACTTATACTCACAATTCCTTCAAATTGGTAAGATTTGCAAGTCCAATCGAGAGCTCTCCCGAGAAATAATTCGAAGACAATATACTGGGAAACAAAGTTGGATCTACATGAATTTGGTGGCTTTTTTATGCAAAATTTGAGCAAGGTATACAGTTTTGATCTAATATTTTTCCCGGTGGGTTTGCTAAAAGCATAAATATAGATGTTATAGGTAAAAAAAATTGAGTACAGAGTCTCCAAATTCTTCATGTTGGCTATATGTTCAGGTATGTGGCCTGAAAAGCCATTTCCAAGTATGTTCCTACGGAAAATGAAGTAATTCACAGTTAAATTTAAGTAAAGCTACATCATATTTATAATTCTACTTCATTATTATATCAAATATTCCAACAACTAAAGAAGTGGTTATGTGGCTTACAAATAGGTTAGTGAGGTCATTGAGGTAAGAGTTGTTGGAAAAGGACCAGATAACCGGTTTTCCATGAGGAGTCTGCATAGTTACATAATTAGAAGATTAAAGTACACTGATGGTCCCTGTGATTTATCAAAATTGTGGATTTGTTCCCTAACTTTCCAAAAGTACACGGATGGGGTCCCTGTAGGTTGTATTTTGTAACGAATTTAGTCCCTAACTTTGTTTAAAAGTACATGAATGGTCCCTGTGGTTTGCACTTTGTAACACATCTAATCAGGGCCGTCTCCGAGAATGATAGAAAACTTTTGGGCCTTGTGCGAGACAAAAAGATTACCCCCCCCCCCCTCCTTATAATTTAAATTCATCAATCAGGCATCAAAAAGCCACAATACGATGATAATTGTTAGAAAATAAACAAAACGAAAGTAGTGTAGCAAAAATAACAATAATATGTGTAAACATATCCAAATTAGTTTGGTAACACCAACCTTTTCGTAGAAATAAAATAAATATAACTAGATATTAAGTTCTTTTAAGTTTATATTGTAAATGATTAAATAAGAAATAAAAAACCTACAAATTTAAACAAGAAAATATGTAAAGTTTGTTATGTAAATGGTTAAATGAGAAGAAAAAATGAAAGAACTTATAAATTTATAAATTTATGAAGACCCAAATTTTGATGTTAAAAATCAAAATTAAAACTAAAAATAAGCTTGCACAGTTGTTATTGGTGTGAGCATATGGGGCATTTCCCTCCTATTGATAAAACAAGCTGAGATCAGCCCCTTGAGGCCCAAACAAAAACAAAAGGTGGAGAAGCCCGAATAATACATAAATTAGAGATGACAGGGGATTCGAACCTGGCATGGTCGTCTATCAAATCAATCCGTAACCATTGAGTCAAAGATGAATTTGTGTATTTTATTCTAGAATAAGTTTATATATGAAATATATATTACTTTTTTTAAACAATATTGGGCCCTTAGATACTTTGGGCCCTGTTCGGTGGCATCTCTCGCACAGGCCCAAACCTTTAGATTTTTTAGCTGGGGAATAAATATGTTACAAAGTGCAAACCGCGGGGATCATCAATGTACTTTTGAGAAGTTGGGGACCAAATCTAAAATCATGGTAAACTACATGGACCATCCGTGTACTTTACTCTAATTAGAATTTAATGTATATGTTACTATCAAATCAATTTTTTTTTTTTGATATTCTACCACAGTCAAATAATTATTTTACTGGGAAAGAACTGCTAATGAGGTGATATAATGTGTGGTTACAAGTCAGTCAACTGCATAGTAGCCCATTCAGATGGTATTGTTCCAGTGAAGTCGTTATAACTCAGATCCCTGCATTAATAAAACAATAGGATTGTCATTTCACAATGACCATAACATTAAAAAAAAAGTATTGATTATGTGTTATCAAGCTGAGGGTTTTCTTACAAGGATTTGAGCTTCAGAAGCTTGGTAAACTCAACAGGGAGAGCAGTTGAAAAATTCTGGTAGTTTATGTGCCTGGGTTGTTATAGAAATATAAACATCAAATTTCAGTGACTAAAAATTTAATATTCAGAGTCAAATGCTGAATTACAGTAATAAAATGTCAGTGTAATTCATACGGGCTGCTCACCTATTTGGAGGCCAAAAGCCAAATAAAAACTAGGGCTCTTCCAAAACATTTAACAATTTAAATGGCCAAATTCATCCTTTGGATTTTGATTTGGCATAGAAATATGAGAACCAAAAGTATGCAATTGTCTTACAAGATTATTGAAACCCAAAACACATAGTCAAGAAATAATTAAACAAACATGAGGAAATAAGAACAATTGTTGAAGATGATACCTACTTTTATCCTTGTTACAATTTTATTTACTATGAGATGTTACATAATTTATATGAGGTTCCAAACATGAACATTAGTCCATCCTACTACATCAAAATGTGGGGTGCTATACTTCAACAAAAATACATAATGAATCAAGCTAGTTACGTTAGAGATGTTGGCCTTTAGAGGTTGACATCAAACAAAGATGTCAAATATTATCTAGTATTTATTTATTGTGTCAGTTGTGTAAAAACTCTAAACTCTAGGGGTTATTATGTATGTGTACCTGAATATACTAAGTTGTGTCGGTTAAGGAATAACTCCAATATGGGCAGGTATAAATAGGGCTTTGTATCAGACATTTGGTCTAATTCGAATGCAAGTGTGTGTGTTCTAGAGTGTGAAATATCTCTCAATCTTTAACTGTGTGTTTGTTAACTGTTTACGAAGTTTGTGTATTCGGCTCAACAATGTTAGGTAGAAGCTAATGGTTCCAACATAACGATCATTTTGTTTGAAATATGAACTCCAACTAGGAAAAACAAATGGTTTTAAACGAGACCCTTCTACACCACCCAACAGACTTCAGAATCTCGGTTTTTTTCGCATAAAGGGGCCTGTACAGTTTCAAACACTAGGCATAAAAATGTAAAAATCAAAGTTGCTTGTTTTAAAACAGCGTCTCTATGGTAGAGGCAACGAATTTGTTACCACCAAAGTACAGCACCACCATCTTTATAGCCAATTAAATTATATATTAATATTCCACATAAAATGTATAGTTTTTATGTTTTAAACATGGCTCCAAAATTCTGACGCCATTTCAATTTTATTTGGCCCTTGGGACAATTCATTAACATTCACACAGTGCCACTTCCATTTTGAAAGTTCACTTATAACCTTTGACAGCTATATTTTAAGTTAACTTTGAGGTGATTTCTAGTAACCCAAGAAACTGGGAGTTGAAGCCAAAGATGTAGAAGAAATTTTTACTTTAATTCATAATTGTAATTTCATACCGTTAAAATTAATAGAGTTAACTTTCGTTTTGCTCCACGTGGTTTGGTCATTTTAACGGTTTTGCTCCAATGGTTTAAAAATATATATTTTCCTCCCTAATCTTTCGAGTTTGTAGCCAGTTTGCTCCCTGGCTCTAAATCAGTTAAAACGTTAAAAGTAAGGGTATTTCGGTAGTTTACTCTCTGGATCTAACTCAATTAAAACGTTTAGTTAAAAGTCGCGGTAGTCGTGGTCGGCAGGTGGTAGTTGCAGGTGGTGGTGGATGGTGGTGGCCGGTAGAAAGAGTGGTTGGAAAGATGTGGATCAGAAAAAAATTACTTATATACATGTAAATAAACAAGTTATAGGTTTATTTAGGTGAAAAGACTTATATGCCCTTACTTTTATCTATAAAATTATCAAAATACCCTTCTAGTTAATGGATTTTTTGGATGTAGTTAGAGGCGGCGAGCAAAATGACCATAAGTTAGAAAAATCAAGTAGCAAAATGGCTATTTTTAAACTATTGGGGAAAACCGTTAAGATGAACAAATTGAAATCACTAATTATTACACATCCTAAACTACAAGGGTTTTATGGTAATTAAAGAAAAGAGTGGCGGTTACAAAGTTCAGGGGCTGTTTATGACATTTCAAAAGTTGGTAACTTCCACCCCAAAGGGTGCGAAACCCCTAGGGCTGCCTCCTTTGATCGATGGCTTCAAGGGGCACCACCAAGAGACACATCTATTCAATTAGTGGCTGTGATTAAGAAGGAAAAGACGCATCTCTTCATATATGATCACAACCATTCATTCAAAGGTCATGCCTATTCACGAAGAGATATGTCTCTACACTCGTACCCGTTAGATTAGTATAAATAGGGATAGATAGTTTCATTTGTAATTCATTCCATTGTATTCAAATTCAGTATTCAATAAAGTTTAGATTATCGTTTATGTTCTAGAGATCAAAGATCAAGGGCAACAATTGGTATCAGAGCATCAGGCTCTAGGCATCGCATGGAATTCGTGATCAGGTTTTATTATCCTTTCTCAATTCATAAGTTAGTTTATTTTCGGTTCAGGGTCGAACCAGGGGTTAGGAATCTAGGGTTTTGATTCCGGGGTTTAGTGCGAATTAGAATGATTGATTGTTACGCGTTGGGTTATACGCGGGGGTTGAGGATTAGAGGTTTGTTGAAACCAAGAAAGATAAAAGTTTTTGAAAGTGAAGATTGTTTGGTCGGAAGACATGTCAGGAGCAACCGAACCAAACTCACAAGTTATAATTCAAAAGGAACGAAGTTCTCTTTCCCAATTCCTGTGTCCTATTTTGAAACCAACAAACTATACGGTTTAGGCAATTCGTATCAAAACGATTTTGGAAGCGAATGGACTTTGGGAAACGATTGAACCGGCAGAAAATACGTAAACGGATGTTAAGAAAGATAAAGTGATAATTGCTTATCTGTTCCAAGCAATACCGGAGGATGTTGTATTGCAAGTTGCAAATTGTAAAACTACAAAGGAAATTTGGGAAAATCTCAAGACAAGACACGTTGGTGTTGATCGGGTACAGAAGGCTCGTTAGCATACACTTTTATCAGAATTCGAGTTAATGCAAATGAGGGAAGATGACACTATAGACTCCTTCACTGTCACACCCCAACCAATGGCGGAATCATCGGGGCGCGGCACTAGGCGAATCAGATTGCTATAGAGAATCCATAACAACTATTAGCGACAATATTTAATCCGTTCATTATCCCATACTAATAAACAAATACAGTCACATAAGTTATCACAGATTTTGTGTTCTCTCGAACAATACAAATCCGACAACCTAGATTTTTGTTGAGTTTCTAGACTTCCTAGCTTGATTTGATGTAGCCTGCCTCTAAACCTGCAACATACGATAAATAGCGTCAATACAAAAGTATTGGCGAGTATACAGGTTTGATAGAAAGTAGCATAATAGATTAAAAAGCTGCGAACTTTCACATACAAAAACGTAATACACGACATATATACTCACAAAACCGATACTACCAGCTAAGTCCTCGAGCTTCGATTGCGATTGCTAAACTAGACCCCGTCGGGCACAATAGTACTATACTAGTCATGATGGGACGTCGCAAGTATAAGTCCTAGCACATATGTAACTAGCATCACGTACAACTATGAATGTAAGTCATTCGCAAGTGATAAATAGTTTGAGCATTTGATGTGTTTGATTGATAGAACGTATGTTACACCCAAAAGTGCGATCAGCGAAAAGAGTTCAAGTATACTCACAGTGCGTGTTCAGCAAGTAACCACAACTTGATTGGATTGATTGAGAGCGCGTCTGAGATTAGACTGAGTACAAATTGATAGCATAAGCGTTGAACAGTGCGTTAAGCGGTGGCGATTGAACCAAGTGTCGGGTGGTAATCCGATCGGGTGGCAATCCGATCGGATGGTCACTCGATCGGATGTCAATCCGTTCGGGTGGCAATCCGGTCGAATCGCCACTCGGTCGGATTGACATTCGTTGAGAATGATGTGTTCGTGTATGATGGCTTGTCCTTTGAAGTTTTCATTGTAGCATTTTAAAAACAGGGAAGTATCTCTACCCTTCAGGTCGTTCAATCGAACGACGGTTCGATCGGGTGGCGATCCGATCAGTAGGACACCAAGTGGGGACAAGTAGGATTATCACTCGATCGGGTGGCAATCCGATCGGGTGGTAATCCGTTAGAAATTGAACATGTTGAAAATTGTTTAAGTGTTGAAGTTCCAAACATCACATGGTCGGGTGGTCGCTTGATCGGATGGCAATCCGATCGGGCGGCAATCATTTCGATGTTCAAACTCTTAAAAGTTTGAAATAAAATTTAAGTGTGGGACCAATTGCAAGCTAATCGGGCGGCTGTCCGATCGGGCTGCAATCCGATCGGACGGCAGTCCGTTCCGATGGCCTGATTGTCTTGATACTTGGTAGTTTTGATAGGTTTTGGGGTTTCCTCGAGGCGGCGTGACAACGTGCCAAACAACAGAACTTTCTCCTCATTCAGGTGACTCGATCGGGCAGGGATCACCCTAGTCTGACTGTTTAATTGTTTGAGACGATGGTTCGTGTTTAACCCAAGCTCGGTTGTCTCGTTGATAGGATTCAGATCTTGAACCGACACGTCACTAGAAAGAGTAGTAGGTCAGAACGAGCTCCGATTCTATCGGTTTCGAGGGCATTGAATGTAAAAGAGTTGAAAGAAAGTTGGAAAACCATCTTGCAATCCTTTTAACCATGAATACGTGTATATTTATGAGGAATTATTGTCTGATCTTGTGGAAACCCGTCAGATCTGAGTTGTTCATGGTGGAATGAGGCCAATACCTGGATTTCATAAGAACTCCATGATGACATCACCCTAGAACACCCCAAATCCATTGATTTCATAGTTAAAAGATAAGATTCAAAAGATAAAAAGGTGAAGGAGTGCGTGTAGATCCTAAAAGTACAAGATTTAGGTTGAAAACTTACAAGAATCGCGAGAAATCGAGAGAAAAGAGACCCCAAGCGTGCTGGTCGAGTAGGAGCTATCAAATCACTGTTCAAGTGATGTGACAAGTGCTATTTATAGGTGAAGATGAGTGGAGGTGATGGAGTGTCATGGATCGGGTGGGTCACCGATCGGGTGACTGTCCGATAGGGTGGTAATCCGATCGGGTGGCAACCCGATCGGGTGACCGTCCGGTCGAGCTGTCCCTCGATCGAGTGGTTCCGATGGTCAGCATTTTGGTGTTTCGTTTCGATCGTTAAGCGTTGCGATAGTTTGGTTACACATTTTCATATATATAATTATTATAAATAATCACAAAAGGTCGTATATACGTATCCATACTTTCAAATATGCGGTGCGATAATCGGGTTGTGCGTGATTGCGCGTGCGCTTTCGAGTTTGCGATGAGTTGTGCCACAATGATCGACGGGATGCTACTCGCTCGTATTGCCATCATCGTCATGACGGTCGGAAGGGTAGTACTCACGCGTATTGTCATTGTTAGCGTTAATGTTTGCGTTGTGATGCGACACATCACGGCTATCGAGGAGGGTAGAATAGGTCCTCACTCAATGTCATCGTGAGTGTTAGTATGTGCGATGTGATGTGTTATAGCGATAAAATATGCGAAATACGCGATTATACTGCAAAATAGCGATGTATGCGATATAGTTACATTATGATCCGAATCTCTGGTGCTAGGCGTAACGAGTGTAGCGAGTAGTAACAATGCACGAATGTGCGGGTTGTTACAGTCTCCCCTGCTTTAGGAAATTCCTTCCCGAAATTAATCCAACAGGTAGACTTTTGAGAGTTGTCCCCGTATACGTAGCGATACAGCGAGTTAATTGACTGAGAGTTAATAAGCGTGAGCATCTCGAGTAAGAGAGGGATCGATTGCGATAGCGAAAAGCGACGTGATGACAAAAGTAGCATCCCACGAGTTGGCGTTTCAAATCTACCTCGAGTCTCGAAGAATTAGTAAGGTCGATGCGATTGAAATTTAAAGAAGAACTTGAAAGATTTCTCATAACGTAGGGTTAAGCTGCGTATGTTAACCGACGTTGTAAGAAAGTTTAGGTTTAAACATTTTAAAAGAATTCGGAAATGAAAACAGGTGTTAAGAAATCTCTCCTATGACATGGGTTCAAGCTGAACTCGATGTCGAACCAACGTCTTAAGAAATATTTCGTTTTGTTGTTGCAAAAGTTTTAAGGAAAACTGGACTTATGAAACTTCCCTTGGGCATGGAGTTAAGCTGATTCGATGTTACCTCCACGTTGTAAGGAAATTTCACTTGTCCAACGGTTTTAATGAAATTTTTATAAAAAATCAGTTTCAACAGTTCGAAAAGATAATTAACATCGAGCCCCACTTGGCACTTTCCCACCAAAGTTTGTTAGCATGGTTAAAACACTTATATATAGGAAGTACCAGCGGCGTATCCACCATGTTTCGCCCATATTACTTCCGTTTCGTGAGGCGGTGTCATGTGTGCTGATAGGACACAGATAGAATTGCGTTCCCTAGGTCCAATCGATAGGAAGTCGGACCGAGTTGAATATAGAATCGAATAGATTAAACAGCGAGTTGGATTGTGAACATAGCGATGACAGCGTGTGCAAGTAGCTCGATGACACGTAACGTCAAAGTAGCGTGTCTTAGTAGGTTACGACTGACAAGCGATAAGCGAATGGTGCTATTTGATTAGATTCCACATTAAATTCCACATGGCATGTTTCAACGATAGTTTGCTAACATGGCAAAAACACTTATATATAGGAAGTACCAGCGGCGTATCCACCATGTTTTGACCATATTAGTTTTGACCCGTGAAGCGATGTCATACATACTAAAACAACACAGATTGCGATAAATATCAGGCGATGAGCGATGAGCGATAAGCGGTACGTGATAAGCGATAAGCGATACGCAATAAACGATAAGCGATACGCGATAAGTGATAAGCGGTACGCGATAAGCGTTGCGAGTATCGAAGAGATGGGATTAATAGATGCTTTAAGTGTTAAAGCATTCAAGCATTGCGAGAGCGATGCGTGCTAGATTCCAGTAAGATTGCGCTAGAGTTACGATACAGACTTACTACCAGTCTTGCGTCGATGCAATTGCCCTGCGGGGGTAGACTCTCCAGAGTCCATCAATGAGGCGATTGCACTGTGTTTGCAGACTAACGACAAGTCTCGCGATGATGCAATTTAATTGTTATGCCTTGCGATTGAGTGTAGTATGTTGAAAATAATCACAATAGTATAATAGGTCTAATAACGTTCAACTCCACGTGACACTTTCTTCAGGAAACATCGGTAGTATGATAAAGCACACATTGCGTTACCCCTACTACTTGCATCCCCTGAATTGATGTCTCACTTTGTCGACATGGTCAAGACGCTTATATATAGGAAGTACCAGCGGCGTATCCACCACGCTCGACCATGCTTTTAACGTTATGGCACCATTAGAATTCACTACGATCTCCGTGCACTGGCCAAAATAATCCCGTGTGCAACTGTGATTAGTCGTTACTTGCACGTTTATTGTACCTCATTCTAAGAGTGTAGTGAGGGGTAAAACACATTATATCGAGATATAGTATATAGTGAGTGTGAATTTAGTCTATGTGCGAAACACGAGAGATAGCGAGAGCGGTAATCAGCATTGTGCATAGCGTCAACTTCGATTAAAGGAAATAGTCTAATACTATAGAATTAACGTCGAAAATCATATCATTTCAAGATTATGCGTTCTTGATGTCTGGAGCTACGGTTGTTGTACTCAAGTTCGTGGTCCGGTGCGGCAGTTGCAGGTGAGGTGACCGTAGTGGTTGCAATTATTGCAATAGCGACAGTCAGCTGCAACCTGGTGGTGGTAGGTACATGTGTAACACTGGGGATGAGCTCCAGTGTAGGCTCATTTTGGAAACACCGGTACTGCTTGAAGAGGTTCTAGTTGTAGCAGTTCGGTTGTTGATTAGTTCGAGCTTGAAATCTTTCGTTTGCGGCTGGGTTTGTCGATGTTTTGCGATGAGGTGTCATCGTTGTAGGATTCGTCTCAAGACTCACTTGCAGAATCGTCGATAGAATCGTCAGAAGAATTGTCAGAAGAATTGTCGGCAAAATCTTCAGAAGAATCAATGACGATTGCTTGATGAGCTTGTTTGACAGGATTCTTGGAAAAGAACTCGTCCAAGACTCGTTTGTCGTTGATTTATGCGGCTAAGCGGTAGGTCTCTTCGATGGTAGTAGGTCTTGCAGCTTCGACAAAATCGCCCACACATTCAGGCAAGCCGCGAATCTACTTCGTTATGGCTTTTTCTGAAGTGTTGACTTGACTTGGGCAGATTGTGCTAAGCTGTTTGCACCTTGCGGTGTAGCCAGTATTGTCACCTTTGACTTGTTTGATTTCCCAAAATTCGTCTTCTAGTTTCTGGACTTCGTGGGGAGGGCAGTACTCTTTTTCATGAGCTCTTTCAGCTCACCCCAAGAGAGAGCATAAGCTGCGTGAATTCCACGTTTGTTGCGTTCGGCGGTCCACCAGTCGAGTGTTCGTGATTGAAATACTCCGGTAGCGCAAGTGGTTTGAAAATGTTCAGGGCACCCACTCTGATGAAGGGTCACCTCGACAAAGTCGAACCACTGAAGTAGCTGAGAAACATCTCCTTCACCTGTGAAGACCATTGGATCACAGGCTTTGAAGTGTTTGTAGAGAAAAGTAGATTGCGGCGCTTTTGTCTTAACGTCTTCTGAAGTTCGAGAGTTGCTAAGAGAGTGCACTTGAGTGACAATCTGAGGAATGACCTTGGCCACTTCCCTGACCACAAGTGAAGCAATCCTCTTTTTGTCCCTTCGTTTGGCTCGTCTCCTAGCTGACATTCTCGAAGCAGAGTTGTTGGAAGGCATCTAGACAGATAGAGACTTGGAGTGAGATTCGATCATAATGATTTTAAGTTTCGTGATGCGATGCGATTTGAGTGCGTTCAAAACTTGTTGCAAGTAGTATAGTAGTATGTATACACATAGGAGCCACATAGGAGACACGAGATTCCTAAGTTCTCACACAAGTGTTTCGTTTGTATATATATATATATATATATATATATATATATATATATATATATATATATATATCATTGTGACATTTACTCAGATGTGTATAGATAAGGCGAGGGCGCGATGAAATGAGAGGGCGAATTGTTAGACTTTCGTTTTGTTGCGTACATTCGGTTTTCGTTTTAGATTGTGATGGTTGTGCGAGTTATGCATTCATAAAGCGGGGAGCGAAAATAGATAAATCGAGAAATCGTTAAAGCATAAAAATTCAAATCGTAAACACGTAAGCGTAAATAAGTTTAACAAGCGAAAAACCAGTGAATCGTAGGCTAGAAAATTCGGTAGAATGACCTGGGTGTTTAGGCGTCGACTACCCAAAGTCATCCATCTATACTTTATGAGTTCATGTGCGCGCGTTGACCTAGTAGACTATGCTTCCACTGGGGTGCAGCTCATGGCATTCGCCCTTCTATTCATCACGCGGCTCGAGTCATTTGGTATAGTCGAGTCTTTGGTGAGAGCTTTTTGAAAACCATTTGAGGAGTGGAACGAGAAATTAAGGTATGGGTTTGACCCCTGACTTAACAACTTCGCTCCTTGCTGTGGGTGTGTTCACCGAATAAATCCGTGAGTTCCACTAGATTGAAATGGAGATTTCCGTCGAGTTATGGATGTCACTCCTGACTCAACAGAAGGTTCTCGTGCTAGAATAACGCGCTGAGTGAGCGACCTATCGAGAGTTCCTAGTTTTCACACCTCATCTCGACACGATCACTCGTTGATGAAATACGAGTATCGTAAAACGTGTGTATTGTGTCAGCCTTAGGAAAGGCTATGTAGTATTAAGCTTTAGGAAAAGCGTTCCTCGTGCGAAGCTGTAGTATGCGGTGTTCACACAAAGATGTAGTTTTAGGCCCGTACAAACCCTACTGGGTTCGCACGAAGTCAGCCCATTGGTACTTAGACTATAGACTAGGTCATTGCTAAGACTTCAACCTGGACTAGGTCAAATGTCTTACCTAATTCCCTATAGTTATGGCTCAAATACCAATCTGTCACACCCCAACCGATGGCGGAATCATCGGGGCACGACACTAGGCGAATCGGATTGCTCAGGAGAATCCTTAACAACTATTAGTGACAATATTTAATGCGTTCATTATCTCATACTAATAAACAAATACAGTCACATAAGTTATCACAGATTTTGTGTTCTCTCAAACAATACAAATCCGACAACCTAGACTTTTGTTGAGTTTCTAGACTTCCTAGCTTGATTTGATGTAGCATGCGTCTAAACCTGCAACATACGTTAAATAGCGTCAATACAAAAGTATTGGAGAGTATACACGTTTGATAGATAATAGCGTAATAGATTAAAAAGCTACGAACTTTCACATACACAAACGTAATACACGACATATATACTCATAAAACCGATACTACCAGCTAAGTCCTCGAGCTTCGATTGCGACTGCTAAACTAGACCCCGTCGGGCAGAATAGTACTATACTAGTCATGGTGGGACGTCGCGAGTATAACTCCTAGCACATATGTAACTAGCATCACGTATAACTATGCATGTAAGTCATTCGCAAGTGATAAATAGTTTAAGCATTTGATGTGTTTGATTGATAGAACGTATGTTACACCCAAAAGTGCGATAAGCTAAAAGGGTTCAAGTATACTCACAGTGCGTGTTCAGCAAGTAAACACAACTTGATTGGATTGATTGAGAGCGCGTCTGAGATTAGCCTGAGTACAAATTGATAGCGTAAGAATTGAACAGTGCGTTAAGCGGTGGCGATTGAACCAAGTGTCTGGTGGTACTCCGACCGGGTGGCAATCCGATCGGATGGTCACTCTATCGGATGTCAATCCGTTCGGGTGGCAATCCGGTCAGATGGCCACTCGGTCGGATTGACACTCGTTGAGAATGATGTGTTTGTGTATGATGGCTTGTCCTTTGAAGTTTTCGTTGTAGCATCTTGAAAACAGGGAAGTATATATACCCTTTAGGTCGTTTAATCGAACGGTGGTTTGATCGGGCGGCGCTCCGATCAGTAGGACACTAATTGGGGACAAGTAGGATTGTCACTCGATCGGGTAGCAATCCGATCAGGTGGTAATCTGTTAGAAATTGAACATGTTGAAAATTGTTTAAGTGGTGAAGTTCCAAACATCACATGGTCTGGTGGTCGCTCGATCGGATGGCAATCCGATCGGGCGGCAATCCGTTCGCCGTTCAAACTCTAAAAAGTTTGAAATAAAATTTAAGTGTGGGGCCAAGTGCAAGCCGATCGGGCGGCTGTCCGATCGGGCGGCAATCCGATCGAGTTGCAACCCGATCGGACGGCAGTCCGTTCCGATGGCCTGATCGTCTTGATACTTTATAGTTTTGATAGGTTTTGTGGTTTACTCGAGGCGGCGTGACAACGTGCCAAACAACAGAACCTTCTCCTCATTCAGGTGACCCGATCGGGCATGGATCACCCTAGTCCAACCGTTCAACTGTTTGAGATGATGGTTCGTGTTTAACCCGAGCTCGGTTATCTCGTTGATAGGATTCAGATCTTGAACCGATACATCACTAGAAAGAGTAGAAGGTCAGAACGAGCTCTGATTCTATCGGTTTCGAGTGCATTGAGTGTAAAAGATCTGAAAGAAAGTTGGAAAACCATCTTTCAATCCTTTTAACCATGAATATGTGTAGATTTATGAGGAATTATTGTCTGATCTTGTGGAAACCCTTCAGATCTGAGTTGTTCATGGTGGAATGAGGCCAATACCTGGAGTTCATAAGAAATCCATGATGACATCATCCTAGAACACCCCAAATCCACTGATTTCACGGTTAAAAGTTAAGATTCAAAAGATAGGAATGTGAAGGAGTGCGTGTAGATCCTAAAAGTACAAGATTTAGGCTGAAAACTTACAAGAATCCCGAGAAATCAAGAGAAAAGGGCCCCCAAGCGTGCTGGTCGAGTGGAAGCTGTCACATCACTTTTCAAGTGATGTGACAAGTGCTATTTATAGGTGAAGAGGAGTGGAGGTGATGGAGTGTCATGGATCGGGTGGGTCACTGATCGGGTGACTGTCCGATCGGGTGGCAATCTGATCGGGTGGCAACCCGATCGGGTGACCGTCCGGTCGAGCTGTCACTTGATCGAGTGGTTCCGATGGTCAGTGTTTCTGCGTTTCGTTTCGATCGTTAAGCATTACGATAGTTTGGTTACACATTTTCATATAAATATTTATTATAATTAATCACAAAAGGTCGTATATACATATCCATACTTTCAAATATGCGGTGCGATAATCGGGTTGCGCGTGATTGCGGGTGCTCTTTCGAGTTTGCGATGCGTTGTGCCACAATGATCGACGGGGTGCTACTCACTTGTATTGCCATCATCGTCACGACGGCCGGAGGGGTAGTACTCACGCGTATTGTCATTGTTAGCGTTAATGTTTGTGTTGTGATGCGACACATCATGGCTATCGAGGAGGGTAGAATAGGTCCTCACTCAATGTCATCGTGAGTGTTAGTATGTGCGATGTGATGTGTTATAGCGATAAAATGTGCGAAATACGCGATTATACTGCGAAATAGCGATTTATGCGATATAGTTACATTATGATCCGAATCTCTGGTGCTAGGCATAACAAGTGTAGCGAGTAATAACAATGCACGAACGTGCGGGTTGTTACATTCACCGCAAAGATAAACAGTGTAGTTACCCGGGCAAGCGAATTAGGGACAACACTGAATCAACCGACTCTGGTACGCAAACTCCTAAATGCAATGCCAAATTATTTTACTCAGATTGTTGCCTCGATGCAACAGTACTCCGATCTAGAAACAATGACGCTAGAAGAAGCGGTCGGAGGGTTAAAAACGTTCGAAGAAAGACTTAAGCAAAAGAAAGGAAGCCCAGGAGAAAGTCAAGACAAGTTGATGTTTACACATCACGACAACAACTCAGGCAGAGGAAGACAGTTTGGAAACCGCGGGCGTGGCAGGTTCAACCAACCGCGTGGAAACCGACGAGACAATAAAGACAAGCAAGGCACTAAGTATGAAGGATCTTCTTACAGACCTAGAGGTGAAAAGTCTAAGAGTTGGAGGAATTTTGGAAGAAACCAAATAGACATAAGTAAGATCCAGTGCTACAAGTGTCAGAAGTATGGACCCTTCAAGAAAGACTGTCCTGAGAAAGACGTTATACAAGAACATTCAAATCTCTTCGAGGAAGACGAAGCACCCGTATTGCTAATGGCAATACAAGAAGAAAACGTTGTTCAAGAAAGGGTTCTACTAAACGAAGAACGCATAGAACCAGCAAGTTACACCACAGAAGATGAAAGTCTATGGTATTTAGACAACAGGGCCAGCAACCACATGACAGGAGTGCGAAGTCACTTCAGAGAATTAGATGAAAAGGTGACGGGACAGAAACACTAATAATGGATGGAGCCTCGGACAACTCACAGAAATCGGTTGCAAAGTAGTAATGGATGGAGGCTTACTAACAGTCCGCGACAGAAACAGAAAGTTACGAATGCGAGTCAGGAGAATGAGGAACAGGTTGTACAAAGTAAAGTTGAAGATTGGAAGGCCAATATGCCTGCTCTCAAACACAGAAGATTTAGCATGTTATGGCACGCAAGGTTAGGCCATTTACACTTCGATGCTATTAAGGAAATGACTCGAAAGAACTTGGTACATGGAGTTCCTCAAATAAGTCATGCCAATCAAGTATCTGACGCATGCTTATTAGGAAAACATACTAGGACAACATTGCCAAATCAGGCAAAATTCAGAGCTTTGAGACCTCTGGATTTAGTCTATGGAGATTTGTGTCGTCCTATATCCCCACCAACACATGCTGGGAAGAAGTATATATTTCTACTTGTAGACGACTCTACTCGCTACATGTGGGCATATCTACTAACTTCCAAGGATCAAGCATTTGAAACTTTCAAGCAGTTCAAAGAAAAGGTGGAGACAGAAACTCAAACCAAGTTAAAAACGCTAAGGACGGACAGAGGAGGAGAATTCATGTCGGCTAAATTCAAAAATTATTGCAAAGACAATGGCATAGCAAGACAGCTTATAGCGTCATATTCCCCACAGCAAAAAGGAGTAGTGGAAAGAAGAAACGGGACAATGTTGTTAACTACTCGAAGTATGTTAAAGGCGATGAACATGCCACAAAATTTCTGGGAAGAAGCAATAAGACATACATTATATGTATTAAACCAGATTCCAACGAAGGCTTTGGTAAACAAGACCCCGTATGAAGCATTGAAAGGAAGAAAGCCGAATCTGGAACACTTAAAGGTTTTTGGCTGCACAGCATACGCTAAGAAATTACCACTTCAACAAAATAAGTTAGAAGATAGAAGTGCACCCATGGTTTACCTTGGAACAGAAGAAGGATCAAAGGCATACAGATTATATGATCCGGCAAAGAACAAGATATGTGTCAGTAGAGATGTAAGGTTCATGGAAGGTCAACCATGGAACTGGAATAGTTATATGGAAATGGTAGATTCAGGGAATCCCGAATGGACAAACTTTGTTATTCAAGAAGATGACAACCCACCAGAGTTAGAAGAAAATGAACCAAGTAGTCCTGGTAGTAGCGAGACACATCATGATGATTCAGGAGTAGATCAGACAGATGAACCAAACTCCTATGTAACCCCGCCAACACATTCGTACAATCAAAACTCATCAGGAAGTTCAAGCAGATTACCAAGTAGAGGTCCATCTACCTCTGAAAGTACAACGGAGAGTATTAGTGACACTCTAGTAAAACTAAGAAGTCTCGAAGAACTATACAAAGAGAAAGAGGAAATTCAAGTAGATCCACAAGAATTATTACTTGCTGAAGAAGAACCAAGGAATTACAAGGAAGCATCTAGTGACAAAAAGTGGATTGAAGCAATGAAGGCCGAGTTAGACTCGATAAACAAAAATAACACTTGGAGGTTGACAGAGTTTCCAAGAAATCACAAGGTAATAGGTTTAAAATGAGTATTCAAGACTAAGAAAGATGCAAACGGAAACGTGGCCATACACAAAGCAAGGTTGGTTGCAAAAGTATATGTTCAGCAACACGGAATAGACTTTGACGAAGTTTTTGCACCAGTAGCGCACATAGAGACAGTTCGACTAATGTTGGCTATAGCAGCATATCAAGGTTGGGAAGTACATCACTTAGACGTAAAGTCTGAATTCTTACACGAAGATCTCAAGGAGGAGGTCTATGTCTCACAACCAGAAGGATTTGTAAAGCCAGGAAATGAAGGAAAGGTTTATAGACTATCAAAAGCACTGTATGGATTAAGACAAGCACCAAGAGCTTGGAATACGAAGTTAGATCAAACCCTAAAGTCACTTGACTTCAAGAAGTGCACTTTAGAGAATGCAATCTATACAAGGACGAGTAAGACTTCTACACTAATAGTCAGAGTCTATGTTGATGATTTGATAGTCACTGGAACATCAAGGAAGGAGATAGATGTTTTCAAATCTCAGATGAAGAACAAGTTTGAAATGAGCGATCTAGGATTGCTAGCAAATTATATGGGAATCGAAGTTATTCAAGCAGGGGGTGAGATAGCCATCAAGCAGACATGCTATATCAACAAGATACTCAAAGACGCTGATATGTTATCCTGCAACGACACAAAGATTCCCATGAATCAAGGAACACAATTAACGAAGACTAAAGAAGAAGATCTAGTAGATGCAACACATTACAGAAGCCTGATAGGTTCTCTCAAGTACTTATTGCATACAAGGCCAAATCTATGTTACCCAGTCAGTCTGCTTAGTAGATTCATTCAAGAACCAAAGGAGCAACACTTGAAAGCAGTGAAGCAAATACTACATTATATCAAAGGAACCAAAGAGCATGGAATCATCTACAAGAAGCATGGAGGATGTAAGATCACATGTTATAGTGATAGCAGTTTTGGAGTTAATACAGACAAAGGAAAAGGAACAACTGGTCTGGTATTCTACTTTGGAGAATCACCTATAACTTGGAGTACACAGAAGCAACAGACAGTGGCATTATAATCATGTGAATCAGAATTCATGGCAGCCACTGCAGCATGCCAAGCACTATGGCTTAAAAGACTATTAAGTGAAATTACAGGCTGGAAGGAAGAGAAGATAACACTTAGAGTGGATAATGTTTCTTCAATAGCACTCATGAGAAATCCAGTCTTTCATGGAAGAAGCAAGCACATTGATACACGCTATCATTTCATAAGAGAATGCGTGGAGAACGAAGATATCAGTGTGGAACATGTAAGTGGAGAACTACAACGGGCAGATATACTAACAAAAGCACTAGCAAGGATCAAGTTCACTACTATGAGAGAACTGCTCGGAATTCAAGATCTGCAACAATCTAAGGATGTTCATGATTAGGGGGTGAATGAAATCACTAATCATCACACATCATAAACTACAAGGGTTTTATGGTAATTAAAGAAAAGAGTGGCGGTTACAAAGTTCAGGGGCTGTTTATGACATTTCAGAAGTTGGCAACTTCCACCCCAAAGGGTGCGAAACCCCTAGGGCTGCCTCCTTTGATCGATGGCTTCAAGGGGCACCACCAAGAGACACATCTATTCAATTAGTGACTGTGATTAAGAAGGAAAAGACGCATCTCTTCATATGTGATCACAACCATTCATTCAAAGGACATGCCTATTCACGAAGAGACATGTCTCTACACTCGTACCCGTTAGATTAGTATAAATAGGGATAGATAGTTTCATTTGTAATTCATTCCATTGTATTCAAATTAAGTATTCAATCAAGTTTATATTATCGTTTATGTTCTAGAGATCAAAGATCAAGTCTGGGCAACACAAATCACAAAGAGCAAAATGGAAGTTAACTCAAATTAATATTTAAAGTTAAAATAAAATTATTTTTTGTTCGCCAGGATTATTAAATTTTTTTTTTGGCTTCATTTGTTGAAATAAAAACGTGGTTCAGTTCCGAGTTAAGTTACCGGAATTTATGAATTTATTCTCTTTTGATTCTTGATTATTAGTTTCAAGTTTGTTTTTCGACATAGATTAATAAAAAATATACCGGGACTTTGTTAGGTTTTAATTTTGACATTTAATTATTAATATTTGGTTTATATTAATTAGTATTTTGGTTGTTTTACTTAGTGTAAATATAAAAAAAAACGTGGGTTTGACCGAATTGAGTGGGATCTGAACGTTGGAAATCCATGTTTCTGCCGTCCAAACTTATAACATCTGATGTCCAACCTTGTGATTTGTATTTGTTCCTCCGACCTTGTGACTTGTTAATTGCCTCCGCACATGTTGATTTTTCTTCTTCACATCACTTAATCGATAAATGGCCATCTGAACTTAACAGTTTTGAGAATTAATTTTTCTTTTGTCCGACCTTGTGGTTCTGATATCACTGTCCGACCTTGATCAACACCATCAGCACATCAGCACTTGGTTAGGGCTTCATATATATTCAGTTGTGCGACCTTGTTTGTAACGCCCTGCTTTTTGTACTTTCCTTAATTAGAAAGTGTTGCTTGTATTTCAATTTTTGGAAACCTTGTATTCTTGTAATCGCCTTTTCGTTGTAACCATTGTAAAATCTGACACTTGGATCATAATAAAAATTTGTATTTCTTGATATTCATGTTATACACATTTCATACATGTTCATATTGGATTGATCATACATGTGACACTATATTCATCATTTATGCGAAACACGTTGAACTTACAAACATGTGACTTATATCAATTTATGCGAATACGATACTTAATCTTGACAAACATACATATTTATATTTGTTTTGTATGTGTTTTATGATCTAATTACATTTCATATCTTTAAGTATGGTCCTTTATACTTAAAACCCCCTAAAAACAACTTAAGACATCAAGATATGAAAGTATAAGGGCCAATAATGTCAAAAATCAAACAACAACCCATCAGCCACTCGCTCACCGGCCGCGACCCCCCTCCCCCACCTGAGTCGCGCCTCGCGAGGACGACTAATCCACAGAAGCCAAAATTAACTTCAACTGTTGGCGAGTTTTGTGTTTGTTTGATGTATTTCTTGCATTAAATGGTCACCAAACTCAACCCTAATTCATTCCCTATAAAACCCAAGCCTCCACCACACATTTTTCACTTTACAGCTCACTTAAACACTCTCTAATCACTCCATATTCAGCTGAAAATCAGAAGCAAAGGCAGATTCATTTCAAGTTACTAAAGTGAGCATAAGTTCACTTCTACTTCATCTTTTTCATTGATTCTTCTTTCTTTGCACTTGGAACAACCTTGGGTGTGTTTCCATAGGTTTTCCATGGAATACCAGGGCTGGAACATCAACCAAATAAGGTCCAAAGTGCAAGAAAACTTTCTGTTTTGATTAAACACTAGTTAAACTTACTTGAACTTGAGATTTCTCAACACATTCCTATGTCCTTATGCCACTAATCAAGGCTATGATTATGTGAGCTTAAAAAAACGTTGTGACATGTAAATCCAGAGGTTTAATCCTCATAAACTTTCTATTTTAATAGAGTTTTGACTCAAAAGTGATGAACAAGTTTTAGACTTGAAGTTGTGTGATTAAATGGTTAGCTTGGGCTATCCTAACTTCAAATCCACACATCACTTGATGTTTTCTTAGTTAGCTAGTATGTATTTCATTTCCTTAATGTATGTTCATGACCCTTCTTGTTGTCCAAGACAACATGTGTAGTGGTGAATACCAAAGAGGTTCCTAAATGGAAGATTTATCTTCCTACATCATGAATGACTTATATGATGTTCTTGTTGAAGTATTGGACTAGTAACCTATGATATCTACTATGTAACATATATAATCTAAGTAACCAAACCTTTGATGATAACCTAGTGGTCATTTTTCAATGTGTTAAGTTACATCATCAAAGTATTATGTGCTAGATGATTATTTCTCATAAGTCTACTTTCATGTCCTTTAAACTCCAAATCCTTAATCTTTCGTTAACATCCAATACTCATACACCTATGTTTCTTCATGTAGAAGGACTTGGTGCTCCATTCTAATCAACCAACAAACACTAGCAGAATTTCCAAGTGGAAGCTTGCAAAACCGTGAGTATACTCGATCCCATTTTACCTTTTAACACTTTGGGTGCAACATGTATCTTATACAAAACACAACACTTGAAACTTATTTTAGTCACACTCTATCCATGCTTAAACTTGAAATTATATGATGCTTGTTAATCTCGTATGCTATGTAAACTTTTGTGTCAATATATGCTCATAAACTTTGCTAGCCTACCTTAACAATTACAGCGCTATAGGATTAACGCACCGCCCATTAGTCTTGGGGTATTGTTAAGTTAAACATGTTAACCTCCCACTAGTCTCTTGGGAAAGGAAAATTTGCGTTGTATACTCGGGTTTGAACATATAGTTACACCGTTTCAGCATATTAGTTACTTGCATATTGTTAATCATGTTGGATATGAGCTCGTTAAACTTTTTATTCTATATTATGCTATGTACAAAACTTGTATACTTGTCAACTTTTTGTTGATCATATTCTAATACATGTTGCAGGTTGATAGACGAGATGATGCTAAGTGAAGAAACGAGATTTAGGTGGACTTAGAAACACACCTAGAATAAACGTTCATTTGATATTAAGTTTTGAAACAATGTTATTTATGTTTGAATCTTTGTATGACATTTTTAGCATTACTATGAAATTTAATTTAAATTATATTGTTACATAGTGTTATGACGCTTTGAGCGATTTGTTCGTCTCATCTTGATGTTTCCGCCATCGATTGGGTGTGACATTGTTATTCTCAAACATTCAAAACCCCACAGTTTCAGCAATACCCCACGGCTATACCCCAACGGCGACTCAACTTATTAGCTTCCCAAAACACTCTGATTTTTGAATCTTTGTGATTAAATTTTAGAGTATTATCATCTTCAAGGTATGCATCTACTCATCTTCGTCCCCATCTTCTTCAAATTTGGGTTTTTCTTATCTATGGCTTGTATCTTGAATATTGGTATTCTTAATTTTTAGATGATTTGTAAATTCCTTGCTTGAATGCTTGATGTTTGTATGAAGATAACATGATTGGTTTGATTGACTCTTGGTTTTGAATTTGGTTAATGTTTGGGTGTTCGCATAATTGGGGGGTTTTAGTTGGACTTGATGCACTTAGTGTTTCTTGATGGGTTTTTGATTCTTGGTGATTTTGGGATAACAATAGCTTGATTACTTGTTCTTGTGCTTGTCTTTATTCGAATAATGAATGATTTTACTTGATAAAAGTGTAGCTTGATTGAAATTTTCATATGAGTTATTTGTTGGTGATTCTTGGCAGGTGTTTGGTTGTTTTAAAAAAAATGAATGATGATTGTTTTGTGAAATATTGTGAATCAAAGTTTGTCCGAATTTCTAAGAATTTAAGTTTCTCCCACCGTAGTACGGACGGGTATAGACTTAGATTCGATGAAGTTATTTGGATAAATTTTTGATTCAAGGGTTGATAAACTTTGTGTTTATCAAACTCTGTCTGGATTTACATAGTCCGTACATACTGTTTTAGTAACAGTTATGTCCGAATTTTATATTATGACCGGATTTATTTTTCATTCTTATTTGGAAACGGTGTTGTCCAAATTTATTTTTGGAACATTACTGATGTGTGTAAAATGCAGCATATAAATTACATCAAACAAGGCATTAAACTAACCTTTTTTAGTACTAATGTTGGAAAAGTGTCTTTTTGTCTTCCTTTTGTATTTTTAGGACCAAATGAGCTTAAACGAACAAAAGGAACAAATATGTAGCAAAAACTAACATAAATACAAAGAAAAGGAATAAACGTGACATGCTCGACCCCTCGGCAGCATCTCCAAGAGCAAAAACAAGAAACAGATGGCTGACCACGGCCCGTGCCCACTGGACACGAGGGCATGTTCAGATGTCTACAGAAATGGACGAAGCAGTGGAAGCTTCTACGCCCACCATGGGGGCGTGCCTAGCTCAGCACGGGGCGTGGTCAACGCTAAGATTTGCAGAATCTTGCAAATCTTGGTAGTACAGATACGCTTCTACACACGGGGCCGTGCCCAGTGAACACGGGCCGTGTGAAGCCCATAGCTGAAAAATGCAATTAATGAAGGAAGAGAAAATGGATGGCCATGGGGGCGTGTCCGTTGGACACGGGGCCATGGTCGGGCTTCTGTTCAGGCTATAAATAGGGGTGCTTGGCTCACTTCAAAGGCATCCCTTGGCAAACCACCTCTCTCCCACTTTTGCCACCACTCCACCACCACTACAACACCCACATCCACAACCATCATCCATCATCCACCTTAGAGTGTGTGTAGTAGTCTCGGGATCCAAGATTGATCGTAAGAGTTCTTGTCAATCAAAGACCATGTTTGGCTAAGTCTCTTACATCACTTGGTGAAGATAACCATTTAATGTATTACTTTTGATTTTTAATCTTTTCGCACTTTTTATTTGGTTTTGTATTAATGACTTTAATAACTAGTTTCTTATGTTAAACGGGAAACATCTTTATCATTTGTCCGTCATGTCTTGGCATTACTTTACTGTCTATATAAAGTAAAATATTTTCACCATTCATATCTCTACGGTCTATATAGAGATATGTTGGCTACCTGGTCGGGGGTTAAGGGAATGGTTTAGTAAGGTTCTTGCTTTGTTTAGTGTATAAATCCTACAAGGATCTGGGTCAAGCTTACTAGGACCTCCTTCAATACCCACTGGTATTGGATGGTGGGGGTGTGAATGGCTTGATCCCCTCATATGTAAACTACTACTAATACATTAAACCGGCTATTTGGGATTGTATCCCTGCTGACTCAAACCACTTAGCTGAGGGTAACGTCACTTTCAAAAGAGGGGTCTACCACTTTTCGCTTTAATAACTTAATTAATTATCTTTCAATATTCCAACCCTTTGGGATTGTATCCTTGTTGACTTAAACCACTGGGTTGAGGGTAACGTCACCTTCAAAAGAGGGGCCTACTACTTTAACAATGATAATCTCTTAAAAAGTGCAAAAGTGTAGAAATCATCAAAGGATACATTAAAGGCTAGTCGGATACAAGTGATTCATCATGTCTATCTGTTTTTATTTTATTTTTATTTTTTCATTTTTAGTTTTTATTTTTCATGCTTAAAACCTTTTGTAAATATTTTAGTTTGATTAGACGTTGAGGATAAACCAGTATTAAAAGCTCTTGTGTCCTTAGACGACCTCGGTATCTTATCAACACTATACTACGCTCACGATGGGTGCACTTGCCCAAGTGTGTGTTTAGTGTTAGTAGAATATCGTGTTTTATTAATTTAAAACTTGAATAATGCGTAAAATGAGCTTAAAATATCAATAAAAACATAATACACCTAACGCACACCAAGTTTTTGGCGCCGTTGCCGGGGACACAAGGATTTTAAGAAACTTAGGAATCAACGGCTTAATCATTTTTTAATTTTTCTATTTTTTTAGGATTTTTCTTAAATTTTTCAACTTCTGCAGACTTTAGCACGGGGCTGTGCCTGGTCGAACATGGGCAGTGCCCATCAACCTTACTGGCAGTCTTTGTTTTCTGAGTTACAGAAGGGTGACCATGGGGTCATGGCGGTGCAGCACGGGGCCGGGTTGAACTCTCCAGTAACTGGGATCCAGAAAACAACCACTATAAACACGACCACGGGTCGTGGTCAGTGACCACGGGGCCGTGGTGAGACTTATGCCCAACAATCTTTTTTTGTTTTTATCACAGGACTTGGAACCCAGGCGCAGCACCTGAACTTTCTACCCAGTGCATGAGCTCCAGTTCCAATAAAGACATAAAAGAACCTCTAAACGAACCCGAACGCTTTCTAAGAAAAAGTCTTAAAGCTAAAATCCAAGAGAAAGTTTCAGGGGACCAACTTCCAATGGTGGATCAGCGTACCTTAATGGATTACCTACGGCCCACGGTAGGTAATCTCGGTGCCGCTATCAATGCACCAAATGTCGATGCCAACAACTTCGAACTTCGGCCGCATTTGATACAAATGCTCCAAAATTCTGCAACCTTCCATGGCCTAGCAAATGAAGATCCACATTTACATATTACCAACTTTTTGGAAATATGTGATACTTTTCGGATCAACGGGGCATCAAACGACGCCATCCACCTCCGGATGTTCCCATTTTCACTAAAACACCGAGCTAAGGCTTGGCTTAACACCCTCCCAAGTGGTTCGGTAAACACTTGGGATGAACTAGCCCAAAAGTTTCTATATAAGTATTTCCCTCCTTCTAAAACGACTAAATTAATGACTGAAATTAATACATACTCACAAGAGGATGGGGAATCCTTATATGAAACTTGAGAAAGATTCAAGGAGCTATTAAGAAACTAGGGAATAAGTAATTTCTCTTATGAAACGTTCTAAATAAATCATAATGAATAGGATTGTAAATAGAATAAAAATAAAACCCAATAAAGATCTTGGATTCCCGACACTCAAGACAAGCCCAAAACTTCTCTCCTACATATTCCATTCGGGTGAGTAAGCCACATAATAAAGAGTTTTGCTTGAGGACAAGCAAAGATTCAAGTGTGGGGGTATTTGATGTGTGTAAAATGCAACATATAAATTACATCAAACAAGGCATTAAACTAACCCTTTTTTAGTACTAACAATGGAAAAAGTGTGTTTTTGTCTTCCTTTTGTATTTTCAGGACCAGATGAGCTTAAACGAACAAAAGGAACAAATATGCAGCAAAAACTAACATAAATTCAAAGAGAAGGATTAAACGTGACATGCTCGACCCCTCAGCAGCATCTCCAAGAGAAAAAACAAGAAATAGAAGGCTGACCACGGCCCATGCCCACTGGACATGGGGGTGTGGTCAGATGTCTGCAGAAATGTACAAAGCTGTGGAAGCTTCTATGCTGACCACGGGGGCATGCCTACCTCAGCACGGGGCGTGGTCAACACTAAGATTTGCAGAATCTTGCAAATCTTGGTAGTACAGATACGCTTCTGCACACGGGGCCGTGCCCAGCGAACACGGGCCGTGTGGAGCTCAATGCTGACAAATGCAACTAATGAAGGAAGAGAAAAGGGATGGCCACGGGGGCGTGTCCCCCAGACACGGGGTCGTGGCCCGGCTTCTGTTCAGGCTATAAATAGGGGTGCTTGGCTCACTTCAAAGGCATCTCTTGGCAAACCACCTCTCTCCCACTTTTTCCACCACTCCACCACCACTACAACACCCATATCCACCACCATCATCCATCATCCACCTTAGAGTGTGTGTAGTAGTCTCCGGGTCCAATATTGATCGTAAGAGTTATTGTCAATCAAAGGCCATGTTTGGTTAAGTCTCTTACATTAATTGGTGAAGACAATCATTTAATGTATTACATTTGATTTTTAATCTTTTCGCATTTTTTATTTGGTTTTGTATTAATGACTTTAATAACTAGTTTCCTATTGAAGGTGAAACTTCTTTATCATTTGCCCGTCGTGTCTTCGGATTACTTTACTGTCTATATAACGTAAAAGCTTTTCACCATTCAAATCTCTATGGTCTATATAGAGATATGTTGCCTAGCTGGTCGGGGATTAAGGGAATGGTTTAGTAAGGTTCTTGCCTGGTTAAGTGTATAGATCTTGCAAGGAACTGGGTCAAGCTTACTAGGACCTCCTTCAATACCCACAGGTATTGGATGGTGGGGGTGCGAATGGCTTGATCCCCTCATATGTAAACTACTATTAATACATTAAACCGGTTATTTGGGATTGTATCCCTGCTGACTCAAACCACTTAGCCGAGGATAACGTCACCATCAAAAAAGGGGCCTACCATTTTTCGTATTAATAAATTAATTAATTATCTTTCAATATTCCGACCCTTTGTGATTGTATCCTTGCTGAATCAAACCACTGGGTTGCGGGTAACGTAACCTTCAAAAGAGGGGCCTACTACTATAACTAAGATAATCTCATAAAAAGTCCAAAAGTGCGGAAATCATCAAAGGTGTTGGTGCATATTTTGTGACAACAGCTTAGATTTGGTCTTTGGATATCTTGTAATTAGTAAAACGATAAACGGTTAGCAGATTTAGCTTTGTAGTTAATTAAGAATGATTGGGCCAAACCGAACCCACATATGGGGATGGTAGGCGAAATGGGCCTAGCCCATGACCTAGCCAATGTGCAAAGCTTGTCCTATATAAACAAATCTTAGCATTAGGGTTTAGGTTTATTATCTAATCAACTAATCACCTTAATCAGTTTGAGAGAGAATTCGTAATAGCAATTGGCTTGGACGAATTGGAGATCTAGATTGATTGTATTCGTTTGAAAATAATCAATAAAGATCGAGTTTATAGAGATTTCTGTTTCTACACGTTTTTTGTTAAATATGATCTAGAGGATTCCGCACTCTAGGTTAGATCGACGATTCTGTGACGATCCATACAGATTAGGGGACCTACAATCGGGTATCAGAGCATTAGACACTTGATTGGCTTGGTTCAGAATCGTTTTCTACAGAAAAATTGGATTTTTGGACGTTTTTTTAGGCTGTTTTCGAAGTTCTGACCGCGTTTTTAGGGTTCTGCTACTGATCTCGGATAAACTGCAAGTATTTCAAACCATCTCGGATAGAAATCTTGCATTTCGGATCATCTCAGATCAAAATAGCTTGCATTTCGGACCAGAAACTTGAATTTCGGACCAGAAAAACTTGAATTTTAATTCATCTCGAATAACAGTTGTTCATCTCGGATCATCTCGTGTTATAAGGTGTTCATCTTGGATCAGAAGGCATCATCTCGGATCAGAAATTGGGCATCTCGGACTATCTCTGACCAACTCGAATGAAAAGAGTTCATTTCGGATCATTCTTGAACATTTCGGACCTTCTCGGACAACTGTTCCAAGATATATTTAACGGGTGGAATTTTATTTGGCTGACGTAGGAAAATTTTCACTGTTTCGTGTTTAGAAAATTTTCCGTAACTCATCTCAGGAAACCGTTTGCACTGTTGGATTCATTGGATTTTTAGGCCAAAAAAACAGGAAGGATAGGTTTCAATCCTTGGAATCGTAATTTCAAGACGAATCTAACAGTATAATTTGGTAAAAACAGTTTTCGAAAAATTTTGTATGGTTTTACCAGTCTGCTTAAGTTAAAATGTCGAACATGTCTAATTTGAACGAACTTTTGAGGATGGAGCATGAGGTTGGCACCATAAGCAAACCTCCAAAGATGATGAAGGTAGAAAATTACCTTACATGGAAGGATAGGTTTCAATCCTTCATTGAATACCAGGACACCCGTATGCGGATATGTATGGAAGATAGGTATGTGAACCCAACTCATGAGTTTGAAGGCAGACAAAGGGTGACTACATATGTTGACATGCAGGATGCTGACAAAAAGATGTATGAGGCTGAAAAGAGAGCCTTAGCTGCTATCAAGATGTCTTTACCAGATGGCATCAAACATGCCTTTAAGAAGTATACTACTTCTAAGGAAATGTGGGATACACTAGAAAAGAGATGTCAGGGAAATACAGATGTTAAGAAGAACAAAGTTGATCTATTGAAGAAGCAGTTTGCTGTCTTTAAGTGCATAAGAAGTGAGTCACTTGAAGATATCATCACTAGATACTATCATCTCATGTCAGAGATGGATAATTATGACATAGACAGTTATACTGACATAGAGATCAATGACAAGCTGCTTGATGCTCTACCTGCTAAATGGGATATCTACACATTCTTGATTAAGGGAGACGCAGATTATGAGACAAAGGAACTGTAACACCTCGCAAAATCATGTCCAATATAGTAACAACACGTGTCATGAACTTTAAACGTGTGATGAATTGATTTCGAAGGACTAAAGTTGACAAACAAAGGAAGTATGTATGTGAAAGGATCCAAAGTGTCAACATTTGAAATTTTTGCCTTTCAACAACCCTACACGAAGTTTACACTCTTAGACGAATGGATTGTGAAACGTATGAAGCCGTTCACGAAAGAAAGTGAAAGTTTACAAGACGCGAGGGTTAAACGTGTCAACATGTTAAATTACTACCTCTGAGTGACCTTTTAACGAACCCGGGGCTTTGTAAGGCTTAATTATACTCTCAAGAACGAGTGACGAAAAAATTCACGAAGTTTCGATATCGTTTGATATTAAATACGTTAACTTTCGTAAATAAAGGGTTAAAAGCGTCAACAAGACAAAATTGGTGTTTTCGGTTATCGTTTAACGAAACCGGACCTAACGATGTTTGGTTATATTCTAAGGATCATCAAAATATAAACTTTTGGGTTAAAAGTGCTTGAAATGAAAGTTATTACGTTTTAAAAGGTCCAGGGGTCATTTCTACCAAGTTTGAAACTGGTTTGGCTGGTCACCCTAGTGGTGGTGTCGCGTCGCGCCACACCTCAACCACACTGCCGTCGCGCGACGCGACGGCCTAAACTGGAGAGAAATCCTGCACAGGTGCAGGTTCAGCAGTGTTTCTTCTTCAATTCAGGTTTGCACTCACATAAACTCAACACAAGGGACTCTTTGCTGGTTTTCAAAACCACTTAGACACTTGTGAGCATCAGAATAACACCTAGGACACTTGGAATCATCCTACCACATCCAATTTCCCTATATAAAGGCCCTCAATTCTCACTTGGTTCTTGCACACTTCAAATCAAAATTTCAAACTCTCTAGCTGAGTTCTCTGGAGCATCCTAAGCATTAAGGAAGCTCTAATAGTTCAAATTTTTCGTGCTAAGGACCATTGTAAGTGTTCTTAGCTTCTATAGTTAAGGTTTTATTAGCTTAATGACCGAAAGTCAAAGATATCGTAATGATACTTTGACTTTGTGATTAATCACTAATGGTCCAGCCATTTTTTGAATTGAAAGTGGCTATGTGTTGGTAATTAAGTAGGTGATAAACCCTTAAAAGGGCACCTTCTAATTATCACGTTATCTCAGTCAATTGTCAGGTCAAAATACTTAACAGAAAAGTCAAACGAGTCAGTTTTTGCAAAATAAATCATAAATGACAATGTAGAAGTTATAAAATACACTTTATCACTTAAATAACTTGGTAAAAAAAAATATAAGAACATGTTTAGGCATGTTCAACCCGACAATTCTTAGTATTAGGCTCGGTTCGCAACCGGAAGTCGCAAAAGTAGACTTTTGCTTTGACTTTCAGTTCTGACCCGAATTAACTTAGTTTAGTTATGCCTTAGGGTTTCTCTGTGACCATATTGTATGTTAATATAACCCTCTGAGGTTTTACTACATGGTCCCTTAGAAATCTGAATCATTTACATGTTTTCGTTAAATGCTTAAAAGTTGACCATTTTGCCCTTATGTTATAAAAATGAGATTTTTGAAAATGTGAGAGTACAAAAATATTTATTACTGATTTATAAGTATGTCCTAAAAATTTGACATCAGTTTCTGGTTTAAATAAAAGTTATGCATGATATCGTAAAATAGAACTTTTTGTTAATTAAATTGCATTTTAGGCATAAATCATATTTAAACCCTATTTTTGGCAACAAACTTGCTACCCACTGTTATGATATAATATTTAGGGATTTTTGGAAATTTTTGTCAAATTTTATAGTGACCATGACATAGAGTTCTTGTATAAATCGGTAAATGACGATAATATCCTTTTTGTTAATCAAATGAGTTTAACATATGATTTGCATACCAAACCTTTTCCTACTAATGTTATATGTTAAATAAAATATTTTAAGCTTTTAAGACTAATCAAAATCTCAGAATTCCATAAACATCTTAAATATCGTCAATTACCGACTTTTACGCTAATTAGGCGCACAGTATGGTTTAAAACCATATTTAACGCCTAAGACTTGTTACCTACTGATTTTATAAATAAATTTCTATACTTTAACAGTAAGTATAAGTCTTGAACTCAGATTTCTAAATTTGACCTTAAAAGCATATGTGAAATGACCAAAATGCCCCTACGGTGCATAGTTTTGCCATAAATAATAAACCTCACATATGTATGATATCTTACTAATATAACTTGATAAAATAAATGGTTTTACTGAATATTTAGACCAGAACCTAAGTTTTCTATTTAACCTCTTTTATAAACTTTAAAATGACCAAAATACCCTTACGGGTCTTAATTTGGTTTTAAATTCGTTTTGGGCATAATGGAAGATATCCTACTGATATCACAACATATTTTATGCATAATAACTTATTGGACTTGTACATGACTCATTCGGTTACCCGTTATGCATATACGTGTTCGGTACGCTTTATGTAACTAGTTTGCATGAATTAACCGAAACGGGCCAAACCTTACCATTTTTACTTCAAAATCCAGAATGTATTTAGTTTACCCATTTTATACAAGTCTTCATACTTGTTGGGTCTAAATCACATTCCAATCCGGTCATCACTTAATCTTGCGTTTTGAAACGTAAACCTTTCTTTAAAACTAACCGGTCTAAGTTACAACTTAAAATAAGACCCGTTAGGAATCTCATAGGTTATTAAAACCTTCGTTCCAGATTAGGAGCTCAGTAAAAGCTACTTGCACTTGCTGATTAGAATATACGGCGGAGAATAAATTACATTTTAACTCAGGTAAATACTTTTAACTTGTTTTCCCTATACGGGCTTGGGATACGGTAAATTATTACCGTTTGGTCGGGTATTGAATATTTAATCGATTAGTGGTTAAATCATTGAGATAACCCGTTTTAATTTGTTTTGTTTGATACAAAGCCTTTGGGGGTTAATGACCGTGACCTGGATATCCTTGGCATCATTTAATTGCAAATGGCCACGACCTAAGCACGGGGTGTAGGCATACACCTGACAGTTGCGATATGGATTCTTTTCCCCAAAAAGGGAATTAAGATATAAGGTATAACCACACGTGAGGATAACTCCTTGTGGGACTATATTAGTGGTGTTTATTAATCATGACTCGGCTCTTCTATTCCGGGCCCTGAACGGACGACAAACAATATAAATCTGCATACAAGATTACTTTTAAATAATTGTCCCAAGTTATAAAAGAATTTTGTGCCATGTGCATTCAAATCAATTTTCATAAACACTTTTCAAAAGACTCAGTTAATTGTATTTACCATTGTAAACTGACGTATTTTTCAAAAAGATTAAGTGCAGGTAATACACGTAATGGGTTGGAAGCTCCTGAGAATTAGATAAAGAGACTTGCAAGCTCTTAATACTTTAAGTCTGTCGAACAATATTTTATTTATGTTTTAGATCCACCTGTGGATCCACATACAACCGTTTGTATAATATTTTATTATAGTTTGTGTTTCAGATTGTATTAATATTTTACTTTCAAGACTTCCGTTATGCATTAAACTATGATGATATTGTTAGTGCATTTATGTCTATCGCCTCCATCAAGACAGCTCGTAGCAGAAACAGTTTAATTCCATGCCTTATATTCTAATAATTAGATAGAAATAGCAAGGTGGCATATTGGTAATTAATGAGAAGTCTCATTAATTCCAAGGCCTATATATAGCGGTCTTATGATAGATGTTCAAGACTTTTGCCATTTGCTACATTTGAGAAGATAGGAGCTAGAGAGAGAAAGTAGAGAGAGAAAGGCAAAAGGTGATTCACGTTTCTTGTACATTTTCAGATGAATATCGAATCACATATTATAGTACGGTTCTTGTGTTCGATCCTCGCACGTGCACGGATTCCGCACGTCGCACGTGTCGATACGAAATTGTTACGGAGTCAAAACCGGTCCTACAAGTGGTATCAGAGCAGGAGCTCGATTGCACGGATCAAACACACTGTTTCGCACGGAAATTCATCAAAACCAGATCCAAATTTCATTTAGATTGGTTCAATTTCTTCATTTTTCATCCATTGCACATTTTTAACTGAAAATCTCCAAATTAAACGAGTTTTACATTTAAAAATCACTGATTTTTGGATATGTTGTGCGAAAATACTTGATCTACAAGCCTACAAATTCTCAGATCTTAATTCTAAGCCGTTTGGGAGAAATCTAAAATTTTAGTTCGAAAAAGTTAGCAAAATGCTTGCTGTTACTATTGGTGTTCTATTGGATGTCACCCGATCGGATTACCACCCGATCGGGCGGTAATCCGATTCATTGTCCCACCCGATTCGATTCATTACATTGAATTTAAAATGTTGACTTTGACTGTCCTTCAATCGGATCACCACCCGATCGGGCGGTAATCCGATTCATCTACCTCATTTGTTCCATTTCATTAAAGTCAACTGTGTAGTCAACAAAGTAACCTGCCATCATTAATATCATACTTCAGTAATCACGTGATGCATTTGAATTAGATAGAGTCAAATTAAACGGTCCAATGAGATAATACTTTAGTGATTCATGTCATATGCATTAATTCATGATCAGTTTGCATGTGATACAATTAGTTGTTTGCATAATTAGTGTTGTCAGTTCATTAATTCTAGAGGTCAAATGAGAAATTGTTTTACATAAAGATGTCGGCCATTGAGAATTTGCATGTGATGTTCCATTGATAATTCAGATTGCATGTGTAATAATTAAAAGGGTTGTCAGCCATTAATAAGTTCATGTGAAGCTATTGTTGTTGTCGGCCATATAATGGCAGTTTGCATGTGAGAATTTGTGAAAATTAAAATTCATTGTTGAGATCATAAAATCAAACCGCCACCCGATCGGCCAACATAAGCATTTTGTCGTGTAGTGCCATCAATCGAGTGGTGGGTCGAGCGGATTGCCACCCTATTCAAATACATTGCTACCCGATCGGACAACACTGTCACCTGATTATTGTCACTGTTGACTTTTGTTGACTCACTCGATCGGATATTCGGCCGATTCAAGTTGTTTGATAGTGTTTGAACTGATCTTGTGTATTTGTTTTAAGGTGATTCGAGTTGATAAACGAGAAACGTCATGGCTGAAATGAAAGTGAGAATGAAAGAAGAAATTCTGAAAGAGAAATATTCTTTGTAGGGTGCAGGATTGAGAAAATGCATGAAGAATATGAAGATGCAAAGTACTGTAGGAGATACGAGAAGAAGAGAGATTTCTATATAAACCAAAATGGTGATCCTGTCGTTCACAGAAAAGATGTAGTTTTCAATGATGTTCTTGCAGTAATCCCTCTGTCCGGCGAATACTATTCGAATGTTGCAAAAGATAAAACTTATCTGAAAAGGCTGGACAAGATAATTCGTGATGTGATGACAGCGAGTTTGAAAAACAGGGATGAAGAGAGAATGAAGAAAAATGTTGAGAAGATGGTGGAAGATTTGAAAGAAGCAGCAAATAATGAAAAAGGAGAACAGAAGATTGAGGATGTGAAAGAAGAAGCAGATGGTAAAGAAGAACAGAAACCAACAGAAGAGGTATAAAAAGTTGTTCCTGAAAAACAGCTAAGTGAAGAAGGTCTAGAGAAGAAAGAAGAAGTTGAGAGTGATCAAAAGCTGGTTGATGATCAGGTGAACACAGCAGAAAAGGAGAAAATGACAGAAGAAGGTGGGATAACAGATAAAATTCAAATTGAATCTTCTGACTTACTCAACAAAAATGAATTGATAAATAATGATACAAAATCGATAAACAATCTAATAATAAAGTTGTTGAACAGTGCAATAAATGCATGGAAACGTGCAGTGCTTGTACTAAAAAGGATGAAAAATTCAGAACAACAGACATTGAATTTACTAAAATCGAAGAAGTTTTCAGAAACAAATGTAAAGAATTGTTAGAAAATGAAAAAGTTTTGAAAGATAATGATGAAAAGATAACACAAACGTGCAAGTTTTTTGAAAAAGAAAATGAATTGTTAAAAGAAAAGGTTTCGAAAATGACAAAAGAGTGTTTACAAAAAGAAAACGCATGTCAAGAAATGAAAAAAGAATACGATTCAATAAAATTGGCTTACCACATTACAAAACAATCATATGAAGATGTGAAGAGTCAAATGAAACATGTTCAATCAAGATTGAAATATTGTTCTGAAACAACTGATACGCTTCAGTATTCAATAAATCAACAAGTTGTAAACTCTTACATTGAAGATGTTGCTAAGCTAAAGCGCCAAATAGCTGATTTAGAACAGGATAACAACAAGTTGCATAGTTATCATGCATCATCATATGTGCTTGAAAGAATTTTCAACTTAAAACTAGATGGTAAAGATTATGAGCAAAACAAGAAAGGTATTGGCTCGGAATATCATCAGGTTCCACCACCGTTTGAGAACAAATTTACATTCTATGATGATGAAAAGGTGGAAAAAGCTTTCAACTTGGTCGATCAATTGCCAGACAACATTGACGTAACCTATTCCAATTCTGATGATTCTAGTGATTCAGAGGTGGTAGGTAAAGTCGTTGAAAGTGTTTTGAAAGAAGAGTCAGTCGAAACAGGTAAATCTGAATCACAAGATGAAAATGAAGGCAGTTTTCATGAAGGTTATCTGAAAAATTCAAAATCTGAGAAAAGACGAATGATGATTCAAAAGGATTGGTTTATACCATGATTGGATCGGACAAATTATTCTCAGATAATGAAGTCCCGATTCAGAATGTGATTTCAGAAAAGATTGAAAAAGTTTTCAAATTGATTGAAATTGAAAAATCTGAGATTACAAAGTTTGCTAGAAAAGGCAAGAAAACTTTTTATAACAAACCTGGTTTCAAAAAGAAAAACATGAAGGCTGGTTTGGTTTATAAAAAGAAACAGAATTGGAAAAGAAATGAAACACCAAATTATCAGAAAAAGATAAACTTTGTTCACGGAGCAAGTTCCGAAGAAGAGAAAGAACTCCAATTTAGACGACTGTCTACTGAAGAGTTTCATGCTCAGAAAAAACAACAACAACAGGTGAAATATGTGTCAAAAAGAACATGTTTTAAATGTGATCAAATTGGACATCTCAGTCGAAATTATCCAAATCTTAAACCTGTTGATGTTTAGAAAAAGAAGTCTGATAATGTTGAAAAACAGAAATCTGAGGATGTGAAACAAAGGCCAGCCAGATTTGATTCCAGACAAACTTGGAGGTACAGCACAAACAAGTTTGCTTTGAATCAAACTTGGATATCAAACCCTAATAGATGCGATTCAAGACAACCCTGGAATTTTCACACACCCAGGTTTAGAACAACACAAAGTTGGAAAACAACTGTTGATGCAACGAAACCTAATGAATTTTGGAAACCAACTATTGTTCAGAATCAAAATGTTCAAAAAGACTCACATTTTTATAAAAGAGGTACTCCAAAAGGTCAAACATGGTCTGTTAAGAAACAAATCGCTTCGGTAAATGAGGAAAAAGATGATGTTAAAACTGAAAAAGTCTTTGAACAAAATGACAAAGATTTTCCGAAGTTAAATGATGCATTTTGTGTTGAAATTCCTCAGGTCAAACAGACCTGGGCTAAATTGTTCAAGTGACTGAATAGTTGAATGTGCTGGTGCTCAAGAATACTGAAGATTGTGAAAATGGAAATAGGAGCAGCCTGGCACGGGAAGAGGAGGCTGCTAAACCCTGAGTTGGTTGAAACAGGGAGTTTCTTCATTTCTGTACATAAATAAAACATATTTCAAAAACCCTAAAAAATTGAAATTTTTAAAAGCCAAAAATATGCTTTTAATTTTGTCAAAAAATTGAAAAATCAAAATTATGTTTTGTCTTTTAAATTTGTCAAAATTCAAAAAAAAAATTCACAAAAATATGTTAAGTGAATACGCCGAAACCCTCACGGCTGAACAAACATGATTACTTTCACAAGTTTGAAAAACCGTTTTCAAACTGTCGAAAATCAATGGGTTGTAAATCATTGGGGTACGTTATATTTTCTGCAAAACAGAGCATGAGATGCAGAAAATGGATGGCGAGACAAAGCTATCAGTATCAGGTTGTCAAATTTTCTTTAAATGTTTTGAATTTTAGGGGGAGTAAGAAAGTGCTGTCAGAAAATCCAAAAACATTAGAAAATTTGAAAAAGCCAAAAACATGAAAAAAATGAAAATGAGTTTTTGTGTAAAAAGAGGAAATGATAGTACATCAGTATACAATCACAATACGCTAAAGAAATGGAAAGTGAAAATGTGATAAACGGTCTCACTGCCAGTAGGTTTTTACACGCTTAGTAGATTGTTTTCGAGATATAAACCTAAATACCGTTACTTGCTTATCTCGTGGGTAGACATCTCTCGGATATATGGGTAACCCCCGAAATCTTGTTTGAGAGATTGCCTGATTCTGAAATACTAGGTCTTTATGCTTAGTGATATCTGGGGTATTATATCTGGACTTCTGATTTTGCGGGAGCAATAGCCTAGTCCTCATATAATCCTTTCGCATGCTTATTAAAAAGCCCGCCCTCTGGTTAAAAATTGATATATATCGAAAGATACAAATCAAGAGTAGTTGTAAAGAAGATTCCCAAGGGGAACACACCTAAAGTCGAGCCATCATCTCTCTGATTGAACGGAAGTTCTAGCCTGAGCTCTCATGGTCTCGCATTAACCCCTATACAAATATCATTTAGGTATACTCACCTGTAAGACTGAATCTAGGGAATTTTGATACAGGAGTATATTCTGAGGTGGGACACGCGAATAAGTTTAAGTCCTTAAATCACTAAATCGTATCTCGAATCAGTTGAACTTTGTGTGAAAATTTAAGTGGATCATTATACTGACAATCTAAGTGAATCGTTTAGAACTTAAAGTGTTTAAAGCTCAACGGTTATAGTGATTTGTCAAAATCTGATATGATCCTCTCACACGAACTCAAACAAAAATATTGTCTGTAAATATGTTTGTAAATATTTCCTTACTGCTTTATGTTTCAGAAAAAAAAATTCAAAACGATTTTGATTTCACTTTATTTTCGACAACCGATGTCTGAGAGCTGAGTTTCAAAGTCTGAGTATGCTGATCGTGTTTCTGAAAATAAAACAAGTTCATTAATTTGAAACTTGAAGTTTTTAATCAAATATCAAAAACAATTTGTGAAATCTCCAAGGTCATTAAGTTGGACTTGGATGATTAACTATGAGGGATTTGGATGCTTAAATTGTTAAAATCTTTTGTAATAAGAGCCAGTGTTCGATCTTAGTCACTGAAACTGCCAAATCTATAAAGATTGTTAATAGGGGGAGAGAATCAAGCATTCCTGGATCTATTCATATTAATATATTTTAAAGCCAGGATCTTGATTAAAAGTTTTTAAGAGCCAGGTTACGATTCCTGGACAATTGAAAAAGCTTTCACTGTCTTCTATTTGAAATGTTTCAGATTATGCTAAGAGAGCCAGGTTTTCAATCCTGGTAGTTCAAAATGTTTTTACTTACAAATGTTTGAGAAAATGCAGATGTTGTTCCAAACTACGATCCCGATAGTCGAGTCTAACGGGGAGTCTGAAGACGAGCTCAACGCAAGGGGAAGTGTGCTTTCAAGGAGCCAGGTAACTATCCTGAAGGAGCTTGTAACCGGAAAGCCAGGTGTCGATCCCAAAGCATGGAAGCTTGACGAAAGGGGGAGCCTGAAGAGTCTAACCGACAGGGGGAGCTGAAGCTAAAGACAGATCCACGGGGATTCTGTTCGAGCAAGAGGGAGTCTTTGTTGCTGAAGATGTGATAAAGCTTCAAGAAGACTCAGAGAGAGAGAGAAAGACAAGGCGCTACGAGATTGACTACGGCAATATCCAAGGGGGAGTCTGTTAGTACATTTATGTCTATCGCCTCCGTCACGACAGCTCGTAGCAGAAACAGTTTAATTCCATGCCTTATATTGTAATAATTAGATAGAAATAGCAAGGTGGCATTTTGGTAATTAATGAGAAGTCTCATTAATTCCAAGGCCTATATATAGGAGTCTTATGATAGATGTTCAAGACTTTTTCCATTTGCTACATTTGAGGAGATAGGAGCTAGAGAGAGAAAGTAAAGAGAGAAAGGCAAAAGGTGATTCACGTTTCTTGTATGTTTTCAGATCTATATCGAATTCTCATATTATAGTACGGTTCTTGAGTTCAATCCTCGCACGTGCACGAATTCCGCACGTCGCACGTGTCGATACGCAATCCTTACGGAGTCAAAACCGGTCCTATAGATATCAACTACGTCACGATACTACCCACCGGGCCCACCGGTAATACGTGGAAATATCGGGGTGTGACAGGAACTGGAAGAAGTGGTTGGAAAGCTGAGAGCTTATGAACTCAATATGAAGAAGAAGGAAACTGGATATGATCAGGGATTCACAATGGACTTACATCTTCTTCGTCTCACAACGCTTATAGCGACTCTGCTACTACGTTTCTTTCGTGTGAAAATGAGCAGGTTACTGTGAATGATGTGGGTGATGTGTGTTTTGTTGCTGCTTCAGGGGTATTAACAGGTGCAAAGAGAACATCATCGATCTACTAATCAGAGTAGCAACACTAAGTCAATGCCTATGAGTGTGAAGTCTGTAGAAGAACATCTTGCTCTACTTGCTTCATTCGTTGCTTCATATGAGAACTACATTTAGGGAAACATATCTGATCCTGCCAATTTAGATGAAGATTATGATCAGATTGATCCTAATGACTTAGAGGAGATGGATCTACAATGGCAAATGGCCATGATATCCAGGAGAGTTAAGAGATTCATGAACAGAACAGGAAGGAAGTTTGTAGGGAAGAGCGTTGGTTTTGACAAGACCAATGTAAGGTGTTTTAACTGTCAAAGTTATGGACATTTTGCTCAGGAATGTCAAAAACAAAAACAAGAGACTTCAAGTTAGAGTTCAAACAACAGGAATGCATCAAACAATTCTAGCTCAAAGGCTTTGATCTCTACTGCACGAGAGGGATCATATGATTGGAGTGCTCATCTGGAAGCTGATGAGAATGCCACTCAGGCGTTCATGGCAGAGATAGTTCCAGATGATGCTGATGCAAAAGTGGATGTTGGAGTCAAGAAGGTGAATGAAGCTGAAGAGGTTAAAGCTGATCAGACAACAGATGCTGAAGAAGAAAATGCAAAGTCTGATGTTGAAAAGGAAGCAGATGAAAAGGATGTTGCTTACAAAAGGTTGGAAGCTGAACTTGCTGCTCTCATGGCAAACCTAGACAAACCTACAGGAGAGGTAAGTAATTCTGCTAGTTCTGTTTGCTTAAGATGTCATAAATTACAGGGTGAAGTTGATAGATTATCAACTGAGAATCAAAGGCTGGTTAATGAAATTTCTAACATTAAAGAATCAAATTTTTTCGTTAAAAGAAATGAGTCTATGTATTTGAAGAAAATTAAAGGCTATGAATCTGAAATTGAAATTTTAACTAACAAATTAAATGAAAAACTTCAAGTCATAGACTTAGCTCATGACATGATGAGTGAGAAAACAAAAGAGATTTCTGAAAAATGCAAAATGTTGTCAGATGCACAACTCAAAATTGTTGAACATGAAAAGAAATTAAGTAAATTCAGAGATTCAACTTTTGTCATGAAACATATGATGGGTGGCCTGAAGAAAAGTAATGATAAGAAGAGCGTGGGCTTCCAGGGCTTTAATGATGTCCCACATCCTCTTAGTCATGACTATTCTTTCTTGCCTGGTGAAAATGAGTTAACAAACTTTGGGTCAACTACACCTAGTAGTTCCACATCAAGTCACGGTGATGTGTCTGAGAATGATAATGCTAAGAAGGAAAATAACAGAGAAACCATTTTGAAAAAGATATATTCATCTCCTAAGAATAAAAACCAAACTTTTGTTAAAAAGGTTACTTTTGTTCAAGGAAGTGACATGAAAAATGAAACAATTGTTATTAAGAACGAATCAAATGTACAGTTTGCTAAAAAGAAAAATATAGAAAAGTCTGGAACAAAGCAAACTGAACAAAATTCTTCCAAGGCATCATCATCCAATCTAGGATCTAGTACAAAGGCTTCAGTTAAGAAGTCTTCGACAGAGAGATCGTGCTTCAAGTGTCACACCAAGGGACATGTAGCTAGTTGCTGTCCTAACAAAAAGACTGAAGCACAAGTTAGTGAAAAACATAGAGGAAAATCACCAGAGAAGAGTGGTGATAAAAAGGAGAAAGAGTCCAACTCTCCAAAGAAGTCAGCGCCTAAGCAACTAGAGAATGTTGTTGTTGGTGTAGATAAGGCTGATAAAGGAACTCCACAATTTCCCCGTTTTCAAAGAAATCAACCAAGATTTCAGCCTGAATCTACTTCAGGCAGATATGAGAGACCTAGAAGCAGTTCACCTAGAATGAACAATCTTAATGGAAATTCAAGTAATTTCAAAAGTCAAGGTCAATATCAAAATCGATACCAAAATAATTGTGGTCAAACTTTTTATAACAATGGTTTAGAAATTATAACACTCAAGCTTCTGGGAGTCAAAACTCAAGGTTTCAACATCAAAATTTCCAAAGGTCACATAGTCCAAACACATATAGGAACCCTCATGTGATATCTGTGCCTCCACGGCCATCAAACAAATACCAAATCAATGAAATATTGTATTTCATACTTGGTATTTGTATAAATATGTGTATTGTTTACACATATCAATTCTTGTTCGATTTCGAGCTCTAAATCGCTTTCTAGAAAGTTATACGCAAACTGATGCATAAACATAATCAGTTTAACACGACAAATACTCCGGGGTAGTGACATAGGCTTAACATACCTTAAATAACCTTTACATAACTTAGAAATAAGTTTTGGATGGTTTGGTGTGTCGAAATCAAGTTTGTTCGATCGCAGGGACAATTTGCGTCAAACTGTGAAACTATACCGATTTTTATAGTAACGAATGTTCCGGAACTTGATTATAAGTTAAAAATGCCCTAAATATCCTTTACATAGCTTAGAAATAGGCTTTGAGGTGTTTTGGTAAGCAAAAATAAACTTATTTGATAAACAGGGACTAAAAGCGTCAAAAAGTGCCCAAATGACCAGATTCATTGTATCTAGTCCAATTTTGAGTTTTGATGGTTTTTAACCACTGATTATGGATGCTATGGGATAAAATTTTATGGTTTTACATATTCCCATGTTTTTGAAAACCATGTGCCCAAGTGGAGGGCCAAGATCGAAGGACGGATTGCGAGGAACGATCCTAACGGTTGTGGGTTTTCTATATAAACCCAACACCTTCATTCTCATTTCTCACAATCTGATTTAAATAGCTCTAAGTTGGGGTTTAACACTTCATACCTGAGCAATTTGAATCAAGATCTCTAGCTTGGACCCTTTGTAAGTATTCTTTTGTGCTCATATGCGTTTTTAAGCACGAAAGTCAAACAGTGTTTGACTTTCTGCTTCGACCAGGTTATGGTCAACACAAAGTTCGTTAGAAATTTCCAACGTGAGCATAATAACGATGGTTATAGTCCCCTGTGACTATACCTATTGATTACCACGTTGATTATGCGTAGTGACGAGTCGTAGTTTCGGTCAAAATGCGTATTCATGCGTATTTTGTAACCAAACTACTCTTGGGTATCAAAACACTTTATTTGATATCAAAACCTATTTTCTAACTTAAATAAACATGTTTTAACATGGTAGCTCGTCACTCAAGTCAAGCGGCCTTAACAACCGCTTAGGCTTTAGAACTAGGCCCGTTTGGTCGATCTTTAGGATCCGACCAAGCATGTTTAGTGGCCATAGTTGTATTGGAAATAACCTTCCGAGGTTATACCTTATGGTGACTTCATAGAGTTAGTTGTATGATAGGTAGTTTATATGCCTTAAGAGAATGACTAAAATGCCCTTTCACGCATAAATTCATTTTAAGCATATGTAACCTAAATTTTTATATCTAAACTGATTAGGTAACATTATTAGACATGTTAAGGCATATAATACTATTCATAGGACTAGTTTGGCGGTCCGAACGCGTTTTACGCGAACGACGTGTTAAAGTAGCGTAAGCTACCTAAACGGGTCGTAATGGGTCGTAAGTGACGGGTGGTCCGTAGGACAACCCTTAAAGCCTTTAAATAGAATAAAATTCCATACTTTGCCCGGTTATTTGCTTGAACTTGGTAACCACTAGATGAATTGATGTGCAGGTATTATAATGCTCAAGATGTGGGTTTTAGATGGCTGGATGGATGCTAGAAGTTGGCGGTGTCAAAACCTGGGTTTACGGTCTGCCATAAAATAAGAAACAGGAAAATCGAACCGTAGCTTACGGGTATCAAACATAAACCATAAGAAGACATGCGCATGCTGACTTTTGGGGATATTGGAATAAACAACATGTGACTAAAGAATTGACAACATCCATATCTTTTTGAAGCAATTAAAAAGGAAAAAAAAAAGAAGCTCTAAAACAACATCACATGCGACGGCAGAATTGGCAGATCATCAATCACAAATAATCATCATCATTCTCAAAGAAACAAACATCATCATCACATGTGGGCCAATATATTGGATTGAAAGAAAGGGTATTAAAATGGCTTGAACATTAATTAATAATGCACATGACTTTTTGAGAACAACAACAGATCATCATCACGCATACATGTTGGACTTGTGGGCATGCACATGGGCTTTAACGGTGGGCTTTTCAAAGGATTGAACTTAGTCGCACATGTGGACTTGGGAGGATACAAATGTCAATCATATCATCATTCTCAATATATATATGCGCATACATGGAAGTGGGCCGAGAGACATCACATGGACTTGATTATGTGGGGGTCTCTTGGGCTTTGTGAAAAACATCAATATCATCATCCTTTTTGACGGCAAGTTGGAGGAGCACAAGTACTCAAAAGTCAGCCAACATCATGATGATATTTTTGATTGAAGTTTATTTAATGAGGCACAAAATAAAAGGCCAAAGTCACGTGAGTTTGTAGGCACAAGAAAAAGTCAAAACACACTCAATATCATGGACACTTGGGCCAATGTGAAGGATCAAACATACATAGTTGGGCTGCCATATGCACGTGAAGGGGAGCCTTTGATTTCTTTTGGAATTCACACAAAGCCAACAACCATATGGGTGCACGTTAATTCCACATTACGTGAAATCTTTTTGGGCCGACTTGAACAATTGTGGCAGTCATATTCACGTGAGACTTTGGGGACAATATAGAACATCATCATTAATTTTTAATATGATCACATCATCACATCATCAGAGATAGGGGGCCGCACATGTTAGCTGACATCTTGGTTTCATTGGAAAGTCAAACGACATCATCATGACATCGGCATATTTCTTTTGATTGGCGACAAGTGGAGAGCATATGTAACTTATTGCATTGAATGGCCTCTTTATGGGAGTTTGAAGATGTCTTTTCATGGGGAGTCGGTTACCAACGATTGGTTGGGGTGAACGAGGGTTACACATGACTTAGAAAACACTTGTCATTATCTTATCATCTAGGATCCATCTAGTATCTGGGCTTTTGGGGGGATTGCATTAAAACAATTTCATCTTATTTTCCTACAATGTTGGTCAAAGCTATGGGTGGCTAGGTTCTTATTGGTCATCTTTAGTTGAAGGTTGTTAAGACGGTTGTATTTTGATTCTCAATTTCTAGAATGGTAAACTTGTTTATGTTTTGTTTACTATGGTGTTTTATTATTTGTTTGTAAATTGTTGAGTCTTGTTTTATCCTACCTTGAAATCATACGTTCTTGGTGCCGTTGGCAATCGAGATATCATGGGTAAAGTTAGGATGGGTAAGGGTCAATTGGTCATCGGGTAACAACCTCACGTTCTAGGAATCTGAGTACTTCGTTCCCTTTTATCACAACAAGTAATCTTACATGAATCATGTCTATGTGATTCTTTCTAGTGGATGATAGTACAACCGTTGAAACAAACTGGAAACTAAAGATGATCATTTTTCTCTCAATTGTTTACAACAAAATTTCCATCTTGCAATTTAATTAGTTTAATTTAGTCTAAAACCAATCTAATCAAACAATCCAACTCTTTGAATTTACTTTTTATTGCAATTAGTTTAACCTTAGTTAATTAGATAAACTTTCAAATAACACACATTCCACAAACTCCCTGTGTTCGATACCCTCTTGCCACTATCTATATAGTTGTTATTGGGATTAAATTTGCGTGACCACGACGATCACGTCAAATTTTGGCGCCGTTGCCGGGGAGTAGTGCGCAATGTGTGTTATCTTGTGTATTAGTTAAAAAAAAACTAAAAAAAAAAAAAAAAACCACAAAGATTTCTTTTATGTTCATGATTTACACTTGGTAGTTGAGTTGTGTTGTGCAGGATGACAGGGCGTTACACAAATTTCAGCTTATTTACGTGTAGATTGTGCGGGGGTCCACGACATCCATGTATTGGTTGCCACGAGGCTCACTACAGGAGGGCACATGGAAAACCGGTGTCTTATGTTTCACAGCTTCCACGTCCATCATACGTTGACGATTATGAATCAGAAATGGAGGATGACTATTATTCATATGGATATGATCGGGACGAGGAAGTTCATTATGAGGCAAGGATGGATGGTCTATGTTTTTGTTGCGGTCGTGATCACACTTATGATTATGATGTGTGCCCGGTGTATTCGGAAAACCCGAAGTATTGGAATAAAAAGATGATGGAAGCACGCATCTATAGACCGTATCAGGGATATCGACAATATCATCCCGAAGAAAATTCTGAGCCCGAGGGTGTTTATGTTTATGAGACCGAGGAGGAGAAAGAGCTTGCTGTATTGGAAGTAACTTTGTCCAAACTCGAGCAATATTTAGCAACACCCAACCTGTCCGATGAAGACCGAATCAGCTGCTTAGTCTCTAAGTGTCATACTTTAAAATTGAAGATAGAGATAGAAGAACGCCTCTCACCATTACCTGACGATATTAGAGATTATTCTCACATGAAGGAGGAGGTTGTGGAGGATAATACCACACCAATGAGTCCTTTATCTGATGAAGAATCACTTGTAGATCAGATGATGTGTGCAGATTATGAGGTAGAGCAGGCTGATGGGATGGATATGTGTACTGAACCTCTTCCCATATCAATGATTCAAATTAACAAGTGTGGGGAAGAGAGTTCGAGAAACAAGATGAGAAGGGTGAAACTACCAGACATTAAGGTACATGTCATGAAGTGGACTAGCAAAGCCCGCAGGAGCAGCTTTAACATGCCAAATAGACTGACAAATCTATGGAGATGGCATGTAAATTTCCGGGCATTTGTTGGAAATGCTGCGGGTAAGTGTGCATTAAGACCACCATAACGCATATCAGGTACGGTCTGGCTGAAGACCTTTAAACTTAGCGCTCTCGGGAGGCAGCCCGAGGATGTAGAGTATTGTATTTGTGTTTTGTTTTGTTTTGCTTTGTTTGGTTTTGTTTTGGTGTTGTGTTTGTGTGTTGGCAGGTTATTACGTTTCAACCCTCGCGGATGCAATGATTCAAGTGTGGGGATGTTTGGCAACATCCCTGTTGAGATATCGGCGAATCTAAGAGATGTTTTTGAACTGGTTCGATCACCGCAGCTGCATCACTACCAACACTGCTAATTTACTAATCGGGTCGTGTCTTGTTCTTATCTTTTGCACCTTTGTATATATTCATGTTTAAGTTTTTGGTTGGGCGATTGGGTGGTGTTTTGATGTGTTTGTTTGATGGGTTGTGGAATTGGTGGTGTTTTTAATAATTAGAATTAAAAAAAAAGAAATTTGGGGTTTGAGAGTATAAGCAATTGTTGATGTTCTTGGTTAAAGCGATCTTTTCCTCAAAACCATACATTGGGACAATGTATCCCAAGTGTGGGGATGGGGGAATTTTTGAGAATTTTAAAATTTTTGTAAATTCAAGCGAAAAGTGTAAAAATTTGAAAGCTTGATATTGTTCCATTTGACACACCGACACCCATTCCTAGTCTTTTCTTGGTGAGGATTTGAGCCACACATGATTGTTATTGATATTTCATTGTTTGAGTGGCGGTGTGTGTTGTTGTGTTAATAGAACTTGTGTGTGAATACGTGTTAAATCCTAGAATTAGCATGCTTTTGAAAATGATAGGGGGACTTTTAGGAAGCCTCGTCTAGATGTGTGAGAGTGCGGGATTGGTGGGTTGGACCTCATACTTTATATATATGAGCTTGGTATTGTGAGGGGTGGGGGTTTGGTCCTTAGAAAGCCATGTTGAGCCTTAAACCATTCGGTTGTGACCCAAGCCTACTTCCTATATAAATTTTACCTTTTGAGATGACCCGGTTTAGGAGATTTAGTTTGTAGTATTGATGTTCTTGTATATATTGTTGAGTTTGATGTGTTATGAAAAAAAAATGAAAAAAAATGATGAAAAAAAAATAAAAAAAAAAGAGAAAGAGAAAAATATGAAAAAAAAAGTATTTAGTTGCAATAATAGTTGAGAATGTTGAAGAAGTTGTGTATATATTTGATGGTTGCTTTGTTTAGTGGTAGAAATAAAAACCGGGTCAAATCAATTAGCTCTCGCATATATATTCCACCATTTTCCCACCTTTGCATTTAGCCCCGTTACAACCCGTAAGTCCTTTTGATTCATAAGCATGCTAAATACTCAATAGGAGGAGACTTGATTTTTATACAAGCTTATTGTCGCACAAACACACACATGCATTGAGTGGTTTATCATTATGTACTAATATTTCTTGTCACCGAGAGTTTTTGTGAGGGGTGTGTCTTGTGGTATGATTGAAGGTTAGTAAAATGACGATACATTTTAGCTTGGTTTGCATCTTGATCGCTTGTGGTTTTGAAATAGTTTTTGAATGGGTTGCTTGGGACAAGCAACGGGTAAGTGTGGGGATGTGACGGGTGGTCCGTAGGACAACCCTTAAAGCCTTTAAATAGAATAAAATTCCATACTTTGCCCGGTTATTTGCTTGAACTTGGTAACCACTAGATGAATTGATGTGCAGGTATTATAATGCTCAAGATGTGGGTTTTAGATGGCTGGATGGATGCTAGAAGTTGGCGGTGTCAAAACCTGGGTTTACGGTCTGCCATAAAATAAGAAACAGGAAACTCGAACCGTAGCTTACGGGTATCAAACATAAACCATAAGAAGACATGCGCATGCTGACTTTTGGGGATATTGGAATAAACAACATGTGACTAAAGAATTGACAACATCCATATCTTTTTGAAGCAATTAAAAAGGGAAAAAAAAAGAAGCTCTAAAACAACATCACATGCGACGGCAGAATTGGCAGATCATCAATCACAAATAATCATCATCATTCTCAAAGAAACAAACATCATCATCACATGTGGGCCAATATATTGGATTGAAAGAAAGGGTATTAAAATGGCTTGAACATTAATTAATAATGCACATGACTTTTTGAGAACAACAACAGATCATCATCACGCATACATGTTGGACTTGTGGGCATGCACATGGGCTTTGACGGTGGGCTTTTCAACGGATTGAACTTAGTCGCACATGTGGACTTGGGAGGATACAAATGTCAATCATATCATCATTCTCAATATATATATGCGCATACATGGAAGTGGGCCGAGAGACATCACATGGACTTGATTATGTGGGGGTCTCTTGGGCTTTGTGAAAAACATCAATATCATCATCCTTTTTTACGGCAAGTTGGAGGAGCACAAGTACTCAAAAGTCAGCCAACATCATGATGATATTTTTTATTGAAGTTTATTTAATGAGGCACAAAATAAAAGGCCAAAGTCACGTGAGTTTGTAGGCACAAGAAAAAGTCAAAACACACTCAATATCATGGACACTTGGGCCAATGTGAAGGATCAAACATACATAGTTGGGCTGCCATATGCACGTGAAGGGGAGCCTTTGATTTCTTTTGGAATTCACACAAAGCCAACAACCATATGGGTGCACGTTAATTCCACATTACGTGAAATCTTTTTGGGCCGACTTGAACAATTGTGGCAGTCATATTCACGTGAGACTTTGGGGACAATATAGAACATCATCATTAATTTTTAATATGATCACATCATCACATCATCAGAGATAGGGGGCCGCACATGTTAGCTGACATCTTGGTTTCATTGGAAAGTCAAACGACATCATCATGACATCGGCATATTTCTTTTGATTGGCGACAAGTGGAGAGCATATGTAACTTATTGCATTGAATGGCCTCTTTATGGGAGTTTGAAGATGTCTTTTCATGGGGAGTCGGTTACCAACGATTGGTTGGGGTGAACGAGGGTTACACATGACTTAGAAAACACTTGTCATTATCTTATCATCTAGGATCCATCTAGTATCTGGGCTTTTGGGGGGATTGCATTAAAACAATTTCATCTTATTTTCCTACAATGTTGGTCAAAGCTATGGGTGGCTAGGTTCTTATTGGTCATCTTTAGTTGAAGGTTGTTAAGACGGTTGTATTTTGATTCTCAATTTCTAGAATGGTAAACTTGTTTATGTTTTGTTTACTATGGTGTTTTATTATTTGTTTGTAAATTGTTGAGTCTTGTTTTATCCTACCTTGAAATCATACGTTCTTGGTGCCGTTGGCAATCGAGATATCATGGGTAAAGTTAGGATGGGTAAGGGTCAATTGGTCATCGGGTAACAACCTCACGTTCTAGGAATCTGAGTACTTCGTTCCCTTTTATCACAACAAGTAATCTTACATGAATCATGTCTATGTGATTCTTTCTAGTGGATGATAGTACAACCGTTGAAACAAACTGGAAACTAAAGATGATCATTTTTCTCTCAATTGTTTACAACAAAATTTCCATCTTGCAATTTAATTAGTTTAATTTAGTCTAAAACCAATCTAATCAAACAATCCAACTCTTTGAATTTACTTTTTATTGCAATTAGTTTAACCTTAGTTAATTAGATAAACTTTCAAATAACACACATTCCACAAACTCCCTGTGTTCGATACCCTCTTGCCACTATCTATATAGTTGTTATTGGGATTAAATTTGCGTGACCACGACGATCACGTCAGTAAGCACTTAGCTTAGGTTTCGATTTAGTACGTAGGCTTTGTTAAACCATGTCATATGAGTTCCAATACTCATTTGGTTTACGAAACCTCATCCTATCCGATCTTCCGATTTAGGTCCGGTTTATTTACATAGTTACTTATATTAGGTGCCGATTGATTTCGGTGATCCCTCTAGCTTTGCTTGGTTGCTATTCCAGACTTCTAAGCATTCTCAAGTGAGTACATAGTCCCCCTATTTTACTATTTTCGATTGTTTTGGGATGATTCATATGTGTTAAATGTTTTCGATAATTTAACGATGGTTTCGAAATTGATTAAAATGGTTTATATTAAATTAATAAGGATTTCGATAATGTGAACAAACTTGTTGGTTGTAATTACATAACGAATAACATTCATTAGTTTTGGCCGAACCGACCAGTATTAGGTTGTGGTACGATGTCACACAATGATGTTTTCTGAATAATATAAATCATACGTGTTTTATTAACGAGTTATATTAATGAGTTTTATTAACGAGTTTTTACGAGATGTTTTACAATTTTATTTAATTAAATAAATGTTTTCGGTTAAGAATCATGGCTACGAGATTTTATAAATTATAACCAACTTGATTTGAGTTGGTTAATTATGTCGCAATCCTATACTTTTCAAAACAAGGTTTTTAATTAGGTATTGCAACATGTAAACTAGCCATGAATCTGACACTCTCATAAAACCTATGTGCTCGCCAGCATTTCTTTGCTGACTTTGTTTTTACATATGTTTCAGGTGTTGTTGAATGATGTTGATTGCTAGGATGCATGCTCACATAGGACTGGACGAGGCCTTAGTGACTTAATAACAATGATAGACTATGTTTAACTTGTTTGTTTAGATTTCAAGACGATGTAAATGGTTAATCTTTAAATAAAATGAAACTTCAAATTTCCATGTGTTGTGAAACAATGATTCTGTTACAACACTCCCCGACGATTCCGTCGCGATTTGTTGTTTTACGCGGTCGGGGTGTGAAAGAAAAGTTGGTATCAGAGCTCATGGTTATAGGGAATTAGGTTATTACTAATGCTTTGACCTAGTCTATAACCTTCCTAGGACCCTAACACAAGATTCTTGTGTTTCGATCTTAAAACAATACTATCACTTATCCTTAGGTGACAACCACAACGAGTACACAAATTTCAAATCCACTTTGAAAACCAATCATCTGTTCTAGGATGATTTATTATAAGGTTTTGAACCCTCTAAGTTTCCAAAATCTCGTCAAAGTTGGGTCTTATAATGTGAACACGGGCAATCCGGAAGGGTGGATGCCTGTACTCTGAGTTTTCTGTCTAAGGCTAGAGTGTTCGTGCAAATCCACATAATCGGACCAATCACTCTTACCTGGGAACTCTTGGGGTGAGTATCCACTTATAGGCTAAAGCATGTCTTTGGGATACATTAATATGACCCGCTTACTTTGATTAGTCACCGTCTCATTTGTTTGCCTTAGGTAACAAACAAATGATCACAATTTCTATGCGTTGTCATTCTGTTTTGATTATCCGATAACATTTCATTTGCTTCCTCCTATGTCTTTCATTTTCTCCAGAATGTCTCTTCATCGCAGCGAGACTCAAATGTCCGAGCAAACTACCAAATTTGCCCAGCGAATAGGCGAAGTGATCCTGAAGACTATTGATTTAGCTGTCGCCATGTCTCATCTCAATAATGAAGCCACACAAGAAGCATCAAAGGAAGCAGAAGCCGAGCCTTCGAAAAGGTCAAAAAACGTAAAGCTCCAAAGGCTCCCGTAGCTGTTACACCAAATCAAGCAGAACCTAGCCAGGTGGCAACACCACAAGCCAAGAAGCCGTACTTGGGAACTGCTCCTTTGTGCAATCAGTGTAACCTCCACCACTATACCAGTGTCAAATGTCAAAAATGTTTCAACTGTGGACGATGGGGACATCTGGTTAATGTGTGCCGTTTTGCTATCCAAAGCAAAACTGTTGCAGATCCTACTGCTGCACAAGCGAATCCAGCACGAGCTCATTTTCCTCGTGGTACTTGCTACACCTATGGCGAGACGGGTTATGTCAGGGACAAATACCCAAGGATTTTCAATGCAAATCTGACCCACGGATGAGCATTTGGCTGATTAGAAGAAGTTGCTGCTTTGAATAATCTGAATCTTATGCTTATGTTTCTTGTGTTTTTCTTTGAACTCTGAAACAATCGGGTTTGTTTATAAATAAATCGTTGTTCATAATTATGCTGTACAAATATAGTTGCATGTGTGTATGACATACCCCTACGATACCTACACAAAGAACCATATTTGTAATTCTCTTCATACGATCGCTCATGATTTCCTCGAAAATTCTAAGTACTCGTTTCATTCTAAGAAACGAAGTACAGAAAATAAGTGACATCTTGAGTAATCACTTTAAATCCTTGGTTAGATAACTAAGGATACCTTTCTTCAATCTCATATCATTTCATTCTGGTTTTCATAACAACATACATAGTATAGGTTTTCAAAATAACCTTCATGATTTCAAATATTTCATATAGTATGAAAACGATTTTTAACACAATATATTTACTTAAATGTGTCAAGTGCATGATTTCAAAAGCATTATCCATATTTTCAAAATCCTTATACATAATTTCAAAATTTATCTCGCATCATTTTAAAACATTTTATAAATATACTTACCTAATACACCTACTTTATGATTTCAAAAGTATTATCTAGGATTTCAAAAACATTAAACATGTTTCTAAAGAACCCCATGCATAGTTTTCGAAAAGCATTCTACTCATATTACCCAACCTTCAAATTCTGCTTCATATGTCGCATTGGCATATCTAGCACCTCAACTTCATGAGCATTCTGCCTCGTGTATCGACTTAAACACTTCTAGTGCAAGGTTTCGAAGCGTCTCCCACCCTTCGAATTCCAAAATCCATATAGGATCTTCGTATCCCCGCAATTAGATCCTTATGGATGATTATCGCTCATCAGAGCCCTTGATTGGATTCCTTGTACGCCTTAATACGTACATTACAATTCAATAACGACAATTCGAATTCCTATTAAGATCTTCCTATCTTCATAGTTAGATTCTTGAAAATGTTTAAAGTACCAAATGAAATTCACGGATTGGATTCCTGGTGTGCTTTAAATACCCGTGTCTAAAGATAACGAATTAAAGGTCAAATTAAACAATTATGCGATTATGTGATTATGTGTTCTCTTTTATGTTTTTGTGTGATCCGATTTTCATTATCCAAATCCTCGTAGAATCTTCCATATCTTCATTTGAGGAATTCATAGTAGGACATTCAAAAGGTACTACCTTAAATCCTTAAAGGGCTTCTACGTGGTAGTTAAGACCCTTGGGTTATATAGTACCATTCCAAGATTCGAAGGAGACCCCTTGAGTGGTCTAGTTAAAAGATTGATTCAGAATCTGGTTAAGAATGGCATGTGATGATATAACTGAAAAGACTCCATGGTGGTCTATTTAAAAAAGATCATTTATTGATTTAATTAAAAAGGACCCTAGGATGGTCTAGTCACGCTCATCACAGGTTTGTTCATTTGGTTTTCCCCTACACATTATCAAATGCACTTGTGGACTATGCAAGGAATTACGTAATTATGGCCGCGTACAAAATTATGAAATTCAGTGCACAGGAACCCCAGTAAGATTTATCATGTGTAAGAACCTATACTGGCAACAATAACAAAATGTGAACAATGTAATGGAGGTACGGTGGACGCACCAATGGCGCTTCATATACTTGTATATATGTGTCCCTCTTACATTGCAAGCATGACGTTATTTAAAGTTACTAGATGTTCAGAACCCTAACCAGTTTTGTTTTATCTTTTCGACTCCAGGTTACGAGCTCTCATAAGTTTCCTCTAAATAAATTTCGGGACGAAATTTCCTAAAGTAGGGGAGACTGTGACATCTATGCCTCCATGGCCATCAAAGAAATACCAAATCAATGAAATATTGTATTTTATACTTGTGATTTGTATAAATATGTGTATCGTTTACACATATCAATTCTTGTTCGATTTCGAGCTCTAAATCGCTTTCTGAAAAGTTATACGCAAACTGATTCGTAAACGTAATCAGTTTAACGCGAAAAACACTCTGGGATAGTGACATAGGCTTAACATACCTTAAATAACCTTTACATAACTTAGAAATAAGTTTTGGATGGTTTGGTGTGTCGAAATCAAGTTTTTTCGATCGCAGGGACTATTTGTGTCAAACTGCGAAACTATACAGATTTGTATAGTAACGAATGTTCCGGAACTTGATCATAAGTTAAACATGCCCTAAATATCCTTTACATAGCTTAGAAATAGGCTTTGAGGTGTTTTGGTGCGCAAAAATAAACTTATTTGATCAACAGTGACTAAAAGCGTCAAAAAGTGCCCAAATGACCAGATTCATTGTATCTAGTCCAATTTTGAGTTTTGATGGTTTTTAACCATTTATTATGGATGCTATGGACTAAAATTTGATGGTTTTACATATTCCCATGGTTTTGAAAACCATGTGCCCAAGTGGAGGGCCAAGATCGAAGCACGGATTGCGAGGAACGATCCTAACGGTTGTGGGTTTTCTATATAAACCCAACACCTTCATTCTCATTTCTCACAATCTGATTCAAATAGCTCTAATTTGGGGTTTAACATTTCATACCTGAGCAATTTGAATCAAGATCTTCTAGCTTGGACTCTTTGTAAGTATTCTTTGGTGCTTTTATGCGTTTTTAAGCACGAAAGTCAAACAGTGTTTGACTTTCTGCTTTGACCAGGTTATGGTCAACAGAAATTTTGTTAGAACTTTGCAACGTGAGCATAATCATGATGGTTATAGTCCCGTGTGACTATACTTACTGATTACCACGTTGATTAGGCGTAGTGACGAGTCGCAGTTTCGGTCAAAATGCGTATTCATGCGTATTTTGTAACCAAACTACTCTTGGGTATCAAAACACTTTGTTTGATATCAAAACCATTTTTCTAACTTAACTAAACATGTTTTAACATGTTAGCTCGTCACTCTTAGTCTAGTGCTTATATAGAGTCGTAAGTCAAGCGGTCTTAACAACCGCTTAGGCTTTCGAACTAGACCCGTTTGGTCGATCTTTAGGATCCGACCAAGCATGTTTAGTGACCATAGTTGTATAGGAAATAACCTTCCGAGGTTATACCTTATGGTCACTTCATAGAGTTAGTTGTATGATAGGTAGTTTACATGCCTTAAGAAAATGACTAAAATGCCCTTTGACGCATAAATTCATTTTAAGCATATGTAACCTAAATTTTTATATCTAAACTGATTAGATAACATTATTAGACATTTTAAGGCATATAATACTTTTCATAGGACTAGTTAGGCGGCCCGAACACGTTTTACGCGAGCGACGCGTTAAAGTAGCGTAAGCTACATAAACGGGTCGTAATGGGTCGTAAGCACTTAGGTTAGGTTTTGATTTAGTATGTAGGCTTTGTTAAACCATGTCATATAAGTTCCAATACTCATTTGATTTACGAAACCTCATCCTATCCGATCTTCCGTTTTAGGTCCGGTTTATTTACATAGTTACTTATATTAGGTGCCGATTGATTTCTTTGATCCCTCTAGCTTTGCTTGGTTGTTATTCAAGACTTCTAAGCATTCTCAAGTGAGTACATAGTTCCCCTATTTTACTTTTTTCGATGGTTTTGGGGTGATTCATATGTGTTAAATATTTTCGATGTTTTAACGATGGTTTCGAAAATGATTAAAATGGTTTATATTAAATTAATAACGATTTCGATAATGTGAACAAACTTGTTGGTTGTAATTACATAACGAATAACATTCATTAGTTTTGGCCGAACCGACCAGTATTAGGTTATGGTACCATAGGATCTGACAAATCCCGTTATCAGACTACACCCATGGTTATGTGTGGGGGTTGTGGGTAATGACTGAATCTGTGATTGTTAATTTACCCTTTGGTAGTTTAATAATGCGAGTTTCGAGATAGTCGAGTCACGAAGGTTTGGGTGTTATTAGCGAGATGACCAAAAGAAGTTTTCACAATTAAAACGAGAATGATTTAAACGACTGAAGTTATTTTATCGAGTTAAACGATTTGGGTAAACGATTGGTTTTTGGTTAGTGTTTAGATAACAGGATGGGTGGAATGTGATGAAAACATGGTAGATACACCGTTGGTACTTCTTATATATAAGTGTTTTCATGATATTACATATCGTGGCGTTATTTAGTTCACTTGGGTGAACAATTTTGAAACGATGTCACACAATGATGTTTCTAAATAATATAAACCATACGAGTTTTATTAATGAGTTTTATTAACGAGTTTTATTAACGAGTTTTTACGAGATGTTTTACAATTTGATTTAAGTAAATTAATGTTTTGGGTTAAGAATCATGGCTACGAGATTTTATAAATTATAACCAACTTGATTTGAGTTGGTTAATTATGTCGCAATACTATACTTTTCAAAACAAGGTTTTTAATTAGGTATTGCAACATGTAAACTAGCCATGAATCCGACACTCTCATAAAACCTATGTGCTCGCCAGCATTTCTTTGCTGACTTTGTTTTTACATATGTTTCAGGTGTTGTTGAATGATGTTGATTGCTAGGAAGCATGCTCACATAGGACTGGACGAGGCCTTAGTGACTTAATAACAATGATAGACTATGTTTAACTTGTTTTTTTAGATTTCAAGACGATGTAAATGGTTAATCTTTAAATAAAACGAAACTTCAAATTTCCATGTGTTATGAAACAATGATTTTGTTACAACACTCCCCGACGATTCCGCCGCGATTTGTTGTTTTACGCGGTCGGGGTGTGACACCTCAGGACCAGAGACCCTATGGAAATCAAACCCCATTTCCATCAACAGGTCCTAGATCCAAGACTCCAATTAGGAGTGATGGATATTGGATGGATGTTCCTGTAGTTGATGAATCTAGAAGACCCAATACCATTAAGGTTTGGGTCCCCCAATCTAATATTTTTGGTTGGTGTGTGCAAGAGCTGCTAAGGAGGATTATCAACTTATGGTATGCTGATAGTGGCTGCTCTAGGCACATGACGTGGGATGCGAGGTTGTTTTTTGAATTTGAAGAATATGATGGTGGACATGTGAATTTTGCTGGTGCTAAAGATGAGACAGCGGAGATGCTGATAGATCTTTTTATAAAATTGGAAAACATCCATGAAGCAAGGATTAAGAGGATAAGGAGTGATAATGGCACGGAGTTCAAGAATCGGATTTTGGATCTCTACTGTCTTTGAAAGGGAATAGAACATCAATATTCTGCTCCTTATACACCTCAACAGAATGGATTAGCTGAGAGGAAAAACAGGACGTTGATTGAAGCCGCTAGGACTACGCTTTCAGATTCAAAGCTACCAGTTCTTTTATGGGCAGAAGCTGTGAATACAGCTTGCTACGTCCTAAACAAAGTTTTAACCGTTAAACGTTTTAACAAAACTTGTCATGAACTTATGTTTAACGAGAAACCAAACTAAAAAGGCTTTGAACCATTTGGATTACCCTGCACCATTGTGCGAAACCAAGTTAAGCAAAAATTCGGTGAGGTGGCTGATGAAGGCTACTTTCTAGGTTACGTGCCTGACACACCGAATAAAATGTTTTTTAATTTAAAAACTGGTAAAACTGAGGTTGTTTTTAATATAGAAATTACTACATACAAACCTCAACAATCAACGAGTGGTCCTGCTATATTATATGATTATGAAAGTGTGTTTAAATCATTTAATATTCCTGAGTTTTCTAGTGTAGATGATTCTCAACTGATTCAAACAGTGATAAGTGAAGACGATGAAGGCGAATTTTTTCCTAGATCGAGTGTTGATATGACAGATACTCCGGAAACTTCCTCAAGTTCTGCTATTAATGATTCAAGCGATAGTGAGTCTGAACCCATTCAGGGGGAGGATTTCACCAATCGGTTTGCGAATCAGAACATTCAGAGGGCGGTTGGATCAAACCTGGGTGATAATTTAGAAGTTGACGCCATTACTACTACACGAGCAAATAGAGATCATCCAGTTGGCATGATACTTGGAGATCCTACTGCAGATGTTCAGACGAGAATGAGCATAGCAGTGAATTATGGTTTATTTGTTTCGATTGAGAAGACTGGAATTATGAATGAGTGATTGTATAGTTGCTTTATTTCCCAAGAGGAGGCAAAGAACATTCATATGGCTCTGAATTACAATTCATGGGTTGAAGCTATGCAAGAGAAATTGGCCCAGTTTGCTAAGTTGAAGGTTTAGGAGTTAGTCGACCTTCCTAACGGTGAAAAGGAAATCGTCACTAAGTGGGTGTTTAAATTTAAGAAGGATGATAGAGGGATAGTAACGCGTAAGAAGGCTCGATTGGTGGTCAAAGGTTTCAATCCCCAGGATGGGATAGATTACAATGAGGTGTTTGCACCAGTGGCAAGGCAAGGTTGGAGGCAATTCGTTTGTTCCTGGCTTTTGCTTCTTTCAAGGGCTTTAAAGTTTATCAACTAGACGTGAAGAGCGCCTTTCTTTACGGGAAAGTCCAAGAAGTGGTGTATGTCTCACAACCAGATGGGTTCGTTGATCCAGACTATCTAGATTGGGTGTATAAACTTGATAAGGCTTTGTATGAAATAACGCTATGGGTGAGCTATCCTACTTTCTGGGATTACAAGTTGAACAGAAGAAGGATGTAATGTTTATTCACCAAACAAAGTATGTGTATGACATTTTGAATCGGTTCAAAATGAATGATTGCTCTACTTTCAACACACCCATTTGCGAAAATCACAATCTTAGCCCAGATCATGAAAGTACTGAAGATGGTGATCCTACTCAATACAGGGCGATGATTGGTTCTCTAATGTACTTGAGTGCTTCAAGACCTGACATCATGTTTGCCGTATGTTTGTGTGCTAGATATCAGGCGAATCCAAAAGAGTCACACATGAAAGCGGTGAAACGTATTCTTCGTTACTTGAAGGGGAAACCTGAACTTGGGTTGTGGTATCCAGCTGATAGTGATCTGAAGTTTGTTGCTTACACTGATTCAGACTTTGGAGGATGCAAGACTTCGAGAAAGTCAACAACAGGTGGTTGTCAGTTCTTAGGAGGCAGGATTGTGTCTTGGCAATGCAAGAAGCAATCTTGTGTGTCTACCTCTACGTGTGAAGCTGAATATATTGTTGCGGGTAGCTGCTGCTCTCAGGTTTTCTGGATTCAACAGCAGACGCGCGGTTACGGTTTGGATTTCACTCGAACTCCTTTTATGATAGACAATAATGCCACTATATCAATAACAAACAATCCCGTAAAGCACAGTTGAACTAACCATATTGACATTCGTCATCATTTTATACGGGATTGTGCTGAAAAGGGATTCATTGAATTAGATCGAGTCGACATTCTAGATAACCTTGCTGATCTTTACACAAAAGCTTTTGATAGAGCTCGCTTTGAACACTTAGACAAACTCAACGGGATGAGGAATCCTGAATAACTGGTTTTTCATAAGAATTTTGAAAATATTTTACTGTTTTCTCAAAAATCAAAAATACAAAAACATTGAAAAAATCAAAAACATAAAAAATAGAAAATAAAAAAATGAGTTATCACTGTGTGATTGAGAAGAAATGATAGTACATCAGCAAGTTAGACTGTCACACTTTAACTGAATTAAATTGCTTAAGTGTGATAGCAGCTTCATCATATGATGTACCAGTAGGTAAAAAGCATGAAATAATCAAATTACCAATGTGATATATACCTAAAATGCACTGAGTCTGAGTGGGGAACACATCAGTGGTGTATGGTGTAATGACCTTAAATCTTGTGTTGATAGATTGCCAAAATCTAAGGTTTCGGGTCTTTATACTATTATTTCATCCGGGGATATCAGGGCTGTCCTTCTGCTGCATCCAGATACATACTGACCTAGGCACAACCAGGATATCTTAAAAGAGCTAAAAATGCCAAAACCCTGAAAATGAAGAAGCTCTCCTAGAGAGTCATTCAAAAAGTGCAAAATACATAAATCGTACCAAAAATGGTATTTGTCTTAACCTGCGTTAGATATTTTGGTCTCTTTGATGTACGGAAGTACTGACCTGATCACCAATTATCTAAACGTTGAAAAACAAAACGGATGAATACAATATACTCACCTACTACGATGAATCTTTGTGCATACCTTGATCGTGGGGGTACATCCTGAGGTGGGACACACTAGTATATCAGTAATAAAATTACCTTTACGTATCATACGATAATGGTACTTGAAATGTTCATGCATTTTGTTTAGGTGGACAAACATACTGGTAATCGTCTTGGACTGCTTTTCACGAAAAATTATATAAAGAATTATCTATTAGTGTGAAAACAATTTGATTGCGGTGATATCATCTTCTTACCGGTGATTCTCACAAAAACAGAGTGTTTATTGCTTTTAGTATTTATTTTCTTGCTTTTAGAAAATATAAAAATCCAAAAATAGTGTCATTTTCTCTTAAAATTCTAAATGTACGAAAAACTGTTATTCTTGGAGGAGTTGTTACCGATAGGGGGAGTTGGTGTTAGAAAGTGGGTTCAAAATTTTAATATCATGTAGGTTAAAGGGTGTTTGTTTAAATTTTGTTGTGTGTTGGTGATGTATTGAAAAGTGCTTAATATGTGATACAGTTTAACTATCTCTTGAATAATAATAATTTGTTTAACTTTGTTTAACTTTGTTGAAAAATTCTTGGTTTTCTCGAGATGTTTGTTTTATAGTATACAGATCGAAGCAATATGTTTCTGAGAAGTTGCTGTGTTGAGAAGATGAGAGTTTGATTGGATGCATGATAGAACCTCCTTTCTATATTGCAAACAAAGTTGAAGAGTTTGAAGATTACTATGCACATGCTGAACTGGAGTTTACTCAAATGCTAACGATTTTGAAGATTTCGTGATTGGATGCATCAGCTTAGGGGGAGTCTGTTGCTGACAGAAGCTATTAAAGCGGAAGTTATCCAAAGACCAAAGACATTGTAAGATTACATGAAGAATGCAAGATGGCTGAAGGCAAAGTTACCTTTGAGAGCTATTGTCAAGGGGGAGTTTGTTGGTGCATATTTTGTGACAACAGCTTAGATTTGGTCTTTGGATATCTTGTAATTAGTAAAACGATAAACGGTTAGCGGATTTAGCTTTGTAGTAGTTAATTAAGAGTGATTGGGCCAAACCAAACCCACATATGGGGATGGTAGGCGAAATGGGCCTAGCCCATGACCTAGCCCATGGGCAAAGCTTGTCCTATATAAACAAAGCTTAGCATTAGGGTTTAGGTTAATGGTCTAATCAACTAATCACCTTAATCAGTTTGAGAGAGAATTCATAATAGCAATTGGCTTGGACTAATTGGAGATCTAGATTGATTGTAATCGTTTGAAGATAATCAATAAAGATCGAGTTTATAGAGATTTCTGTTTCTACACGTTTTTTGTTAAATCTGATCTAGAGGATTCCGCACTCTAGGTTAGATCGACGATTCTGTGACGATCCATACGAATTACGAGACCTACAAAAGGATACATTAAAGGCGAGTGGATGCAAGTGATTCCTCTTGTCTATCTGTTTTTATTTTATTTTTATTTTTGCATTTTTAGTTTTTATTTTTCATGCTTAAAACCTTTTCTAAAAATTTTAGTTTAATTAGACGTTGAGCATAAATTGGTACTAAAAGCTCTTGTGTCCTTGGACGACCTCGGTATCTTACCAACGCTATACTACGCTCATGATGGGTGCACTTGCCCAAGTGTGTGTTTAGTGTTAGCAGAATATCGTGTTTTATAAATTTAAAACTTGAATAATGCGTAAACAGGGCTTCAAATATCAATAAAAACATAATACACCTAACGCACACCAATTACACTTTGTCCGAATTTAAGAATTTTCATGTATGTCTGAATTTAATTGGTTGTCATTGAAATTTGGACTGTCCATCTTTATATTGTCTTTGGAACTTGTTATGTGTTAACTTTGTTCTATTCTGATAAATTGTCTGCAAATTTTACTAAGTGTTTATTATTTGCAGATTGTTAAGATTATCATATATCATTAAAACTTATTTGTGGTGTGTAGCTTGTTTTAAGAAATGGCCGAACATCCAATCCTACCGCCGCCAAACCAATAACATGTTCCGGAATGTGTTTTCATCCCAAAACACAATCAAGTTGCTATTCTTGACCAGAGTCTTCGCGAAATTGAAGATTATTTGCATATTATTCGATTTCTTAGAAGATCTCGAGTCTTTTATGCTATATCAACTGTCGTGGATGCTTATATGCAACACTTTTAGACGACTACACGTGTAATTGGTAATTCAGTAGAAGCGACGGTCAATGGTCAACAGTTGGTTATCAATGAAGAAGTTATTCGTGCTGCTTTGCATTTAGGAGATCTTGATATGGGAGACGTATGTTATGTAGCCCAGATTAGAGATCGTTCTATTCTTCGATTTGGATATTCTTGCAATCTGTCGTCCAGTCAATATCACAAAGGCATGCTTCGTGAAAAATGGAGATTCTTCTTTCACATTATTATGCAATGCTTTGCTCCAAGAAAAGCTGGATTTAATGGCATGAGTCATAATCAGCTATCGGCTATGATTGGCCTAACATTCAATCAGCCATAAAATTTTGCTCGCGTGATTCTTCAGGCGCTTAAAACTCAGCTTGATTATGTCGTTGATGATCCATATCTTCTATTGCTATATCCCCATTTTCTAATGATCATTTTCTGGCATCTTATTCTGAATCTTCCAATTACAGTCGGATTGCAGCAGCTTGTACTTCAACGAATGTCTAGACGTGTCTTTGTTGACTTCCGCACTGCTATTCCTTCAGTTCGCTCACCTCGACTTCCTGAGCTTCAACCTATGTTGGGTGCTATCGTGGTTGATGATTATAGCCCTGCAAATGATGTTGTCTGGAACGAAATATCTGCAGGTGTTAATCAGTTGTTTGAAGTTGATGTAGATGGTGGAGAAAATGTTATTCTTCAATAGCCAGCAGTTGTTCAACCTCAGGTTAAACCTCGACAACAGCTAGCTGTTATTGAAGAACCGATTGTTCTTGTGCCCGTTGTGGCAGAACCTGCGGCGGTAGTTGTTGATCCTGTCATGGAACAAATACAGGATGTGATTATTGATGATATTCCTAATGTTCAGATGGTTCCATCAAATCAAAGTGACGAGGATGTTTTATTTGATAGTGTGTTAGCAATGATTGATGCTGCCATAGGGAATGATACTCAGTCTTCTGATAATGATGGTGGTATCACCTCCCTTAGCACGTACAAAAGAAGTCGATACAAAAGAAGATGATTGGGAGAAAGTTCTAGTTCGGCTCACATGAGTTCAGAGTTGGGAGCTATTGCAGGTGTTGAAGCTTCAGCTCCTTCAGTTTCTTCTCATGATATTCCTGTTTCCCTCCTTCAGTACCAGTTTCAACTCCAAGTTCTTCTGCTGCAGCATCTGTTGTTGTATCTGCTATTGGTTTTTCGTCTTTTGGCTCAAATATTCCAGTATTCCCGTCTTGAGTTTCTACGGCACCATTATTTTCTTCATTTCCATCTCTCGCGGGTTCTGGTAATCTATTTGCTACGTCCATGGGATTGAGTTCTTCTACTATACCTCCGGCTTTCACGACACTGTCTTCAGGTACTTCTTTGAGTTCTGTACGTCCTCAATTGAAGACAACAATTATGGTTACCTATTCGCAAAATTCGTCTAGGAAATTCCGTCCAAAGGTTGCATCTGATTCGGGACTTCCTCGTCTTGTAGCACCAAGGCCTCCAGTTTCTACCTCAGCTCCTCAGACTCAAGAAACTTCGGTTAGGAGTGATAAACCTTCTTTCCAAGTTTACGTTCGGGGAAAATTAGAAGAGGCTCATCAGGCGATGCAAAGATAGACAAAGGTCATCAATGAAATTCTAGAAGCTAACAAGAAACAACAGAAAGAATTGGATGAGCAGAAAAGGATAAATGCTGAAAATGATAAGAAGATTAAAGTCTTAACCTTTCGGTACCATAGAAAAACCATCCAATCATAAATTCTGATCAAGTGGGATATGGCGTATACCTCGCGACATGAAACCCTTTCTGCTTCAACTGAACGGCTTCGCAGAATTTTTGTTGAGCTTGTCGAGTTATTTGCTGCTCAGGGGGAGAATACGTCCCTGCAAGTTCAAGCCCAGTGCAAGTTGGACGGGCTAAAAAAGATTCAGGACGACTTGGACGAAGACAAAGATCCCAACGCTTCTCGGTAGAGGGAGCAGCCAAGTAGCTCATAAGCTACAGAAGTTGTAACTGATGCTGTAGTTGAGGGGAAGTCTCAGAGAGGAAAAGATGTAAGTGGAGATAAAGGTCCGGCAGAGGTTGAACTTAGTGTTTTATCCGATTCGGATCATGATATGAAAGTCGGGGAGCACTTCATCTCAAACAACGACTTAGACAAAGATGACGAAGTCGTTGGAATAGTAGATGAGCTTAGACCAAATGAATATGTTGATCATGCAGTCATTAGCAAAGGTGGTAATGTGTGGTATTCGATGAATGTTCAATCGGTCGAAGGAGTGGAAGTTGATTTTGAAGACTTGCGCGAAATTTCTTATAACAATACACTGGTTGATGCTAATCCCAATCCATGGTCGATTCCTAAAGAGATTCAGAAAAATTTATGGTTTAGAAAACTCCCACCAGAGCTTACTCAGAAGAAGCGTTTTAAACGCATACAGGTAGAGTTCTCAGGGCAAATCAGAAGCTGGGATTGGGATGAGCAGAATCATCTGGTTTTGGTCAAGTGTATGGATGGAATTCAGTACTTCAAACCGCATTTTCAAACTCTAAGTTCTCTTCCAGGCCGGACTCCATCATATCGCTCAGCTTAACTTGAATACTCCAACGGAAAATGGAATTATTTGTCACTTGAAGAAAGTTTTGGAAAATGAAAGCAGAGCAATGAAGTGGGAGCAATTCACACCTGCTGTGGGACGTCGAGTCAGAACAAGAAATAAGTTTTCAAGTGAAATTCAGTATAAGGCTGCGTATCAACCTGCTTTGTGTTTGAGAGCTATTCCTTTGAGGTAGTTTGACTTACACAACATGGCTAGGATAAAATTCGGGTACCTTGATGGGATGACAGGAGAAGCTATTATCACTAAGGAGATAGTGTCTGAAGTGATCGTGAAAGTTTTAGATCCAATATGGTTAGTGAATTTCAAACTTTCAGATCTGAAGAAGCTGGGGCGTTTAACGCTGTATTACCACGCTAAAGACCGTGAGCTTGTTATGTCTTTCATTCGTGTGGTTCAGTTCTGTGTGAAGAACAAGGTAGGAGCAGGAAGCGACTACTCCAAGGTTTAATGAAGATCTGCAGATCCCACATGTATCAAGGGGGGGGGGTCTGTAAGTGCACCAAAGTTTGATAAATGTTGGATGTTGCTGAAGTTTCAACATTGAAGGACTTATCTTGTAATTATGTGAAAGTGTCATAAGTTTGGACAAGGGTTCTTGTACATGTCCAAATTTGTGGTTTTTATTAAGTCAGTACTTGTAGCTTTTCTTATATGGTCCGCATTTGTAGGTTTAGAAAGGGGTCATACTTATTTGTTAAGTATGGACTAGGGTTTCATTGTAAGGGTCCAAACTTAGGTGTGTATATATACTAAGTGTCTTGTACGTATTCAGTGATTGAATCATTCAATGAAACGGTGAAATTTTGGAGAAAACTTCTTATGCAAACAAACCCTAACTTTGTGTTCTTCATTTAATCTGTGTGATTGTTGATTGTGAATACTCTGTGTATTCACGGTTCTCTTATCTTCTACACCTTCTGTATGAGCTCTACGTCGCGGTACAAGGCACGCGGTGGTTTCCGCACATCGCGTGTGTGTTCGATCGGTCCGGTTCTCGTGTTCATTGAAGGAAGACGACCCTACAAAATATTTTCTTGGAATCGAGGTCTTAAGGTCCGAAAAAGGTATTTGTCTTTCTCAAAGGAAAAATTGTGTCTAGTTACTTGTTGAATTTGGTCTTGGTGGGTCTAAACCCATCAACACCCCTATTGAACAGCATCATGTTGTAACAAACTTTTGCCAAAAAAGATGAATCAGTTTTAACCAACATTACAGTCTATCAAAAACTTGTAGGGAAACTTTTTTTATCTCTCTCACACTTGATCTGATCTGTTACAGGTTTTTGCATCTTCATGGGGAACTCTCTAGTGTGTTGGAAAAACAAAAAACAAAGCACTGTCTCAAGATCCTCCACTGAAGCTGAGTACAGATCCATGTGCGCTACCACTTGCAAAATTCTCTGCTTCTAAACGTTTTAAAGGAATTGCACATCCCCATCAACCTATGTGAATTTATTTTGCGGCAACAACGTTGCCATCTCCATTGCTGCAAACTCGTTCTTTCATGACCGTACAAAACACTTCGAGTTGGATATGTTCTTTCTTAGAGAAAAAATGTCCACTGGATTAATAAAAACTATGGCCATGGATACCAACAAACAACTAGCAGACATCTTCACTAAAAGTATTTCCGATCCGAAGTGCCAATTTTAAAAGTTCAGGGATTCTAGTGTTTAAAATGAAAATTTGGAAAACTAGGTCTGTGGACCACCACGAAAAACGCTAGGTTAGTGTGGATGCCATAATTGCAGCGCTGACACATGGACAATGACTCAGTGTGGACCTGTCAGGTGAACTTATAGTGGAACACCATGCCACGCACAAACAGTCCCCCAATAGTCAAGTGGATACGCACAACCATGTTATTAAAATTGATTTTCCTCTAATATTTTGCATTTATTAAATTTCAAAAGAAATCTAAATACAATTATGAATATTTTTCCATTTTACTCCATGCGGTTTGGGCCATTTTTTCATTTCAGTCAGAAAGGATTCAGGTTTCATTTATCTCTTGTGGGTCCAGAAAGTTTTTAATATTGCCATTTTAGTCCAACGGACTTAACCCCATCCATTCTCTAATTATATCCTAGCACTTTTTCAACCCTAACCCACCATTTTTTAACCTGAGAGACATCTTCCTTCATCTACCACCGTCATCAACACCACCTCCATCTACTAATCGATTTCAATCTCCCATGAACAACACTTTCCGGCTAACAACACTTCCCGGCGACCACCACATCATTTTATTGATTCGATTTGGGTTGGGTGGGTAGAAGATTTGCCAATCCACCGCTATATCCATCCAGATCCCCGCCAAACGAAAGATTAGGGACCAGGTTTGGGGCGGCCATGAGTCATGTTACTCCAATGTTAAAAGTTTCTTAGTTGTGTGAGAATTAACAATTGCACATATCTAGAAGAAAGGATATGTGGCAGTGTGATAGGATGAGGTGTTAAATGATGATTGAGTGTGGCTGTGTGATGGGTGATGGAATGTGATAACCAACCCTACCTCCCTTACCATACAAAATAGAGGTTCTCTTCAAATAAAATCACATGCCTTCTTTTGTTTTTTCTCTTTTTTACCATATATGATTTGAATGTTCAGGTCTAGAATACATCCCACCTCGCATATGTAAGTGTCTAGAATCTTTTGGGACCTAACTACCTCAGGCACCTGCCCCTTTTAAAACCAATGACTTAATTACTATTGTGTGTGATTATATACTTCTAAATTGTTCATTATTGTCTTGCAACCAACAAGACCTTGTTAACAAATATTCTCTTAACAAAAAAAAAAAAAAAAAAGTGGTGAAGTAATTAACCAAACCTAGACACCGACTAGTTTCTAATTAAAATTGCTACTAAAAATGTACACGATAACTTTTAGTTTAGAGCAAAAAAAAAAACAAACCCAGTAAAATATCATTCGTAGCAGTACGCTATTTGTTGGGTCTAGAATTGTCAGATTAGGGCAACATTTCCTATACCCAATGGGATAGAGAGTCATTCATTGTTAATGATACCCTTGGCTAATATAAAACATATATTCTTTTAAATGTGTCTAAAAGAAACAAAGCAACAACCATGCTAAAAGTACACTGTAACATCCTAGAAGTTTTTTGGATCCAAAGTGCCAAATTTAAAAGTTCATGTACTTCTAGGGTTTTAAATGAAGATTTGGAAAACTAGGTCGGTGGACCACCACCAAAATTGCCAGGTTAGCGTGGATGCCATAATTACAGCGCTGACACGTGGACAATGACTTAGTGTGGACCTATCAGGTGACCTTGTAGCGGAACACCACGCCACGCACAAACGGTCCCCCAATAGTCAAGTGGATAAGCACAACCATGTTATTAAAATTGATTTTCCTCTAATATTTTGAGTTTATTAAATTTTAAAAGAAATTTGAATACAATTATGAATATTTTTGTATTGTAAAGTAGGTATAATATTCTTTTTAACGAGCACCGATACCGTACTTCTTTGGTATTGGTACCAAACTGCACCATATCGGTACCAGTTCTCATTTTACATGTTATGGTTTTTTCGTTTTACACTGCTACAGAATGAAACATCACAAAAACCCGGTTATCAAAAAGTGAGATAAATATTGTTCAAAATTTGTTTAAGAAACAACCAAACCCCCTTTTAAAGGGTTTTATAATAAACCAATTTAAAATGTTCGCCTCTTCCGAGCCATCCTACTTCATTTGCTGGATGAAACAAGTTTGAGTTTTAAGTTGATTTTTTCTAAATTTATTTATTATTTGTATCAAGGTTATATATGTAGTCTTTGATTTTTTTTTTTTTAATTTCGCTTCTGTTTTTTGAGAGTTTAACAAGAAAATAGCCCGTCGTGAAAAGTGTTTATTACAAAATATTAGATAAGTTTGAGCCATAGGTATGTTGATCTTTTATGTCATAATGATGCTACTTTAATATCCTATATTTAAATTTTGCTTACAAATAACATAATATGATCGAACATACGTACATTGTTGTAATACGGCAGGTGGTATTGCTTTCAAATGAGCAGTTGCACCCAATAAAGGCCCATTCCAATTCAGTGCTATTGCACAGATCCTTATTCAAACTCCATTCCTTCTTCCCCGCCACTGCTAACTTTTCCCATATTTTTGTAAGTACCTCCACTAGACCAGTTTACACAAACAATCACCTTTTTGTTCATGGATGGAAAAAAACAAGTAATAAAAAAAAATAGAAAACACCATCAACCTTCTTGCTTATTTAGCTTTGGCAGTTGTGAGAATGCAAAATGTGAGCATAAAATCCAGCAAAGTCCCGAGAATAACAATTTCTTCATGATAGTGTTTGTTGAATTCTTTACAAAAAAGAGAGGAAGAGTACCAATAAGATGCACCTGCGAATGATATATATAGTATACATATTAGAGATGAAGATGTGGTTTTGGTTTGTTGGGCCAATCATGTGATAATTAATATTATTTTATGGATGAAATTGAAAGTTTCTGACATCACTACATTACCAACTAATTTTATTTGGTAAACCATAATTGGACGGTCACTTTTGATATAATTATGTAAAGTTATTTATCTATTTTCTCATCCATGTAAGTGTCAAAACAAAAGTTTTTTTTATTATGTATATTGCTTATTTAACTTCAAAGGTGATTTTTTTGTCAAATAGTAAAAATAAAAAGCATTTTTATCATGAGTTAATTGCACGGATAATCCCTATGGTTTATTTTTCAAAAAGTAAAAATAAAAAGCATTTTTCTTAAGATTTAATTACGTGGTTAGTCCCTGTGATTTATAGAAAATAATAAGATCAAGTACTAATAGTTTAAAGTCACACTTTGAGGTTTTCAAGTTTGATTTTATAACAACCTACGGTACTAAGACTAACATATGTTAGTTTTTCTGTTAAGTTATATAAAATGACGAAATTACCTCTTTACTACCACAGGGATAATTTATATTGTTAAGTGTATTTAGGGTTTGGTAATGTAACTACCACATTAGCAATGTTGCCCGCCATTGTATTTTTACTCCAAATTCGATTATGGCAATCCCTTGAAATAAGGTAACCAGATATTAGTTTCTTTTAGGGCCTGGATTCTTTTTTAAAGTATTTTTTTGGCTATCCAGCATTTAACCAAGAAGATTTAAAGAAATTAGATCTAATGTTTTCATCAAACCGTCGTCCAGCATTTGTTCTTTGTGTGTTCAAAACAATTTTTTTTGTCTACAACCCTGGCGATTAGTGAAGATCGAAACAAATGTATTATGTATTCTTATTGTTTGTCAACGAAACACAATCAATATGTTATGAATATTATAACTTTTTATTTAAAGTTGGTTTTATTAACCGCAAAATGGAATGTTTATACAAGAATGGGAATGGTAAAAACCAATGCACATGCATATCAGCACAATACAATGCATATGGGTTATTAGGTATAATAATTGTGCCCATGTGGGTTATTAGGTATAATAATTGTTCTCATATGGGTTATTAGGTATAACTGGTGGGGATCCCGCGCGTTGCAGTGGAGTGGATAATATGGGCCAAGAACTAATTCAAGCCTAAAAACGTTAAAAAAACATATATACATTGTGTGTGTATATATATATATAAGCACTCGCGCTTCAATAAAATTGCCACCTACATTAGTCACATATATGACTATATCCTATTGAATACGAAAAGGGGTGATGAATATTAATGAGAAAAAGTTGTGGTCATTCTTCCGGTTAATCATTAGATATATATATTGTTTTTTTGCTACCAAAGAAAGCCCAAAATTATTAAATATACTAATAAACTAATTAGAGTGCATAAATTAGAATATAGAGGCAACATAAATTTCAATTAGCATAAAGGGTTAGAGCATTCAGCATATTTTCAATAAACTTTGAATGAAACTAGCCGTTATTTCAAAATAAAATGCATATGATAATAGAATAATAGAAACCTAATTTCACTATTTTTTCCATCATCAGCATATTCATGATTCCAAAAAACAGTAATTGTTATAATGAAATAATTTAACGAAATCGGAGCGTAATTTCATTGTTTGTTACGGATCCGATCATGCATTTTCATAGATCATGTAGGATTCCAAATAACCATCACTTGTATAACGAAACACTTATGGTGACAATTATGCAAAAGTTTTCCCTCATCATCAACACAATCATCATTCCGACAATGTAACGCTTATAATAACAGAATCGGAACCTATTTTCACTATATACGGATGTAAAAAAGATTGAAGAATAATTTACTACTTTCATAGTTGCAATCCGGGTGTAGAAATACATACCAGAAGATTATGTCACTGATCGGATTTGAGAGATTATAGATGGCAATGGTGACGAAGAAGAAGATGGTGGTGGTGAGGTGAATCTTGTAGGAAGGAAGGTGTAAAAATATCAATTGATTTTGTTTGGTATATATATGTTTAAACCGATGAATAAAGGATTACGGAGGGTTGGCTGTACTCATGGAATGTCTCAATTTAATGAATAACTAGTTTTTGCCCCATGCACTAAGCCGAATATTTCTCTTTTATACACGTCTGTGTTTCGGTTACTTGTATCTACTACTCGTAACACGATATAAAGAATACATCAAATCAACTCATTAAAACAAAACACTATTATACTTTTACAAAAAAAAAAAAATAAATAAATAAATAAATAAATAAAAACTTAAAACGATTGAAAGACTATAATTTTAAATTGGGAGCAAAACTATCATAGTTTTGTCAGAAAAAAAAAATTACAGCCAGCCCCCTAACAGCAAGTCAACAATTAAAACAAAACACTATCATAGTTTTGTCAAAAAAAAAAAACTAAAACTAAAACGATCGCATGACTGTAGTTTACACTGGGGCAAAATCGTAATTTGACAGGAAAAAACAAAAACAATGGCAAAACTGTAAATTTGGACTGAGGGCAAAATCGTAATTTAGCTACAAGAAATAAAAGAAAACTAACGGCATAACTGTAAATTTAAACGTGATAAAATCGTAATTTGACTAGACTAATGGGGAAGTGTCAGATAGCTGTCTGACACTATTTCACTCCATGCTTTTGTATGTATATATAATGTGTTTTATACATTTAAAGGATAATAAATTTATTATTTATATATAAATAAAATTTAATACAGACAATAGTATGTGTGACACCCCAGGAAAAACCAAGAAACCACGCAACCTAACTAGCTTCCTCAGTAACTACGTGCTAAATTTCGGGACGAAATTTCTTTCAAGTTGGGGATGATGTGACAACCCGTATTCTCAAGGTTAGCATTGTCCAAATCTCTTGACACTTGACCTGTATCGCTACTATTCATGTTATGCTATACGTTGTCATTGTACCTACGTTGTGTAAATCCGTTACACCCGTTTAATACATTGAATTACTATGACAAACTGATTGTGAGTTGTTGCATAATATATGATAAATGCCTAGATTATATGAGCACATTTTCTAGTCGTACACCATGTTTCCTGGCCCACATCCTCGGCCCAACTTCCCCTAAGCCCAATCAACGCCCACCTCTTTCTTATTTGCATGCGTGAGTACATGAGATGGGACACTCAACCCTTTGCAAATTATTGCAAACCCTAAGAACCCCTCCCCTCACTTGTGAACGACGGCAGCCTCAAACCTTTACTCGAAGCCCTCCTCCTCGCGGCTTGGCCTTCCATTGCACACGATCTCTCGCGGTTAGTAATCGTCTTCATAATCGAGTTCCTCCTTGTTGTGATTATCATGTCACTATTTGTATTAAATTGTATGATGGATAGGAAGAACTGATGAATCCATGTTAAATCATGAATCCTAGTTGTGGTAGGATATGTCGCAACCGTATAAGAGATTAGGGATCCTTACATAAAATAATAACTATTAGATTTATGTTGCTAAGAACTATGGCAGAATCTGAATTGAGTGTTCTTATTATGATAGGCTTGTGTATGATTTAGGAATCATTGTCTAACTATCATGTTGTGTGTTATAATTGAATCTTGGTGCGTGGGGGAGGGGGTAATATCATTGGAAATCCTATAAACCTTAATCTCTTGTGTGGATTGTATGATATAAGAATCTTGTGATTAGTCGTTTGCTTGTTGCTGCTCGATGTTGCATATAAAAACATATGTGTGAATTTTAGAATTAATAACCATAGTGCATGAATATTAGGATTTGAATAATTGTCATACACTAACGGTTCGGTAACGATTATGGATATTAGCGAACCATAAATACTGTGTAATCATAATTGTTACTCACTGATATGGTTGATACTTGATCTAAATGTTAATATGATTGCTAAATGGTCACTTGATATTGCTTGAATTATGATGCATGATGATGAACGGTTAATGGAACAATGGTACTGATTCAATCTATTTAGGTTATAAATGAGGGGTAGTACTATATATTAATTTGAGTACATGAACTTCACATGTATCCTGACAACATCTTTGAATCACGTGAAAACTGATATTTTCAAATAAAGAGGCCAACAATTCACGTGATCATGCAAGAAATGTCTTACAACATTGACTTTCAAGCTTTTAGTTATTCAATCAAAAGATTCTTATGGCCGACACCTTTATCAATTCACATACTACTATGATTCAAAATATCAATTTTTAATACAATGGCTGACAAAGTTTTATTGAAGAATTTATTTAATTGGACCGCTCCATTAAGTTGGGCCACAAGCCTAACTGTTTGTATTTAGGGGGGAGGGATCGCATAGTTGCTTGGGCCTTCGGGCTATGTTAAAAGTGTTATTGGATTTCGGGTTAGATAGGATATACAAATTAAATCTTGTGTTTTAATGTATTGATCTATGACTCCGTGCTGGGTTGAACCCGAACAGTAATGGGTCGCACAACTGGCCACACACTTAGCCGGGCTTGAAACCAAGTGAGCCGCACTTAAGTTGAATGATGTAATAAACTGCCATGTGTTGTTTAGTCGATAATGCTTGTGATGCGAAACCACTTGTGATCCGAATGTGAATGATGCATTATGTGAACTTGTATCGTAAATGTACTATGACCAGAATGCTTGCATGACATACATGATGTCTATGTTTGGTTGTTTACTACTTGAGCAATACGTGTGACTAGCTACGTGAATCGTGAAAT